>CM024572.1:4717300-5422658 GCA_014182515.1 Eucalyptus microcorys
GAACGCCCATGTTGTGGCAATTCCACCCAGAAGGTAATGGGTTACTCCTACAGCACGTCCTTGTACAATGCTCAAGGCTGAGTAGCAGGAGCAACTTTTAATTTATTATGAACCCAAACGATGGATTCAATAAGTTCTTGCCAATAACCACGCCTGCTGAATAGAAACATTAAACTAAAAGCCCATACAAAATGAGCACCTAGGAAAAAAAGGCCATATGCAGATAATGAAGAACCATAAGACTGAATTACTTGGGATGCCTGTGCCCATAAGAAATCGCGGAGCCACCCATTAATAGTGATGGAACTCTGCGCAAGGTTTCCTCCTGTGATATGAGTTACCACTCATTGATCACTTATACTACCCCAAACATCTGACTGCATTTTCCAACTGAAATGAAATATGACTACCGAAATTGCATTGTACATCCTGAATAGGCCTAAGAAGACATGATCCCAAGCGGATACTTGGCATGTCCCCCCTCTTCCAGGTCCATCACAAGGGAAACAAAAACCAAGATTTGCTTTATCCGGTATCAAACGAGAGCTCCGAGCAAATAGAACACCTTTCAGGAGTATCAATACTGTTACATGAATCGTAAATGCATGAATGTGATGTACCAAAAAATCTGCGGTTCCTAATGGAATAGGTAATAAAGCAACCTTGCCACCTACTGCCACTAAATCACCACCTCCCCAAGTCAAACTAGTGCTTACTGTTGCATCAGGGGCGATTGCAGCAGGCGCCAAAGCATGGGTGTTTTGTATCTATTGAGCAAAGACGGGTTGTAATTGTATAGCGGTATCAAAAAACATATCTTAGGGTCGCCCTAAAGCGCTCATGGTATCATTATGAATATACAAACCAAAATCGTGAAAGCCTAGAAATATACATACCCAATTGAGATGTGATATGATTGCATCACGATGCCTAAGGACACGATCTAATAGATCATTGTATCGAGTAGTTGGATCATAATCTCTTACCATAAAAATAGCCGCATGCGCGGCAGCACCAACTATGAGAAACCCGCCACTCCACATGTGATGTGTGAACAATGACAGTTGTGTACTGTCGCGACCAACTTTTTAGATTCATCACCTAAAATTTGGCTAATGGATTGTTAAGCTTAGACTTAACTCGGGCTCTCCCAAGCTCATACTAATTCGCGACTTATGTTCAAATTCTTAACATGCAAATAGATTTTATCTAGGAGTCGCCACTAATCTATTTTTTGGTGGGTCGATTAGAAACCCAAGTAAAGTAATGTGAGTTTTACTTTACTCCTACGAACCAAAAACTATGGGTACGGGGACTTGGTTACACTAGATTTTTCTAATGCCCTTTCGGTACTATTCTTTTATTTTCAAAAATGCTTTTGCAGGCAACTTAAATTGATTTTAATTATCTCCCTAACATGTGAGGTGATCATACGAGTGCGCAAGCCACCAATTTAACATCCAAGAAAGCAGTGAATAAAATTACAAGACTTACTTTGTAGTAACGAAAGCATCTGCGTTGTTAGATCAGAATTCACATCAACAACCTTAGATATGATTTCTAATTAACATGCAATTTTTGTTTTTCTTTTTCACTTAATTAATGAGAATCAAATCCATATGCAATGCAATGCTTATAATCTAACCTGAAATGATATGACATTGCAATATAACCTAAATTATATGACATGAGTAAAAAAATGCAATCTAAACTAATGTAATGACTTAACTCAAATGGCAATCAATTTCTAGCTAAATGGACCTAACCACAATCTAATATGCATTTCATGAACCTAATTTTATATGACATGCACATGACATTTTTTATTCTCTTAAAAAAGCATGCAATCTATCCTAGAGATTGAAACTAATTTATCCTAAGACATTTTTTTTTGTATTTTTTAATAAAAATTGAAATTAGGACTATCAAATAATTAACATGCAATTTAAATCGGTGAAACGAAAATCTAACATCCTAAATTTATGTTTTTGGTATTTTTATTTAAGAAATTAGAAATAAATAAATTTCCTATTCTTGACATGCAAAATAACCCTAAAACAAGTAATATCCTAACATGCATCTAATCTAACCCAAATGTTTTTTTTTTTTTTTTTACGGGAGCAAACAAATAAAGGCATCAAAAACAACACGGCAACAAATCCAGCAAAATATCATCCATGTCCATTTAATTTTGGAAATAAATTGACGAATCATATTCGCACATGAGATCGGATTGGCCAATTTTAGACAAAATCACGAATCGTATATCGAGCGTAAGATCGGATTGGTGACTTTTCCGTGCGATTGCGGGTCGTATTTTGAGCATGAAATCGGATCGTCAATCATATGCACGTTGCGAAATTAGGAAAATTTCCTAATTTAGAAGGCTACTCGAGTTGCGAATATCATGACATATCGGGAATTTTCATCATGTGCACCAATGAATATATCAAATAAGGAAACAAAATTTTCAGAAATTAAGATAGACAAAATTTTTACCTATCCCAAATATTTGCTTCCAAATTTGGTCTTCAAATGGCGGCCAGCTCGTGATGACCAACTGTGCTTCAGAGCAAGCCGGCAAGGCATCTCAGCTTGGGATGCTCGAGCTGGTAATTCACGGTGTGGTGTTCGGTTGACTGCAAAATCAAAACAAATGCGCGGCAAGGACCAACGCAATATATATAAGATTAAAGAATTAGACCCCAAACCCTCGAATCTCCTTACTGTCGGCGTTTCCCCTGCTGCCATGCACCCTTATATTTCTATTTTTTATCTAATAACCCCCCTCTCCCACCAAAAACCAAATTTCCACCGCCTCAGGCTACACAGAGGCCAATTCTTTCCCACGTGTTTGTCCTTTGGCTATAACTTTTCAGGTGAACTTCATGAGTGGCCGTGAATTCAAATATTCCATCGAGAATTCTGGTATTTTTCTTCTTTGGTTTCAACCGGTAGTGTCGTGACTTGATGGACGCCGAAGTGTGAACACGAGTGAATTTCTTCATGGACGATATACTCAAGAATCATAGGGACATGACCACCTGGTCACCGGCGCACAAGTCAGCCTGCAAAACAAAGAAATTCAACGGCACAATCCGAGTAGCGAGTTGTCGAGGCCGGGGTCATCGATGAGGGTAGCCACTGGTGGTCCGGCTCTTCTGGACGGCAGGTCTTCGCTGGTGCTCAGCCCGGAGAGATCACGGGGCAAAAGTCGGTGACGGATCGCAACAAGGCTTTTCTGCGGCGATGCTTCTCAGCACGATGAAACAACTCTTGGTGGTGTGCTCAGGGTTGGGATTAAAATCTGTCGGAGCAATTCACTGGAGATTCCACAAACCAAGAGCTTTAAACGTGATGAGGGCAGCACATCGGGGAACTCGACACACCTCAGGCACGTCAAACCATGGTGTCAGCAACAGCTCAATAGGGTAGCACTCATTAACAAGGCGTTGCGGATGAAGAACTGAGGCTGCACAACGCCAAAAAGACGGTTGGAACGGTATTTTGACTTTGCTTTATCGCCACTTTCGTGAAAAAGGAGTCTTCCCCTCGGTATTGCCTCTCTCTCCGTTCTCTCTTTTTTGCGGCCGTGTGTTCTCGATAGGTGTGGCCCTGAAAAGCCTATACGACTAATATATTTATAAGCCTCACACTAGGGTTTTAATTTTTCCAAAATCATATCCACAAAAATTCCTTTTCCAAACACAATATTTGCTTTGAATTGAAATCTCACAAAGATAAATCCGTAAAATCTTCCAAGGATACGGGCTTGGGTCAATTTGCTCTCTTCCTGGGTTTAGCCCGACTCATCAAATTAAAATTTCTGAAGCATCAATTCGAATCCATCCGTCACCGGCCCAATGTAAATGCGAATTAAAAATAAATGCATCTAAAACTATATGCTATGCAATTAACTATTTTTTAGGGATAAAATTAACCTCCTAATTTTTAATGCAATAAATGACTAAACGGGTCGCCAAAATTTAGGTGTCAACATGTACCATAGTTAGAAGCTAGATATGGATAAGGGGGCATGGAATACATATGGTGAGCTACAACAATGGTTAAAGAGCCTAACATAGCTAGGTTAAGAGATAATTGAGCATGCCATGACGTTATTAGGATCTCGTATAGGCCTTTATGGCCCTGGCCTGTAAATGGACTTTTATGAGCCTCTAAAATATCTTTTATGCCATGACCAATGCTCCAATTGGTCCTATACATGTGACCAACTATCAAGAAAAGAATTGCAATAGCTAAATGATGATGAGCAATATCAGTCAGCCATAGACCCCCAGTTACTAGATCTAATCCGCCACGAAATGTAAGAAATTCCGCATATTTTGACCAATTCAAGGTAAAAAAATGGGGTTGCTCCCTCGGCAAAACTGGGATAAAGTTGAGCCAAAAGATCCCAATTCAAGATAAATTCATGATATATATTTTTTTATTTTTTCAGTGCAATTGCTGTCCTTGGAATTAGGAACTGTTAGAAAATACAAGTGCCCCGTCCCAATTCATCCATGACCAATCGAAGCCAATGAAAGTTCATTCGAGAAATTAAAGAAAAGAAAAGAAAAAAAGAACTTACGTTACATGATGCTTAATCACGTGTGATGTGAGAACACATAATCGCTTACTCAACTAATCTTGAAATAATTAATGATATGTTTGTTTGGGAGAAAACTACTTTTTGGAAAATTGTTATTTGGAAATGATATATTGTGTTTCAAGACATCCAGAATATCTCTCAATCTTTATATTACTAGAACGATTACACTTTGTTTTTCGACAATGAAATCATCGTGAACGTGTGGCTCAGAAATCTCTTGCATGTTGTATGAGCCGGGATCGACCTTTCCAAATTACTATTGCACGCGTAGCAAGACCCACTGGTGAGTGTAAAGGAGCACTTTTTAAGCCTTACTAAACTTACGAAGTCCTTAAGATATCCGAGCTAAAAAGATGAATAATTCCCCTCCGATCAAGGCACAGAAAAACGAGCATTATCAAGGCGGGCTCATCATCTCCTAAAACCGACCAGTTCCTGTTCTTACACTAAAGAGTAACAAAGGACAATAGAATTTTAATCTCTACTGCACTGGACGCAACGGTTTTGCTTCTTTGGCTGCATTTTGTTTTTAGCAGTTTTTTTTTTTCTTTTAACTCAATGACTGGTTAAACTCTCAAAGATTGCTCTTACAAAGTAACAACTTTTTTTTAGCTTGATTCCTTTCGTTGCAAACATATTAAACTAGTAAGTTAATTGTATCTAAAACAAACTTGATACATGCGTGACACATGCTCGAGGTCTAGTTTGAGAATTGGGACAAAATCAACCACATAAAGGTCCTCAAGTGTATAAGCGATACACACCTTTGATGTTTGCGATTGTTCTTTGTATGTTAAAGATCACTATTTTATCTTTCTACTATTACGTAGAAAAGTGTCGAATGCGTAATTGCTTTTGCTGTTATTTGACAAGAATTGTGGCAATGAGTTACTTTATTGCCCTTGTTTGCAAAAAATCTGCTTAATTAAATAATTATGGCATAAAATTAGATGATAAAGAATTGATTCAGATGTTACCACAATATGAGAGATGAAATCAAGGTCAAGACTTTAAAATAGAGTTCCTTTTATTCTGATGATTCTAAGTGGAAGTATTCAATGAAGCACTCTCTACACTCCTTTCATCTCCTTTGGAAGTTCAATTTTGCAATTGCACAGGCAAATATACACGTGAAAATTAGCGGAAAGGCCAAAAGCATGATGGCTACGATGTAGAGTTGATCGTAGCGATACCCATAATAATTTTCCAAGAAGGTGCTGATCGTCGTTTGTTGTCCATGAACTGTTATCTCCTTATGGATGTCTCCGTATAGCGAACTAAGCATACCTCTAAAGGACCAAGTGACTGGGCATATCCAGTAACACCACCGCCACCAGACTGGAATTTGCTGCCAAAATGGATGATAAAACACGAAGTAAGATGTGTTAAGCCACAAATAATGTTCAGGATTGAGTGTTACTTGACAGAATAGCAAAAGTTTGATGAGACTTACGGGTCCGGGAATCAGGAACCCCGCGAACAGATTGAACATGGTGAAGACAGAACTCCCAAACACCATAGCCACTTGGTACGTCGGTGTCAGTGAAACAAGCATCATTCCAAAGTAATTGTAATAGAGCAATGTACAGAACATGGTGTAGAAGTACCAAAACACTTTATAGAACGAGACATAGAAACCTATGGCAGGGTATGTGATCAGCACAAACAGAACTGCTTGCAAGAATATGTATGGAACTTCAATAACCACCTGCAACATATTTGAGGGGCATAATATCATCGTTAGAATATAGAAGAACGAGAAATGTATCAGTATAGCCAAGAGAAGACATCACATAGGAGCATGAATTAGTGACCTGAGCAATTGAATAGGACCACGATGAGTACATTCTGGCAAATCGTTCTCTGTAGACAACCATGCGTTCAGTAGCAACAAATGGCAGAACGGAATTGCTGTTCCCTACCCCAATGTTTTGGATAAAGAGATACATCGATCCAAATATGTTGAAAAGATCCTGCTCGTTGTTTCTTGAAAACAAAGAGTCATGTTTCAGCATCTTAGATGGTTAAGTTTTACAAGCTCATAATCTCAATGTTTGACAAGGTATGAAAGATTTTTCCCAGACTAACTGGGTTGTATGAAGAACTTACATTTCCTTTCCTTTCTGCCAAAGGAGAGCAGCACACAACAAGGAACATGCAGTAATGAAAATCAGGCGCACCAGGTTGTATTTGGGGCTTCTCCAGTAGGTTAGATGTTGTTTCCACAAACAAGTCTTGAACTGCTCCCATCTATTTTGCTGGAAGCCTGCAGAGAAACACATTTCCTTTGTCCCAGCCACTAGCAAATTTAGCTCTCTCACTAATTCTCTGTTCATCCTACAGCGGCCAAAGATATTCAATTAGCAGACATCTTTTTTTTCCCATTGCAAGTATGAGAAGCACCATTTATTTGCACATATGTCATTCTCTGGTGAATACTCCAAGTTAGCATCACATAAGAGACAGATGCATTGAATTTTGCGTCCTTTGTGCTTGATGAGCGCTTAATGTGTGCTTCACGTGCGCTCTGAACATTATACTCTTGTATGCTCACCTGCATTGATCAGATTCCTCATAAATGATGCCATAGTCTATACCAAGTTGAGATTCTATTGAAGGACTTGTGATTTCCAGCGTCCATGTAGCAGGGTTGTAATTATCCTTGATTTTTGGCACTCCAGGGATACTCTGGACAAGGGGAAATGTAGGGATTCAGTAGTCAAGCTTTCTCAATCCAAGTTAATTTTTTTCTTTTCAAGTGTAGATTATAAGGCTATTCAGTAGGTTTAGTCAATTTTATACGTTTTTTTTTTTTTTTTTTTTCCTTTTGGATGTATCAACTAGGTTTGCAGCTCATCATAGAACCAATTCATACTTAATGACGTGCATATTATGAGAAAGAAGTATCAATTGAAGTGCTCATGTCTGAAGTGTAACAATTACCTCAAAATATTCAATAAGCTTATGTGAATGCTCTCCAAGCTCTCCAGAGTATATCATTTGACCTCCTCTTTTCATCAGGATTAGCTGCATAGTTCATCAATTGTAACATGCTTCAGTTGGGTTCGTCACAGTTATTGATGTACTTTACAAACATATGTGAACTGAGTAGTAAATGGAGTTTCATGCAATATGCACAAAAATTCTGTCGTCTAAGCAAAATATCTTGTATAGCAGAATAGATTGTCACAGGAATGAATGCATCAGCAAGTTACCTCGTCAAAAGCCTCAAATATGTCGATGCTTGGCTGGTGAATTGTACACACAATTGTCCTCCCTGTGCTAACAATATTCTTCACGACTCGCATTACAATGGCCGCTGCTCTAGCATCGAGACCAGAAGTAGGTTCATCCATAAAGATGATTGACGGGTTAGAAACAAGCTCCACTGCTATAGTCAGCCGTTTACGCTGCTCGATTGATATACCGGTCACACCAGGAACACCAACTATGGCATCTTTTATGTCATCTAGCTCAATCATTTGAAGTACTGTAGCCACAAATTCCTGATTGACAACTTATAATTCAGTAGCAATGCAGATTTAGCTACTAATTAGTGCAAAATATTAGCACTCAATATGTGATGCGAAAGACCTAATGTGGCTTTGGTCTGCCTACTGGATTTGATCAACATGAGAATATAGTGTGTGCAATTGATATGCTAAAATCTTTCCAGTTGAGCACAAGATTTAGCCGTTTATTGGCACTCATCTCGGGAAGACTGTCCACAAGATTTATCCAACAATTAGCAAACAGAGTGACATTTGTATCTCAAAGCGTGATGTACAAACTACTTCCTGTTTTATCCGCTTACTGAAATTCTTCATCTGTTTGTTCCAAGTTCAAGTCCTGCTCAAATATCAAGCAATAGGGTATCCATAAAGATCGGCATATTCTATCCAGATTAAGAAATCTTACTGCTCTTGTATTTTTTTCAATGTGGGCCGGCAACCTTAACCAAGCTGAGTATGCCACTGATTCCTCAATTGTAAGTTGTGGAGAATGTATGTCGGTTTGCTCACAGTAGCCAGATATTCTGGCATATGTGGCTTGAACTTTAGGATATCCTCCAACCTTAATGTCTCCCTCGATAAAACCGCTGGTTTTTCTTCCTGAAAGAACATCCAATAAAGTTGTTTTCCCTGCGCCACTGATGCCCATTAAAGCCGTTAGGACTCTGGGTCTGAAGGCTCCGGTAACATCTCGAAGAAGCTGTAGTCTCCTTTCTGGGAAACCTTGCTCTCTTAATTTCTGGAAGCATTTGAAATTCCGTTATGCCAATCATTTATTGATATGACATGCAAAACAAACACTTATTTTCAGCAACTCAAATGTCTCACCTTGGGTGTTTCGACGAAGTACTGCACGTTTTCGAATGTTAGAGTTGTTGGTTCAAATGGTAAAACCATCTCTATACAATTTCAAAATTGCACTGGCGTCACAAGGCGATATAAACTGATTTAAAATATTGACCAGTACTCACGAATGCATGATATCAACCATTCTTTTGAAGTTTTGATGCTTTTTTCAATGGATGATAAGCGACTAACTCTTATGAAACTTCTAACCTCTAATTTTTGGCTCAGTGGTACTTTTGTTAGCCGCCTGTTCTCCTGGAGTAGGACAGTTAATGTCTCTGTCTTTATCCAGCTGGGAGAGCTTCTTGCTGGAGACAACAGCTCGAGATCTGCTCGGAGCTGTGATTAGCCGATAAATACATGTTATTCAGTGAATAGTGTTAACCCTCTGAGAGAATTCCTAGCCAGCATGTTCAATTACCTTTTGAAAAACTCAGAGCACAGGTAAACCCAATGTTGAAAACCATCCAAAATCCAATCAATGCCCCAAGTGATATCCAGCGAAAGCGGTCACTATAATCTAGACCATGCTGTTTGAGCACTTGTTGCCCCATAGTGCCATTAAGAGATGAAACCTGCAGAGGATCGTTAAGCCTGTTAAATACAAAACCCCACCATTGTCATGGGAAATCCACTCATGTGAGACTGGTTTGTTCTTCAGGATGTCACCTTTTTCCACCTCGGAGCGAGAAACTCATTTACTGAAACACCTATTTCTGTATATGACAATGGAGAGAACCAGAATCCCCACCTCAACCAACTGGGTAAAGAAGCTGCAGAGAGACAAGGCTGCTAAGTTCCTATCAATTTGCTAAAGTCCATATAATTAGAATCGATAAAATTGAACTTACATTTTGGGATGGCGAAGCCACCGAATAAAAACAAAACAACTAAAGAGAATAGACTGCAAAATGCTGCAACAGGTGGATTTCGAACCACAGAAGCTATCAATTGGAACATTGATATCGATACTTGATGCAATAGGAAGAGCAGGAAGAATTGATAAAGGAACCTGACAGTCATGAAAAAAGTGAGTGGCTAAAAATCGTATCATCTCTCTGATATATCGAATTTCGGAATTACCTTTGTGGTTCAGGACTATAGTTAACTCCATAATAGGTAATAGCTGTCCAAAGAAACGCATCGAGTAAAGACAATGGGATTTTCAGTATGGCCGCTGGAATGGTATAAGCCCATGCAGGGTAGAAGAAAATATCTCGTTGCTTGTAAAAGACACCAACTCTAGAAACAGTCATTGCCAGCTCCGGAAGACCATTAATCATGAGCCGGAGGAGAGCATAAAATAGGGAACCCATGAAAAGATCTGCATGCGCCAAGTCGACTTTCATCCGTGGGCGCAAGAAGACAGTCACTGTAATAATTGCAACGACCACGAGCTGCAAAGAGTAACCACCAAGTCAATGAATTTTGCGTGCATTTCTCATTAACTATGTATTGTGACTGCACATTCTGAGTCCAAATGGGTAATTACCTGTGCTGATCTGAAGACATGAACAAACCAGTTGCGCTTCATGAGGAGCCATTCTCTCGAAAGGCACGCTTTGAACAACTCCCACTTTTTTAAAGAGTGAATTTCGAAAATTAAAGCACTTCTGTGCAGCTCAGTTTTCTCAAGAGGCCTGGCAAGTTCCTCGTCCAGTGTCTTTCCCATTGGATGCTCTTTAAACATTCTCGCAAACATGCTTGGAGATATGAAATTATAGGTCCGGTCTTTGTGATGCCAGTATTGCGCCTGGTTCTTTTCGGTAATTACCTGCCAAGAATTCCCAAAAACAGAATATGTCAGCACTATCCCTGCACAGTTCGAACACCTCTTTATTAAGCAAGAGTGCATACTTCTTGGAGAAAGTCAGCAATGGCTTTTCTCAATGGGCACTTGAAACCACAGTGTTCAAAGAAGCTGAGAACATCCGTCCGAGGTCCATGGTACACTACATGTCCCTGTGCCATTAGAATTACGTCATCAAAGAGATCAAAAGTCTCAGGTGCTGGCTGAAGAAGCGAAACCAAAATTGTGGACTCTGTTATGTGCGCCAATTGCTGCAAGCATGTAATGATCTGAAAGGTAGTGGAGCTGTCCAAGCCTGTTGATATCTCATCCATAAATAGAACTCTTGCCGGACCAATTATCATTTCCCCTGGAAGAGAGAACATCGAAATCTGTAATGAAGCCTAAAATTTACAGTGTGACATAGAAACTGTTCCTATAAGTTTCTCGTCATTTGCTGTGTGTTCACGTAAAACTAACCGGTTGTCAGCCTTCTCTTTTGACCACCAGAAATTCCTCTGTTCATCGCATCCCCAACAATTGTATCTGCGCAGATGTCGAGTCCAAGAACCTGGAAAGGCGTAAAATTGCAGCAATTGTTGCAAAAGTAGAATTGCCTGAAAAATAAACTTGGTAACTCCTTTTCGCATTGGAAACATTACCTTCAAAATGTAGTCTGTTTGAAGTGTTCTTTTCATTCCTCCTATAGAAACTGCCTGCTCATATGGTCATAACGTCATCAGAAGCCAGTATCGCCAGTTGTTACTGTAACTAAAATATCATAATGAACCTATCTTTGCACAAATATTAACCTTCATGTAAGTATCTATGCTTGGCTCTGGATTAATTCCTGCTTGCTCCTCCCTTTTACTAACTTCTTTCAACATGTCTTCAATGAAAAGCAGACACAAAGAGGATCAGCAATTACCACCGCAACTAAAAGTAACTTCAAGGTTGGAGAACAAACTGGTACCTGCCCTTCCTCCTATGCCCTGACATTGTGCAGAGAAATCGAGCGTCTCCCTCACAGTCATCTCGGAAATATGTGAATCATATTGGCTTATATAGGCTGAAGTCTTCTGAGGAATAAACTCATTCAGCTTGTACCCATTGTAGGAAATCTCTCCCTTGACCTTCACCGTACATCGATTGTCAATTCCACTGATCTTATATATATGCATGATCATTTGCGTCTGAATATAGTCTAAGTATAGGAGCTATTCTTGTCAGAATGGAAAATCTACAAAAGACTGAACACCAAAAAGGTACTACCTTGAGGGATTTCTCTGATTTGCCTGCTAATGCCTGTAATAAGGTGGTCTTTCCGCATTCTGGTGGACCTAACAAGAGTGTCATCCTGCAATATTTTCGAGAGAAAAGGATTACGCTGCACAGTAACATCGTATGCGTCAACTTTTGAATCTAAACGAGTGCATATGCTGAGCTTTAATACTAACCTCGCAGGCTTAAGGACGCCGCTTACGTTCTTGAGAATTCTTATCTTGCTCCCCTGATGCATGCAGCCAACCTTAATTGTTGGAGCCTGCTTCACAGAGAAAAAAAAGGTTCTTGGCTTCCACGTGTATGTCCTATGATTTTTACAAGAACGGTTTGCAATAGCTTGATAGAATAGAGAAGCAGTTGCCTGAGCTAATAAGTTTGTTAACGATAACAAAAAAAAAAGAAGAAAAATCAAGTTAAAAAGAGTAGTACTAATTCCTAAAACTCCTTAGATTGTAAAGCGAGTGCAACTGGATTTTCCATGGTTTTCGTTAGGAATTTGTGTTGCGAAAATAGGTAATTAGTTTAAAAAATAAAGCAACAGTGCAACACGTATGTCACACCCTATCGACTTATGATAAGAGAAAGATTTGGAATTAGATGTTTTTAATGTATGCTCCATTGAGACATGGATGTTCTAAAACTGCCAATTTTCTAACTGGAGGATCCATTTGCATCACGTGGCCAGTTTGCTGTCCTTCTCTAATGTCCCAAAAGTAGGAGCTTATGTTATCCAAACGTACTATTCACAAAAGATAGTATGTTCTTTGACTTTAAAATTGTATCGTCCTCGATAAAACTTAGAAAACTTATGTCCTATTTTTTTGCCTGGATGGATTGCAATAGCTTGATAGAATAGAGAAGCAGTTGCCTGAGCTAATAAGTTTGCTACCAAATCAGCCAATTAAAGATAACAAAATTCAATTAAAAAGAGTTGCATTAATTCCTCGTAAAACTCCTTAGATTGTAAAGTGGGTGCAACTAGATTTTCCATGGTTTTCATTGGGAATTTGTCTTGCGAAAATAGGTAATTAATTTTTAATATGAAGCAACAGCGCTACGCGTATGTCACATCCATCGATTTACGATTAGTGAGATTTGAAATCAGATATTTTTAATGCATGTCCATTGAGACATGGGTGTCCTAGAACTGCCAATTTTCTAACAGTAGGATCCATTTGCATCACGTGGCTAATTTGCCGTCCTTCTCTGATGTCTCAAAAATAACCTTCTTTGAAATTCCAACCTTCAGAAAAAGTGCCAAAAGCAGTAGCCTAAGTTATCTAAACTTGCTGTCTACAACAGATAATTTGTTCTTTGACTTCAAAATTATATCGTCCTCGATAAAACTTAGAAAACGCATAAAGCTTGGAGGAGAGAGAGAGAGGAAGCAGATGGAGAAGAAGATCTCACGTAGAAAATGGCCTTGAGCGCGTTCCAAAGAGTTGGGACGGATTCCCCATGAACGGCTTTGCTGTCTGCTTCTATGCGCAAATTCTGATATCTCACTTCCACGGTCGGTAATTCAAGACCCACTCTGAGAATTTAATGTCATATTAGCTGCAGTTTGTCATATAAAATAATCAAAGTTGTCTGCCTTTTACTAGACATGGAAGGTTTGAACAGGAAGTGAAGTATAATATGCCTGCCTCTGCACTCGCTTCCGGAGCTTCTGGAGGAGCCGGAGATTGTCCTCTTCGACCGCCTTCAACAGGCCGTCCACGAACAGCCGCCTCTCCGAGTCCCCTAGCTTCGCCACGTCCACCACCTCGCAGCCGAGCACTGCCGTCCTCAGCCGTCGGTACGTTGGCAGCCTCTCGATCGCCGCCCACTGCAGCTCCAGCTCGTCGTCCTCCCGCCTGCAGTCCTCCTCGCTGAACACTGATGGCATCTGGTCCTCCGAACGAGCAATGCTCCTGAAGCTGCTGGAGGGGACGTGGCGCAGCGATGATGAGGAGAAGCGCCGGCTTCGTCCTCGCTCCATCTGCATGTCCGGCTCATCACTCGTCGTGGACGGTTGCGCCATTTCAATTCGTTTAGCTCTTTTTACGAGCAAATGTAGGTAAACGTTTTTCATATATAGTGAGAGGCGGATGCCGCATGAGCACATCAAAATGAGAAATGATTTCAATGTAGAGTGAAAATAAAAGTTTATTCTAAACCACAAAAAATCAAGTCACAAATAATTATAAATTGTTGTAGAACCCACTTCTTTAAAATATAGTTACATTGCTAAATACCAGCGAGATGCTAGTTAGGGCATTGAAAAGTTTCATTCTCTACACACGGAACAGTATAAAAGTAAGGGAAAATTTCAAATAAGGATCTGAAATGGACTAATTTTCTTAAATAAGGACCCGAAATTAATTTTATGTCAGAGAAAGACCTAAAGTGGATCCATTGTCTCAAATAATGACCTGAAGTGGTTGAATCAATTCCAAATAAGAACCTGAGCTTGCTAGTCAGCCAAATATTCGCCGGCTATCAAGCATGTGACATTTCCGATGATTGGAGTTTGGACAATTTTGTCCAAAAAAAATATAAAGAAAATTAACAAATCCTAAAACATAAACAAAAAAAAAACAAAAAAAAAAACCCTAGGTTTTCTACGGTCTCCCCATTCCTTGTACCCATCCTCTGCAAAGTTAAAGACCGAAGTTCTCCCTATTCCTTGTACCCATCCTCCGCAAAGTCGAAGACTCAAATTCTCTGTTGGTTGAGGCACGAATTAAAAAACAAGAAGAAAATCATAAGCTTCTTTCTTTGTTTGCGGAGACCCAAATTCTCCGCCGGTTGAGACACGAATTAAAAAACAAGAAGAAAATCGTATGCTTCTTTCTTTGTTTGTGGAGATCCAAATTCTCCGCCGGTTGAGCAAGGCGAGGAGAGACGAGAATCGAGTCACGATGACGACTGGGCAGCGCTTTGGTTGAGAAACAGCGAGGGAGAAAAAAGAAGAAACATAAACATCTAAATAAATAACCTAAACTTAATTAATTTAGAATTTTCCATTTTTTTTCCAATCACAAATTTCTGACGAAATTGCTCCTATTTTAATCAATGGAAAATGTCTACCGGTGAGCTAATGTCCTTAATAGAAATTAACTTGATCACTTCGGGTTCTTATTGGACACAAAATTCACTTCAGATCTTTCTTTGAAACAATGGGTCCACTTCGAATCATTATTTGACACAAAATTCACTTTGGGTCTTTATTTGAGAAAACAGATTCACTTCGTGTCCTTATTTGGAATTTTCCCTAAAAGTAATATGGACAGCTTATTACATTAATTGAATTGACTTCACATTACAGTTGAGAACGTGAGCGTCAATATAGGCTCGTTTTCTTTGAAAGAGGTAGTGTGCCCATTTATTCCCACGAGGCTCCTTTTTTTGGTTAGTCATTATTATTATTATTATTATTATTATTATTATTATTATTATTATTATTATTATTATTATTATTATTATTATTATTATTATTATTATTATTATTATTATTATTATTATTATTATTATTATTATTATTATTATTATTATTATTATTATTATTATTATTATTATTATTATTATTATTATTATTATTATTATTATTATTATTATTATTATTATTATTATTATTATTATTATTATTATTATTATTATTATTATTATTATTATTATTATTATTATTATTATTATTATTATTATTATTATTATTATTATTATTATTATTATTATTATTATTATTATTATTATTATTATTATTATTATTATTATTATTATTATTATTATTATTATTATTATTATTATTATTATTATTATTATTATTATTATTATTATTATTATTATTATTATTATTATTACTATTATTACTATTACTACTATTACTACTATTACTACTACTACTACTACTACTACTACTATTATTATTATTATTATTATTATTATTATTATTATTATTATTATTATTATTATTATTATTCAATGACGAGAAAAATCATTTTGATAGATTAATATCAAATCACGAAAATATCACATATGTGAATCCATGCAAGAAGTGGGGCAAAGCTTGAAGGAGCGAACCGAATGCAAAATAAACCATTCATAATAAAGGTGAGAAAAATCAATCATGTTTTCATGTTTCGCTTTTCTGTTTAGATATACAACAATGCAAATCCATCATGTTGTTTCTACTATCCTATCAATTCAAAAATTCATATTGCATTGTCAGTTTGCTATTCCAACATTAAATTTTAACATGAGATTTTAGGACAAGCATTGTTTGAAGGCTTCGTGTTCTAAATTTCAAAAAAATACACGAAAAAGTAAAATAAATTATTGTGGTTTGCCGTCTGAGTTAGACGACAAACTGCATTCACCTGGAATTCCTCGAATCGTTCCGTCGTCCCCCGCACGAGATTCTATTACGTTATGGAATCGACCTCCCGTAGATGTCGACTCGGTTCTGAAGTGTATTTTAGATTCCAAAAGCGATGGAAGTCGTCTCGGAAAGTGTCATTATCCATGCACGAGCATCTTCTTCTGCAATCGCGAAGATGCGGCTTGCCTTTGCACGGGCCGACGGAGCTTCCGGAGGAGCCGTAGATTATCCCCCTCTATAATATTGCGGTTTGACAAGTCAAAGGTCAAAGAATTGAAAAAAAAAGAGAAAAAAAGAAAGAAAGAAGACTCTATCAACAAAAGAAAAGAAAAAGGGAACAGTGCAAGTGTCGGTTATTTTAAGCGCTTGCGCCAGTCATTCGCCTCATCTGAGTAGTTTCGGGCTTAGGCTCGAAATTCGAAATTATTGGAGATTCGTGCGAAGAAGTTGAGCAACCACGTATGTATATAAAAATGATCGTTTAGGGTGCTGTAAAGCGGTAGGATTTTACGGATCTTGATTTAAGTTTACGGTTTACCCGAAACAAAATTTTGAAGTTTCCCATGCTTGATGAACAGAGCATGACCAGCAACTTCGGACTTGTATTTTGTCAGTTTTCAGCTTGATTTTGGAATGGTCGAGTTGGGGTCCTTATAATATGTTGAAAGAGCTTTTTATTGATTGCAAGAATGTTTGAAACGAGATTCGGTGGAGAGAGTCATGACATGACCAAGTTTCGCACTCAAGCTCCGCATTGCTAACGACTTGAATAATCACTTTGGGTATGCAATTTATTAGTGCATGAGAGTTATTTTGTTAGTGTTTAAGCTTAGTTCAACTAAACCGTAGTTGAAATGACATTTACTTGGTTTTGATGCTATTTCTCGCTTATATGATAGGAATGTGAGTTCATTGATTCGAGTGAGCCTTATTGTTTGGGTTGGGACATATCTAGGTGAGTGATGTTATCTCTTCTATGTATTTATAAACTCATGTCTCAAAAGAGATGAAGATTTGAGTATCACACAAGTAATTGAAGCATGTTTGTTGCATAAAAGTCTGGATCGGGCAATTATTACCTTTTAATATTTGAGAATGGTTTTAAAGGTATTGTGAAATAATATATCGCTATGCAAATTGGTTTATGGAATGAGTTCTAAGATGATTATTATTCCCACGTGGCTCCTTTTTTGGGTCAGTCATTATTATTATTATTATTATTATTATTATTATTATTATTATTATTATTACTATTATGTTATTCAATGACAAGAAAACCCATTTTGATATATTAATATGGAATCACGAAAATATCACATATGTGAATTCATGTAAGAAGTGGGGCGAAGCTCGAAGGAGTGAACCGAATGCAAAATAAACCATTCCTAATAAAGGTGAGAAAAAATGATCATATTTTCATGTTTCACCCATCTGCTTGGATATTCAACAATGCAAATCTATCATGTTGTTTCTACTATCCTATCAATTCAAAAATTCACATTGCATTGTCGGTTTGCTATTCCAACGTTGAATTTTAACATGAGATTTTAGGACAAGCGTTGTCCAAAGGTTTCGTGCTCTAAATTTAGAAAAAAAAGGTATGAAAAGGTAAAATAAATTATTGTGGTTTGCCTTCTGAGGAAGACGACAAACTGCATTCTCCTAGAATTCCTCGAATCGTTCCGTCGTCTCCCTCGCGAGATTCTATTACGTTATCGAATCGACCTCCCGTAGATGTCGACTCGGTTCTGAAGTGTATTTTATATTCTGAAAGCAAAGGAAGTCGTCTCGGAAAGTGACATTATCGTCTTCTGCAATCGCGAAGATGCGGCTTGCCTACGCACTCGCCGACGGAGCTTCCGGAGGAGCCGGAGATTGTCCCCCTCTATAATATCGAGGTTTGACAAGTCAAAGGTCAAAGAATTGATAAAAAAAAACATAGAAAAAAGAAAGAAGACTCTATCAACAAAAGAAAGAAAAAGGGAACATTGCAAGCTTACGTTCTTTTAAGTACTTGCGCCGCTCTGCGGTCCAATCGGAGTAGTTTAAAAGAACTACTATTGTTGATAAAACAAAAAAAAAAAAGAGAAAAAGAGTGATCGGAGTTTGCGATCATAAAATAACCGGTATGCCTATCTTATTAGGGAATGGGAATAATCACGAAGTAGCTCCATGTGCCTTTCTCATTAGGGAATGGGAATAATCATGAAGTTTCTCCATATGCTGGTGACAGAAGTGGCCGGCCGTCATGCGTGCATCTTGCATGCATGCAAATATTTTACAAAGCCGGGCTCACTTTCAGGACTAACTGGGAATTTTTCCTTATGATTCGGATTTGGTGCAAAAATTCAAATTGGTCGACGTCATTTTTGAGAAATACATTAGCAAATCAATGAATTTGGATTGGGTCATATGCAGCTGATTATTGCTCCCAAAACCGTTGACCGAGCAAAAGCCGTCTACAGCGCAACGGTTAAATTGGCGTCACAGAAACTAGAAAGGATATAAGATCTCGTTGACCAATTTATCCATCAAATCAAATGCTTTTTGGTCTTACTCTATTTAATAATTCATAAATGCTTGCCAAATTTTGCTAACTAATCACAGTTTTTCCGAGGAATATTGCTTCCTTTGGTTCGCCTGCCATCATTCATTCATCAGAGTGGCGTCTCAAGATAAAATATATATGTTTGTAAATTAATATAAAAAATTAATTTTTTTTCTATTTCTCTTCTTAGGAGACACATTAAAATAGGGATATCAATTCTTGTACGAACCATGAAAAGTTCTTTTTAGTTTCCTTTTCTATGGATAGTTGCTACGAGAAAATTCTGCATGTTTTTTTTTTGGTCGAAAACATAACATATATTATATGCTTAGTGTTGAAGTTACACTAGAAAGCATTTCGGAATACAAAAGATCTCGTAAAAAAGGAGGAGGATGATGCACCCAATTAGGGGAAAGCAGAGAGGCCCGATGGGCCTTAGCGGCCCGGTCCGCAACAGAATTCGCTGCCCTACTACAATGAACTATTCGGAGATTAGGGCACCGAAGCTTCAACTCCATTATCTCATGAAAGATGGCTTTGTGCTCCCACGGGGTTAGGTCAGGATGGTTGATGGCGTCTACAAGAGTCAAGCAATCTGATTCCACTTCAAGATTATCCAATCCTCGCCCTCTCTGAAGCAGAAACTGCAAGGTTTGATTAAAGCCGAGCACCTCAGCTTGCAGTGCCGAGGATGCAGACACTGATCGTGCAAAGCCATCAAGCAAGATGTCGGAGGAGTCTATGCACACACAAGCCACCGAAGCGTCGTTGCAATGGGATAGGTAAGCCGCATCTATGTTGACTTTTAGAAATCCTTTGTCTGGTGGATGCCATCGCTGATTCGTATCACTATGATTTAACCCACGCCGTTTCGTCATCTTACTGAAACATCAACTGGATCGGGCGTCTACTAGCACTGATTGCACAACCTGCTCAACGTTGGGATGCTACTAACGGAATATGAAGTTGTTTCGGGCTTTCCAGATTTGCCAGAGAATAGACATAACTGTTTCAAGATCTGGTAAGCCATTATGTTTCTCAATAACAGCAACCAACCAGCTTTCTATTCGATGCACACCTGTAGGATGATGCTTGAGATCGATTTCTGAGTGCAACCACACATTAGATGTGTCCATGGACATAACAAGAATAGATGTTCTAGTGTCTCGGGTACCTGATTTGTACACATACAGCAAGTAGGGTCTGATATGATGTGTCGTTTGTATAGATTTTCTCTAGTCGGCAGTGCGTTGTTGCAAATTGACCACAGGAATGATCTTAATTTAGGCATAGTGTTGAGTTTCCAGATTTCATTCCATAATTTGCGAGGCGGCTGAAAAGATGAAGAGGCTTGATTGTTGTTGTGGTGTATTTGCTAAGCTCTGATCTGATTATAATAATTCTTTACTGTAAACTATCCATTATGTTTTCCTGTCCAGATTAGTTTGTCTTGCATGAACTGAGGTCTGATAGAGATAGATAGAATTTCTTCAACTAGTTTACTATCGAAACTCTGGCGTAAGAGTGCTATATTCCATGCATTCTGTTCTGAAATAATGAAGTCTGCAACTCTCTGTGGTTCGTCTCTAGGAGCACGGCCCCCTATTACTGTGATAGCTCAAGGAAGGGGAAGGGGTCCTCTTTAGTCCCACATCACTTAGGAGGGAGTCCTGGGGCTAGTTTATAAGGCTTGGATCCATCTAATCTGTGTATCGCGTTTTAAAGCCGTGAGAACTCAGTGTCCAAAGTGGACAATATTACACAATGGGGCCCAGGTTATTACAAATGGTATCAGAGCCAACTCCCGACCGCGCGTGGGGGCCACAGCGAGGACGCTGTGCTTTTAAGGGGTGGAGAGTGTGACAGCCCAATAAAGGGGAAGGGGTCCTCTCTAGTCCCACATCACTTAAGGGGGAGTCCTGGGGCTAGTTTATAAGGCTTGGATCCCTATAATCTGTGTAATGCATTTTAAAGCCGTGAGGACTCAGTGTCCAAAGCGGACAATATTACACAGTGGGGCCCGAGTCGTTACAATTACACCCCTAGCCAGCCATCTATCCTCTCTTATTTTAATTTGTGTGACGTCCCTAACAGACCATAATACGTTATCTGCAATAGAGTCTCGGCTTAGCAAAATGCTTTGCCAACCCCAAGAGGGTCTAGCACCTTTGGTGGCATTCCAGAAATCCTGAGAGTGAAAGTACAAGCCTTTAAGAATTCTGCTAGCCAGTGAATTAGGTTGTTGAGCTAGCCGCCAAGCTTGTTTTCCTAGTAATGCTCTGTTGAAAGCCGAAAGATCACGAAATCCTAAACCCCCTTCATCTTTCCTACTCTTAATAGACTCTCAGTTCTTCCAGTGTATGCCTTGCTTGCTGTAATCAGATTGCCACCAGAATCTAGCTATCCTCTATTCAATTAATTTACACAACGCAATAGGGATTTTAAATATCGACATAGCATATTGAGGAATTGCTTGCACAACCATTTTAAGTAAGACTTCCTTACCTCATTTTGATATTAGCTTTTCCTTCCAACCTTCAAGCTTTGAATTGACACGACTCATAATCCATGCAAACATGTCGCACTTAGATTTCCCCCAGTCTAAAGGAATGCCAAGATACTTGCCAGTTTTTTGCAATATAGGGACTCTAAGTTCACTGGCCAGATTCTCTTTCAAGCTGCTAGGACAATCTGTACTAAAAAATAGACCTACTTTATTCCTATTAACAGCTTGTCCTGTAGCTGAACTGTAACGATCCGGGCCCCACTATTTAATATTGTCCGCTTTGGACACTGAGTCCTCATGGCTTTAAAACGTGTTACACAGATTAGAGGGATCCAAGCCTTATAAACTAGCCCCAGGACTCCCCCTTAAACGATATGGGACTAGAAAGGACCCATTCCCCTTCCTTAGGCTGTCACATGAACAGTATTCATTCAGGATACAAGTTAAATTCTGACATTCAATAATCTTCGCATCTAGGAAGAAGATGGCATCATCTACGAAAAATAAATGAGATAATGTAGGACACCATTAGTTTAGCTTAATACCTTTAAGATTTCCAATGTCCACTGCATTGTTGATTAAGTTTGTTAAGACATTAGCTATCAGGATGAACAGGTACGGTGATAAAGGGTCACCTTGTCTCAGACCTCGGGTTGGATGAAAATAGGGTAGAGATTCACCATTAAATTTCACACTGTAGGAGACCGTAATAACGCATTGCAAGATCCAATTAACCCATTTAGTATGGAAGCCAAGCTTTAGGAGATAGGCACTAAGAAAATCCCACTCTACCCGATCATAAGCCTTTTGCATATCCAATTTAAGTACTGCCTGAAAATGCTTTTTCCTTTTCCGTATTCTGATTTGATGCAGTACCTCCTGAACCACAATGATATTGTCCTGGATTTGCCAACCACCTATGAAAGCACTTTGTTCTGGTGCTATCAACTCTGGCAGCCAGGGTTTGAGACGATTGGCCAGGATTTTAGAAATGACTTTATAAATATAGTTACAAATGCTAATAGGTCTGTATTGGTCTAATCTTTCTGGGTGAGGGATTTTTGGTATCAAAGAAATATAAGTGCGATTATACTCAAGCAGCAAAACTCATGTTTGAAAAAATTGTTGCACGGCTACAACTATATCTTCTTGTAAAATGTCCCAGTGTGCTTGATAGAATTGACCATTTAGTCCGTCTGGACCCGGTGCTTTGGTTACACCTAAATGGAACACTGCTGTCTGGACTTCCTCACAAGTAACTTCTGCTATAAGAGTATTATTCATCTCCGCTGTCACCACTTGCTTACAAATATTCAAAGTTGGGTTGTAATCTTTATACCCTGCAGAAGTATATAAAGTCCTGAAGAAACTAGAAGTCATCTCTTTGAGGGAAGTCGGGTCATGTATCCAATTTTGTTGTTCATCCCGTAGCATACTGATCTTGTTATTTTGTCTTCTTTGAACAGTGGTGGCATGAAAGAATTTGGTGTTCCTATCCCCCCATCGAAGCCAGTTAACGCGTGATCACATTGCCCAAAATTTCTCCTCCTGCTGCCATAACAAATGTATTTTCTCTTTCAGGTCTGATATCTCAGCTTTATCACAATGGCCATGAGGCTAATTTGTCAGAACTTGAAGCTGATTTTTGAGGTAATAAATCTGATCCTTGGCATTGCTAAATTTGGATCTGCTCCATTTTAAAAGAGCTGCTGAGACAGCTTTTAACTTTAGGGGGAGCGTCGTCTCTTCGAGTTTATAAGATGTCCAAGAATCAGTAATTGTTGTACAGCATTCCATATCTTGTAACCAATAAGCTTCAAAGTAGAAGGATCTTGTCTTTTTAGATCTCCACATTGCTTCAGTATACAAAAGAAGAGGACTATGATAAGGTCCGAGGGCTGGTAAGGCCAACACTTCATCCAAGGGGTAAGTTAACCTCCAGTCCTTTATGCACAGCATTCTGTCTATTCTTTCCTTTACCATGTTGTCGCCGGTCCGATTATTAGACCAAGTAAAGGCGCAGCCTTTGTTTCCCAGATCCATTAGATAACAATCGTTCAGTAGATCGCGGAACAAATACATATGATGAGGCTCGGCAGGACGCTTCCCTACTTTCTCCCAAGGATACATTACCTCGTTAAAGTCACCTATACACAGCCAAGGCAAGGTATTGAAGCTACTGATTTGCCTTAATAATGTCCACAGGTATTGTCGGAGATGATAACTTGCTGGAGCATGTAGGCAGGTGAGACACATAGTGATGCCAAAATCCAGGTCAGTACAAATCGAGTCAATCATATTCGCAAAGTTATAAGTCACTTTCACATCCACTCTATCAGTCCAAAAGAGTGCTACACCTCCTGCTAATCCTACTGGATTTTCAATATATCTAGCTGAGAATCCAAGTTTCCTTTGCAAATAGATAAGCTTATGTTCCTGATTTTTCGTTTCCATCAAAAATAAAAGATCGGGCCTTTCATGAGTCACTAAGACCCTGAGTGCTTGAACTGTCAAGGGGTTGCCTAGCTCCTGGCAGTTCCAACTTATGATTCTCATTGTTCACCTGGTGGCTTTTTAGAGCCAGCCACCAGGGCCCAACATGCAGGAGCATCTGCCTCAAAGATAGGAGTCTCATGCATAACAGATTCATCAAGGTTCTCTTGGAGTTGAGTTTGAACGTCAGGGCTAATGAGTCTTTTTGCCTTCTTAATAGGCCCTGATCGTGCAGTAAGGCGTGAGTGTTTAGCCTTCTTTGATTGCATAGAACCCGCTGTCATGCTATTGTCCAGAAGTTTCTTTTGAATAGTCAGACTTGTTGATGAATTCTTTACCATAGATTGTCACTTAATAGGAGTTGCAGCAATGATAAATTGATCACGCTCCATTGCCTCCATGGTCTGCTTACCTTTATCATTTTGAACTTGAATTGCAGGTGCATCAAGAATAGAAACCGGAACAAGGATGATTGCCAAAGGAGGTTGAAGAGTCTCCGGGATAGTCTCTTCAACATCATCTTGGGATGGATTTGTCTCATAAAAGGTACGCCAGAAGGGGCTGTGTTCTCGAACCTCTGCTCTCAGCCATGATCCATATAGGAAACAATCATTCCCCTCCATTTTACTCTCGTCATAAGGAAATTATTTACAATGCGTGGCATAGTGACCAAGCTTACCACAGAAATAGCAATAATGAGAGAGTCGTTTGTATATAAAATCAATCCAGAGATTCTTTCCTTCAATTTTGATTAGGAGCCCTGTTTTAAGCGGCTATTGAAGGTTCAATTCTACCCAAGCCCTTCCTGTTCGTAGCATAGATCCATCCTTATTTTCTATTTTCACAATTGTGAAAGGAGAAATTACACACCAGTGATTTGCTAGTCTCAGAACTTGTTCTCCACCACCTACCTCAAATCGATTATAAATATCATCTTTTTGTCCTAATTAATTTGCTAACTGATCCATGGTTCGACCCAATTTGGTCCATGCATTAGGCTTAACCCGTCGATAACATTCAATCACCTAGACATCATATTTGATTAAAATTGCACATCACTGAATTGAGTAACTTTTTTTTCACAATAAAAAAGGGCATGTAATTATTAAAGTATGATGTTGGAGGTTAGTCCGAATGCGACGGTTGAAATTGGCCATTGCATCAAGAAACCAACTTAAGGAACTAAAACTGTAAAACATCAAGATGCTAGGTGGTATTGATACCTTTCGACATTTCTTGTCAGCGAATTATTCTATAAATGCGGTCTTCAATCCCAACAATTCAAATAGGTTATAAACCTTTATGATAAAGATCAAAGAGTAATCATATGAAAAACCCCTCTGTTAGTAGTCCTTACCTGACATTTCTTCGATAGCGAAAAAAGAAAAGGGAAGGGAAGCTCACTTTTAGGGTCCGTTCGTTTCGCGGAAAACAACTTCCGGGAAAACGTTTTCCAGAATTTCCGATGTTCGAATGACGGAAAACATATGGTCAAAGAAAATGTTTTCCAGTCGGTGGAAAATCTCCTTTTAAGATTGTGGAAAATGATTTCCTCTTTTGAGAAGAGGAAAACATTTTCCATAACTTCTTCCACTTGTTTCTTTTCTTTCTTTTTCTTTTCTATTTTTAAAAAAAATCAAGTTTTAAATTTTTTTCCTTTTCTTTTTTTCTTTTCTTTTCTCTCTCTCTATATCTTCTGCTCCCCCCGGTGGTTCCCCATCGCCAATCGACGGCTCTCGCTCCGCCTCCACTACGATGAACCCGCCCGCCGCCGGCGACACCCACCCCGCCCCACCGGAGCCCTCCGACGACGGCAACCCCTGCGTCCTGCTCCTAAACCTTCCCATCGTTAGCGCGAAGATGGACTCGGTGCAGCAGTTCCTGTCACGGTCCCTCGGCAGCTACGCCCTTCTGAGCAAGGACCGGATGGACATGGTGTCCGCGGAGATCGCGTCGGCGATCCACCAGGTCATAGTCAACGGCGCCACCCTGCTGGCCTGCTTTCAGAACCCTAGCCCCAATCCCGAGCCGGGGTGCGCAAATCCGAAGCTACTACCGGCGCCGGCGGCCGAGGGCCTCGTGGACCTGACAGTGGCGAGGCCACCAAAGGTTGAATTGAAGGACGAGAAGGACGAGCCCAATGAGCTTGGACCTAGCCAGATTCGGCGAGTTGGGCGAGGCTCGGGCGAGATCGGCCGAGCCTTGCCTAGCTCGCCAAATCTGGCGACCAAGTCCTGGTCGGCCGCCGGGCAACCAGCCATCGTCAGGCATGCGGCGACGGAGGAATGAGGAGGAAGGAAAAGAAAAAGAAAGAAAAAATAAAAATTTCGATTTTTTAAAAATACAAATAATTAAAAATTCATTTTTAAAAAATATAAAAAAAATAAAACTAATCTTTTGGTCAATTAAAAATAGTAAAATTCAATTTCTAATAATTTTTCCAAAACAATTAAATTAGTTAACGAACGGTGAAAAATATTTTCCGCTCGAAATTTAGGTTTCGATCGAATACCGGAAAATAGAGTCATTTTCCTGGAAAATGACTTTTGGGAAAATATTTTCCAGAAACATGATATTTTCCGTGAAACAAACGGACCCTTAGACCCGCACTAAAGGTTGGAGAGTTTGCGAATCATAATCATTAAAGTCGGGAACCTTTCGTGTAAATTTAGGAAAAGTATCTTGCATGTCAATTATATCAAGTAACATGTTCCATAGATGTGAAAGCTTATACCAAGTGGTTAGATCAATAATATCACGCCGTGATAAAACTTGATATTAATTGGAAATTAATTTATAAATAATTTATGGCCAAATATGTATTTTGTCATCTAATCATCGCTCCCATATATCGTCCCAGTAACTATGGTTGCTAGGAGTGAGCGGCTGTACATGTTCCATTTGGAATCTAAAACTTATTCGTTAGAGCAAGTTCCTTATTTTAGTGAACCTAGAGCCTACCCTACATACCTTGAAACCTAGAACCAACCCGTCATAGGTTCCAAGGTTGGTTTTAGAGTTTACCCAAGTTTTACTTGTATTATTAATTGAACGATTGCAATGAATTATTATCTTTAATGACCATCATTTATTGTTAATCTGCCAACCACAACTTATATTTAGACATGTGAAGAATAAACTCTTGGTCATAAAATGGAAGCTCAAACTAGAATCCATATCATACACTCATATTGTGTAAAGACACAAACCAAGAAAACACAAAAACTTGTTCTAGATTCAGGTTCCAAATTTTTAATTCCAGATTCCACCTACCTAGAATCTAGAATAGGTTCTCCAATTTTTAGAAGCTGAAATCTATCCTACATATCTTGAAATTTGGTTCTACCGATCTGGTTTTTCAATTCTAGGTTCACCTTGAAATCATGGTCTAGCCTAATTGTGACGTCCTGAAAATTCAATTCTAATTTCGATTAGATAAGTTGGGCATTTCATCGACGCGATTATAATGCTTTTTTTAAAGATAGCCACTCACGAGATAACTAGTGTGACATCCAGATTTTTAGATTCTGATTTCGATTAGATAAATTGGTCATTTTTGTTCAGTTGAAGCCATGGATTAATTCTAGTTGTGAAATTGAGAAGGAAAGAGGATTCTTTGATGAGGAAAATAATCAATTTGATAAGTGAGACATCAATTGATTTTATGAGAGTTATTTGAGAGAAATTCAAGAGGGAAATTAGATGCAGAAATGCAAGTAGGAACCGAGTACTCTAATCTGAAATTCTTTTGGGAATCTATGAGCTTATTCAAAAGAAAATGAAATAAAAATTTTCTATTTGAGGAAATTCTTTTCTTTTGATTTTATTCCCATTCATTTTTCTATTTTTGGGCCAAACACCCTTTTTCCTTTTAATTCTTTTTTCCCTTACCCCACTTGGCCGACATATCTCTCTCTCTCTCTCTCTCTTTCTCTATTTTCCCACGTGCAAGAAACCCCACCGACTGCCCTCTACCGGTTCCAACTTTGCTTCTCCTTTTCCTTCATGCTTTTTGACTTTTCAAACTTATCCTCTCTCTCTCTCTCTCTCTCTCTCTCTCCTATCACTATCTCTCTCTCTCGGTACTCTCTCTCACTCTCTCGATACTCTCCCTTTCCCCCTCTTGTTCGACCGAGACAGAAGCAGAAGCAGAGACAACAGCCACCGAGAGAGGAAGACCGGAGCAGCTCGTCGTCGCCGCCCGCACGTCTACCGCGCACTCTGCCACTCACCGCTCGCCCTCCACCTCTCCCTCACCCTCCTCAGCCGCCGTCGACGCCTTCTTTTTCCCCCTTCCGTTTGCTGCTTGGGGTCCCAGATCTGGGAGGACACCGAAGCAGAAGCAGCAGCCGACATCGCTTGGACCAGAGCTGTCGTCGTCGCCAGTCACCCTTCCTCGCGCGCACGCGTGCAGCCACTCGACCGCCTGCCCTCTCCATCGTCCAAGCGTCCCCACCGTGCGACCCCAGCTCCTGTTCCGCCTTTGTTCAGTCCCGTTCAGCCACCTCAGGCCGTGGTTCGGCCACCTCCGGCCACCGTACACCGACACCTCAACCCACCGGAGTCCCCTCGCCCTCCACTGGCGTTGCCTCGCCACCTCAGCGCCGGATCTGACCCCCAACAAGCAGTAAACCGAGAGGAAGAAAATGGGTATGGCAGCGACTATTTGGCCCGTTTTAGCCGTCTTCCCAAGCCCGGATGCTCGGCCCGCTTTGAGGAAAGTCAATCCTCGCGTCGATCCCATCGTATTGAGTGAGTTTTGCTCACTAATGCCTTCTTAGTTTGCTAATTATATTTAAAGGTTGATTAGTGTTAGCTAAGTGTAATTATGTGGTTAGATTATAATGGATTAGCGATTATTAGTTAATTGCATTGCATATTAGTTAGGTAGTTAGTATACTTAGATAGAGAATTGCCTATAGTATTTATTGGATGCTTCTTGGGATTTTTCCCGACCCTTAACGGGTGTTAATTAGGCAATTCGGGCCTAAATGGAATTTTTAGGAATTAAATATTAAGTTTCAAAATTAATTATTTAATTATTTATTTTCCAGAAATTAAATTGGGATGGCCAGTTAGGGATTTTATGCTGATGATCGTGGTGCAGTCTGTTTATTTTATTGAGTTTTATATTGTGCTAAATTGAATTTATTGTATTTATTTATTTAATTTTCGAAATTAATTATTAAATATTTATTTTCCGGAAATTCAACTGGGATGGTCAGTGACCGGAATTTTGTGCTGATTGTTGTGGCGCAGTCTATTTATTTAATTGAGCTTCAATTTGTATGGAATTGATTTAAATTGTGAATTTTAGGATATGTACCTATTGAGTTGTTTGATTATTTGATTGAGAAATAATTGGGTATCGATAGTAGATTGGCGAACTATAGAGAAAGGCGTTGTTTCATAGTAGAATCACAGGAGAAAGTAAATCACCTGGAGAAGGGTATGTTGACTTGGTGATTAAGTTTTGGCATCTAAAAGGACACGTGGGCTTGGTAATTTGATGCATTACTTCGGAGAGTGCACGTGGTCTCAATAAGTACATTTGGCATCTAAAAGGACACATGGGCTCAGTAATTTGATGCATTACTTCGGAGAATCCACATGGTCTCAACGAGTACATTTGGCATCTTGAAGAGACACGTGGGCTCGATGACTTGATACATCGCCTTGGAGAATGCACGTGGGCTCGTTGATTCAGTATGGCATCTTAAAAGGACACGTGGCTCGGTGATCTAATGCGTCACTTTGGTGAACTAGTGCCTTAGAGAATGCACATGGGCCCAAGGTTTGAGGCACGTGGCTCGAAGACTTGGTATGTCGTCTTGGAGAATGCACGTGGCCTGACTTCTAGATATTCCACTGTGGAGAATGATTTGGATGACATGTAATCGACTAGGTCGATTGATCGATGATTCGATCTAAGTGTGATTTGATGTGATTCATTTCTTTAATCTGATGTTGTGAATTGATTGATTGAATGGAATGATCGGTGAATGGTTGATTGAGTCGTAATCGACTAGGTCGATTGATCATTGCCTTGAATTGATGTTGTAAATTGGTTGGAATAATGGAAATGACCGTGAGTGGTCTTGTTGGCGTGTAATCGACTAGGTCGATTTGATCGATGCTTCGATCAATGATGTGATTGCTTGGGTGCCTATTTGATCTGTGCTAATATGCAGGTGGAATCTGAGGCCAAAGTAAATCCTCTAACTCATGTTATGCATAAGCAGCCCTAAAGTGTATTAGTTTACTAATCAGGTCTTAGGGGGTAGAACTTGCTGAGACATAGTCTCATCCCGGTTGTGGGACAACATTTCAGGACCCTGATGGAGAACCTGAAGAGAAAGAACTCGAAGAGGAGTATCTGAAAGAGAATCCCGAGGATGATCCAGAGTAGGATCCTGATGATTGTTGCTCTAAATCTATTTGAGTAGAAACCAACCTTTTTAGCGTGGTTTGTATATGTACATGTATGACTGAGTCATTATAGATGTACATAAGGGTGTTGGTTTTCAGGTTCAATTTTCTAGTCCTACTTATATATCCCATTGCTTTATTGTCTGGGGATTTTTATAACTGCTTCCGCATGTGCTATGAAAAAAAAGAAAAGGGTCGGCGATATATAATCCTGGGATATCGCATTTTAAAATCGACCAAAGGTAAGGGATGTGCGCATGTCTGAGGATCGGGGCGTGACAACTAGCCTATCAGGTGAAATCATTAAGAGATTTTAATGTAATAGACTTGAGAATTCGACCAAGAATCGACTACTCGACCGTGCTCATCTACTGAGGTCATTACGGCACAGATATAAGTTGATTAAAAATCAGAGATAGATTGGTTCGATAGAAATGTGTGGCTAAATGTTGGTGATTCCACTAAATTACAAAATTCTCGTCGACCGGCACTAGAATGATTTTCCTATCGTTTTGGTATCCTGTGTTCGTATTTGAATTATCGATATTTTCACGATAATCGAGAGTCGCCAATGTGTCCAGTAGGTTCATTGTGACTCGAAGAAAATCGACAACGGGTCATTTGCACTAAAAATTTCCGAAAGCTACACGGTAACTTAAGTCATGCTAAAATCGCGCCAGATAGAAATTAACCGCGAATTTGAACCCGATTTCAGAAATTGAAAGTTCTGTCGTGTCATGATCTATTTTAGAAACGTTGACTCATCCTCCGAAGAATTTTCAGAGATTCCGAGACTTTTACGGAAAAATCGTTTCGGACGTTGCGGAAATTAACGGAAATTGAGTGGGCCAAATTAAAAGAAATTTGGACTTCCAAGCCGAGCCTTTGAGTGTTGGAGACTCGCAGAAAATTGTTCGGGATTTTTCTTCACCGAAATTGGACCTCAATTTGGGAAATTGAGTGAAGAAATTGATCCTAAAATTGGGAAATTCGAAATTAGGCAAGGGCAGCATTATTTTGGCTTCAATTTGGATAGATTAGTGGATTTATTGGGCTAGAAAGTATTATGAGACATGGTATAAGGTTGAAGATAATTGGGGGGACCAAGCAATTAATTTTTTGGATTAGTTCATTGACTTTGTCTTCTCTTCTTCAAAGCTTCTTCCGCACGCCTCGACATCTCCCTCCTTCAGGCGAGCATCACCCCTTCCACGGAAGTCTTCGACTTCTACTTCATTTTCACTTCTTGCAGTCTCATCTTCTTTCTCTTCCACCGCCTGCTCGCCCACCAAGATTTGTCGCCCCCTTCTCAAGTCAAATTTTCCCAGTTGAGTTCTTTTGTTGACCCCGCAGCCATTTGTCCTCGAACCAGCCTCCCTCGGTCAACACTTCCACCCACCGAAGCCCTTAGTTGACCGAGCAGCTCCGCTTCGCTGCCACTTGGCCGTTGAGCCAACAAACGGCGCCCCATCCTCTTGCGTCCAGCACCAACGATCGAGGGAGCTGTCTCTTCGTCCACGTCTTCTCCTTCCAACAGCAGCGTTCGTGTCTTCTCTCCTTCGCCGCACAAATCTAGTCAACTGAGGCTGCCGCCCCCACGTCCATTCATCGTCAGCCCACGAAGCCGAATTCCCCAGCAGCTTTGCCTTTCACCCTACCCAATTCGCTGCCTCCATTTCCAGCAATGTGAAGCCCACGATCAACCCAGAAAAATCCAGCGAAGCCCATCTTCACAGCTGCTTCTGGTTCAGCCCAATAGTTTCTTTTGTTGTTTGGCCCAACAGCCCAAGTGATTTCAGCTCAGCCCAGCTTCAATTCCAGCTCACTTAAAGCCCAAGAAGCAGGCCCAAGCCCAAGCCCAAGCCTAAGCCCAGAAATTTATGTGGGCATGCGAGGCTTGTAGGCCCGGCCCGAGTGTTCGTCGACGTCGCCGAAAATTCGGATTTCAGTCGCCGTCGTGGTATTATGGTCTTCGCATTTAACAAGTGAGTTGAACTCATTAATCCATGCTTAGTCGGTTAATTATGATTAGGGATTGATTAGATTAAATTAAGGGTGGATAGATTAGATTAGATTAGATAATTTAATTATCTGTCAATGCATGTTAGGTGGTTAGTTAGTGTAATTAGCGAGTAAATAGACTCTAGTATTTATTAAACGAGTCTAAAAAATTTTTCGAGTCCATTTCGGCTTCCAATTAGGCTATAACGGGCCTAAGTTAGATTTATTGCATTTATTTATTTATTTCCGTAATTATTTAATTAATTAATTATTTTCCGGAAATTCAACCGGGATAGTCGGAGACCGGAATTTCGTGCCGATTGTAGTGATACTTTCTATTTATTTAATTGAGAATTGATTTGTGAAAATTTGGTGAATTGATGATTATGTGGAGAATTTTCCCAAAACTGAGAGATATCGGTGTTTAATGGGAAAATGAACCTGAGAGGTTGTGAGTGGACCTAGAAAACCGCCGAAGTAGTTGCATTATTCCACCAAACAGTACAAGTGGGTCAGAATCGGTGTCAGCTCGATTGGTAGACCGCTATCAAGATAGATATCGCCGGACAGGTTGTAAATGTCAGATGTGTCAGTAAGTGAAAGTTTAGTAATGCAAACCGAGATGACTTTTACAATCACTCGAGAGTCCTGAGTGGGAATGAAAGTATATCACGATGGAACGTTGTGTCAGGCTTACCAAGGAATCAGAGGAGTAATGATTCCATTTGAGGTTGTGGTCGACAGGCTGACGAAGTTGGCTCACTTCATCGTGGTATGGAAGGATCTTGATTTGAATAGGCATACAGAAGCGTATGTGCTTCAGATAATTCATCTACATGTAGTACTAGTGACGGATCTATATCAAATCTAGAGCAGAAGTTTTCAGTTTCAGCAGAACTTTCAAATGGTTTCTATTGAAGTTTGCATAGCAGAGTGTGCAGAGCGCCAGTGTGTTGGGACGAAGTCAGAAAAAGAAAGATCACAGGCCCAAAGTCAGTCAACAATCAGTGATTGTAGTTGCTGTGATTAGTGCCAGAGTAAAGACCACTCAGAATCGCCATAAAAGTTGTATTGTTGAGCATCAAAGGCCCTTAGAATTCCAAGTTGGTGATTACATCTTTCTAAAGGGGTCACTAATGAGGGATACCTTGTGCATTAGCAAGGATGGAAAACTGAAACTAAGGCATGTAGGTCCCTTTGAGATTCTGAAAAGAATCGGGATCCTAACGTATCGTCTTACATTGCCACCGAGGTAGGCGCAAGTGCGTGACGTCTTTCACGTGTCGAGGTTGAGGACGTATGAGTCTGACCTGACCCACGTGCTAAATATTGAAGAATTAGACATGGACGACAGAGTGTCGTACATGGAAAGCCTGATTCAGCTTGTGGATCAAAAAGGGTAGATTTTGTGTACCAAGAAGGTCTCTTTGGTCAAAGTGGTCTGATAACACCATGGAACTGAAGAAGTAACCAGAGAAAGGAAGATTCGATGAGACGACGATACCCCCACCTTTTTGTGTAAGGATTGACAAAGGTTTAAATTTCGATGACGAAATTTTTATAAGAGAGGAAGAGTTGTGACATCCTGAAAATTTAGTTCTGATTTCGATTGGATAAGTTGGGCCTTTCATCGACACGACTATAGTGTTTTTCTCTGAAATAGCCACTCACGAGATAACTAGCATATCATGTGAAGTCATTAAGAGATTTTAATGCAATAAACTTGAGGATTCAACCAAAAATCAACTACTCGACCGTGCTCATCTACTAAGGTCATAAGTCGATTAGAAATCAGAGATAGATCGATTTGATAGATATGTGTGGCTAAATGTAGGTGATTCCACTAAATTATAAAATTCTCATCGACCGGCACTAAACTGATTTTTTCTTATCGTTTTGGTACCCTATATCCGTATTTGAATCCTCGAGATTTTCACGACAATCGAGAGTCGCCAATGTGTCAAGTAGGTTCATTGTAGCTCAAAGAAAATCGACCACAGGTCATTTGCACTAAAAGTTTCTGAAAGCTACATGGTAGCCTAGGTCACGCAAAAATCTCGCCAAATCGAAATAAACCGCGAATTTGAACCCAATTTCAAAATTTGAAAATTATGTTATGTCATGATCTATTTTAAGAATGTCGACTCATCCTCCGAAGAATTTTCGAAGATTCCAAGATTTTTACGGAAAAATCGTTTTGGACATTGCAGAAATTAACGGAAATTGAGCGGGCCAAAATAAAGGAAATTTGGACTTTCAAGCCGAGCCTTTGAGTGTTGGAGACTTGCAAAAAAAATTTCGGGATTTTTCTTCACTGAAATTGGACCTCAATTTGGAAAATTGAGTGAAGAAATTGATCTTAAAATTGGGAAATTCGAAATTAGGCAAAGGCAGCATTATTTTGGCTTCAATTTGGATAAATTAGTGGATTTATTGGGCTAGAAAGTATTATGAGACATGGGATAAGGTTGAAGATAATTGCGGGGACCAAGCAATTAATTTTTTGGATTAGTTCATTGATTTTGTCTTCTCTTCTTCAAATCTTCTTCCGCACGCCTCGACATCCCCCTCCTTCGCGCGAGCATACCCCCTCCACGAAAGTTTCGACTTCTACTTCATTTTCACTTCTTGCAGTCTCATCTTCTTTCTTTTTTACCACCTGCTCGCCCACCAAGATTTGTCGCCCCCTTCTCAAGTCAAATTTTCTCAGTTGAGTTCTTTTGTTGACCCTGCAGCCATTTGTCCACAAACCAACCTCCCTCGGTCAACACTTCCACTCACCGAAGACCTTGGTTGACCGAGCAGCTCCGCTTCGCTGCCACTTGGCCGTTGAGCCAACAAACGACGCCCCCTCCTCCTGCATCCAGCACCAACTACTAAAGTGAATTTCTGCTTAGTCGATTAATTATGCTTAGGGGTTGATTAGATTAAATTAAGCATATTTAAATGGATAGATTAGATTAGATTAGTTAATTTAATTATCTGCCAGTGCATGTTAGGTGGTTAGTGTAATTAGCAAGTAAATAGACTCTAGTATTTATTGAACGAATCTCGAAAATTTTTCAGGTCCGTTTCGGCTTCCAATTAGGCTATAACGGACCTAAGTTGGATTTATTGCATTTATTTATTTATTTCTGTAATTATTTAATTATTTATTTATTTTTCGGAAATTCAACCGAAATGGATGGTGACTGGAATTTCATGTTGATTGCAGTGATACTTTCTGTTTATTTAATTGAGCATTAATTTGTGAAAATTTGGTGAATTGATGATTATGTGGAGAATTTTCCCAAAACTGAGATATGTCGGTGTTTAATAGGAAAATGAACATGAGAGGTTGTGAGTGGACCTAGAAAACCGCTGAAGTACGACTGTGCCCTATTGGGCCATGATTTACCACCCGTTAGAGGTTGTGCCCACTAGGGCCGTGATTTACCACCGAATTTGGAATCGGTCGTGCCCACTGGAGCCGTGATCCACCACCTATTAAAGGTCATGCCCAATGGGGCCGTGATTCACCACCTGATAGAGGTCGTGCCTAATATGGCCGTGATCTGCCACCTATTAAAGGTTGCGCCCATTGAACCGCAATTATCACCTAAAGATAGGTTGTGTCCTTTAGATCGGGATTTATAGCCAAGAATTTGGTAGGTTATGCTCGTTGAGCCATGAGTAAGAATTGAGATTGAATAGTTGAAATGATCGGAGAGTGGTCCTGTTGACATGTAATCGATCGAGTCAATTGATCGTTAAATCGATCTAATTGATTGGATGATATAATTGTCAGTATATGTTATTTGAACTGACTTGCAGGAAAGAACCAGGGAAGGAGAGTAAATTTTCTGCAAGTATGCATCCCACAGTGGGTGAACAACTCCTGTTCGAACCCTTCAGGGACTGCCTTTTAGTAGAAAACCACTTAGCCCTTTAGTTCAGAGCCTAGAGACACCCAAAGATTCCAGGATGGAAACGTTTCTAACCTACCCAAGCTGCATTTCTCGGAGGATCCTGCCAGGCTGGAGAAGAAGAGGAGTTTTAGAAAGCCATAGAGAGAGTTTGCATAAAACACTCACTTTTCTTCAAGGGACTCTGCCCAACACATTACACCATCCTTGCCTTATATAGACAATAAGAGGTCACCAACAAACAAACAAGGACCAATCATGGGTCCGAAAACAAACAGAGGCACCGGAAACTTCCGGGAGGGAATTATTCGCACACTATAAACAGTGACTGTACTGTGAACAGTACTTTCCCTAGCCTAGTGCTACAGTAAAAGTGAACAGTGATTTGCTACAGTGAAATTGTACGGACAACGGCTTTTCAGCGGTCTCGTCCCTCACGAGCATTGTAGCTACAGATTGAGTCATCTAAGCTGTCTTCTAGGAGATGTGCTTCATATTTTTGTTCAAGGGCTTCAAGGTCTTTAGGTGAGAGGATTTAGCTCAGCCTTCGTGATGAGGATGCTTCTTCATTAGCCCAATGGGATGCTTCTTCTTCAGCCCAGTTTGTGTTGTCACCTTCCTGAGTGTCGGCAGGAATGCTTGGTTGAGGCCAGTTGGATGGATATGCATAAAAGGATGTATCAATGCTTTGGAATAGGGATGAAGGTCCTTGTTCATAGGGATCCTGGGACAGAGGACCTCCAAAGCGTGCATAGGGGTCCTGAGTGGATTGGACAATATCATCATTCTGTCATTTCATGATCTTGAGACGATGCAGCTTTGTCCGTATTATTCAAGTGCTTCATTGGCTTCGGTTCTAGGTCATAATGATCCCACGTAGTGGGTACATTATTCCAAACATTTTCAGGAATAGTTTTGTTTTCTTGACACAAGATTCTCTCGGAGTTCTCGATCGGTGTTCACAAAATCTAAAGATCTTGGATAAGATTTGTGAATCCGAGCTTTCTCGCAATTCAGATGGGGTTTGTAGGATGTGGTTCCTATTTCCTGTGGGGCATCGATGATGGTGCCATTATTTGTGAAAAAATGCCATGGACGTCGGAAAAACAGGATAGTATGGACTTCAGGATTTGGAGTCGTGGTTCTCAGTTCTTTTTCTAAGAGTTGTTTCCAGTGAGTAGGATGATAGAACCAATTTAGAAAGTCTAAGAAATTCTTATCACTTTCTTTTTCAACATTTTTTCCGAGTAAAAATATCCTGGTGAGGTTGGCAATAAATCGTCTGGTTAGAATTTCAACAGCTATTAAGTACTTATTGGTTAAGTACCATAATAACGTCTTAAGTTGATAAGGGAAATCATCTTCCTTCCAGATAAAGGGATGAATGAATGGATAATTTGAATTTAACCCAAAAGGATAAAGAATCGAACCTCCATTGAATCTGAATAGATTTGTGTGGCATTGTCATATGAGATTTTTCAGGTTTTCAGCAAAATTATCATTCTGGATGTGTTGTATAATCTCCTAGGGATATTTCCAGCTGGACAAATCTTTGATCTTCTCAACCTTGTATTTCACTCCATAATTGAGCATATGGAAGACAGGTCTCGTGATATACATGTTGATTTCGGCTGGTGCCTTTGGTCTAGAGAGGAAGTTAGCAAGCACATTTTTCTTTCCAGGATATGTTTGGTTTCAAAAGAGTATTTCGAAAACCATTCAGCCCATCGAAGCAGCTGAGAATTTGGAATCTGCTTCTGTTTAAACTTGGTCATCGAAGGAAAGATGACATGTCTAATTCTACGGGAAGTGGTGGCCGATGAGATGAAACTCAAACTTTTTATGCCATTTTTTTCTTGCTAGGATTTCTTTGAAAGTGGAATGGTAATGCATTTCAGCTTGGGAAAATTTTCCACTTTTGTAAGCACAAGGGTGTTTCTTACCATCAATTTCTTCAAAGAGGATGGCTGCCCAGTATTCATCACAGGCGTCAGTTTGAAGAATCATTTTCCCTGTTGATGGTATTTGCAATGGTGGGAGATTCTGCATGATCTCCTTAAGCTCGCCGCTTTAGTCCGGGTTTTTCCCCAAGTTGGGGGGTTCTTCTTTAGCATGGATTGCAAATGGATCAGAAGCTTTGCAATATTTGGGACAAAAACCCTGAGATAATTGATTATCCCAAGAAATTGCTGAACTTGTTTTGTGGTGAAGTTGTCTTTAGGAAACTTCAATAATTCTTGAGCAATATGTGGCCCTAGATAGTATGTCCATTTGTTAAGGTGCATACCAAGGAATTCGATTTATGTTTGGGCAATATTCATCTTTCTTTGAGAAAGCATAATACCATGTTTCTTTACAATCTCTGCAAACTGCTCAAGGAGTTGACAGTGTGACTGTTTCGTCAAGACTTTGTAGAGCGAGAATATCGTCAATGTATCCGCTGCACTTGACAAGATTGGTTGGAATATACGACACATGGCCTTTTGGAAAAGGGATGGCGCTACCTTCAGACCAAAAAGAAGTACTTTCCATTGGAAGTGCTGGTTCGGGATACAGAATCCTGTTTTGGATCTGTCTTCAGGGTGGATGCCCAATTGCCAAAATCCAGCTTTGAGGTCGAATTTGGAATAGATGTGGGCTTTGGTTAAACCAGTAAAGAGAGAATTTCTGGATGGCAAAGAGAACTTATCATCTTGGAGAAAAAGATTGAGAGATTGATAGTTGATTACTAGTCTTATTTTTCCCTTGTTTTGCTCGGCACGCTTATTGACATAAAAGGCTTCGCAGGCCCATTGAGAATCAGAGATTTCAATAAGGCCTTGTTGTAGAAGTTCTGAGCATTCCCGTTGAGCTAAAGTCAGATGTCCTGGCTTCATTCCCACATGACTCTCCTTGGTCGGATTTATGTCTTCATTTTTCTTGAAAGGAAGGCGAACAAAGAATTTTGGGTTTTCCCACAAAGGATGGGAACACTTTTGAGCGAATTCCGAATGGGATTCCGAACAAGATTCTAACAATTTTTGCATAATTGGATCTAATAGACTCATCTGAATGGAAAAGAGTCTCTGAATATTGACGAACTTAGAGAATTGATCTTTATACCTAAGACCTTTTCCAGGAATGATGCGAAGTTGAGAGATTTGAGTCATGATGTCCCACCCAATTATCAGATCTTTATTGGGGAGGTTTGATCCGAAGATTTTTGCGGTTATGGAACACTGAGGAAAGAACTAGACGATTACGGGAGTGGTTCGACATTTGTGGAGAAAGTATCTCCGAAGCCGAGTTGAAACATCGGATATAAGGAGTCGAACTCTTCGGGAAGAACTTTGGTGTCCAATATTGAACAACTTGCTCCGTGTCAATGAGAGCAATAACGGTGATGGGTTTGGCAAACTTTGAGGTGAGGATTTTTACGGGAAATGGGGACAAAGTGAGTTTGACTTGAAAATATGTCAAGGTTTGGTTGGGGATGAGGATGATATATGAAAAATATCTTGATTCGAGTCCGATTGAGTCTCATTGGAAGTTTGGTAAGTGGGAATGACACAAAGAGTTTGTTCGAGATGGTTCTTCGTCGTCGAGATAATAAGGATTCAATATCATCATTTTCAAGAGAAATTCCTGTTTCATTCTCAATGTGATGAATTAAATGATTCTGACCTTTTTTTGCTTGAGGACAATTTTTGGCAAAATGTCCTTTCTGATTGCAAATGTAGCAACGGTTTGATTTCTTGTGGCTTATGCGATCCTTCCTTTTGCGTAGGTATCGCCATTTCTTCTTTTTTCGGAAATGCTTAGAGCCGTGTTTGGATTTCTTTATCCAGAACTTCTTGTAATGTTTCTTCTTCTTGGAATACTTGCCACAAGTACCATCACAGTCTTGCTTGGACCATTTGATTTTTAACTTATGGCGAGAACAAGCTGATTCAAGGCGCTTGTTATCTGTGATGTAGGTACGGACCATCTGGCGTTTTAAGCATAATTCTTCGAGGCGTAGATGAACTTCTTGCTGTATTTCTCCCAATGGAATATCTTGCACTCTTCTTTGTTTTCCAAAGAAAGATCTTTCAACCATCTGGGATAGTTCTTTAGGGATGGAAGTAAGGAAAACATGCTTGATTTGGATCTGCTCCAATCTGATAAAAAAGCTGAAGCATCACTCGATAATGCTTATCGAGATGTTTCTTCTGCAAGGAGCAGCATCTTCTTTCGAAAAATTCTCTTCTTTTCATCTCTATGAGATCAGTGGGTTTTCCCACAAAGACATGATACAAGAGAGTGATGGCATGGCTGAAATTAGATGACATCAGAAAATGAATCTGGTCTTGTTCTGAAATTGATTGCCACCAGAGTTTTAGGCTTCTTGTGAATCTTGTAACAAAGTTGTACAAGACATCATTCATATCATGGTTGGTGATGGACTAAGTATTCAACCAAGTATGAAATTCTTCAAGTCTTTCTGGCCATTTGTGATAAGGAATATCATCGATGGTGAAGAATTGTTTTGATGCTATGGACACATGGCGAGCAGGATTGCTTATCTGACCATTGTCTGAGTCAGAATAGTTTGATTCTATTTCATCATCTGGAGGGTCAGCCATAAATATTGATGAAGTTACTGGCACCATGGGGAGGGAATCAACTGTAGGAATAAAGAAGGATGGAGAAGATGAATAAGATGCTGAATATGATTCAATCTCAGGAGTAGTTTGCTCGATTGGAAACAGGGACTGTTTCTCCAGCCTGGCAGGATCCTCCGAGAAATGCAGCTTGAGTAGGTTAGAAATGTTTCCATCCTAGAATCTTTGGATGTCTCTAGGCTCTGAACTAAAGGGCTGAGTGATTTTCTGCTAAAAGGCAGTCCTTGAAGGGTTCGAACGGGAGTTGTTCACCCACTGTGGGATGCATACTTGCAGAAAATTTACTCTCCTTCCCTAGTTCTAAGTCTAGGTCCATTCATGGTATCAGAGCCATGGTTTCGTTTTTAATATTATCCATTCCATGCGCTTGGTAGGTGAATCCAGTGCTGAGAAGATCTCTTCTCATCATGTCTACAGAACCAAAAATCCTCGAAGCATCTGTTTCTCTTGCTCCATCTTCCTCATCCTCAACCCCTCTAGAGTTTCATGTGTCCAATGCCTCTAAGATAGACTATCTTTATGAAGTCTCTCTTAGTGATGAAATCAAGATTTCTGAAACCCAACTTCCTCTCATGAACCCTTATTCTGCTTTTGCCAAACCCAACTCATCATTTTCACCTATCCGCTCCATCCGCCACTTATTCACCAAACCCCAAAGCAAGTAAAGGAATACGTCCAGTCCTCCAAATTCGACCAGCATCCTATTTCACGCTCTCTGAAAAGGAGTACTTTGTTACTCTCCAGATCCCTCCTGAATTTCCCAGACAATGGATTCAACAAGGATACACTCATGTCCATTATGGAGCTGTTCGTCTTGCTCTTACCTTTCATGGCCGAAAGGGTTTGCCAGTTGTGGCAAGAATCGCGTTGTTAGATACCAGAGTTTTACAATACCAGCATGCTTGCATCGGTACTGTTCAAACTACTTTGAATGCTGGAACAGTCTTTGTAACTTTATATCCAAACTTCAACATCGCTCTTTCAGATCCCTAGTTACTTTCTTTCTTAAAGGTCCAAGTCCAACTTACTGGAGCCCCTCAAACCGCCGACTCGTAGCTGCAACCCTACATTACCAGATGGTTTATCGAGTGCAGAATCATGCTCTTGACCTCAACTTCAATAATAGTAATGAAGATGCGTTGTTCATCTCAATGCAGAATGATCAAGCATCTCGCATCCATGTTCCTAGACAGATCCCCAAGGATACATTGGCCAAGCTCCTTCCAGAGACTTGGATCACCAACTATGAAAAGCTACACCAGCATAACAAGCCTTTCCAGTCCACGGACTCAGAGTTCGTACCGAAAAAAGATGGAACTGTTTCCATCAAATTTGGCAAGGAAAAGGAAGAAAGTCCTTCTATCTTCCAGACCCTCTTCATGATTGAACCATGTGTTCCTCAATCAATTTCCGAGCCAGATCCAAAAAGGCTTGTTCGACATTTTGACGGTGATGGACATCATGTCCATTACTACAAAGACAACCATGGTCATTGTTTTTGGGATCCTTTTTGCCAATGTTCTTATTGCACAAACTCCCCTGACGAGGTAGATCCTCTTGCAAGATCTCCACCTCGAAGAAAGAAACCCAAGGATAAGGTGTACCAAAGATACTTAAACGGAGATTCCTCCGTTGATACTATAAGCCCTCTAACTTGTGTTGTGCTTAAGCAGCCCTCAGGGCATATTTTCTTTCTAATCGGGTCTTAGGTGGTTGAACTCTATGTAGCACCGACACAGACACGTGATATGCAACACGACACGACACGACACGTCGACACGTTAGTTCTCAAAAAATAGAGAATTCCGACACGTTATATATTAAATATATATTTTTATATATAAATGCAAAAATAAATAATAAAAATAGCATATAATTAATTTATACTAAAAATATTAATTCAACATTTGTTAATATCATTCATTGTTTTAATTTAATAAAGATTGATTAAGAAATTCAAAAATTGCAAACACAAAAGAGTAAATTTGAAGGAACATGTCATGTTTTCTTACACTTGTCAGAAATTATTGAGATTTGTTATAGTCCCAGACAAAGTTCGGAGTTCATGATATAGACTGGCTCAAGAACTTCGACCAAAAGAAAGGGAAATAACTAAATTCGCCATGGAAAATATAAGAGATAACTCACAAGCTAATGACATAGACCAAAAGAGATAACTCACAGTTGACGCCAGCAAAAGGCGGAAAGAAGCAAAAAAAAAAAAAATCGCAACTTTAAGTCTGTGGGAGCGTCGGAGCGATGTCGACGAGAAAATAGGCGTTCCATTGTCACTCACGGGGATGTCAAAACTTATAAATAAGAAACTTGAGAGTGAGAATTTTCTTCTTCCCCTTTATTTTTGTTATTTTCATTATTTTTTCATATATTTATATTTTGACCCCTTAAGTATTGAAAATTTTTAAAATTGACCCCGTGTGTGTCGGAATCGCATGTCGGAATTTCGGACTCGCATGTTGGACCGTGTCGGGAAGAGTTGACCACGTGTCGGAATGTGTCAGAGCGTATCGGACACTTGTCGGAGTGTCGGACACGACACGAAGGCTTCCAGAGAGTGTTGGTGCTTCTTAGGTTGAACTTGCTGAGACATTATCTCACTGGTTATTACATAACCATTTTCAGGTCCCTAGATGGCGGTCATGGAAGACCAGAAGTCCCAGAGTCTGGGAAGGCGGAGATCAAAGAATCGACGAACGTGTTTGACTAATGAGTCATAGGACAGTTCCCATTTTGTTGAGCCAACATTTTGTAAACAGTCTAGTTTTGTGTATAAACATGAAGTGTTTAAAAAGGCTTGTTTTGGTTGTGAATTGTTATCCTGCTTTTTTATCCCATTGAATTGTTGTCTGGAGATTATTGATATGCTTCCGCATGTGCATTTAAAAATGAATGGGTCGGCGACACATGGACGTCGCATTTAATCGACTAAAGAGGGATGGGCACATGCCCGGAGGATCGAGGCATGACACTAATGGCTGCTAGATAATATTCTTGAACAAGACGCCAAACCGACGGAAATTAATTAATCGTTCTTGTGGTTTTCACCGAAGAGAGCGTTGGAAACCTTTGGGACAGACGAGAAGGAATCATGTTGGAACTAGAATAGCAGTATCCTCTGTCTGTGCAGGTACGATTTTTTTTTTTTTCGGTGTAGTTGCTGTCCTTGGAATTGGGAACTGTTAGAAGATACAAGTGGCCCTGTCCCAATTCATCCATGACCAATCGATGCCAATGAAAGTTTGTTCGAGAAACTAAAGAAAAGAAAAAAAGAACTTATGCTATATGATGTTTAATCATGGGTGATGTGGGAAAGTACACATAATCGCTTACTTGCCTCATCTCGAAATAATTAATGATGCTTAATCATGTGTGATGTGGGAGAAAACTACTTTTGGGAAAATTGTTATTTGGAAATGATATATTGTGTTTCAAGACACCCAGAAAATCTCTCCATCTATATGTTATTAAAACAATTACACTTTGTTTGTCAACAAGAAATCATCGCGAACGTGTGGCTTGGAAATCTCTCCCATGTTGTATGAGCCGGAATCGAGCTTCCCAACTTACTATTGCACGCGTAGCAAGACCCACTGACGAGTGTAAAGGAGCACTTTTTAAGCATTACTAAACTTACGAAGTCCTTAAGATTTCCGAGCTAACAAGATGAATAATTTTCCTCCGACCAAGACACAGAAAAATGAGCATTATCAAGGCGGTTCATCATCTCCTAAAACCAACCAGTTCCTTTTCTTACACTAAAGAGTAACAAAGGACAATAGAATGTTAATCTCTACCGCTCTGGACGCAACGGTTTTGCTTCTTTGGCTGCATTTTCATTTTAGCAGCTTTTTTTTTCTCACTCAACAACCGGTTAAACTCTCAAAGATTGCTCTTACAAAGTAATCCAACTTTTTTTTAGTTTGATTCCTTTCGTTGCAAACATATTAAACTAGTAAGTTAATTGCATCTTAAACAAACTCAGTGCATGCACGACACATGCTCGAGCTCTAGTTTGAGAATTGGGACAGAATCGACCACATAAAGGTCCTCAAGTGTATAAGTGATACTGTCACACCCCGAACCTCGAGCGCGCCAACATCCCACCATGGTCGTACAAATGCGACATTCCCAGGTAGTGTCGCCAACCCCATTCATTTATTATTGCGCAAGCGGAACGTATTATAAAAAACCCCTGACAATAAAATACGGGATAGAAAAGCAGGAAACAAAATCACAACACCAAACACTCATTTACAAACACATATATTTAAATACAACTCTGGACTGTCTACAAAATAGACCAGTTCGACAAAAGGGGAACTATCCTAAAACCAACTAGCAGGACACGATCACCGATACTTCAGTCTCCACCTTTCTAGACTTAGGGCTTCGGGTCCTCCACGACCGCCATTTAGGGACCTGAAATTTTAATCCCCAAACCGGGATGAGACAATGTCTCAACAAGTTCAACCCCCTAAACCCCTATTAGAAAGAAAATACGCCCCGGGTGGCCTAGCCACATCACACAGAAGACTTACCTCGTCTTAATTGATTCCTGCAGATTAGCACAATTCATATCATTCAACCATATGCAGTAATAAGAACTTAAACAACCGAAACGCATTCACATTCATATAACCAACAACCGCGGGGGTCCTGATTATAAGACTAAATCGTTATGACACGTCTCATTCCATGCCACACAATTCCGTCCCATAATCCGACACATCAACAACACTCAACATGCATTCCAATTGTTATTCACCGCCACACAAGGACATAGCCTACTCGCAGTTCGGCTATCTACTGGCACATAGCCAGGCATCGCCTCCCCACCTTGGAGCGCGGCTTCGTCAGTACATCGACGGCATTCCCGAAGGAGCATGGGCCCAGAATCTACTGCAACCCGCATCCGTTGTAAGGGGCATCCCATATAGGGGCAAGTCCGGCTAAACAGCCCAGGACGATCTCCTCTTAATTATCATACAATAATTCATATTCGACCCCAGGACACTCTGCATTTCACTCAACACTTTCACTTAAAATAGTGATCCCGGTCATTTTTCTTCATATTAAAAATATTCCAGAAATTACTCACGTGTGTGGGGGCACGTTAATTTCGAACCAAAAAGCCAATATCTCACTTTTTCAAACCCCACTATTTATTATAATCATTAAAATCAATTTTTTGCATCAAAACCCGACACTTGGGTTTTTATGAATAAAATTCCTATTTATCACAATCAACACTCAATTTGCCACATCCATTCATCAAATTCAAATTCTAAATGCACAGCAGCGATCAGCACAAAATACTGGGAAATTAAGGTTCCAAAATAATTTTCAGAATTTATTAAATAATTAAATTTATTCCGAGAATTAATTAAATAAAATATCCATATCTTTCACGATCCACACTCAATTTATAATATCCAATCATCAATTTCAAAATCTGACTACACAAAGCAGCGACCGGCACGAAATTCTGAGAATTTAGGATCGACAAAATTTTCGGAATTTAATAAATAATTAAATAATAATATTTTAATAATTTCGAATAATAATATATTATTTAATTATTTAATAATTTCGGAATATTTAAATAAATCAAAAGTAAATTCCTTTATGTCACATCAAAGCTTATATTAATATAACCACTCACTTAACCTTAAATTAAACACAATTTAAGTTAATCAAACACCTTAATATAATCTACACTTAAATAAATTAAACTAACCACCTCATAATACTTAACATAAACTAAGCACCCCTAAAGCATCATTAACCCTTTAATCAAGGTTTAATGAGCTAAACTCACCGGATTAGCGAGCCGAGCGAACCAAAACGACGAGGACGACGCGAAGATCGACTTTCCTCAAGGCGGGCCGAGCATCCGGGCTTGGGAAGGCGGCCAAAACGGGCCAAGACCGAGCTGGAATACACATTTTTTCAGCCATTGATTTGGGGCCGATAAGGGCGGATCCGGCGCCGGAATGGGCGGAGGAGGGCGGCAGCAGCTCGTGCGGGTGAGGCGGTAGCTCCGACGACCCTTCGACGGCGACGGCAGCAGCTCGGGACGGCCTAGTCGACGAGCCGGAGGCGCGGGCCGAGCGCGAGCCGGCCGGCGTGAAGCCGGGCGCGCGGCTGGCCAGCGCGCGGACGCACGGCGACGGCGACGGCAACGGCGACGACCGCGACGGCTCCGGCGGCGAGCTGGCGACGACAAGCGAACGGCGAAAGGGGCAGACGGCCATGGCTGCTCCAGCTTCTTCTCTGCCATTTTTCTGATCTTCGCACAACAACAATGGAGGAGAGAGGGCGACAGGAAAGGAAGGAGGAAAACGGAGGGCAAGTGGCGATGGCGGCGCGAGCGGCTCCGGCGACGAGCAACGGCGACGAACGGCGTGCGAGCTGCTGGCTGAGCTCCTCCCTGCGTCGCACGGTTTCCGCACCGTCTTCCCCCCTTGCACAGTTCAAACATGGAGGAAGAAGATGAAGATGGAGAGAGAGAGAGAGAGAGATGGGACCATTCCCTTTTCTTTTCCTTTTTTCTTTAATCCCACAAAAATGGCCCACCATGACCTCATGGATGATGTCATACTCCACTCACTCAAAACTCCCCCAACCTTATTCCAATGGGTTCAATTCCATTTTTCGCCGGGGTCCAATTCTCATACATCCAATTTCTTCAATTCTCATCAATTCTCTTCCAATTGAATCAAATTGAAGTCCATAAAATAAATTCAATGTCACCACGCTTCAATTCACATCTTCACTTGTCCATAGAACCAACTTAAGTCCCAAAAGCGCGACCAAAGACGAGCCTACCAATTTCTCGAGCCAAATTAGCCATTCTCTGATTATTTTGCTGAAAAACTCGGCTTGCATGAAAAATTTTCCGAAGATTAGTCAATGCTCCTAAAATGATTTGTGACACACCCATATTTCCAATTTCTGAATCCGATCTCAATTTCACGGTTAATTTCACTTTGGCACCACACTAGCGCGGCCCAACCTATCGGGTAGCCTTTAGAAATTTTCATGCATTTGACCTGTGGTTGATCAAACCACAATGTACATCTTTAACACATTGGCGACTCTCGGTTGTCTGGGTAATCTCAAGGTTTCAAATACGGACACAGGGTACCCAATCGACAGAAAAGTCGATCTAGTGCCGATCGACAAGAATTGTGCGATCTAGTGGAATCACCCACACCTGATCACATGCCTCTGTCGAGTCGACCTATCTCCGATCTCTAATCGATTTTAAATTGTGCCGTAATGACCCTTGCATATTAGCTCGGTCAAAAGATCGCTTCCTGGTCAAATTCTCGAGTCTGATGCATTAGAATTTCTTAACGGCTTCACCCGATAGACTAGTTTTCACATGAGTGGCCGACTCAAGGAAAAAAACTATATGCGTGCCAACGAAATGCCCGTGTCAATTTATTGAAAATAGAATTGGAGAAATCGGGATGTCACAACTCTTCCCCTCTTATAAAAATTTCGTCCTCGAAATTTAAACCTTTACCAATTCTTAAACAAAAAGGTGGGGTACAGTCGTCTCATATAATCTTCTCTTTCTCAGGTTGCTCCTTTTGTACCAATGTTGCCAGATCACTGCTATCTTGCCCAAACCACTTCAGATTCAAAATACTAAGTACTTGCCCACTTAATATTCCAAAGGTCTTCAACACAAAATCTGCGAAGCTAAACTGGCGATTCTGAGCAGTCTCTAAACTGTCTCTGATATTTGCGACTGAATCACTGATTTCTGAACCAACTCTGGACCTGCGATTTTCTAATCTCTGATCTCATCTCAACCAGCTGAAGTCCTATACACTCTGCTCTGCACTGATTAAAAAGAAACTATCTAACTGATCTGCTGAAACTGGGAACCTCTGGTCAAGATCTGATATAACTCTGACACTGATCTCGGCAACTGCAATCACTTACTACTGTACTGACCCTGGCCTGTGATCTTTCTTTCCCTGACTTCATTTCAGCAGTCGAAATTTCGCACTCTCTGCTATGCACTGCTTAAGAAAGAACCATCTGAAAACTCTGCCAACTTAGAACATCTGATTTAGATTTGAAATACAATTCATCCCGGCACTCCATACAAACGATTTATATGATATACACATACTTCGGTATACCTATTCCAATCGAGATCTTTTCATGCTGCACTAAGGTGAGTTGACTCTGTTCATCTGTCGACCACGACCCTATAAGGAATCAACACTCTTCCCGACTCCTTGATAACCTGTCATAACAATCCATCATGCTACACTTCCATTCCCACACAGGACTCTCTCAAGTGCTTGAAAAAGTTTTCCTGGCTTACATTACCAAATTCTCACTTATTGATACATCCAACACTTACAACTTGTTCGGCGATATCTATCTTCAAACCGATCTACCCATCCCGATGATATAGATTCTGACTCATCTTCGTACTGTCTAGACAACGCTGAAGTTGCTATGATGAGCTTCCCATAAGATCTCTTCTTTAATCTCTGTATCGACAATTACATACAATCGTCCTCAGAACCTTAGCGTTCTGTTATCAAAAATCTGAAAATCAACCTCTCTCATCTGCATTCTCTTATAGAGCCTTCTGAATTTCTAAATCTATCCACTGAAGCGATTTGATTCTGATCTGAACTTTCGGCTCAATTCTGAGGGTAGTCATAAGATTCAAAAGATGGCCTACCTTAGATTTGAAAATCGAATTTCGAACTTTCTCAAATAAGATCCAATCCTTGAGTACCAACCGTGCAACTAAGGACTCTCGACTTAGTGCATCTGCGACTTTGCTCACCTTTCCAAAGTGATACAAGATATCATAGTCATAATCCTTAATGAGTTCCACCAACGACGCTGTCTCATATTCCACTCCTGAGGTCTCAACTGACGGGATGCATATGCAACAACTCTATCATGTCGTATCAATACATAACCCAATCCTTTAAACAACGCATCACTGTAGATCTCAACCCTCCTGGACCAGATGGAATAGTAAGCACAAGTGCGGTAGTCGGCCTTTTCTTAGGCCCTTGAAAACTACACTCGCACTTATTTGTCCACACGAACTTTTCTTACTTCCTCAGTAGTCGAATCAACTGCAACGCTGACACTGAAAACCCTTCCATAAAACTTCTGTAATATCCTACTAATCCTCAGAAACTTCTAATTTCTGTCATTGTAGTCAATCTCGGCCAACTGTTCATTGCTTCCATCTTGGACGGGGTCTACGAAGATTTCTTCGCCTGAAATCACGTGACCTAGGAACGCAACACGAGTCATCCAAAACTCACACTTGCTAAACTTAGCATAAAATTGAAGAGTCCTCAAGGTCTGAAGTATCATCTTCTAATGTCTCTCGTGCTCCTCAGCACTCTTTGAACACACTAGGATAACTTCAATGAACACGATCACGACTGATTCAAGTACCCTTAAACATTCTGCTCATTAGACCCGAACAAATAACTATGGTGTCCATCAAACCACACGGTATTACAGTGAACTCGTAACTGCCGTATCGAGCGCAAGATGCTAACTTCGGTATGTCTTTCTTCCTGATCCTCAACCGATGATACCCTGACCTCAAGTCGATCTTGAAGAATATCGATGCACAACCACAACGAACCAAATTTCTCCTTCATGAACAGAACTGGTGCTCCCCAAGGTTATGCACTGGAAAGTATGAATCCCCTATCCAACACTTCCTGCATCTACACCTTCAATTCTTTTAACTCGGGTAACACCATCCGATTAGGAGCCTTAGGGACTGGCTCTGTTCCGAATGCTAATTCAATCACGAACTCTATTTCTCCTTCTGACAGCAAACCTGACAATTCTCTAGAAAATACCTTAGAAAACTCCTGTACCACGGTTATGATCTCCATTCGGCTCCTCAACTAACGCATCCATTACAGTTGCCATATAAATTAGGCAACCTACATCCATAAACCAAGTCATCTTCAGTGACGAATAACAAGGATTGAAGTTCCTCTTCAACTGTCAGTAATTCAAAACTTTCATATGCTAACTGAACAAACTGAATTATATCACTGCCACGATCCATAACAACAGAAGGCTCATTGAGCCAAACCTTTTTATAAATGACTTCCAAGTCATACTTAAGCAAACCCTTCAAGTATAACTATAGTCAGAGATTCATCTTTCTATCACTTTATTACCACAACGAAGATCCTACAACCTTCACTGAAAATTCTGCTGCACTACTCTGATAAAAACATCTCGAAAACATTCTTCTTCTGATTGATGCATGATCGATCCCTTCATGCTCCTCTAGCCATCCTAGTGGCGTCTTATCTGCAGTAACAGTGCTTACACTCTCCTAAACTTACACGGACAGTTACTAACCTGATGGCCGTGCTGGCCATATTCAAATCATGCTCCCTTTTTACTCTGACATTAGGCTGACTCATGCCTCCTTTTTACAAACTCGGCACACAATCAGTGAGTCCTCTACTTCCCATCAAGTGACATCATGCACCCTTCCTTGCACTGGGGTCCATTCCAAGTACCCCATTAAATGTCCCGAAGCATGATTCCTCTGTTCTGTCTTATCAACGGCGATGCAGAAATAGATGTGGCTCCATCTGTCTACACGGACGATCTTTGATCAAATGGCCTTACTGGTAACACCTGTAACAAGTCATTTCTCTCTTACAACACAGAACAGATCCATATCTTTTCTTACAAACACGACACACATCGATTGAGTTGAGCACTGACTTTCTCAATTCTACTCCTCCGGTTGGTTGAAACAGGGCACCTTTCTTATGACATCGGCCTTTCTCCCCAATCGATTTCCATCTCTGTCTAGACTGAACCTTGACTCGAATACGGTGGCTTGATCCTCGATCACAACTCCAGATTGGGCCTCAACAGGCGCGGCAACAACAGCGGTCACAACACTGGCAGCAGTAGAAACAACGGCAACAACGGCGGCTCGATCCTGAGCTTACTGACCCAAAATGCTTCCAAGGAACACTAGCACCTGAACGATCCCGTCGAAACTAGGATCATTCGATGCTGCTACACTCTAAGTACCGATTTGCGGCGGTACTCTCACACTCGCGCTGGTCTAAGCCTGCACTCTACCTCGGGTACCAACTCTTGTCAGCATCCTACCCCGAGATACAGGTCCTATCGACCTCTTCCAAGGAGTTCTCCACTCCTGGTCATTCATCCTACAGGCTCTTTATAGACACCCGTTTTCCGATTCCAACATCAGGTTGAAATTTGAGTGACCCCACAAACAAACTACCAAACAGCTATCAACCACATGCATCAGCATATTAAAAGCCTTTCCTACTAACTATCCCATGACTCATCGCACCTTATCACTCCATACACAAACCATGCTCTGATACCACAAAAAGGGGATGTCACGCCCCGAACCTCGAGCGCGCCAACATCCCACCATGGTCGTACAAATGCGACATTCCCAGGTAGTGTCGCCGACCCCATTCATTTATTATTGCGCAAGCGGAACGTATTATAAAAAACCCCTGACAATAAAATACGGGATAGAAAAGCAGGAAGCAAAATCACAACACCAAACACTCATTTACAAACACATATATTTAAATACAACTCTGGACTGTCTACAAAATAGACCAGTTCGACAAAAGGGGAACTATCCTAAAACCAACTAGCAGGACACGATCACCGATACTTTAGTCTCCACCTTTCTAGACTTAGGGCTTCGGGTCCTCCACGACCGCCATCTAGGGACCTGAAATTTTAATCCCCAAACCGGGATGAGACAATGTCTCAGCAAGTTCAACCCCATAAACCCCTATTAGAAAGAAAATACGCCCCGGGTGGCCTAGCCACATCACACAGAAGATTTACCTCGTCTTAATTGATTCCTGCAAATTAGCACAATTCATATCATTCCACCATATGCAGTAATAAGAACTTAAACAACCGGAACGCATTCATTTTCATATAACCAACAACCGCGGGGGTCCTGATTATAAGACTAAATCGTTATGACACGTCCCATTCCATGCCACACAATTCCGTCCCATAATCCGACACATCAACATCACTCAACATGCATTCTAATTGTTATTCACCGCCACACAAGGGCATAGCCTACTCGCAGTTCGGCTATCTACTGGCACATAGCCAGGCATCGCCTCCCCACCTTGGAGCGCGGCTTCGTCAGAACGTCGACGGCATTCCCGAAGGAGCATGAGTCCAGAATCTACTGCGACCCGCATCCGTTGTAAGGGGCATCCCATATAGGGGCAAGTCGGCTCAATGCCCGGGACGATCTTCTCTTAATTATCACACAACAATTCATATTCGGCCCCAGGTGACACTCGCATTTCACTCAACACTTTCACTTAAAATAGTGATCCCGCCATTTTTCTTCATATTAAAAATATTCCAGAAATTACTCACGTGTGTGGGGGCACGCTAATTTCGAACCAGAAAGCCAATATCTCACTTTTTCAAACCCCACTATTTAATATAATCATTAAAATCTAATTTTTGCATCAAAACCCGACACTTGAGTTTTTATGAATATAATTCATATTTATCACAATCAACACTCAATTTGCCACATCCATTCATCAAATTCAAATTCTAAATGCACAAAGAAAGCGATCAAAGACGAAATACTGGGAAATTAAGGTTCTAAAATAATTTTCAGAATTTATTAAATAATTAAATTTATTCCGAGAATTAATTAAATAAAATATCCATATCTTTCACGATCCACACTCAATTTATAATATCCAATCATCAATTTCAAAATCTGACTACACAGCAGCGACCGGCACGAAATTCTGAGAATTTAGGGTCCTGACAAAAATTTCGGAATTTAATAAATAATTAAATAATAATATTTTAATAATTTCGAATAATAATATATTATTTAATTATTTAATAATTTCGGAATATTTAAATAAATCAAAAGTAAATTCCTTTATGTCACATCAAAGCTTATATTAATATAGCCACTCACTTAACCTTAAATTAAACACAATTTAAGTTAATCAAACACCTTAATATAATCTACACTTAAATAAATTAAACTAACCACCTAATAATACTTAACATAAAGTAAGTACTTCTAAAGCATCATTAACCCTCTAATCAAGGTTTAATAAGCTAAACTCACCGGATTAGCGAGCCGAGCGAACCAAAACGACGAGGACGACGCGAGGATCGACTTTCCTCAAGGCGGGCCGAGCATCCGGGCTCAGGAAGGCGGCCGAAACGGGCCAAGACCGAGCTGGAATACCCATTTTTCCAGCCACTGATTTGGGGCCGATAAGGGCGGATCCGGCGCCGGAATGGGCGGAGGAGGGCGGCGGCAGCTCGTGCGGGTGAGGCGGTAGCTCCGGCGACCCTTCGGCGGCGACGGCAGCAGCTTGGGACGGCCTGGTCGACGAGCTGGAGGCGCGGGCTGAGCGCGAGCCGACCGGCGAGCTGGCGCGCGGCTTCGCGCGGACGCACGGCGACGGCGATGACCGCGGCGGCTCCGGCGGCGAGCTGGCGACGACGGGCGAACGGCGAAGGGGGCGGACGGCCATGGCTGCTCCAGCTTCTTCTCTGCCATTTTTCTGATCTTCGCACAACAACAATGGAGGAGAGAGGGCGACGGGAGAGGAAGGAGGAAGACGGAGGGCAAGTGGCGATGGCGGCGGCGAGCGGCTCCGGCGACGAGCAACGGCGACGAACGGCGTGCGAGCTGCTGGCTGAGCTCCTCCCTGCGTCGCACGGTTTCCGCACCCCCCTCCCCCCTTGCACAGTTCAAACATGGAGGAAGAAGATGAAGATGGAGAGAGAGAGATGGGATCATTCCCTTTTCTTTTCCTTTTTTCTTTAATCCCACAAAAATGGCCCACCATGACTTCATGGATGATGTCATACTCCACTCACTCAAAACTCCCCCAACCTTATTCCAATGGGTTCAATTCCATTTTCCGCGGGGCCCAATTCTCGTACATCCAATTTCTTCAATTCTCATCAATTCTCTTCCAATGAATCAAATGAAGTCCATAAAATAAATTCAATGTCACCACGCTTCAATTCACATCTTCACTGTCCATAGTAACCAACTTAAGTCCCAAAAGCGCGACCAAAAACGAGCCTACCAATTTCTCGAGCCAAATTAGCCATTCTCTGATTATTTTGCTGAAAAACTCGGCTTGTATGAAAAATCTTCCGAAGATTAGTCAATGCTCCTAAAATGATTTGTGACACACCCAGATTTTCAATTTCTGAATCCGATCTCAATTTCACGGTTAATTTCACTTTGTCACGACACTAGCGTGGCCCAACCTATCGGGTAGCCTTTAGAAATTTTCATGCATTTGACCTGTGGTTGATCAAGCCACAATGTACATTTTTGACACATTGGCGACTCTCGGTTGTCGGGGTAATCTCAAGGTTTCAAATACGGACACAGGGTACCCAATCGATTTAAAAGTCGGTCCAAAGTGCCGATCGACAAGAATTGTGCGATCTAGTGGAATCACCCACACCTGATCACATGCCTCTGTTGAGTCGACCTATCTCCGATCTCTAATCGATTTTTAATTGTGCCGTAATGACCTTGCAGATTAGCTCGGTCGAAAGATCGCTTCCTGGTCAAATTCTTGAATCTGATGCATAAGAATTTCTTAACGGCTTCACCCGATAGACTAGTTTTCACATGAGTGGCCGACTCAAGGAAAAGAACTATATGCGTGCCAACGAAATGCCCGTCTCAATTTATTGAAAATAGAATTGGAGAAATCGGGATGTCACAGATACACACCTTTGATGTTTGCAATTGTTCTTTCTATGTTGAAGATCACTCTTATTTCTTTCAATTAATACATAGAAAAGTGTTGAATGCATAATCGCTTTTGCTGTTATTTGACAAGAATTGTGGCAATGAGTTACTTTATTGCCCTTGTTTGCAAAAAATCTGCTTAATTAAATAATTATGGCGTAAATATAGATGATAAAGAATCGAATCAGATGTTACCATAATATGAGGGGTGAAATCAAGGTCAAGACTTTAAAATAGAGTTCCTTCTACTCTGATGATTCTAAGTGGAAGTATTCAATGAAGCACTCTCTTCACTCCTTTCATCTCCTTTGGAAGTTCAATTTTGCAATTGCACAGGCAAATATACACGTGAAAATTAGCGGAAAGGCCAAAAGCATGATGGCTACGATGTAGAGTTGATCGTAGCGATAACCAAAATACTTTTCCAAGAAGGTGCTGATCATCGTTTGTTGTCCATAAACTGTTATCTCCTTATGGATGTCTCCGTATAGCGAACTAAGCATACCTCTCAAGGACCAAGTGACTGGGCAGATCCAGTAACACCAACGCCACCAGACCGGAAGTTGCTGCCAAAATGGATGATAAAACACCAAGTAAGACGTGTTAATCCACAAATAACGTTAATGATTGGGTGTTACTTGACAGAATAGCAAAAGTTTGATGACAGACTTACGGGTCCGGTAATCAGGAAACCCGCAAACAGATTGAACATGGTGTAGGCTAAACTCCCGAACACCGCAGCCACTTGGTATGTTGGTGTCAGTGAAACAAGCATCATTCCAAAGTAGTTGAAATAGAGCAATGTACAGAACATGGTGTAGAAGTACCAAAACACTTTATAGAACGAGACATAGAAACCTATGGCAGGGTATGTGATCAGCACAAACAGAACCGTTTGCAAGAATATGTATGGAACTTCAATAACCACCTGCAACATATTTGAGGGGCATAATATCATCGTTAGATTATGGAAGAACGAGAAATGTATCAGTATAGCCGAGAGAAGACATCACAGAGGAGCACGAATTAGTGACCTGAGCAAATGAATAGGACCACGATGAGTACATTCCGGCAAATCTTTCCCTGTAGACAACGATGCGTTCGGCAGCAACAAATGGCAGAACGGAATTGCTGTTCCCTATCCCCAAGAATTGCACAAAGACATACATCGATCCAAGTATGTTGAAAAGATCTTGCTTGTCGTTTCTTGAAAACGAACAATCATGTTTCAGCATCTTAGATGGTTTAAGTTTTACAAGCTCCTAATCTCAATGTTTGACAAGCTACGAGAGACTAACTGGGTTGTATGAGGAACTTACATTTCCGTTTCATTTCCTTTTTGCCAAAGGAGAGCGGCACAAAAAAAGGAAGATGCGGTAATGAAAACCAGGCGCACCAGGTTGTATTCAGGGCTTCTCCAGTAGGTTAGATGTTGTTTCCATAAACATGTCTTGAACTGCTCCCATCTATTTTTCCGGAAGCCTGCAGAGAAACACATCTCTTTGGTCCCAGCCACTGGCAAACTTAGCTCTCTCACTAATTCTTTGTTCATCCTACAGTGGCCAAAACTATTTAATTAGCAGACATCATTTTTTTCCCATAGCGAGTACGAGAAGCACCATTTATTTGCACATATGTCATTCTCTGGTCAATACTCCAAGTTAGCATCACATAAGAGACAGAAGCATTGAATTTTGCGACCTGTGCGGTTGATGAGCACTTAATGTGTGCTTCACATGCGCTTCACGTGCACTCTGAACATTTTACTCTTGTATGCTCACCTGCACTGATCGGATTCCTCATAAATGATGCCATAGTCTATACCAAGTTGAGATTCTATTGAAGGACTTGTGATTTCCAGCATCCACGTAGCCGGGTTGTAATTATCCTTGATTTTTGGCACTCCAGGGATACTCTGGACAAGGGGAAATGTAGGGATTCAGTGGTTAAGCTTTCTCAATCCTTTTTTTTTTTTTTTTTTTTTGCGGTGTAGAGTATAAGGCTATTCAGTAGGTTTAGTCAATTTTATATGTTTTTCTACCTTTGGGATATATCAGCTTGGTTTGCAGCTCATCATAGAACCAATTCATACTTAATGACGTGCATATTTTGAGAAAGAAGTATCAATTGAATTGCTCACGCCTGAAATGTAACAATTACCTCAAAATATTCAATAAGCTTATTTGAATGCTCTCCAAGCTCTCCAGAGTATATCATTTGACCTCCTCTTTTCATCAGGATTAGCTGCAAAGTTCATCAAATGCGACATGCTTCAGTTGGGATCGTCACAGTTATTGATGTACTTTACAAACATATGTGAAGTGAGTAGTAAATAGAATTTCATGCAATGTGCACCAAAAAGCAGTCTTCTAACCATAATTTTACGGATAGCAGAATAGACTGTTACAGGAATGAATGCGTTAGCAAGTTACCTCATCGAAAGCCTCAAATATGTCAATGCTTGGCTGGTGAATTGTACACACAATTGTCCTCCCTGTGCAAACAATATTCTTCACGGCTCGCATTACAATGGCAGATGCTCTAGCATCAAGACCAGAAGTAGGTTCGTCCATGAAGATGATTGATGGGTTAGAAATAAGCTCCACTGCTATAGTCAGCCGTTTACGCTGTCCGAATGATATACCGGTCACACCAGGAACACCAACTATGGCATCTTTTATGTCATCTAGCTCAATCATTTGAAGTACTGTAGCCATAAATTCCTGATTGACAACATATAATTCAGTTGCAATGCAGATTTAGCTACTAATTAGTGCAAAATGTTATCACTCAATATGTGATACGAGAGACCTAATATGGTTTCTCTCTACCCGCTGGATTTGATCAACATGAGATTATCTAGTGTGCAATTGATATGCTAAAATCTTTCCAGTTGGGCACAAGATTTAGCCGTTTGTTGGCACCTATCCTAGGAAAACTGTTGGCAAGATTTATCCAACAATTAGCAAACAAAGTGACATTTGCATCTCAAAGCGTGATGTACAAACTACTTCCTGTGATGAAAAAATCCTACCGCTCTTGTATTTTTGTCAATGTGAGCCGACAACCTTAACCAAGCTGAGTATGCCACTGATTCCTCAATTGTAAGCTGTGGAGAATGTATGTCGATTTGCTCACAGTAGCCAGATATTCTGGCATATGCAGCTTGAACTTTAGGATATCCCCCAACCTTTATGTCTCCTTCGATAAAACCACCGGTTTTTCTTCCTGAAAGAACATCCATTAATGTCGTTTTCCCTGCACCGCTGATGCCCATCAAAGCCGTTAGGACTCCAGGTCTGAAGGCTCCGGTAACATCTCGAAGAAGCTGTAGTCTCCTTTCTGGGAAACCTTGCTCTCTTAATTTCTGGAAGCATTTGAAATTCCATTATGCCAATCTTTTATTGATATGACATGCAAAACAAACACTTATTTTCAGCAACTCAAATGTCTCACCTTGGGTGTTTCGACGAAGTACTGCACGTTTTCGAATGTTAGAGTTGTTGGTTCAAATGGTAAAACCATCTCTATACAATTTCAAAATTGCACTGGCGTCACAAGGCAATATAAACTGATTTAAAGCATCGACCAGTACTCACAATGCGTGATATCAACCTTTCTTTTGCAATTTTGCTGATTTTTTCAATAGATGATAATTGACTAACTCTTATGAAACTTCTAACCTCTAATTTTTGGCTCAGTGGTACTTTTGTTAGCCGCTTGTTCTCCTGGAGTGGGATGATCAATGTCTCTGACTTTGTCCAGCCGGGAGAGCTTCGTACTGGAGACAACAGCTCGAGATCTGCTCGGAGCTGTGATTAGCCGATAAATACATGTCATTCAGTGAAATAGTGTTAACCGTCAGAGAGAATTCCTAGCCAGCATGTTCAATTACCTTTAGAAAAACTCAGAGCACAGGTAAACCCAACGTTGAAAACCATCCAAAATCCAATCAATGCCCCAACTGATATCCAGTAAAAGTGGTAACTATAATCTAGACCATACTGTTTGAGCACTTGTTGCCCCAGAGTGCCGTTAAGAGATGAAACCTGCAGAGGATCGTTAAGCCTGTTAAATACTAGACGCCACCATTGTCATGGGAAATCCATTCGTGTGAGATTGGTTTGTTCTTCAGGATGTCACCTTTTGCCACCTTGGAGCAAGAAACTCATTCACCGAAACACCTAATTCGACATATGACAATGGAGAGAACCAGAATCCCCACCTCAACCAACCGGGTAAATAAGCTGCAGAGAGACAAGGCTGCTAAGTTCCTATCACTTTGCTAAAGTCCGTATAATTAGAATCGATAAAATTGAACTTACGTTTCGGGATGGCGAAGCCACTGAATAAAAACAAAACAAATAAAGAGAATAGACCGCAAATTGCTGCAACAGGCGGATTTCGAACCACAGAAGCTATCAATCGGAACATTGATATCGATACTTGATGCAATAGGAAGAGCAGGAAGAAGTGATAAAAGAACCTGACAGTCATGAAAAAAGTGAGTGGCTAAAAATCATATCATCTCCCTGATATATTGAATTTCGGAATTACCTTTGTGGTTCAGGACTATAATTAACTCCATAATAGGTAATAGCTGTCCAAAGAAACGCATCAAGTAAAGAAAATGGGATTTTCAGTATGGCCGCTGGAATGGTATAAGCCCATGCAGGGTAGAAGAAATTATCTCGTTGCTTGTAAAAGACACCAAGTCTAGAAACAGTCATTGCCAGCTCCGGAAGACCATTAACCTTGAGCCGGAGGAGAGCATACAATATGGAACCCATGAAAAGATCCGCATGCACCAAGTCGACTTTCATCCTTGTGTGCAAGAAGACGGTCACTGTAATTACTGCAACGACCACAAGCTGCAAAGAGTAACCACCAAATCAATGAATTTTGCGTGCATTTCTTATTAACCATGTATTGTGACTGCACATTCTGAGTCCAACTGGGCAATTACCTGTGCTGATTTGAAGACATGAACAAACCAGTTGCGCTTCATGAGGAGCCATTCTCTCGAAAGGCACGCTTTGAACAACTCCCACTTTTTTAACGGGTAAATTTCGAAAGATAAAGCACTTCTGCGTAGCTCAGTTTTCTCAAAAGGCCTGGCGAGTTCCTCATCCAGTGTCTTTCCCGTTAGATGCTCTTTAAACATTCGCTCAAACATGCTAGGAGATATGAAATTATAGGGCCGATCTTTGTGATGCCAGTATCGTGCCTGGTCCTTTTCGGAAACCACCTGCCAAGAATTCCCAAAAACAGCATACGTCAGTGCTATCCTTCCACAGTTCGAACAGTTCTTTATTAAGCAAGAGTGCATACTTCTTGGAGAAAGTCAGCAATGCCTTTTCTCAATGGGCACTTGAAACCACAGTGTTCAAAGAAGCTGAGAACATCCGTCCGAGGTCCATGGTACACTACATGTCCCTGTGCCATTAGAATTATGTCATCAAAGAGATCAAAAGTCTCCGGTGCTGGCTGAAGAAGCGAAACCAAAATTGTGGACTCTGTTATGTGCGCCAATTGCTGCAACCATGTTATGATCTGAAAGGTAGTGGAGCTGTCCAAGCCTGTTGATATCTCATCCATAAATAGAACTCTGGCTGGACCAATTATCATTTCCCCTGGAAAAGAAAACATCAAAATTGTAATCCTAAATTTTACAGTGTGACATAGAAACTGTTCCTATAAGTTTCTCATCATTTGCGGCATGTTCATGTAAAACTAACCGGCCGTCAGCCTTCTCTTTTGACCACCAGAAATTCCTCTGTTCATCGCATCCCCAACAATTGTATCTGCGCAGATGTCGAGTCCAAGAACCTGAAAAGGCATAAAATCGCAGCAATTGTAGCAAAAGTAGAATTGTCCGTTGAAAGAAAGAAAAAAAAACTTGGTAACTCCTTTTCCCATTGGAAACATTACCTTCAAAATGTAGTCTGTTTGAAGTGTTCTTTTCATTCCTCCTATAGAAATTGCCTGCTCATGTAGTCATAACGTCATCAGAAGCCAGTGTCGCCAGTCGTTACTGTAATTAAAATATTGTAATGAATCCAACTTTGTGGAAAGATTAACCTTCATGTAAGTGTCTAAGCTTGGCTCTGGATTAATTCCTGCTTGCTTCTCCCTTTTGCTAACTTCTTTCAACATGTCTTCAATGAAAAGCAGACATAAAGAGCATCAGCAATGACCACCGCAACTAATAGTAACTTCAAGGTTGGAGAACAAACTAGTACCTGCCCTTCCTCCTATGCCCTGACATCGTGCAGAGAAGTCGAGCGTCTCCCTCACGGTCATCTCGGAAATATGTGTATCATATTGGCTTATATAGGCTGAAGTCTTCTGAGGAGCAAACTCATTCAGCTTGTAGCCATTGTATGAAGTTTCACCCTTGACCTGCATCATACATCGTTGGTCAATTCCGCTGATCTTACACATATGCGTGATTATTTGCATCCGAATATAGTTTAAGTATAGAAGCTATTCCTGTCAGCATGGAAAATCTACAACTGACAGAACAACAAAAAGGTAATACCTTGAGGGATTTCTCTGATTTGCCTGCTAATGCCTGTAATAAGGTGGTCTTTCCGCATTCTGGTGGACCTAACAAGAGCGTCATCCTGTAACAATTTCGAGAGAAAAGAATTACGCTGCATAGTAACGTCATATACATCAACTTGTGACTCTAAATTAGTGCATACGCTAAGCTCTAATACTAACCTCGCAGGCTTAAGGACGCCGCTAACGTTCTTGAGAATTCTTATCTTGTTCCCCTGATACTTGCAGCCAACCTTAGTTGTTGGAGCCTGCTTCAGAGAGAAAAAAAAAAAGGTTCTTGGTTCCCACGTTTATGTCCTATGACTTTTACCAGAACGGTTTGCAATAGCTTGATAGAATAGAGAAGCAGTTGCGTGAGCTAATAAATTGGTTACCAAATCAGCCAAGTAAAGATAACAAAAATCAAGTTAAAAAGAGTCATATTAATTCGTCGTAAAACTCCTAAGATTGTAAAGCGGGTGCAATTAGGATTGCGTTCGGTAACATTTCTGTTCTTGGAGTAATTTTTTTTCAAAGGTAATCATTTTATATTTTTATTCCCTGGAACAGTTTCCGAGTAAAATAATGTATTTTGTAACTATACAAAATTTCTATTTCTAGAAAAAAAAAAAAATAAGAATGTGTTTAATACGATCCATAGGTTCTTTTGTGACGTAGAATTTCTTTCAATTTTTTAATAATATTTTTGACTTTTTTTTTTCTTTTTTTCCTCTCTTCTTTTTCCTCCTCTAGCTCAGATGGCAACAGCAACCGGCTAGCAGTGGCGGGCAACGAGTCTCCACTGACCAATTAGAAGAAGAAAAAACCAAAAAAGAAAAAAATGAAAATGACTTATTTCTAGAAATTGTTATTGAAAATAAGAAACTACTCTTTTTTTTTATATATATTCCAAATCTATTTCCCGACCACTTTTTTATTACTAGGAATAGAAAAATTAACGATGTTACTGAATAGATTTCTTCTTTTTTTCTATCCTAAGAAACAAAAGAGCTGAAAAATTGAAATGTTGCCAAACCCTAGATTTCTCGTGAGTTTCCCTAGGAATTTGTTTTCCAAAAATCAGTAATTAATTTTCTACATAAAGCAACAGCGCAACACGTATGTTTTGAAACTGCCAATTTTCTAACAGGAGGATCCATTTGCATCACGTGACCAGTTTGCTGTCCTTCTCTAATGTCCCAAAAGTAGGAGCCTATGTTAGCCAAACATGATATCTACAACAGATAACTTGTTCTTTGACTTCAATTGTGTCGTCCTCGACAAAACTTTAGGACCTGTAAAAGCTTGGAGAAGGGAGAAGAAGATAGAGAAGAAAATCTCACGTAGAAAATGGCTTTGAGGGCGTTCCAAAGAGTTGGGACGGATTCCCCATGAACGGCTTTGCTGTCTGCTTCTATGCACAGATCCCGATATCTCACTTCCACGGTCGGTAATTCAAGACCCACCCTGAGAATCTAATATCATATTAGCTGCACTTTGGCATATAAAATAATCGAAATTGTCCGCCTTTTACTAGAACTGGAAGGTTTGGACAGGAATAAAGAAGTATAAAATGCCTGCCTCTGCACTCGCTCCCGGAGCTTCTGGAGGAGCCGGAGATTGTCCTCTTCGACCGTCTTCAACAGGCCGTCCACGAACACCCGCCTCTCCGAGTCCCCAAGCTTCGCCACGTCCACCACCTCGTGGCCAAGCACCGCCGCCCTCAGCCGCTGGTACGTCGGCAGCCTCTCGATCGCTGCCCACTGCAGCTCCAGCTCGTCATCCTCCCGCCAGCGGCCCTCCTCGCCGAACGCCGACAGCATCTGGTCCTCCGAACAAGCGACGCCCGTGAAGCTGCTTTGGGCAAGGCAGTGCAGCGATGAGGAGAAGCGCCGGCTTGGTCCTTGCTCCATCTGGGCGAGCTCGATCCGCATGGACGGGGCTGGCTCATCGCTTGTCATGAACGGCTGCGCCATTTCAATTAGTTTAGCTCTTTTTCGAGCAAATGCAAGCAAACGCTTTTCATTTATAGTGAGAGGCGCATGCCACATGAGCAAATCAAAATACAATCACATTCCTAAATTCCAGCAAGGTGCCAGTTAATGCATTACGAAATCTCATGCTCTGCATATGGAACAGTAAAAAAGTAATATCGATTGTCTATCTTCGTGGGCAGATTAATTGAATTGACTTCACGTTAAAGTTGACTTGAATCATACTAAATAAATGCAAGTCATTTTAAAATAACAAAGTGAGCATCAATATAGGCTCGTTTTCTTTGAAAAAGGCAGTGTGCCCAATAATAATAATAATTATTATTATATTTTATTTTATTTTTTAATATAGAGAAAACTCATTTTGATAGAATAATACCAAATCCCGAATTATTCATAATTAATGGTGAGAAAAATCAATCATGTTATCTATTTTGCCTATTTGCTTAGATATACAATAATGCAACTCTATCATGTTGTTCCTACTATCCTACCAATTCAAAAATTCACATAGCATTGTCAGTTTGCTTTTCCAACATTGAATTTTGACATGAGCTTTTAGCAATAGATTTGAAGAAATTACTAGATTACTAAACACTTTTGAATATTCATTTACATGGGACAAATCATGCGAGCATTGTATATCTAACATAAATGCCATCTTCCATTGAAAACAAAAAAAAAAAAAAAACCCTCTGTGAAGCACAATCCGCCTTGACAATTAGTGTCAAGGCACCAAACATGCTGGGAGTGTCGACAAGGATGATGGTTGGATTCCATCTAAGTTTCACCTGGAACCTATTTGTCTAAATAAATTTCTTATTATTTAGAATCTAGAATCTATGTTGATACCATGAGATTTGGAATCTACTTTATCGCAAGTTCCAAGGTCATCTAGATGCCGGCCAATTTCTTTTTCATCTTTAGTTAAGCCTAATTTGTCAATTTTTTTTTCCTAATTTTGACAAGAAACAAGGACTAAAGTTGCCTAGTTTTCTAGACTTTTTAAGTGCGCCACAACCAAACAAGGACTTAGTGGCTATTTATAGTTGTCAATAATCCATAGCTTTGCCTTGGCTTTAGCACAAATCAATTCAGGTTTAAGTAGCAAAAGGGTATTTGTAAACAAGGGGTAAGCCTTAGACCACAAAAAAGGGGTAAGCAGTTCCTGAGACGCGGACCCCTGGAGTGCCATAATTTGGTAGAAATGGACACTTAAGTGCCAAAATCGGAGCAAAATGGATCACTTGAGTGCCAATCCAGCCAAAATCCAACCAAATTGCATACGTGGCATTTTTCCAACGAAGCGAGCCCAAAACGACATTGTTTTGCACACTAACGTAACCTAATAATGCAAAAATGGCGTCGTTGTGAGCTGACATGATAAAAAAAAAAAATAATATAAAAATTAATTAAATTAAATTTAGTTAAAATATTAAAAAATAATAATTTAAAATTTTTAAAAAAATTTAAAAAATTAATTAAAAAAAAGGGGGTGGCTGAGGGCTTACCTCGCCGTCGCCAGGAAGGGCTAGCAACGGAGGGGGAGGGTCGGCCGAGGTTGCCGACCGAGCCCTTGCCTAGATCGGGCGAGGTTTGCGGCCCTCACCCAAATCCGGCAAGGGTCGGCAGCCCTCGCCCGGCCCTCGCCGGATCTAGGCGAGGGCCCACCGGTCGGCCGAGGTCGCCTGCCCCTGGCTAGGGCCGGGCGACCCCGACCGACCCTCCCCCTCCGTCGCCAGCCCTTCCCGACGACGACGACGACGAGGCGGCAGCGGAGGCAATGGGCCGAGGGCTAAGCCCTCGGCCACCGCCCCCTCATTTTCTTTTTTTTTTTTTAATTTTAAAATTATTATTTTTTAATATTTTAACGAAATTTAATTTTTAATTAATTTTAACTAATTTTTATATTCTTTTTTTACTACGTCGGCCCAAAACAACACCGTTTTTGTATTATTTGGCCATGTCAGCGTGCAAAACAGCATCGTTTTGCACTTGCTTCACTGGAAAAATGCCACGTTAACATTTTGGCCGGACTTTGGCCGGAGTGACACTTAAGTGATCCGTTTTTCTTCGAATGTAGCACTTAAATGTACCTTTCGTAAATTATGATACTTAAATATCCCTTTATGCCAAGTTATGACACTTGTAGTGTTCTTTTCTCAGCAGTTCCTTGTTCCATTTAGAACGAGAAATTTATTCGTTGGAACAGGTTCCTCCTTTTCTAGAATATAGAACTTACCATTCATACTCTAGAACCTGAAATTAGACCAGTTCTCGATTTTACCCCAAAATTATGCTCTCCCCTGGTGTTGACACCATTGAGATAAACTTTTAGTTTTAAGTATACCCGGTCTTGCTACCTTCGAAGCAAAACGCACGCAGAGAACAGCAACGGACGGAGTCAATATGAAATGGGTGCGGCTAGCATGACTGCCCATTGCAGAATGACAATGTGACGGTGGAAGGCCAACCACAAAATTTTTTTGAGGAAACCGATAAACTTCCTTTCCTCAGCATGTTTCAATTTCTGACTCAATATTTCTTTTCTTCATCTTTTGTTGACTTGTATGTTTCCTTATTGCAAGCTCTAATTGACAAACAAAATCATAAGAGGGTCCATAGAATTAATTTACTTAAATATAAAGGAAGAAAATATAAATTAGATACTGAAATATAAATAATTACAAGTGGAAAAATATAATCACTTACTAAAAAGATATCGTTAATGTCATCATATAGATCTATTAAATTTCAAAGATAAAAAAACACTTGAAACCTTGGTTTTTCAGACAGCTTCTCATTCCTTTCACTAAAATCAAATTGCTCTAAAAGGACTCTCCGATGAGCTAAAATTTGACAACAATGAATTATGCTTCTCAAATTTATAGATATAAGCTAAAATTCAACGACAATGAATACCTCTTACTTCTTTGCAATCAAAGAAGCAAAGAGTAACGAACCTTTCTACACAAACTTATTCGATTACAAAATCCTACAATAATCAGAAGTTCAAATTATATAAGACAATCTTCTTCTTTTTTAAGTTATAACGTTTTCTATCTGGGAACAATATTCACGTAATCTTTTTCTTTTACCGGGGAATAATATCTATTATTTAAAAGGTTACAATCGATTGCGTCATATATTTCTTATTGTTTGAATATCATCGCTTTTATTTATTTCTTTAAATAAGACTAAGAAAAGTTCCATCGAGTCTCCTTGCTTAAGCAAATAATTATTTTTATGAAGGAGGATACCAGCATGTGGACGCTGGGATCAATGATCACGCCTTGCCTTCTCCATGAAATGAGACTGCCCCGAGAAGGTTGTATCCGGCAAGATTGATGAGCGTAGCGCATGATACCATTGAGGAATCCAACTAGAAAACCGCAGTGTCCACTTCAAGAACATGTGCTGCAACAATCGCACTTTGGATCCGCTTCTCTATGAAATGAAACTACTCGAGAAGCTTGTACCCGGCAAGATTGATTAGTGACGATACAATTCAAGAAGATGTACTGCAACAATTGCACTTTGGATCTGCTTCTCCGATCATGCTTGAACAGATCATTATCGTTGACAATCTTGCAAGAAAAGATAAGAGTCGTCAACAGAACAAAGAAATCTCCATAAATATAATCGAGAAAAAAGATATAATTGGATTTGCTTCGGAAAATTACTCATAGTCCAATATACTTCCATAAGTTCACTAAAAGATTTCATGCTTTTAAAAAATGGATGCATTGTTCTTCTTCTGGTGCCAGCAAGCCTCGTTGCCATGCGTGCCAGTCAATTTAGATCGCCAAAATTCGATTTTTTGCGCACAAGATGATTCGCTTATACCGTGGACCAAAAAAATACAGTGTCTGGTCAATGATGTCGGTCTGAAAACGCAACAGACAATTGGCGTTGCAGAAACTGGAAAAGCGGTGGCTCTCGCGGAGTAATTTATCCATTAGATAACATCGTTTTTGGTAATAATCTATATAATTCTTAAATGCTTGCCCAATTTTCTATTTAATCATCATCTCCAAGGATCATATCTTCCTTTCCGCATGCGATACACCACCGGCCTTCTCTGCACCTACCTTGAATCGATTATAAATAATAGTCTCTTTTTTTCCTAAATAATTTGCTAATCATCCCATCTTGGTCCCTGCATTGCGCTTAACCGATCAATATCATTCAACCGCTTTAATATCCTATCTGATTGCAAACTCACGTTACTAAAATTCGATATCCTTTTTTTTTAGGAAAATAAAAGAAAAATAAAAAGGAAGGGAAGCACGCTTGCTTATTTGACGTATGTCGAAAGTTAAAAAAGTCTGTAAATCACAATCATTAGAAATGCAAGCCGAATAATTAGGGAAAGTATCTTCGCCGAACAAGTATGAAAGTAAAGATCCCTGATGTAGAGGACAAATTGTATTCGGCTTGGAATTTTTCGGATCAGTTTTATTGTCTGTTTTTATGAGATTCTATTATATTTATTGAATTCAATATCACCCCGTATTCCCTCTCTATTGGGAAGACAAAAATAAATTAGAAATTAGTGGACCTCACGGTGGAGTAACTTATATTCTAAATCAGTTTAGGTCATGTTTGAATGACAATGTAGGCATCAACGTAGGCTCAATTTCTTCTGAAAAGGACGTGCTTATCTATTACAATTTGGCTCCTGTGCTCAGCCATTTAAAAAAAAAAAGTTTTAATAATGAGGAAACCATTTTGATAGGTTATTTAGAATCGTGAACTATTACATATGTGGTGTAAGATTTTGTGGGATGCCAATTATTGTTTAATTTTTTTAATATTTTATTGCTTTCCGTCACGCTTGGTCTGGTCTCTTCATCTAGTGCTAAGGATTATTGACGTATTTAATTGGAGAGGCAAATGGAATCTAGAAAGATTCAATTTCAAGACTTCTTACTCTGATACCATATGAGACTTTATGAAAATGTAAGACTACTATCGACTATTTTAAAAACTTTAGATATTAGACAAATTCATGATTTAACATATAAATATTCTATTATATGGAATTAAAATAAGAAGCAAGGCAAAGCTCGGACGAGTTAGCCAGATAAATAAAATTATTTGTACTTGATGGAGGGGGACCATCGGTCGTGTTTCATGCTTAGTCATCCGTTAGATATTCATTAACACGATTCTAGATTCTATCTCATTGGGTTCCTAGTTTCACACCAATTCAAAAGTTCGTGTTGCAACGACAGTTTGCTTTTCCGATGCTGAATCTTTATGTAAGGTTTTAGCAACAGAACTTGAAGAAAAGAGTATGATTAAGAACTTCCAAATATTCGTTTACAATCGACAAATTATGTGAGTGTTGTATACTCAAGGCTCATTTTTTGTTTGAAAAATTATCCTTACACATTCCTGATTGAACGAATGACTTGGGTGTCTAGAGTTAACTTTGGAACCTGATTTTTGCACAAATCAACCAGTTAATATGAATGTGTGAATTATCTTTTTGTTGAAATTTAATTAAATAGACCTAGAGAAGAAGACACACAAGAGAATTGCTATTGTAACTCTCATTACTTTATTCATCATAACATAAGCCTATTAAATAGGCAGAACATCCAAACCACTTAGCAAAAAAAAATAGCTACATAATAGCAACAAGAAAGACCTACTAACATACCCCCACTAACCAAAACATTTGCAGAAATAAACTCCTAAAAACAAGCCACTTCCTATTGACTAGGATTCCACTATTACATTATTGAAGACACCCAAAAACTAAAAGCACGTAAAAATTGAAAGTTAAATACTTCAACGCCCTCCCTTAAACTGATGTTGCAGACAATCAGTTTAAAGGAATAAAACAGGCCCTCCCTTAATCTGGAGCATCCAACGAACAAACACCAAGAACCTTTCTCAGCTTTTGAAATGTAGACAATTTGAGAGGCTTGGTGAATAAATCAGCAAGTTGATCTTCACTTCTACAGAAAACAAGATCTATCACTTTATCTTTTGTGAGATCCCTCAAGAAATGGAACTTCACATCTATGTGTTTGCTCCTTCGATGTAGAACCGGATTCTTTGAAAGTTTGATGGCTGAGTTGTTGTCACAATAGATTGTTGTTGCTTCTTGTTGTTTGAATTGAAGTTCTCCAAAAATCTTCCTTAACCAAATAGCTTGACAAGCACTTGAGGTGGCAGCTACAAACTCAACTTTAGTTGTTGAAAGAGTAACAATTGGTTGTTTCTTTGAAGACCATGAGACAACCCTTGAACCAAGCATAAACACATAGCCAGAAGTGCTTTTTCGATCATCCATATTTCCAGTAAAATCACTATCGATGAAGCCAAACAAATCCGATTGTTCTCCTTTTTTTGTAAAGCAGCCCACAAGTTGCAATCCCTTGCAAGTAGTGGAAAATTCTCTTTGCAGCTTGCAAGTGTATTTCTACTCGATGTTCCGTATACCTGCCTATGAGGCTCACACCATGCATGATATCTAGCCTTGATGTTGTCACATACATTAGACTTCCAACAATTTGCTTGTAAAGCATGCTATTCACCTTTTTTCCGTCAAAATCTTCCAATAGCTTCAATCCAACCTCAGTTGGTGTGGTCACAAAGTTGCAATTCTTCATTTGAAATCTATCTAAAATCTCTTGAACATATCTCTTTACGGAAATAAAGATTCCAGCTATAGATTGAATTACTTCTTTGCCCGAAAAATAATGTATCAATCCAAGATCAGTCATCTCAAATTCATCCATCATAGATTTCTTAAATGTGTCAATCAAGACACTAGTATTCCCTTTGAAGATAAGATCATCCACATACAAACATACCAGAAGCAATTTTCCATCATCACCAACTTTAATAAATAATGTATGCTCATATAAACATTTTCTAAATCCTTCCTTCAAAAAATAGGCATCAATGTGACTATACCAAGCTCGAGGAGCTCGTTTTAACCCATATAGTGCATTTTTCAATCTATAAACTTTATGCTCGCTACCATGCTTCACATAACCAAAAGGTTGATCAACAAATACCTTTTCTTAGAGGTCACCATGCCAGAATGCTGACTTCACATCCAACTAAAAGATAGGCCATGAATTTTGTGCTGCTAATGAATCACCAATCTGATTATGTCAACTTTTGCCATGAGAGCAAATACCTCTTTGTAATCCACTCCAAATTCTTGCTTATAACCTTTTGTAACCAAGCGCGCCTTGTACTTGTCGACTTTGCCATCTTTATTCAACTTTGTCTTGTACACTCACTTGACCCCGATTGATTTGTGTCCTCTTGGAAGATCTGTCAATTCCTAAGTATTATTCTTCTCAATGGCTGTGATTTCTACATCCATAGCAATCTCCAATTTTCTTTCTGTATAGCTTCATCATAGGTTGTAGGATCACAATATGAAAACAAAGCAAAATAGATAAGTGGATCTTCAGATTGGTCAACCCCTGTCACTTCATAATCACTCAGCCAAGCAGGTGTCGCAACCTACCCCTCGGGGGAGGGAATAGGCTTACGAGTATTGCCTAAAAGATGGGTCCATAACTCATGATTTAGACGCAGGCTCTCTCAAGTCCATACCTTGCGCGACATTGAACTTAGGATCTCCAACTCTGATATATGAGATTTTATGGTACCACTGCAAAAGTTTAAACTATTAGATAAAAGCGTGATTTATTACTTAAATATTCCAATATAATAGATGAGAAAATCCATTTCGAGTCAAGAAATATCATGTGTCAGTTCCGAGACAAGGCTAGAACAAGTGAACCAAATATAGAAAATTATCTATATTTGACAGTATAGGAAAAATTGATTATATTCCATGCTTAGTCATCCGCTAGATATTCATTTTAATACAACTCTATCTCCTCGATAACAATTCGAAAAATTCACATTGCAGCATCATTCTGCTTTTCCAGCGCAGAATTCTTATATGAGATTTTAGCAATAGATCCTGCAGAAATAACTAGATTGTTAAACACTTTCACATATTTATTTACATTCAACAAATCATGTGAGCCTTAAATATTCGAGGCTTATTTCTTCTGTAAAAATATCCTTGCACATTGACCGCGGAACAATTGACCGTTCCGTTTAGAGTAAACTTTATAACCCAACTCTTTCACATGCGAGAATATGTAAACTTTTTTTTACGCCACTAATTGATGTAATAAAAGCAAAACCAAAAAAAAAAAAAAAAAAAACTTATTTAACAAGTGTCCATTATCCACGGCACTTATTTGGCAGCCACTGATATTTTACAATTTGCAATGAATTATATTTCCGGTGCTATGTACCATCAATACTTTCGAAATTAAACTATTTCATGTTAACAAGATCTCCAAGAACTTGAGCACGATCCAAACCGTAACATCTTAAGTACTGTTTAAGCAGGCTTAATAAAGAAAGTGTCGAATTCTAAAACACTTATAGCTTGTAACACGAAAAAAAAATATATATATATATATTAGCTATTTTATTTACTTAACTAGCATATTGAGTATAAAAAATTCAAATCAGGGACAACACTTAATCTGCATGCACGGACATTCACGAAAGGGTTAATAGAAAGCTCAACTAAAAAAATTAAATTGATTGGTAAAAGATACTACATAAATATAAATAATATTTGGTATTCGTTGTCATGACGTGGGAAAATACTGCAATAAATGAAAATGCGGATGAAAGATTTGACTTTTTTGTACAGTGTGAGGAGGATGTCATGCCGCGAAGTGCCCCATCTCCACGCAATTGAGCCTTCTTCTTCTTCTTTTTGTGGAGGAGGGATTAAAGGGTTTCGTGCTCTAAAATCAATGCATTCCTCCGGGAACAGGGATTAAAGGGTTTCGTGCGCTAGTCGATTTAGAATTCCAAATTTTGACTTCTGCACACGAGACTCGGCAACAGGTAATTTGATCCTATAACAAGGAAAAGGTTCAGCTCAATAAGGAAGACGGTTTGAGATCTTGGATATCTCAAAGTTTGAAATTCATTCACAGCGCAAGTCCTCTCGAGATGGGCATTTGGGTTTGAGGAAATAGAAATGCACCACGATGAAAGATGATTTTCTGGTGAATCGAAGAAAAAACATTCTAACAAGATCTCCGCCTCGCAATTGTTGGAAAAAGATAATTGGGCCAGTATCATGAAATAACAAGTACATCTACATTGTTAGAGATTGGGAATAAATTTAGCCTCTTGAAATGAGCCCAATTTTGCAGAGTACTCCTATACTTGAATTTTCTCAAATGACCCTTCATAGTTGGTGGATGTGTATCAATTCACCCCAAAGGCTAGCCAATAAAAACGCAGCCAGCCGTGGTGCACACACCACAGTCAACCTATATGGGTCATTCGAGAAAAGTCAAGTGTAGAGGTACTTTGTGAAGTTGGGTTCACGATTGGACATGAACGCACTAAAAAAAGAATACACCTAGATAAACACACGATTTCTTGCAAACCAAAGTGCTATTTCCATCCTCTCATTAACTCCTAAAACCTCTGTTCATATTGAATCTACTACACTAAACCTTCCAACCCCACTCTAGATTTAAAATTATTTCTTTCTTTTTTCCGTCTGTTACATTTTTAATAGAGACAAACTACCCATGCCCATCTCAAATAATATTTATTAATATTAGATGCGGGGCCTACTCTTGATTTAAGACTACCACTTGCCTTCATTTCTTAATTTTTTTTCTCAATTTGGAACAAAATTGGTGCACCTCTTTTTAGAAAATAGTTTATTTTATAGATAACTACCTAATTATTTTGGTGCTGGCAAAAAAATAATTATTTTGTTAACGATTTTTATATTTCTTTTTTATATTGGGAAAAAATTATTCAAAAAGTAATTTAAGCACAAATAAGAGAATAATCTTTGGATAAATTGTTTATAATGCATACAACATCACGATATTCAATTTTTAAGTAAATTCTCTTAATTCTTGTACCAAAGTCAAAGTTGAAAAATTCACAATCATAAGGATAATCTACGGAAATAAAGTAAACTATTTGCAAATAAAATTAACATTTCTTTACTCCAATATATGATTAGTGCATGCTCAAGTTATGATAATGGAGAGTAAGTTCTAAAGAAAACAAATATGAACAAAACATCGAAATATAACAAGTATGAAAGAATTGGTTAGGGTGAAAAAAAGTTGTTTGAAAATTATGTGGGTAAATTTTTCTTCTAGTAAAATTGAAAAAACAAAAAGAAGAAAAAAAAGAAGAAGAGGTAATAAATAATATTAAATTAAGGGTAAGACACACAAAGGATAATGTAGTTAATTCAATATGATAGGAAAGTATTAGGAGCCAATAATAAGGGTGAAAAGAGTAAGAAAAAATCTTAAATTAAGAGTAAAATCTGTAAGGGTTAATGTAGCTGATATAATATAATAAAAGGTGTCGGGAGCTGATAAGGGGATAGAAATAGAACAAACCAAAAAATTCTAACAATATCTCCAACCAGCAATTATTGAAAAAAAAAAAAATTGGAACCTTTATAAGTAATCATAAATAACAAGTATGGTACTTAATTATTGAATGGCAAAAGTTTAGCCTCTGCAGTGAGCCCGGCTTTGAAAAGCACTGACTCTCTCAAATGACCCACCACGCTTGATGAATATGTACCAATTCCCCTCTTTGATTTCAATTACTTTAGCCCGATGGCTTTGCCGATGCTGGCCGGACTATATAAAGATGTATTGACATGCCCTATTCATCATTTAGCTGGTTTAAGACTTAGTTCAGACATATTTAACAACGTTGGACCCACTTCCTTAAAATTTGCATAGCTAGTTCCATCGGATCTACCATATAATCCAAGTTGATAGAATTGGCCGGACCTTACACCTTAGACAGTGAGGTTCAGATTCACTTCACACAGCATTTTTCTTGCCAAGTCAAGAGAAGGTAATCCGTCCCAATCTCAATGATTGAGATCGACGTGATATGACGCAAAAGCCATGAAGAACAACTATTAATCACAACCAAAAGGTAGAAAAGGAGCACATTTCCCAGAACTGACGTTCTCCATTATTGGTATCTCCTTACGAATCATCTTTACTTCACCATCAACACGCATCAACCATGACAATTTTCTTGGCCATGAGTAGGGAAGTAGCAACTTCCGGCAATCACTGAGCAAATCACAATACTGGTTTATTCAGCAATATGCAGGAGAAATGTTCATCCCCATGGCAGGAATTTGTGTTGAACAAGATTCTCATATCTATGTCAGTGCACTAGTGAAGTGTTACCCAAGTAGATAACTGGGAAAAAAAAAACCAAAACAGTGAGATCCAAACACACAAGAATTACTCCAGCAGATAACTAGGAAATAATGTGATGTAGATGATTCGAGAATTGGCCAGCTCCCAGCTCCCGACCATACATAAAAGTGCAGCCTCACAAGATTGCACGAGTGATTACCAAAGGTCGCGCTCTATGCACATCTATTCGCCACTTACCAGGAAACCGAAGTTCTCAGCACACGCAAGACTGATAATTCTTGCTGCGAGCATATAATTGTAACAGAACACTTCAAACCCTGAAATCTTTACTACAAACCATGCACTATAAGGGAAACTTGGCAGGGGATTCTCATTACCACACTACAAACAAAGCTTATGCTAGATGAAACATCCATTGCCACAAGCGTTCGACTCATTTGATGAGATACAATATGGCTCAGTTATTAATGAAATGCACATCTGTTTTTCAACTCTAGATGCAGGACATCATGCCAAGAAACAATAAGGTGCAATTCATTTAGAATTATCATTTCGCAGGACAAGCAAGTGTAACAAGCAAGAGTGGCTACACTTGCCTGCTGCTATACTTCAATGCATAAGTGTGGAGATCTAGCCACAATTAATCCTCACAAAATTCCAGACATTACAATGATCAATGCTAAAACAATATGAGGAAAGTACAAATTTAAAGGGGAAAAAATGAAAGTAAAAAAAATGAAAGCAGAATCATTCTTTTAAAAAAGGACATCATCGGTTAAGCTCATCGATAAAAGTGTTGCAGAAGGAAACATTCGACTTATTCATCCAGTAGATCAATACTAATGAAGCAGGCATAAAGTGGGTTGGAAAATGGGAGTTTATCTCAAGATTGAGGCTTCTCCCACTTGAGTGGCTTCACGACCTCCCAGGTGAAGTCAGGGTCATCCCTTCCAAAGTGACCATATGCTGCGGTCTTCAAGAATCTGCCACTGCCACCTCTTTTGAGATCCAGGTTGATGGAAATCATTCCAGGCCTGAAGTCAAAGCTCTCCTTAACGATCTTGAGGATTTCCTTGTCAGGAATCTTTCCGGTCTTGTAAGTGTCAACGAAAACAGAGAGAGGCTCAGGCACTCCAATGGCATACGAGACCTGCACAATGCACCTGCGCGCTAGACCATTGGCCACGATGCTCTTTGCAGCCTGCCTGACAATGTAGGCACCACTCCTGTCGACCTTGGTGGGGTCCTTGCCTGAGAAAGCACCACCACCGTGGGCTCCCCATCCACCATAAGTGTCAATAATGATCTTCCTTCCAGTGAGACCAGCATCACCATGAGGGCCACCAATGACAAATCGGCCTGATGGGTTAAGGTGGAAGATGGTTCTCTCGTCAAGGTACTTCTCAGGAATGACAGGCTTGATGACATGCTCCTTGAGATCAGCTGCAATTTCGTCATTGGTCACAGTCTCATCGTGCTGGGTGGAGATCAGGACGGTGTGGACCCTGACTGGGACCATTGCGCCATTGTCGTTGTAGTACTCAACAGTGACTTGGGTCTTCCCATCAGGTCTTAGCCAAGCGCAAGTTCCATTCTTTCTAACCTCAGTGAGGCGGGCACCAAGCTTGGTTGCGAGGACATGACTCAAAGGCATCAATTCAGGGGTTTCATCGGTGGCATATCCAAACATGTGGCCCTGATCACCGGCACCAATCTCTTCTGGGCGCTTGGTGAGATGACCATGGACTCCCTGGGCAATATCGGGACTCTGCTGCTCAATGTTGACCAGAACCTTGCAGTGGTCAGCATCAAGACCAACGTCATCAGAAACAAATCCAATAGTCCTGCAAGTGTCGCGGACAATTTTCTCGTAGTCTACATTGGCCTTGGTGGTAATTTCTCCAAACACCATGACCATGTTGGTCTTGGTGCATGTTTCGCAAGCAACCTTGCTGTCAGGGTCCTGCTCGAGGCAGGCATCAAGGACAGCATCGGAGATCTGGTCACACAGCTTGTCGGGGTGGCCCTCATTCACGGATTCAGAGGTGAACAAAAAGGTCTCCATTCTTTCAAACTGCATTACAACAGAATCAAATACCAGATCAATCAAAGAAACTACTCAAAATGCAAACTTGCAGCAAACTAACTTTGAAGAAGCTCAACCAATTTGAAGTAAAGAAAAACATCAACCATATATACATAAACATTGAAATTTTTAAATGAAGTTGCCAATTCTCTTTAACAATGTTCGAGCCGAATCCAAGAGGTTAAGTTAAGCAAGGATCTACAAAAAGTCCTAACCCTTTGGACTTCCTTTCTCTGGAATGAAAACAATTATGGGGGAGTCTCGATCTGATAGTGCTTCATAAAACACTCATATTCCGTGTCCTAAGTGTCAACAATGCCCACATATTGATACGCATACGTTCAACTCGGCAACTTCCCTCAACAAATTACTCCATTCGAAAACTCAAAAGAAAACCTTCACTCCTCCGAGCAAGTAGACAAACAGAAGACCGGACAAGATACGACAAAACAGAGAATAAAACACTCAGATCTCACAGATTCCATCTCACTAGAACCAGCACCCTCTCCAGATCCAACAGAAAGTCGGCACATTCAACAGAACCCCACGCGGGAAACGACCAAGAACTCACACCGCTCAAAAGACTCTCAGATCCTCGGCATTTCCAGACACCCACCACCCGAAACTCCAGATCTACACCCACCTCGACTCGATTCGCCAAAAACCCACCGACCCAAATCCCGAAAAGGCCCAGGAAACACCATGGCCGACCAGATCCAGCGACTTATCCGCAAGAAGAAGCAAAAGCCGCCTCCTTCGACACTTCAAACGAATCAGACGGAAGCACAGAGCAATAACACCCAGAAAACGAAAGCGAGCGAGCGTGAATACAACGGGCAAAAGACGGAGGCTTTCGACCAGGACGAACACGAAGAAGCAAAAGGGGGAGGTACCTGAATCGAATTGAGAAAGCCTCTTTGTTCGTGCTAAGGACCAACCACCGAGATGCTAGCAGAACAGAACACACTGAATCCCGTAGCCTCCCTCGCCCTTTATAGCCGATATGCACTCTTACCGGGAACCGGTTGAAGCGGTTGAGACTCCTTCCTCTCTCTTTTTTCCCTTTTTCTGTGGATTTTTTCTTCTATAAGTAGTCAAACTTTCATTCTATTTCATTTTATTTTTCCTTTTTTGGTTGGGAAGAATTGGTTTTGTTTTCAGTAATATTTTATTGGCTTACCAAGTTACAAACTCAACCACCAACCCCGCCAGCACTAATTACTAATTAGATCGGAAGAATATCTCATATTGTTTAATTAACCTTCCTATCTTTGATCATTTTGTTTTTTCTTTCTGTGTGGTTTTCTCTTTTTATGTAGTCAAGCTTTCATTCTTTTTCTTGTTATTTTTTTTTTTTAGTTGGGAAGAATCAATTTTGTTTTCATTAAAATTTCATTGGTTTAGAAAGCTACAAATTCAACTGCAAAAGTCACCAGCATTAATTACTAATTAGATAGAAAGAATCTCTTGGATTATTTAACTTTGCATCCATGTCCCCAATTCGCTATGACGCTCTTGAAAGAATCTTGCTAACACTCCTGAGAAAGGAATTGTGAGCAAGTGCTGTTCTTTGAGAATGGAAACTCTTACATCATATATGCATACTTATATTTGAAAAAGTATTATCTTTCTATTTTAGCAAAGCATATATGATGAGCCTTTAATAAGTGTGCCTTTTAAATTCCTCCTATTAAATCTCCATTTTATATAAAACAAGAGGTGAAATGGCAATCCAAAAATAGTCCTGGCAACTGGAGTTCGATTTCTTAATTTTCTCACTCATCGAAATCAATTTGACTTTGGTATTTCTCATCTTACATAATAAGAAATACATCATTTCAAACCAAAACTAAATCTTCAGCAATTTATACTTTCATTGTCATATACGCACAACGGGTGTTGCTCTTTTACGAGTACACGAATAAATAGTTACGCTCGATTTAGCATGATGCGGGGAGCATTTCCTTCTCATGCTCCAAATAGAAAACCATAATTATCTCAACATATTCAATGAATTAGGTGTCATAGTCACAATTTGTTGCACCAAAGTTGAATGTGAAAGAGGGGTGGGGTTCAAATTGGGTTTGGCCAAGAAATGTAGCCGTTGGATTGTCAGGGATTGGTGAGATTCAGATTGGTTGGGGGGGTTGGTGGTAGAGAAGGACGTCTGCTTGTTTTGAAAAGTAGGGGACCTCTCTCCCATTGGCTGCTGCTTTTCTTGGTTAAGTGCTAGAGATTACAGGCTACAGCCGGTTCCTCACCAACCCTTGCCGGTTTTGTGCAGCCTGGCGGCTACAAGCTAGACTTGAGCCGGGAGACGATGTTTGATAGCCGCAATTGGAAGCTACTTTTGTACCCCGAATCTGAAAAGTACGAACGTTGAAATGCTTTCTTGATTTTTTTTTGTATCACTTTTGGTGAATATCCAAATTTTGATATTCCGATTGCACCGTAAAATCGTTTCATCGAGGTTTTATTTGACAATTAGAGTTAATTATTATTTTATTTTTTTATTTTGGTTGGTTATGTGTTGTGAATTGGCATTCGATTTTTAGGCTTTCTTTGCCTTCCATTTTTAAATTTCCACATAAAATATATTAGATCCATGACAAATTTTGACAATTTAAAAATGATTTTTTCTTTCACGTTAACTCTTTCATTGTAAAGATTTTCAGTTAACTAAGATTAATCGATCGGAGACAAGTGCAAATTGCATATATTGCTCTTTCAAGCAAATCAATTTAATGAAAACACAACTATATAGTTTGTCGCTAAATAATTGAAAATATGATCTACTACATATAATTAGGCTAGGCCCAGAACATTCGATAAAACTTATAAATCTGTGAATGTTAGGGATGAATTTAATGAGAGTCCCATAAGAAAGATTTGATTTTCACGGGAGTCAAAAGCGGCCACATTTATTCATAAAAATGGAAAAGAAACTTTTCATTTGGGAATTACATGGAAGGTGTGTTGACTGTAAAAAAAAAACTACATTACTGTACCTTTTTTAATAATTAAAAGGGCACTGATTTAATAAATAAAAGAAGAAGAAGATCAATTGAATTGATCTCTCTAGATGCCAACATATAGGTCACGTACCCAGTACAGAATATTCAAGATTGAGCAATAACTACAATATTGTCCTTCTTTCGAGAATGTTTTAGGTAACGATATCAGGCCGTAAGGTTCATGAATCTTTTTTATGAATAGTATAGATTTTGCTAATCGATCTTGGATGATAGCAGGTATAAACTAATTGCACGTTTAGAATGGTAGTGATTGTTGGGAGGGATGTAAAGGGAGCACAGAGCATAGGCCCAAAAGTTGAATGAACAAACTCGGCTAACATAAAATAAAAATAAAATAAAATAAAATAAAATAAAACTCGTTTAACATCGGATTTTCCGAATCTTTCTTAACTTAAGGTGATGTCCCTTTCAAGAATCGATTTTAGTCCATAGGCACAGATGCACCTGTTCTTCCCTATACGGCGTGACCACCAACACTTAATAGTGTCGCCATCCATTTTACTTTTTATTTTGACTTAATATAAATAATGCAACGAATGTATCTAGACATTTTCTTAATCCAAAACACTTGAAACTTTCACTGTACAGAAATATTGGCACGTAATTTTACATTTATTTATTTATTCTTAATTCCCTAAAATTTGACTAAGATTTTAGATTTTGATGGAAAAAAAAATCATTTTACTTAAACTCAAGTGTAAACAAGCATCCCTGAACTATTATAAAAGTTATGCCCTCCTTAACTAGGTTGATAACTATAGGAAATTACCAAAATTTTCTGAAAAAGAAAGAACCACCAATTCATCACAACCATTGATGGCGACTTCATCGACAATCTTGATTCCAACAGATTTTTGTTTGCCAATATTAGTTCAAATACCGTTCTCTAGGAATTTGAAGTATAGGAGTAAAACAGCAGTTCAAACTGAATTATAATGTCGAAGATGACTCAATAACATGATTAAAACGAGAAAACAAAGAGGAAGTTACCATACACATTTAACAATTTGCAACTTCAATACAAGTATTGACACAAAAAAGAGCATATTGTGGAGTAAACAAATTTTCTTTTTACTCTGTTGGCGTATGCTATGAGAAGAAAGGAAGGGATTTCAGTGCTACATACATGGATTCTAGCATGAGTTCAAAAATCAAATCCTAAGTATCATAACCCTACTCCCTATTCAATTTTGATTGATTCTGTGCTAGAATTTTGATCCGCTCGTGCTTAAGAGATCTTTCAGATGGAAACCAATCAGCAAATATCTCCACAGCTGACAATTTACTTTGACTACCACCAAAAACTAAATCGCAATATGATATGATATGATATACTATGACATTGGATAATATGGTACTTCTCAATTTTCTTTGCCTCATTTATCTTGTGAGGGCAAGATGTGAACGTTAGGTAGGACATAACTCAATTTGTGGCTGGATATATTATATATTATATGTATTTGTACGTACGTACGTATAATGTCTTTGACTTAGAGCTAATAAATTGGAGATTTTTTTTGGCCAATCAAAGACATCACAACATAAATGAAAAAAAAAAAAAAAAAAAAAGACATCACAACATAGACATCATTCTTTTTTTCTAGGAAAAATTCAAAAAAGGTGGGACCATTTTCGCGAAGTAACTCCCCAAGTGGTGATTGTCTGATGAAGTCCTAGAAATTGGTGACTTAAGGGCGCATTTGGTAACATTTCTATTCTTTTTTTGTTCCAAGGAACAGAAATAGAAAAAAGTGTTTACATTCTGAAGAACAATTTTTGAATAAAAAACGCGTTTGGTAAACTTGTTAGGGAATAAAAATGAACAAAAACACGTTTGATAAATTTGTATTCTTTTTTTATTTCTTTTAATTTTTTAATTTTTTAATTTTTATTTTATTTTTATTTTCTTTCTTTTTTTCTTTTTTTCTTTTTTGGCGGAAACGGCCGACGAGGGCCGCAGCCTCGGCCATGGCGAGGCTCACCGAGCCGACGAGGGCCGGCAGCCTCGCCGTGGTTGGGCGAGGCTCGGCCTCGCCGGGCCACCGCTAGGTCGGCGAGCCTCACGGTGGCTGGGCGAGCTCGGGCTTACCGGATCTGGGCGAGCCCAAGCTCGCCCAACCAAGGCGAGGCCGAGCCTCGCCAGGGGCCGGCGACGCTCCGGCGAGGTCGCCGACCCTTGACGGCCGGTAGCCGGCGACCGGCCAAAGAAAAAAGAAAAAGAAAAAGAAAAGAAAAAAAAGAGAAGAAAAAGAGAGAAGAGAGAAAATTTGTTCTTAAAAATTATTTCGAAACAAGAAACACATTTTTCTTATTTCTTGTTTCTGTTCCAAATGTGTTCCTAGGAACAAAAAAATAGATTTGGAACAAAAACGCAAACAAACACGTTTCTATTCTTTTTTTTTGTTCTAGGAAACAAAAAAAACAGAAATTTTGTTCAAAAACAGAAAAAAGAACATTAACAAACGCAGCCTTAGTCTCAAGAGAACCCCAGCTCATCGGCGTCTCAAATCTTCGCTGCCTAAGAATTACGTACGTCTCATGTGTTATTTTTAAGGCCATGTACAAGAGGTTTCTTTGAGATAGGCACTACTCTAGGGTTACTTTTCAAAAAACACCCCACTTTAGGGCTTTTCGAAATTTTCCTTTTTTTTTATCATAATGTCAGATAATGCCTAGTACTGATTGATAATCTATTAAACTTCGCCTAGCATATGAAGTTTTCTATCTCACAAACATTACATGATTACACAGTGGTAAATAAGTACACATTACTGTACTAGCCCCAAGAAAAAGTAGTACCTCGAGAATTCAAATTTCAAATGAAAAACGTGAATGCACTTATTTATTAAAACCTTTTTCACAGTAAATATTCAAGGAAAACACCACATTGTTCCATCATTTATTTTATTTTATTGTATTGGTTTGCGATTGTTCTTTGACCACAAGAGGCTTAACATATCAACAAAAAGAAAATATAAATCTTCAAATAAGCAAATACTTAGAATTTGAAAGAAAAAAAAATCCACGTCTCGCAAGGAAGCTAACTTTTGCCCATTGGAATACATTAGTGTTTTCTACTCTATCCACAGTTTATATAATTAGTTCATTCTCCATTTCCCAATACATCGCACGAGACCATTTATTAGATTCTCAGATTCCCAACAGGTTTTGGCCATTTTACTACTGCACAAATCTTGGAATTTGCCTAGGCCAATAAATAAATAAATAAACAGAAAACAACCGGCAGACAGACTTTCAATGAATGCAATAATTTCGTGAAAAGCACTCCAATTACCTGGATTTATATAGAAGGACGGAGAAATGCAAAACTGGGTCCACCTTTGGAATTAAACATTATATTTTTCTATATAATTCAATGACGTGGCATTAAGTAGTGCTTAGAAAATTGAGGTATTATCATATCGTGCTAGTCAGTCAAAATCAGAGTTCGTGGAGTTTGGTCACCTACCGAATTTACCATTTTCCTCATAAACCAGATTTTTGTCTCATTCGTTTGTAAATTAAGTCAAGAGATTTTAGAGCCATCGGAGCTAAGCTCGAGCCGTTGAAGAAGTGAGCCGTGGCTTAGAGCCGCCAACCCCCAAAAGATGACATGTCAACCACGTGAGCAAATTGACGGGGTCCAAAATAAAATAAAATAAAGTGGAGATTAGGAAAATCGTGTCGCGTAGTGACTGCTGACAAAGTAGTGATGTAATTATCAAAATTCGTGTCGAGAGATTATTGCTCGAGGGCAAAAATCCTTGAAAGAAGATCGACCTACCAACTCGGAGGTTGAAATTTCATGCTTCACGACTTTGATCTTTCTCCATTTTTCTCACGTTGAATCGCACGAGAGAAACGGGAATCGACCGCGCTGACGACTCGCCATCGCGATCATCTCTCTCTCCTGCACGCCAATTACGTTTGCATAATACTCCCTACCCGGTTAACTATTTTAGCCAATTAGAGGCTAAGTTTTAACCCGCAAGGCTTTCATTTGGACAATATGGATGCGTGGACCGGATCTACTGTAGTGGCATCTGATCGATCATTACACCCAAGAGTCGTGACATGCCCCTCCTATGATAGCGTCGTTTTCAGGGAGTCAAACAAAGTTTTTTTGACCATGGCATGTAAAGAGCGTGCAAATAAAATATGGGAAATAATTAAAGAGAACCGTGCTGGTTAGTGGTTAGGTATGTCTCTCTGTTGCAGCGATGTTGATGTTGCTATATCTTTCATTTTCTAGAACCATAGTTAAATGAAAATAAGAATAGTAGCCATGTTGTTGGTCCCCATGATGTGTGTATATACATAACAAATTTCTTAGTGATCCAGCTATGTACATCTCCCTCTATATATATATATATGTTATGTATATATGTATGAGAGAGAGAGAGAGGGGGGGAGGGATATATACATAGCTGGATCACTCAGAAATTTCGAGTACCATGTTTTACCTATTCCGAGGAGAAGAAAGAGAAATATTTACGACCGTTTCTTGTTCTGCACAAAAGTTGTGCTTTGCCTTAGATCTCCCAGTACTTGTAAGATACTTCTAATCGTATAGTGAAGGTCATAACCGGGCAGATTCACTCTAAAATCTTGCTTCCGATTCAACCACAACCCAGCACCAAAAAGAAAGGGAGAGAGGTCATTTATAAGCAACTTGTCTTAATGGAGAATTGACCCCTATCTTGCTTGAGACAGTTTCTTGCGCTTGAAAAAGGTCTCGAAATTGACTTCCCGTGTAAGAACACTTCAGACGTCACCAAACCCGACTTCAAGACGAACATTTCAATATCCTGTTTCCAATAGAACTTAGAACAGGAAAAACAAAAAAGAAGGGAATGCTTAAATTGTAGGTCGCCACAATTCCACACGAAATGTGCTCCCCACAACTCCCCACATTTTCCATTGTTTTAGACTAGTGACTAATCTTGAAGAGCGATGGGAATGAAAGAGTACCTTGATTAGAGGTTAAAAGTCAACTAAGTCGAGTGGGGGTGGTAATTTACTAACTACTTGAACAAGACTCCAAAATCAGTCAGTCATAATCGCACTCTGCTTATATAAAGCTCAATTTCTGAAGCACAAGACTGTCTCGATACCATATTGTCAAGGCTCGAGTTGAGTTCATATGAACAAGTTTTCAGAAAAGAACTAAAAGATTCATAAGGTAACACACCATGTTCCAAAAGTATGACAAGTCATCCTAATTAAACATAACTCTGGCTAATTAATCATGCTCGCAAGCCACTTGAGTGAAGTGTTATTGAGCACAAGCTGACCGTGAGATTTCAATTTCCAAGGCACCCACGGACTTCTTACGCAACATATGTGACCTATATCAATCCCCAAGACACTCGTTAACGGGACTCAAAAGACAAATATAAACACAAGGTATTGAGAACATGGGTTTACTCTTCGTCTTATTCTTTCAATTGCTAGATACAAGGAGAACGTGAGGTTATATAAATGCGAACTCTGAGCCCCCACATGGAGAGAGATAATGAGGACGGGCGGTAGGAACCACGGCTGTTTACGCTGTTCAGCAATTAAATCCCGGTGTGTCGGTTAGCCCTTTACTGCAACTTTCAGATCCCAAATCTTTCCTTTCCTTTTCATTTTGTTTTTGTTTTCCTTATGGACCGACACCTTCAAATTTCGTTTTCTTCATTTACAGGAGCTTTTAATGGCGACGAGCCACGTTTTTTGTCTTCTTCGTTTACAGGGGAAGCTCTTGGTCCTATACGAGCAGAAGAGGCCCCCAGCTTGAATGAGACGATATTTCATCACTTCATGGTCCTTCGCCTTTATCTCGGCCGACACCCTCAGGGAACTAAACTAGAGGTTCACTTCAGACAATAATAAATACGGGATAGCGAATTAAGGTAAAGGTGATAAGGACTGGAGAACAACTAACGAAAGCGCCCTTCTGGGGGAAATCGCAACCCATGCCGGCATATCACATGAGAAGATAATTTATTGCATATCAATTGGAAGACCTAGTGATTTGCTTCTTCCTTGAGCATCTCTGTTTTTGTCGTTTTCCAAGCAATAAGATCCAGGAGATTGAACAGAAAACCACAGATTTTGACAGGTACATGTTGAAATACCCAGTAAAAATGAGATGACAAGTAGATGCAACTCACTGTTGATGGGCCATTTTAATGGTGTGTAAGACACTCTCAGTTTATATATCAAATCCAATGAGGGATAAACCTTTGGCTTTGCCCTGAAGAACTTTTAGTAGGCAAAGAAAGAAAAAAGGGAAAACCTTTGATCGTCGTTACCAAATCTCAGAAGAAGGCACATGAAATTCGATCATCTGCATCCCTCTTCCAGCTACTGCTATTTGGTACTGGTCCCTGAAATGGGATTAAAATGAAAGGAGCTTTAGAAACTGCCAGAGGAGAATTTTGCGCTGCTCAGGTTTAATGGGGGAATATGCATCACTAACCAGCAAATGGATCTTGCATCCAATGCTTCTGGCTCTGGCACACTAATGATAAAATGAGCAAACTCCATTGGTGTACCACGTTCCTTGCTAATCCAGCACCTGACACGCTGATCAAGACCAGTCGAGAAAACCCAAGTGCCGTCTGTCCAAACGCCTTTATAACAATGACCACAGTTAGAACTTAAAGAAGAGGAAAGGCATTCAAAGGAGTATTTCATTTAAAGAAGTAAGAACTTGCAGAAAATTCAACCAGCAACCATCTAGAAGTGGAAAAGATGTCATAGAAATGAGTAGCATCCCTAATGGTAATTAAAAAAAACAATTTGGAGTTGACTATGTGCAAACAATGTCAAGGACATAGGGATAAGATTCAAAACTATGGAAAAAAGCAAATATCATTAAAGATGCGCACAGAAGATGTAGTTTGTAGGAAATGATATTCTCTGAGGGAAAATTGACAAATTCCAATGACTGACCTCAGAAAGTTCAGAGCGAGGGGATGTAAAGGTCAAAAGAAGAAGATATAACTGCAGAAGACATGCAACTTTGACACAGATAGAATCAAGAACCAGAATATCTACCACTTATTTACATGTTCAATTCCAAGATAAGGCAATTAACTTTAATCACTTGTAAAGAAAATAAAAAGATTTGATGTAACCTCTACCTTTTACAGCAGAATTGTGAGCAGAAGCAATTTTTTCCTGAGAAATGAATTCAATTGTACACTTGGTTTTCTGGTTCTGCTCATCATGAAGAAATTCCTCAATGAGTATAGAATTTCTGATGTCTGAATTTGGAACATCTGGAACTTGGACTGGAGGCTGCACCAACACCTCAAATTTAAGAAGATGAAGTGCTTGATCATCACCACCGCTGACTAACTGGTACAGAAAACGGCCATCGGAACTTTGGCCGTGTTTTGTTTCACAAACATGAAGGCAATTCACACCAGATTGGTGAGCACCATTAAGAACATGAAAAGGATTTACTTCAATAATTTCAAATGAAGAATTAGGTGCATTGCTATCTAACTCAGGGGAGGCATCTAGCATAGAAGATGAAGACCCGCAGGCAACACTGCCAGTCAATTTCCCATTTAGTTCCTTTATAGCTTTCATGGTAACAGGATCATTGATTGGCTGTTCCTTACAAGCAATTTTGCTCAGTGATCTCCACCATCTTCCACCCTGGCTTCCTCTTCCAGTCCGTGGTCGTTTCTGACAATCCATGAACTTTTCTAGATGGATATTTGACAACCGCCTCATAAAAGCTTCAACACTTTCAGTCAGATCCCAGAAAGCAATACTCCCATCAGTGGCTCCACTAACCACGACATATACATTACCAATCTGCACATTTTCTGGAATTCCAAATGCAAGATCAAATTAAGAACTATTTTTCAGGAATACATGACATCAAGCATGAATAAGTCCAAAACATGACCTTTCTAAAGATTATAACTGTAGACGATAGCATTTGAGTTGAAATATTGTGGACATAATGTCAACATATGCTAAAAAATGCTTTCAGGTTAATAACCAACCATCTGATAGTTGATGTCTTGGAATGACAACATGCTGCAATGACAGAACTGGTGATGATAGAGGAACCATCAGAGCAACATCAAACCTGCAATAGGGTGGAGAAGGAGAGACTACGTTTGAGTAAGAAAAAAGAGGGAGTGTAGACAAGGAACCATTCTAATATGCTCCTTGAAGTTACCATAGACGATAGGGCAAGACAAGAGCTCGTATTGCAAGTGTAGCATCTGAACAAGCAACGATAATAAAACAGACAGTTAACCTGAAACGAAGACAAAAGGGAAGATAAGACAATGCATCTGAATTTGAGAAAGTTACAAAACAACACCAAAATAAATATGCCCACCTAGAACCAGAATGTCTAACAAGAAAAGCAGTGACAGCCAGGTATCTCCAGTCATCTTCATTTTTATCAACTGCAGATACTTTTGACTGCAGAACCTCACTATCAGGCAGAAGTGATTTACATCTTAAATTGGTGTCAGAGACACCAATTAGCTTTTTAATGCTTCCTGGTTTTTTGGAAGGCACTGAGTACTTAACTGGCATGTCCGTGGAAAGCCATTGGAATGAAAATGTAGAGGATCCAGCTGATGAAGGCAATGAGCCACTTTCAGCTTCTTGTAAATCAGTAACATCATCTTCTTTCCCATCCTGCTTTCTTCTTCTCAGCAGCCAAGAAGTCAGAACACGCTTTGCACCAACAGAAATAAGCAATGATGGATTATGTTCATCCTCCATGAGTATTCCCTTTATATCCTTTGGGAGGTTCTCTACACCCTTTACATCAGACACGTTAGTACCTGATGAGGTTGTATGGATATTCGAAACACAACATATTGATCTGACAGCTGATCCACCAACATGCTCTCCAAGTAATTTGGATGAAGACCAATTGTCAGTGCACTGAGTATACCTAAATCAGGTACAATTAATTTAGCTTAGTACGTGAGTTGGGTATTCCTTAATTTGCATTTCTAATTGCTCATTAGATGAGATAATGAAACCACATTATTAAGAGACTTTGTATTAAATCTGCATGATCCCTAGGAATAGATGGTTGGAAGTATGACAGATCACCATAAGACTAGGATTTGTCATTGCATACTCATTGATAAGTTCAACAAAATAATGTGACTACATACAATATAGCAGGTGGACAACGAGATTTCCTTCTTTGTGTTTGATAATCATCAATTTTTAGTTTCATGATATCAAAAACAAAATCCAGAGTCATCAAGGATAAAAACTGAGATGGGAGCTTCAAAGTCCAGATACAAAATGCTTTTCACTACCTATGCAGTTGTTTTAACCTTGTTTCCCAGATTTAATTAAACAAAAATGTCTTACCGAGGATTTCCAAATTGGTATCAAAATTCTTATAGAAAACAACAAATATCAAAATAAAGAAAAAGGAGGGACAGAAACAAATTGAGAAAGAATGAACAGAGAACAGGTAAATGAGAACAAGATCCGATTAAGCATTGCAAAGCCAAACTAGGTTCTAAAGATTGCGTGTGAAATGGCAGGGGAACTAGAAAGAGATATCATTTAAGGGAAGAATTGGCAACACAAGAGGCTCTAGTAAGCTGACTTTGGTTTGGTGATTCTGACAAAAACCAGCTATATTATGTATGTACATTGATTGAGAGATTCACTGCACTGCATCTGCCACAGTCTATTACCAGCTATTGTCAAGTGGAAGTGAATAACCTTTATCTTAAAATTTCAAGAAACTTACTGAGTGTTAACAAAAGCAGAGTTATGTCAATCTGTTGTAAAAGAGTCATTACAATACCTAGTCAGCCTCACTGTCCCATCCTCACAACCAGTTACAATCCAACTTGATTGTTTATTTTTTCTGAGCTGGAAATCTCCAGTGACAAAGCATAAAGAATGCACCTCCCTTCCATGGAACTGCAAACGTAGATTTTGAGGGAGTATCTTGTCCTTGGAGTCCTTTATCCAGTGTCTATGGATGTAAATAATATCATCCTGGAAAGGACAAGTTAGAACGAAAACAATATTTGAAAGTGGAAACTATATGTTATTTTCGCAAAGTATGCTTGACCAGAAAAGCATGCACAGACAAAAAGAGAGCCTGTTTCCTTATAAAGTGCATCAATGCACGGTTTAATCTGACTACTAAACACAAATCTTACAGCAGAGAGTGGGCAAGATGTAAAAAAAGGATAGGAGAAGACTTTAAAAAGATGTGAATAGAGACTTGAAATAAGATCTTGAGCCTTGGATAAAGAAACTTGATAGAAGACAGAGAATAAAGGCATAAAATGGTTAATGTAGCCAACCCCGCGTACTGGAATAAGATAAGGCATAAGATGACTTATAACCCTTGGATCATACTAAAACTTGACAAAATGGCATAAGATGAATCATGTAGCCAACCCCAGTTAGGAGAATAAGAATTTCTGTCCTGCATGCCAATTTCTTCGAAGAGCCGTGGCGTTGGAAAAGAGTGAGGATATTATCAGCCTGAATGATTAAATCATAAGCCAGAATTTACAAACTTTGGAAGGGCTTTCTCCTAGGACTCAATTAATGAAAGGTCCATTGAATTTGTTCTGCTGAATTATTTCATCTTGAGTAGGCCCATTTATGAGGTGAGACACACCGCTAGTCCTACTATTCAGTAACTGGAGGCAACCAACTAGTGGCAAAAGTGTTTTAGACAATCAAATAAAATGATGTCAGATTTTTCCACAGATAAATTCCGACAATTGAATAAATGATGTCAGATAATTCTAGAAATAGATTTCCAATGGGATTCACTACTTCTATCTCCAATGTGATCTCATTTCCGTATGACAACACAAACAAACCTTGACATAAGCAAAGCAGTTCTCCATCGTTGGCACATCACCCAGATAATAAGAATGTGGACGCCGCCAACCACCGCATGAAACTTGCAGGACCTGTTCCAATGGTAATGTAAGAAATTACAACAAATGTCTATCCCATGACACAAACAAGAGAAGAAAAGAAAAAAAATACAAATAACAAATTAAACAAATAAATGAAGAGAAGAAAAGCAAGAGAACCTTAGCCTCAGTTACTAAGTTCCATATTATAAAATCTGTGGATGCAAAACCAGATGCATAACTGCCACTTGTTCTGTAACCGGTAGATTCATTTTCAGTGGAAACAGATTCAATCATGCTTAATTCTTTCACCTGCTTCATCCCTACAAAATTTAAAGATTGCAGACCTTTGTCATATTCCATGTAGCATATGCATCCATCAGCTCCAGTCTGAAACCACAAAGACTGTGTCATTTAATGTAACAATGTCCTGGCAGACACCATTCCCATGGTATAATGTAAAGATGTTTTCCTCAAGAGAGATGCACATGGTAAAGGTCTTACAGAACGTAATTCAATGTGATTGAAGCTCATGTGAGCCACTGAAATGCTAGAAACTGCTGAGATGCCATGGGCTCCTTTAAAATGGTTTACTGGAGAGATTTTAGCTGCTGACACGACAAAGGTATCCAGCAACAGGTCCTTCAATAAAGGGAACAGAACCAGATTACCCCGTAGATCCCCACAGATCAGCAGCTGCAACATCAAGCAACATGATCAGGTCCATCTGGACTCTGCACAACAAAGACTTGTTGATAATAAGGTTGGGTTTCTTAAAAGTAGTGTTTAATCAAATATTTGGTGCAGAAATTAAATGTTTTGGAAGATTGATAAAATGAAGATCGCTGGCTATTATGGAAGGGAGATGATTTTCCTTTTTTTCATAGCCCCGATGGCTATCAGCAATGGCCAAGGTTGGAGACAGTAGATAGTCATGCACGTGCTACAAAAGGATCTTGCTTACTTGTGACCGTTCAAATGGACATCCATGATATCTTAAATGTTAGCCTCAAGATGTGATCAATATAGTACAACAGATAATGTGAGTTACGACAAACAATATAACACCGCTTTCAAGAATTTAGCATTTGTATCTCCTTTATAGTATAACAAACATTTAGCTTTCTTATAGATACATTTTATTATAGGTTTTCTTACAGATGATAATGCCGAAAAGGAAGTGTGATAACAATGATCGCGAGCATATACCTCGTTCTCAAATGCCACATCCAAGCACATAATTCGAGCTCCCAAATCTGATTTGAACTCCGCAATCAAGGAAATTTGTGGACTGTTTTCTGGATAAAGAGAACTAGATTGTGAAACCTCGAAGAATCTCCAAAGTTTCAAGCCTCCTCTAGGGTCAGCAGTGAAAATGAACCTAGACAGTTTGGAAACCAAAGACGATTATAAGCACCTAGAAAAAATCAAACACCATAAATTTGAGCAACAAACAAATAGCAGAGGCTAGCTTTTCAGAGACTAGAAAGCTCTTGTGCACATCAGTAGACAATAGTTTCAGAAACTTGACTTCGAGCTTTTACTACATTGATACAGCACAAAACCCTTAGGATCACCATTGTGCACTTCAAATCAAATGTGTCAGGGAAAAACATACCAGATCCTGAGTCCACTCCACTTCCGTAAGTAAAAACCATCAGATACATTGCTATCCTTAGACTTTCATGCCCTTACAATTACAACAATAGTTCTCCTACATGAAGCATCTCCTTTTGTTCACAATACCTCAAAGTGACCTGCTAACAAGGTTTTGATGAAAGTGTTTCTTTCCTAAACAAACAAGGTGTACTTGTTGTGTTACCAGGCCAGTCCCTTTCTCCTCGTTCAATCCCTACAACTAAACTCATGTTTTGCTCTACAGTGTTGGCCACAAGGAAGTTATACAATGAATTAATACTAACTTAGGATGAGGTTCCAACAATGTTTGTTCGTTCCTTTGAGAATTTAATTATCAGCAGTTCATCGACATGTTGCAATGTTCAAGAAGAGAGTTTACCATGTCCCAGTGATTTGCACCAATGGATTCCCAAGAGCTGTCGATCCATTTCAGCTGCCCAAGAGAAGCTGGCACTCACTTTAGGAGAATCAGAATTCTTTACAACTCTGACAACTGTTGTCCATCCTTTACCATCTCCAACAGCAATCCAATCATCAGCATCAATCCGAGGATCATATGGATTTGAGGGCAACAGTTCCATACAAATAATTTGCACCTCATTACTTACTCGAGCAAGTTCAGTCCACCTTAGATCGCCATCATTGCATAATTTAGCATGATAGAGATAACCGTGATTAGTGGCAATATACAGCGCATCTTCACGTGAGAAGCTCAAGCATCGGACATACTCACTTTTGCTGCAACAAGTCATGAGAAATCAGTTAAAGCATCGCACATTGCTTGTCTACACAGCTTATATGATCTTTCTATACATGTGATCTTTCTCCACCTCATAGCTTAAGCTTTTACATTGGACTTTCTAACTTTCTAACATGTCATTTTAGGTCTTTCGCCTCAGATTCATTTCGCATGTGAGGCCCCCTATTTGTCATTTCCAAGAACGTTCTAAGTCTGGTTTGAATGTGAAAAGGAAGTTAAAATATCCCACATCACTTGTCTATTAGGTTAATATGCTCTTTATATACATTGGGCCTCCCTCCACCTAATTACTTAATCATTTAGGTTAGACTTTCTAACAAAACCAACAACAGTGCAGGAAATAAGGAAATGATAAAATAAAGTGAAAATACCGACACAAAAAAAAAAATATGAACTTCTTAAACGCCATTTCAAACACAGAAAAATGTCCATGCCAAATCTTCATTCACTCTCAAGTCACAGCTCATTTAGCCTGCTCATCAATGTGTCGAAGCAATGGCATCACAACAGATTCACCATAAACCCCAGGAGAATAATCTTTAATCATATCATTTCTTGACAGTCGGCCAGCTAAAGCAAGTTCCTTTTCTTTCCCAGACCTTGAAGAAACGCATGAAGTTTTTTTTTTTTTTTTTTTTTTTTTTTTGGGGGGGGGGGGGGGGGATGCATAAAGTATGTTAACCACCGTTATTTTACTTCCCCATAGTAATCAAACACCAACAATGTGAGTCAACATTGAGATATTTAGTCTTTTCCTATTAAGATTTTTCAGTACAATGGAATCTAGATTTTTCAAATCTAAAGTAAGCTAACATTACCTGTCCATGTGTCCGCTATGACTTGATGAATTCGGAAGATGTGTAGTAAATAGCTCAGTTCCATCACTCAAGTCTTTTATGTTGGACTGTTTTGCAGAAGCCTCAGCTAAAGAAGCATCCAGTTTATGCACTTTAATTGCAGAGTCAAAACCACCAGTGACAAGGAGTGAAGACCATGGATCATAGAGACACCGCCATATACCCCTTCCACTGAAACACAATAGTGGCATGCCAATAGCAACTCATCATTGTATTGATACCAATGATATTCATTGAGGACAGTCATAGACTGAAAATATATACTTCTACCAAAAAAGAAAAATTTAAAATAAATAATTCACTGGGATGCAGACAATTGGAATTTGTTTTTTCAATGAAATAAATAAATCCTAGAGGCAGCATTATCCAAAAATGAAGGCACAAAAAATCCAATGGGGGTTGAGAATTTAGATTTGCTTTATGCCAGCTTCCTAGCATTCTCCTTCGCAAGCAAGGTGTCAATGACATACACAGTGAAATCTTCTCTATAATTGAAAAAGGGCAAGCACCACCATCACATGTGGTGTGCATTTGAATCAACATCAATGGAAAAAAAAAAGCAACTCTAATTACTTACATATGCTCCCTGATGACATCATGCTGTCGTCCATCCAGTCCCCACACACGACATGAGCAATCCTCGCCAGCAGTAACAATCAACTAAATAAAATCACAAGAAATAAAAGTTAGTCACATCACTCGGAAAAGACACCCATAAGAATAATGAGGACTTAATTCCACGGAAACTCTTAAAAAGATGGTCATAACATCAAGTGAGCACTCTCAGTACTTGAATATGAAACAAAATACATGAAATGCCTACGAGGGTGACATTTGAACTAATCTATAGCAAATACCAAATCTCTAGTACCAATTGCTTTACTTTGATCTTACAATGCGGTTCCTATTGTGCCTTTTTTATACTTCAATGCAACTTCAAGGCTTTTTCATGAGAACCAGCCCAACGACTAATGGATTTAGGAAAGAAAAACACCTTCCAACATGTTAGCAAAAAGAAATACAATGTGAGAGACAACTTCAGACACACTAGCAAAAAGAAATACAACAACTGTTTAGTTTACATTATTGCCCAAGATTAAATCTTTAAATTACTAGTTCTCCAGGAATGAAGGTCCAGTCCATTAAACACAAAAGAGCCTTCCGTTTGCATTTGATGAATCCAATATGGCTCATGTTGCACCAACTTGCGTATAAACTGTTGCAGTGACTAAAAGTCCAAAGCAACTTCTTTATAGCTCTCCTCAAAGTAGCATTCCACAGGCAAATAACAACAGGAACACCAATGTCACTCAACTCAAAAGAACACTTACACACAGCTTAAAATAGATAATTGGCATTGTCGAAATATTTCCATGCCATTGCCTTCTCAGCAGTCTTATATCACTCTGTTAACGAATCTTACATTATCAGATATATAGCAATCCCAAACTCGAGCACTGTGTCCAAAAAGCAATCCAACCTCCCCTGCATCTTCAGAATATTGCGACTTGCAATGAACTTCCCAAATACGTGCACTGCATGCATAAGAAAACTGAATCAGCAATTTTTCCATCATGAAAGCCATTTGCAAAAATTACACTGGAGCTGCAGGATTAAAAAAATCAACCTACGATCATCAGATACAGAGACGAGTTTGGAGCCATCAGAGGACCATGCGATTCTAAATATTGAACCTTCATGACCAACAAGTCTACAGATGTGAAAGGCTTCGTAGCAAAGACATTCGTGGAGGAGACTGTTGCAAGCACAAGAGTTTGTCAGGCCTTCTTCTGTGAGCTCAATTGAAGACGGAGCATCATGATGGGGAACCACTTTCCAGATCAAAATCTGTCCAATACATTCATGCAATTTTCTTAAGTTTCAACCAGAAGCAAAAAAGATGCAGGACAATAGCTAGTAAAACTTCCAACTCAGACTTTTAGTAAAATTTCAGGAGCAAATACCAGATAATCAAAGAAAGCCATTTTCTAATTTAAATATTTCAAAAGGAACAAATCAAAGAATGACATGAAAAAAAGAAATTCATGGACAAGGAAAGATGCACCCCTTGAACAATTGAACAAGGAGAACTGATGCAGAAAAGTCGAGTTTCACGCTAAATCTCAACTGTTAAATGGGTAAAATGATCACATGTTCACCAAAAAGGACTGAAATCGGAACGCGTGCAATACAAATTCACAATATACAAAGATTGAATGATTCACCACCTCATTGTAAATTGTTCCAGATGCAACTTGGAGATCTTCAAGATTGTCACCCCACAACCGCATGGAGTACAGAAGGCATCTCTCTGCATTTACAATCAACCCAAAGTTAAAAGAAAGAGGAAACTATCAAATCTTTTTCCTTTTATATTGATTTCTGTTTTTGCAGGGAATTGGGACGAGGGGACGAGGCTTGCAGATTATATATCAGAAAAAAAAAAAGAGAATAAATAGGTATACAGAATTGTCATTGTATCAACTAACGAAACTGCAATACCCTCATACTACTACAATACAATTTGAAGAGCGGAAAAGAGCAATAAAAATCGATGACTAACCAGGGGAAGAAACTGCAAGAACGAAGCTACATTTATCGACGTCCCAAAGGCGTATGGAGTTGTCACTGCATCCTATAGCAACGGTAAGCCACCTTTGCAGCTCATCCTCAGAAGTTCCATTCTCCTACTAACCGCAATTCACGACTCAATCAAACCACCGCCAAAAAGAAAAAAAAAAAAAAAAATCAAAGCTCGAACAGCAGCATTTTCCCGAACCAAGAAGACGGCCGAAGCCTCTCACCTTCAAGAAGCGAACATCCATAACCCAGTGGCTCAACCTGGGCGCCGCGGAAACCAGCTCCAAATCCGCGGACAGCACAGTTCCGCTCTCCTCGCCAGCTCCCCTTCCCAGCCGCACGGACAGGCGGAACAGCTTCACTCTCCTCTCTCCGTACACGGCGATAACGTAATCGAGCGTCGAAGAAGACGAGGACGATCCGCCGGGGAAATCGGCGCAGCCGAGGACGATCCCGTGCACGCGGATCCCCCGGAAGACGTAGAACGTCCGCACCATGGCCCCGGACGCCAGGTCGAACAGCGACACCTGCGAGCCGGAACCTGCAGACGGGAAACGGAAAGAGCACGTCGTCGGTCTCGCGATTCCGAGTCGAGTCCGCGAGAGAGAGAGAGAGAGAGAGAAGTACCGGCGAGGAGGAGAGGGAGAGGAGAGGGAGGAGGGAGGTGGAGGAAGCAGAGAGCGGAGATTTCTCCGAGGTACTGCCCGCCCTGAATCCGCCATCCGCGCCGCCGCTGCTGCTGCTGAAGCTGGTGCTGCTGGTGCTGCTGCTCTACGGGGTCCGCCATTTGCGCTGCGAAATGCGGAGCTCTGGCTCTTGCTGTGGTGCTCGCTGCTCGTGCTCTCGGAGCTGCTGGTGTGCGCGCGCTTCGTGAGGTTGTGAGGTTCATGAGAGGTTTTTGCCGTGCCCCGAAAAGGAAGAAGAAGAAGAAGGGAAAAAAAAAATAAATAAATAAGAAAGAAGAAGGGGAAGGAAAAAAAAGAAGAAGTAAAAAGAAAAAATCAAAATTTAGAGTAAAAGAGGGGAAAAATGCGGTGAGCGTGGATCGAACACGCGACCTTCAGATCTTCAGTCTGACGCTCTCCCAACTGAGCTATCCCCGCCCCGCTGTCCTTAATTGCTTCTTAAGATAAATATATAATGATTTTAGTTTGGTTAATACCGTGGACCAATCGAATTTAAGTTGCCGTATCCGTTCTTCTTCCTTCCCACCTTTCCAGACTCTTCTTCCTTCTCCCTACCTATCTCTCTCTCTCTCTCTCTCTCTCTCTAGTTTCTGCGCAGAGGATTGGGAAGATGATCTCCTTCAAGGACGAGTTCACGTTCGGTTCGTACCTTTTCTCTTTCTCTCTCGATCGATTCTACGCACTCCGTCTTATGGTCGATCGAAATGCTCGAGACTAATCCACCCCAATTCCTTCTTCTGCTGCTGCTGACAGAGGAAAGGTTGGACGAGTCGCGCGACATCATCGCCAAGTACCCCAACCGCGTCCCCGTGAGTAGTCCCTCCAACAGCTTCTCCTCCTCAAAATCCCCCCCTTTCCCCGTTTTCCCTTTCCCCCTTGTTAGCCCGACAGCGGTGATATTGGGATGTGGGTCTGGTTTCTACTTGTGTTACCCCAACGATTCTGGCATTTTATTTTGTCCATAGAAGGTGTTCTGTTCGTTTTCGGCTCATGATGTTTTATTTTTTCTTTAGTCTTTTTGAGCGGAGCTGTTTGCTTGACGCGATCGACCGATTTCTTGCAGGTAATTGTGGAGAGATATTCGAGAACGAAACTTCCTGACATGGAGAAAAAGAAGTAAGTCGAAAAGGGTAGTTTTGCTTTACATTAGCATCACTCGAGCAGTGTGCCCGCGATGTACAAGCGGAAGCTATGAATGTTTCGTTAGCCCACTCTTGCGTTCTAGCTGTTGATTGTAATTCTCAAGCTCTGTGGTTCTTTCTGGCTTGCACAAAATAGTACGGTTTCTTTCTGTATGCATTGCGGGTTTGCTACGTTAAGTTGTGGCGTAGATGGGTACTTGTTATGTGGACATTCAAGGCCCCCAATGGGACGTGCAAACAGGATAGCCGCTGTCTCGGCTGACAAATGGTCTTGGCAGCTATCTTGAGCGTCTCTTGTATCTATCAACTTCAGTGCTCGCTGCGTCCTTTGAGAAATGAGAGCTGCTGTTGAAAAATTCGTGTCCTTTAAAGCTTCTTGTCGACCCAGTTGATGAGCAAAACCGATTAACGAGTATTGTTGTGATGGTTGTTGGTGTGTTCTGATAAAAAAGAATGGGGAAAAGTGGCGATGTATTGTCCATTACCACATTAACCAGTACTCCAAGCGCAGCAGTGAGAGAGAACATCAAAACTAATGCAGCTATGTCCTTAACCGCAGTGCTTTGTTTTTGCTTTGACAGATTTTTGGTTCCTCGAGACATGTCCGCCGGACAGTTCATCCACATATTGAGCAGCAGGCTTCGTGTGCCTCCTGGAAAAGCTCTGTTCGTCTTTGTAAAGAACACACTGCCGCAGACAGGTAAATTTTGCCTTTTCGGTCTTTTAACCATATGAATGAAAGGCGCGGAAGCTTTGCATTTATCGCCACTTCTTTGGATTGTTTGCTGCAGCCAGTTTGATGGACTCTGTATATGAATCATATAAGGACGAGGACGGATTTCTGTACATGTGTTACAGTAGTGAGAAAACCTTTGGCTCGCAAATAATGTAGATGTGTGGATAATGGCGTCTTGTGAACTTGAAATGCGTCAATTCATTCAAATTACAGTGTACACCACATGTTGCATTGCAAGATCTTCAATGTCTATTTGGTGTAATTTCCTTTTTCACGTTTGTGAGACTCACACTCTGCCCAAGCCCCAATATACACAAGTATTTGTTTCCATTTTGTCTCTTCTTGTATGTTCACACTGCTTTCAATTGCATTCTTTTCTAAGTATTCAGAGTGAAGTCATCATGCAGGAATGATGCGTTTGGTAACGTTTCTATTTTCAAGAACAATTTTTTTTCAGAAACACTTTTTTATTTTTCTATTCCCGAGAACAGTTTCTGAGTATTTGAATGCGTTTATTATTTTTAAATAAATTTCTGTTCCCGTGAATAAAAAACTTACCAAACGTGTTTTTGTTTTATCTCTACTCCCAGGAATAAAAAAACATAGACATCCGTTTCTGGGAGCCTTATCAAACGCATCCTAAGTCTCTTTTTCCAATTGACATGCTCATGCCTCGGTAGTGCCTTTGTTCGGCGGAAAAATGTTCTGGGGAGTTTTCTTAACCTCCAGATGATGTTTTGTCCGAGAAGCACTTGAGAACGATCACTGCATCCCACGGTTTTTGATTTTTCTAACGGCAAGACTTATCTTTTGACATGCTTCCTAACATTTGGCCACTGGCTCTTGTATGATATTGAATATTCGGGTTAAACTCAATGTAGAGGGTCATGTCTTTTTGAGCTGGACTAGGCTTGATCATTGAATATAAAGTCGGCAGCAAGTTGATCTTGTACTCAAGACTGAGATAGAGCCAGAGATTTAAATATACAGTTTATGTATGAAAATTGTGGCATTTTACTGCATCACTGGCTTCGACAAAAATGCAGGCTTTACCAAATTATCACAGATAGCCGCGCTTATCCGAACTCTATAAATCACGTTTAGCAAGTGATACACGATTAGGAAGTTACATTGCCGTGTACTTAGGTTGGCAAAGAGAGACTCCACAATCGACATTTCGGCAAAAATTAAGCCAATGCTGTAGGACAAACATTTGTCAAATCTGTTAAAAAGGTAACGTCGCACAACTCTGTATTTCAACCAAAACCGGACACTTATATATAGTTTGTCAACAACCCCAAATCAACAGCAATTAAAGAAGCGGCTGATGAGGGGCGCAAAATATTTTAACAAAAGGGGTATAACGCCAGAGGGCCATTGCACCGGAAACAAAAACTAAACCAAACTACAATCAACGAGCCTAGCGCTGTAATTCTCATATGAAAAGTGACCTTTGTGTATACCACACCTTGCTGTGGACCAGGCAACCGATGCGCATAAAAAATGGCCAAGTATAGACCATCATGCCTTCAGCCATCAGCCTTGACGCCAAAGGATAGTTCGCTGAGCACCTAGATTAACTGCCCTGGCCGGCTGAACCTAAATGGTGCTTACACACAAGATGAGCTCAGAGAAGTAGACATTTTCACGTCTCGAGTTCAGTCATAATCTCTGGAATCCCCAAAGAGCTTCATAGTCGATACTCCTATAGCAGAACCACTTAGTGCTTCTAAGAGAAGAGCTTCTGACCACCGCCATTCTTCCAAACCCCACGCACGGGCAATGCACCATTGGGATCTTCCCTGCCTTTTGATCTGTTATCCACTGGATCAAGATCGGAATCAGAATTCTTCAGGTCTAGAATTGCAGCCTTTGAGTCCTCCCCCAAACGAACTCTGTGAAATTTCGACATTTTCTTCCGCTGCTTACCCCCTCCACCTCCACCTCCATCACCAACACTGTTACTAGTTCCACCACCCCCAGCAGATGCCTCCGATTTTGTTTTATTACTAGAACTCAGTGATAATTGCTTCTCACCATTGGTCACTACTTTTGATTTCCCATTTACAGATCGGTATCCATCCTTCAATAAAACCTCCACCTCTTCTTCTGGCGGTTTGTACTTTGACTGCATCTCCTGAACGGTGCTCATAATGCTATCTGCCAACTTATTCTTCCGCTTGCCATCAACAGCACCAGTAGACTTACCCTTACCTTTCCTGTTACCATCACCATTCCCTAAGATGTCCCGACTCCAACCACTTTCCCCGACACCACTCCTTCGCATTCTAGCATTATGTGTTTCAATAAGTTCTCTTTGTTTCTCAGTGTCAGGGCATAGTCTAGCCAAATCAAGAATCAAATGTGACAATCCAAAATTCTGCACATAATCAAGGTATATTTCTGTGTCAATTGAACCCTGACGATAGTGAGCAGAAATCTCTTTGAAAACAGTGAACTTCTCTTGGTCACCATCTAAAGCACCCCGTATCTTTTCTACCAGCGATTTGTTGGCAGAATGGACATCTTCCACCTTTGGCAAAACCTGGCTCGTGGGAGCCATTTTGCGCACCTGGCTAGCAGAGACCGGCGGAAATTCCGAAGGCTCCATAGATGCCCTTTCAGCAAGATTAGGTGCTGATGAAGAATGAGTCATCTTATTGGTGCTACTGCTTTCAGCATGCTTGGAAGAGCCAGCTGACATAACTGCATGAGCTGTAGCTGCCCAACTCTGACCCTTAGCCAAACTAGCATAGCTTGATAAAGTAGGTCCATTACTCATACTTGGGGTTGCCACAGATGCAACATTTGCTGCATGTGCAGATGAAGAAGTTGATGGGAATGAGGGACGACTTGCAGCTGGCCAAGCCTGAGCTCGACTTGTAACATTCTTGCGTCGAAGACGAGCAGCCATTGTGTTTTTTGACAAACCTTCCATGTCCCGTTTGTTCGCTTGTTGACTGGAGTTTGCAGCCATGGGGAGAGGAGGAAAGGCAGTTTCTTGTAGAGGTCCACTCCGAGAATTTTGCCCCAAAGCTTGGAGATATCTTGAAGAAGGTTCAGAATCAGTTGCGTTCAAAGACTCAAACGGCTGGACTATTTGATCTATATCATCCAAATCTCCAGGATCAGTACTTCTATGTGCATTGGTCGATAAGGATGGATCAGGCGGAGGGCGATCAAAGTTTGCAGAATCTAGACTGGCTTGAATGGCCATTGAAATCTGCTCTTCAGCAAAATCACGATGAAATGTCCTACCCCTTCCACGGCGACGATCTTGTTCATTACCCCGATGGTATCGAAAGCTGGTGGGTATCTAGTAGTAGAACAACAACATTTCGCCAAAGCATCAAGAAAGGGAAGAATGCCAAGGATATATAACACAGAGTCAACATGCCAATAAGCATACTCAAAATAACAAGTGATCATCAGTAGGGTCACTAACTGCAAGACGTTAGGACACACGATAATCTTCCCTCAGAATTACTCAAATCGATAAATTATACATACCTGGAGTGCAGCATTCCGCTTAGAACGAGACATACGCCCACCATGTTCCAAGGTATTATGCCGCTGAAACAATCAGATATGCACAACATTATAGGGACTGCCAAGCATATATAATATATGAATGATGACTAACCAAAACACAAACGATTGCAATTGTTTTCTTAATCTAACATTTAAAACATCTAACAAGTGTCCATTTCAGACTATTTCAAAAGCCATGATCACAGACCTTCATTTCTGCTTCAGATTGAAAGACAATAAACTTTTTGGCAAGGCAAGCCTCATCCTCACACAGGCAGTGCTCTTGACGGAAGTGAATCTGTGAGAAACAGGTTTCAATAATACATAAATGTAAGAGATGTTCCTTGGCCAAAAAGAGTGTGAGACTGTAGGTAAGATATATGAACATTGATATCTTACTTCTAAATCATCATAGTCCTTAAAGTATTCATATTGTCCTGGGTGCTGCCTGCAGATCAGCAGTACAGATCAGCACTCCTGAAGATTCGGAATTTCAAATGGTACCATATGTCTTAGTAATACCGCAAAACTTTACCTTTGGCAAATAAAACACGTATAGTGTTCTGTCGACATATGAGTGTACAGTTCATTATCCCCATAAAAAGGTGTTCTGCAGAACTCACACATAGGATGACCTGTAAAGCCACCTCTTTCACTCTCACTTCCATCCACCTCAGAATCTCCTGTGTTTATATGCTGATTCAACTGTGAGCGAGTATATAATTTCTGCTCACAAATGAATACCTGCATCACCAAAAATCAATGGAACATCAAGCACAAACAAAGTCGAGGAGGCAAGCCCCATGGTAAGAATTCCATCTAGAATCTATTCGTATCATGTTAGATTCCACTAATCTCCACACCTTCCGCCCTTCCAAGCACAGGCTGCACATGAGTACTTTATGCTGATGAAACAAATGACCCTTCAGCTGTTCGATATTCCTAAACCTCCCCCGACGTTTAGAGGCATCATTGGCTTTCTCCTCCAATTTGTCACAAATGCTACATGAAAGCTTGCACATTGCCTTTACCATCCTATAATGGTCAACGTCATCAAAAAATGCCTGGGTATCTTCATGGAACCAATATGACCCAACGCGACCTTCTTTTGGTTCAGAAGGCAGTACTGAAAAATCATTGAGTGTCCTCGTATAATCTCCTAATGCCTGGAAACAGCAGCAGCGTAAGGACTATTGAAAATGGAGTAATCACTGCTAGAACTGAATACATAGAAAATCAACTTGACTAACAAGATCCTGAACCAGGAAGAGGATATCACTGCTATGGCAAACTGAAATAGTGAAGGCATAAATTTGGAAAATAGCAAGTTCTAATGACCAAAGTCAAATCTAAAATCAAAGAACTCTTATCAAATATCAGCATATCAATTTGCAAAAATCAGCAGATCTTATGGGAATCCATTGCAATTGATCTAACAATTCATATAAGATGCGAATACAGATTATCGAAAATCAGATAATGATAATACTCCAGCAGATTAATTAGGACTTCACACCAAAAAGAACCAGCATCTAGCAATAGAACCTCCAACCAAAGTCCGGAACTATGTGAATTAGAAAAGGTATCTCATCACCGTGCAGCATATATCTAGCCGTTTAGCTAAAGTCAAACTTGTTCATGAGCCGTAACCATCCGGCTCTATACTAATAAGAACACCATAGCCAATGAAGTCTCTCAATCGATTACAGAGAGAATTTCAACTCCTCAGAATTCACGCCTTTAGAGGAATGCAGGTGACACGAAAGCATAGCCAATCAAAGATCACGCTTTGTCTTTAGGTTCAACCCAAAGTAAGCCGAATCACATAATTAGCCTAAGCGAGGGCAAAAGCATATCATAGGACTTTGCCGACACTATCACAAGCCGATCAATTTCGACTAAAGTCACGGGGCGCGAACTTATGGCATAACCGTGCAGCAGTGCATCATCATCATCATTGATCCGAGTGGCACCCAGGCCGACGCATTACAGACTCAGCTCCACATAAAGATCACACTGGCTACCACATACAATCATACTAACACCAAAAAAAAGTGAAAAAAAAAAAAAAAAAAAAAAAAGATGCCCAAGATGACCACCAAAATCCAATTCCTCACTTCGATCCACAGACCGGGATCATCGTCATTCTCCCGAGGCCCCCTCACCTTGGTGACGAAGACGACGTCGCAGTCGGCCTTGCAGATGCAGCACCGCCGGTCGTCGCAGATGAAGCGGAGGCGGGCGACGCAGGTGGAGCAGACCTCGCGGTGGCCGCAGGCGCCGTAGGCCACCCACTCCAGCGCCTCGGCGCACACGGCGCAGGAATCGTCCATCTCCCGGCGATCGAAGGGAAGGGGGCGGGGGCGGTGGCGCCTAGGGTTTTCCGGGCGTCGGCGAAATCGGAGGAGGCGGGGAATGCAGGGCGGCGGCGTCGAATCGGCGCGCGGGATGGGGCGGAGACGGGAGATCGCGGATGACGAAGCGATTTTACGGTTTCGATTGAAGCCTCAAGGTTCGGTTTTCGTAGAGGAGCTCGGATTCGGCGATGGAAAGTGGGTGAAGAGACGAAAGGTTTGATTTTTATTTTTATTTTTAAATTGGAGATTGCAAGGAATTTTTTTTTTTATTTGGATTTTTCGGATCGTGACTTGAATTTCGTATTTTCTATTTTTTTCCTTTTTATTTTTTTTCTTATTTTATTTTGGGACTAAGAGAGAAGTTTCTTATTTTTATTTTTTAATTGTTTTTTTGCTTTTTTTTTTAAAATAAATTTGGGTCCTCTCTTGCAGATCACGGTAACGATGAAAAGTGCGAATTGGTCTTAAGGTTTGACCGGCGAAAAAAAATTGAGTGGAAATAACTTCTGTTAAAATAAAAGGGGCAAATTCAATAGTACGGTCATAGAAATTTATAGTAAAAAGCACGGCGAGTAGCTTAAATTTTTTTTTTCTTTTCTCGTCTTTCAAACGTGTGCACCGAGACGGTTGTCAAGGTCACCATATTGAGCAAGAAAATGTTTACATCTTTCTATGCACCGGTTACACGCAAAATTGTTGGAATATAATCCAGATAAAACAAACTGTTTATTGTAATTAGAATATCAATGTAATAGAGGTGAGGTATAGATATCCGACTCTCCTTAAAGAGATTAGTTCCTACTAATAGTGCTCCGCAAATTCACGAACCATGCCTCCCAAGATACAACACCTCGAATCTGTTTAGATTAGCACTATGCAAACAAGACTCAATCGAACCGTTCAATTGAACCAGCACACCCAAATAAATCAGAAGAGTAGAATAGTATATCAAATCTCTTTTGAAATCGAGTCGAAAAAACTCTGTAATGAAACTCTATGCTCCTATCTATTTATAGAGTTTTTTAGTTCTTGTACAGAAGAGATACATGAATTAAATAGATACATGTATTCACGAAATTCATGAATCAAGAGATACGTGAATTTAAGAGATTCATGAATCTAGAGACAAGTGAATTCAAGAGATTCGTTGTCAAGTCCCAAATCTCGAGCACGCGCACATCTCTCGGCGGTCAATTAAAAATGCGACGCCTCAAGACATGTCGCCAACCTATTCCTTTTATCTTTCAATTAAGCATATGTGGAAGCGAATTAAATAAACACTCAGCCAACAAACAAACACAGGGATAGTAAAAATATGCTAGTAATTTTTCACAAACTACGCTTACCAAGTTAACCCTAGGAGTTCATATACACAAGTTTGTCTAAAAAAGAAGCTCCTAGGCAACCTACACCCCGGATCCCTCCAACTCTGGCTCTGGATCCTCCACGACACCGTCCGGGATATCAATGTCATGGTATGACCTACCTCCCCATCCTCCGTCTTGACGGACAATCCATTAAAACCCTGCAAGAGATCCTCCCGAGCATCATTGCGTTCGTTAATGAACCACACCTTGAAGTAATGAGGCATCACATGAAGGAGGCTTTCATCGACCCAAATCGTAGTTACTACTAACTCGCGAGTTTGGGTGGTCTTAGGGATAAGGAAGAAGGTAGACTCTGATTCCATGTCCCATTGAACCCTAAACCGAACTGGATGTATCTCCATACTAAGGACCTGAAAATATTTAACCACGACGGAGTGAGATAAAATCTCAATGAGTCAAACCCTAAACCCCGATTAGGACGTAAATTCGCCTCGAATGCGGTCCTAAACACGCATCATACAAAACTCACCTTGCCTCGGCGCGTCTTTGCATATTAGCGCCTCACATATGCCATTATAAATACAACAAGCGTAATTAATAACCAGAACACATAATTTTCACCATTCAAACATTTACACGGGTCCCGATTATAAAGTAAAACCATTATGACAAATTTCATACCGTGCCACACAATTTTGCCCCATAATCAAGTGCAATAGCACAACCATTCAGGCGTGTTATGATTATTATGACCTATCGGCCACGGCCAACTCAACAGTTGGCGGTTCCACCCCATCAAGCACGGCAACGTCTAGCATCCTCCGCCTAGACGGCATTCCACAAAGGAGCTTTGTTTCGAAATCCATTCGCAAATAGTTTCCAAACCCCCACCGGGCATCCGATAAAAATCGGGCATCACCTCGCGTAAACGCATCAGGACGGGTTCCATTAAGTGACCATATGAGCACATATTGGGCCAAGAACACCATACTTGATTTCAAATACTTTGTTTAAATAATGGACTTGGCCAACTTTTCTTCTTATTAAAAATCTCGGTAAAATAATCATGCGTGGTCACAAATTCGGAATCGAACCGTCAAACTTAGTACGCTCCCATTTTAAAACTCTACGGTTTTATATAGTACATAAAAATTGGCGTCAAAAGCCGACACCTATCATTTTTCCATTTAAAAGTCCATAAAATCAAGTTTTATACTAAAAATCAATACTACCATCAAGCAATCAATTTCACATCATAGTAAATATAAGCCATCAAAAGCACGCATAAATCCATCCACGAGAACAAGCGTAAAGTTCTACGAAACGGCTAATCCGTCACTAATTATGCTAATCGTGATTAATTAAGCTAATCCAATTTAATTAACCTAATTAATTAGCCTAACAATGGTTAACTAACCTAACCAAGCTACTTAACACTAACCTAGGATTAACTAAATTAATCATCATTAGCATTAATCTAACCCCATAAGCGTAATTAACAGCCTAATCAAGGATTAGGGAGTTAACTCATTGGATTAGGATGGCGGCGGGCTCACGGCGATGGCAACACGATGGCGAAAAAAACTCAAAACAACCGCATCTCGAATGGAGGCTTGACAACAGTTGGAATCAGCCTTACAAGTGCTCGGCCAAGGGGAGGGGTTCGATGGCCGCAGGGCTACGGTGGAGGAGCTGGGCAAATGGCAGCTCGGCTGGACACGGGATGGGCTGGGCGTTGATGTAGGGGCGACGGCTCTTCGGTGGCTAGGCGGGTGAGCTGGAGGCGTGGAGCTGCTGGTGGGCGGGGGTGCGGCGGCGGGCGTGTGGCGGTGGACGACCGGGCGGTGGGGGTGCAGTAAGGTGGAGCTGGAATGGTGGGCGGTAGGATGATGGTAGTGGAGGTGTGCAGTGTTGGACGCTGTGAGGTTGGCGAGGATTCGAAGAAAATGATTATCGATAGGAAATCGGGTTATTGCCATTTGACGCGAATATTGTAATAATGTGGAACCACCCGCAATTTGACTACGTGATTCCATCGAATCGACTTATATCTGTTCACTAATCGATTTATAACGGTGTCGTATTGATCCTTGTCGATTATTATGGTTGAGCAATTGATTTCTGATTGAATTCTCTAGTCTGCCGTATTTATATCTCTTAACGACCTCACCTAATAGATTAGTTAATTCGAGAGTGATCAATTCTAAGTAAATTAACCATAAGCATGTCAATGAGACAACCATTTCATATATTCGAAACGGGTCGAATTTCAGGATGTTACATTTGTGAACTCAATAAATACATGAACTAAAATATACATAAATCTAGGAAATTCATGAATTCAATAGATTCATGAATAAAACGAAATTCATGAATTCAATAAATTCGTGAACAGAAAAGACGTATCTTAATTTGTTAGCTTTCGTTGATCCATTAATCATAATTATAACAAAAATGAGAAAAACATCGCATTATAAATGACATATAAAATGCTTATTAACAAAGTCATTTCATTTAGGGAAAATTTCAAATAAAAACGTAAAGTATAATCATTTTTTCAAATAAGAGCCTAAAGTGAACTTTATTTCAAATTAAGACCTCAAATGACCATGTTAGTGTTTAATAAGAGCTTGAAATGGCTATGATAATTTTAAATAATAGCCTAATCTCACCGTCATTAACCGGCTAAATATTATGGTCAATCAAAAGGCATTTTTTGTCCAAAGATAATTTAATTATAAATTATATAAAAAAAAATTTTTTTTTCTCTTTTTTTTTTTTTTTTTCCAACAAAAGCCCACGAGCGAGCAAGGCCTACAACCCTTGCCCATGAGCTAGTGAGGGCACTCTCACCTCTCCGAGCATTGCAAAGAAAGAGAAAATCTAAAACAGGGAAAAAGGAAAGAAAAAGGGAAAAAATTCATAAAAAAATCAAAAACAAAAGTAAATGATGAAAATGCTCTTCATCGGCCCAATAGTGAGTCCCTCTTTGAAAGTGTCAATCATTTCAAGCCTTTATTTGAAACAAGATTTATTTCAAACCATTTTCTGAAAAAAGAAAAAAATGAGCTTACTTCTAGTCCTTATTTGAAAAAATGTTCACTTCAAGTCTTTTTTTTTAGAAAATAATAACACTTCATACCCTTATTTATAATTTTCCTTTCTTTTATATCATGTGCCAAGTTGAGTCAAACCAAAGAAACTAATGACTTGTTCTTTTGATTTTGAAGTAAACATAATTTTGTATTGAAAGATAGTCAAAATTGACCTTTTGAAAATCACTTTCTATTTGAGAGATAGCAAGTTAGTAATCATGGGAGAAGGATAATAGAAATGCCAAAAATTGTGTATAATACTCACTTTATTGCCGAAAGTTTTTTTTTTTTATCACTTTAAGTTATACGACGAAAATTTTGACACTAAAGTAAGTGCATTATATAATTTTTAGTACTTCTAGTATTTTTCTTCTAATAGTCATTCTCCAAATACATCAAAATCATAATTGAGCTTTTGAAAATTGCTTTCTATTTTGGGAGATAGCAAGTTATCAATCATTCTCCAAATACCGCAAATCACCTAAGTCTCGTAAAGTTGAATTCCTAATATTTGTAAAGTTAGTGAGCACCCGGAGTTTATTGCAAATTTTTCCTTATCTTCGTAACCTATTTCAATGATTGTAATTTATAGCATTCTTTTTTATTATGGTCCTATATTCGGAGCCCTATTAGTGAATAATTGTCCTTGTTTATGTAATTTTCTTTTACCAGTAGTAATAGTGAAAATCTTGTAATTAGAACCATTTCCCATACACAGTCGAAAGTTACTATCTTGCTAAAATCATTATCGAAATTTATTCTCTCTTGATCTAACGGTACGGATTGAATGGGACCATTGCCGTGATTTTCTATACAGGATCATAGAATTTTTCCTGAATTATTACATTGAACTTTACTTTTACTTTTTATCAAAAATATCTTAAAAGTCACAAACTGAAACACAAAGTGTCCTCCTTTCCACGTTTCCCTGGTCAGGCAAGAATCCAAGAATCTTGTGAATTGATAAAGAAGGAAAAAGCAAAGAATTTGGAAAGATCAAGCTGTTCTTCCCCTTGCCCTTCTCAAATCTCAAAATGGCATGGTTCCAGAACAAAGCAACTTGCAGAGCAAGAGAATGAAGCAACTGTATCTTGGAAACGAAGTAAAAAAAGCTGTCATGATATATAGTCTCTATCGATCCGCTCTCCAACCATCATTCAATCAACCCTCGAACTTCGGTCAAGTTGAAAATCTCCAACTTTTGAAAATGACTCCTCTCGACGTATACACAGAAGCCGACCCCGGTATGTTCCCTCAAGTATTAACAACATAGTTCGTGTGCTGCATAAGTCTCTCTTTTCCTGGTGGTAAAAAAGATTGTCAATGTTCTAGGATTTTAAAATCGTTCCATGAATAACTTGGAGTCTCAGATATAATTCGCATTCACGATTGAAGTAAGAGGTTGTTGGTTGATTGGTTTCTTCTGGTTTTTTCTTTATGCAGTAATGTCGACAGGGTTCAGAGATGTTGCGCCAGCACATTTTATGCTCAAGATTAAGTCCTTCTCTTTGTTCGAGAAGAACAACATGGAGAAGTATGAATCGGGTGAGTTCGAAGCAGGAGGATATAAATGGTTCGTTTCTGTTCTCTTTAGTCTCCACCTCGCACTCTCACATTCGATTGCATAAAAGAACTATTTGCAGTGGTTTAACATTGCTTGCCAAGAAACATTGGTCGATTAACTTTTGAAGAGATTGTCCATCATATGTAGTCCTATGGCTATGCCCCAAATTTGGGCCTTTCTTTCAGAGGATGGTTTATATACTTTACAAGCATTAATTTCTGTTACTGTGAAGAATCTGTGGTTTAGATCATTTGTAGTTTTGTATATTTATCCAAAATAAGGTAACCTTTTTCTAAGACGAAGACATCGTTGTGAGAATATATGTTGCTTCAGTAATTGGAAGTTGAAGCACTTCAAAGATTCGAAGAATAATTATGGCCAATTTACAACCAGACTTTTCATGTACATTCCGTGATCGAAAGCATCTTGATTCTACAGGAAACTGATCCTCTATCCCAATGGAGACAAGAGGCGAAACGGAGAAGATTATGTCTCCATATATCTGGCGGCATCTGGGACGAGTCCTTTTCAACTTGGTGGGGAGATCCATGCGACTGTTAGGTTCTCTGTTTATGATCAAATTCGCGATAGATACTTCATTGAACAAGGTAAAAGCTCTAGAATTGCAGCCAAAAAGCAAAGACGTTGTCACCTTCCGAACACTAATAAGGAATGACAAAACTTGGCTCGTGAATTGAAGGGAGAGTCGCGAGGTTTCACGAGTTGAAAACCGAATGGGGAGTTCCAAGATACATGCTGTTGAAAACTTTCAGTGACCCGTCAAACGGGTACCTTGTGGACGACACCTGTGTTTTCGGAGTAGAGGTTTTCGTCATCAAGAGCTCGGGAGTTGGCGAATGTTTGACGCTGAAAGGGAGCGCATTGAATACTCATGAATGGAAGATATCGAGGCTGTCGAGCTTGGGGAATGAATCCTCCTCTGACGTCTTCACTGCTGGAGACCACAAATGGTAGCTTCTAATTACAAACTTTCATTCAATGACAACTCTCTGCTCTTGCGGATATAAACTCTTTTCCTTTGCATTGCTACTATCTTCATTTTCTTCCCTAGGAAGGTGTGGCTGTTCCCGTGGGGTGATGGGGCTAACAGGGGCCAAAGCCTTTCGATGTTTCTCGTCCTAGTTGATGCGGACAAACTGGCTTCTGGTCAGAAAGTGAACACCAGATTCACCTTTCGGTTAAAAGACCGAAACGACGTTGCACACGTTCAAGAAGGTAAGTGTTTATTCTCACGAGTGGGTAAAAATGAGCGCTCCTAATTAGTAGTGAAAACAGAAAGTCTAGAGCGATCCACAATTTCAATCACATGACGAGCTTTGCTCTTGCCACAGTACCCCGCTAAAAAAATCGCACCCGTTAATAAGTAGTAAATTCAGTTTGTCCATATGGTCCGTATAATTAAAACTGCTGAAATCTCTCAATGTTTCTAGACTGCAAATTTTCAGCACTTTGCCCTTGTCTTTGCTACTTTGCAGCTTCTCCAAATTGGTTTAGTAGCTCCCTCACGAACTGGGGTTGGTCTGCTTTCGCGCCGCTGAAAACTGTTCAAGAATGCCTGAAGGATGATTCTGTGTCATTGAAGCCAAAGTTGCAAGGTGCTCGGCACATTTAGCAAATTGCCATGACAACAATGCCATGTTCTGGATGTGTTCATAAATAGACAATGATTGTCAGTTCTATCCTCATGACAAATAATACATGAATTGGATGTATTTGTTGACACATGAATTTTTAGTGGACAAATAGAGTGTACATTTCTGTATAAATAAATAAATAGATAACAAGTAAAAAGAAGGGTTAATACCTTAAAAAACCCCAAACTGGTACACTTGTGACAAATTTACCCCAAACTATTTTTTTTACCATGAAAAACCCCAAACTGGTACATCTGTGACAAATTTACCCCGACTAACTATAAAAAACCCTAAACTGGTACATTTATGACAAATTTACCCCAAACTAATTTATTCGACTACAAAAAACCCCAAACTGGTAAATTTGTGACTAATATACCCTCCGAAAAATTAGATTAATACCACAAAAAAATCACAAAAATTATAAACTGTGACAAACAGAGTGTAAAATCTCAAATTGATATACTGATCAATTGTCACGTGTTATTTAACTTTATAATTTAACAAGAAAATTTAACTAAAACTAACAGAGGGTAAATTTGTTACAAGTGTACCGGTTTAGGGTAAATTTGTCAAAGGTATACCAGCTTGGGGTTTTTGGTGGTCAAAAAAATAGTTTGGGGTAAATTTGTCATAAGTGTACCAGTTTGGGGTTTTTCAAGGTATTAACCCTAAAAAGAACAAAGGTTTAATTTAGTCCGGGTCCCAAGAGCAGCCTTCGGCCTAATCGCAGCCTATATCCCCCAAATCATCAATTTCAACTCATTGAAATATCCATCGTGCAGCCCGATTCACATAGCCCGGTTTTGATTTGTTCCGACATTGCCTAGGCCCATTGAATTTAAAATAAATGTAAGACTCTATTTGTTTACACAAAAAATAAATAATTTAAATACATTTTTCTAAAAACGATCATTGTACTGTTTGAAATAATTAGTTAATGAAAAATTTTTATCATCAATAATAATTTATATCTAAACATATTATGGATGGCAAAAATATTTTTCATTTATTCATTCATTTATTTTTATAAGCGATATAAACAACCATTTTTAAATAATTAATTTTTGCGAAACAAATGAATTTTAAGCTTACTGTTACTCAATTTGGTCTAGGGCCCAAGCCCCTAAGAGAAAAATCCGCTAGCCCAACCCTCTCCCTATCGCCTTTTGAAAAGCTACGACTCAAGCTCGCACGCACGACGTCGCATCCACGAGTGTGGGATGAGGGAAGCAAGAATTTGGTGAGGTGAAGTGATGCGGTCCACAAACCTCTGACCCCATGTGTACTGTGTTCAAATTGATCACCAAGTGTTTGTGAAAATGCCTGAATGAAATTGCAGGCATAACTAAGAAGCATCTTCCTAAACCATAACCTGTTTAAATCATGATGTACATGTTGATTTCATCCATTTCTATCTCGAGTGTCAGTGGTTTAGACTATGGCCAAAACCTCAAATGCTATGCCCGCCTTGTTTTCTTCCGATCTCATGCATACATTTAGTCTTTGATCCCGATTCACTTCATTACCTTCTCTATCGTATATAGATCAATGTATAAAGCATAAATTTCTATCATGAGAAATGTTGTGTAACCAAATGAGTTTTTGAGTGTTTTTGCTAGATTAAAATTTGTGATTGTTGTTTGCATCACCAAAAAATAAACAAATAAATAAATAAATAACTGAGAAGAGTAGTTATCGAGAGGGTCACTCAACATACATGTTTCTTGTGTTTTTTGCGCGGATGTCGTTCGATGCTTTCAGGGAGGTATTCAGTGACGGAAAAGCATAAGAGAGGGTAAGAGAGTCGTGAGGGCTTGTGGATTCTGGGAAAGAAGGACCGAAGAAGAAAGAAGTAAAATAGGCAAATAAAAAAAAATAATAATATTTAACAACGGAAAGAATAACAGAAAAATAATAATGAAAGATAGAAAAATGCAAGCCTAGTTAGGTCTGCGGATTAGATTTAGTTGAGTTTCATTCAATTGGTGTTCATATAGTCCAGGAAATTGCATTTCATGATTATTAAGGCAATTTGGATTTTAGATAGTTTTTCTCTTTATGAAATAGGTAGCAGGACAGAGGAAATTCGATAAAAGTATTAAAAAATGATAAAAGTAAGAAAGATTAAAAATATCTCAGTAGAGTTTATATCAGGTTTATTTCTACAGATTAGTTCGTTTATCTCCATTTTTAATATAGGTACGAAAGATGAAAAATATCAATTTCAGTGCACTCTTGCAGATCTTGGTACGAAGAAAAGGGTTGATTGCTCTTTAGGTTGGACTAATGAAAAACTTTAGTGGAAAAATTGCCATGGAAAATTAAAAAAGGGATATTATAGCAGTATGGCCATAGAAATTAATAGTAAAAAGCATGGCAAGCAGCTTAAAAATTTTTTTCCCTAGTTTTGCGATTGAATTTTGGGGCCTTGTCAATGAATAATCATCCTCATATATCGTGATTTTCTTTAATTGATAGCGAAATTGATGATCTTATAATTAATAATTTTCCTTTAACGTGAATGAGTTCCCATCTTCTCTAACAATCATTTGTCCATCGAAATTAATTCACTCTTAATTTAACGGCTAAGATTGAACAAGATTGCTGCCATGCTTTTCTATATTGGACCATAGAAATTCCTTGAACGTATATATCGAACTTTACTCGTATATACTTGCCGTATTGTCAAATATATATTGAAAGTCACAAGCTAAAGCCCAAAGTTTCGTCCTCCTATGTTTGTCTGGCCAGGCAAGAACTCGAGAATCTAGTGAAGAATTGACAGAGATGGAAAAGCAAAGAATTTGGATAGAGTCAAACCATTCTTCCCCTCGCCCTTCTCAAATGGTACAATTTCAGGATAAAGCAACCTGCGAAAAGCAAGAGAATGAAGCAACTGCACCTTGGAAACGAAGAACAAAAGCTGCCATGATAAATAACCGTCATTGATTACCTCTGCAACCATCATTTAATCAAACCCTTGAGACTTCAGATCAAGTTAAATCTTCAACGTTGAGAATGGCTTCATCCGAGATATACAGAGAAGCCGATCCTGGTATGTCCCCTCAAATATAAAACCCCTAATAGTTCATGTGTTGCAGGAGTTTCTCTCTTATTTGTGGTAAAAAGAACGTCCGTGTGCATAGAAATGTTCAATTGCTACATGAATAACTTCTCAGCTATAATTATAATTTGCATTGGGCTGAGGTAATTATTAGAACTCGTCGGTTGATTGGTTTCTTCTGGTTTTGGTCGATGCAGTAATGTCGAAGGAGATTAGAGATGTTGTACCGGCGCATTATGTGCTCAAGATTAAGTCCTTCTCTTTGTTTGCGAAGAACAACATGGAGAAGTATGAATCGGGCGAGTTCGAAGCAGGAGGCTATAAATGGTTCACTTCTCTTCTCTCTAGTCTCCTCCTCACGCTCTCGCATTCAGATTCGACATGGCTGGCCAAAAACCTCAGTCAATTAATCTTTGAAGAGACTGTTCCTTATTCGATTCCAGAAGATGGTTTAAATACTTGAGAGGCATATAATTTCTGTTACTGGTTAAGAATCTGACATTTGAACCCTCTGCAGTTTCTGAAAATTCATACAGAATAAAGTAATCCTTTTTAGGATGAAGAGATTGTTTTGAAAATTAATGTTGATTCAGCAATCAGAAGCTGCAGCACTTCACAAATTCTAAGAAGAATTAGCGTCAATTCATAACTGGGAACTTTACATGTACATCCGTGCTCGAATTCACAGAAGCATCTTGATTATGCAGGAAACTGATCCTCTATCCCAATGGAGACAAGAGCCGAAATGGAGAAGATCACATCTCCATATATCTGGCGATTTCAGGGACAAATCCTCTCCAACTTGGTGGGCCGATTCACGTGGCCGTCAGGTTCTCTTTGTACGATCAAATTTGCGATAGATATTTGACTGAACAAGGTAAAAGCTCGGTAACGATAGCAAAAAGCAAGATATTTGCCGCCTTTCTGAACACTAATATCCGACCTTCTCTTGTGAATTTGAAGGAAGAGTCACGAGGTTTCACGCGTTGAAAGCCGAATGGGGAGTTCCGAGATACATGCCGTTGAAAACTTTCGCCGACCCGTCGAATGGGTACCTTGTGGACGACACCTGCATCTTCGGTGTGGAGGTTTTCGTCATCAAGAGTTCGGGAGTCGGCGAATGTTTGACGCTGAAGGCGAGTGCATCGTATACTCACCAATGGAAGATATCGTGGCTCCCAAGCTTGGGGGATGATTATCTATACTCTGATGTATTCACTGTTGGAGATCATAAATGGTAGCCCCCATTTACAAACTTCCTTTTCAGTGATAAACTGTTGTTTTTGTTGATCTATTATTTGTCCAATCTGTTTATCACTATTTTCAAATGTTCTCGCAGGAAGGTGTGGCTATGCCCGAGGGGCGACTACTATAACAGGGGCCAAAGCCTTTCCATTTCTCTCGGTTTAGTGGAGGCGGACAAATTGGCTTCTGGTCAGAAAGTGAACGCGAGATACGTCATTCGGTTAAAAGGCCCAAACAACTTTGTATATCAGCCGGAAGGTAAGTGTTTGTTTGTCCTCACAAGTTGATGAATGCCCCACTTCAAGGCCATTGTATGATTTGTTCATGCAGTTTGTATGGTTGGAAACTGTTGGAATCCCTCATATTTCGTAACTGTAATTTTTTGCTCTCTTGCTTTGTCATTGATACTTTGCAGCTCGGACTACATCGTTCAGTAGCTCCACTGTGTGGGGGGGTTGGCCGTCTTTCATGCCGCTGAAAACGGTTCAGGAATGCTTGACGAATGATCCATGTTTCATTGAGACCGAAGTCACCGTGCTTGGCACAATTAGCAAATTGCCATGATGGCAAATTTATGCACTGGATGTATTCATAAACTGGCAGTTCTTTCCTCATAACAATAATACATGGATTGGATGTGTTTGTTAACACTTGAATTATAGTCTGACAAATCGAGCCTACATTTCTTTCAAAAGTTCCTGAGAATACGCAAATGAAAATGCATACACAACTAAGAAGCACCTTCCTGAGCCCGAACCTGCTTAAATCATGATGCACATGTTGATTTTCATCCATTTCTATCTCCGGTCTCTGCGGTTTAGACTATGGCTGGAACCTCCAAATGCTATGACAGCCACATTTTCATATGATCTCATGTGTATATGTAGTCTTCGATCCTGATTCACTTTGTTGCTTTCTTTGCCGCGTATAGATCGATGTATAAAGCACGAATCTCTGTCATAGAGTAATTTTGTGTAACCAAATGAGTTTTTGGGTATTTTTGCTAGATTAATATTTTTTATCGCTGTTTGCACCTAAAAAAAAATAATAATAAATAAATAAATAAATAACTGAGAAGAATAGTTACCAAGAGGGTCACTCAACATACAGGTTTCTCGTGTTTTATGCTACGTGCTTATTTGAGGTGATCGGGGATGGTCTCTGGCAAGAGAAATTGGAGAACTGTAGTTCTCCGGTCACCGAAAAATCCATGGAAAGCAGAGTGCACGTGCTGTCTGCATGTCGATGGATTGAAGACAATAAAAGGGAAGGCTGGCCTGTGAATTGTCCAAATAAAATGGTGCAGTTTTGACTAGATTGTGCTTGGATGTTGTTCAATGCTTTCTTGGAGGCATTCAGTGAAGGAAAATCATAACAGAAGTTTGAAAGTTGAGAAGGCTTGTGGATTCTGGGAAAGGAGACCGAAGAAGAAAGAGGAAAAATAGATAAATAAAATAAATATGAAAATAACAAATAAAAATAATATTAAACTACGGAAAAAAGTAATAACAGAGATATAGTATTGAAAGATACGAAAAATGCGAGCCTAGTTAGTTCGTAGGATTAGTTTTAGTTGAGTTTCATTCAGTTGGTGTTCATATAGTTTAGGAAATTGCATTTCATGATTATCAAGGCAATTTGGATTTTAGATAGTGTTTATCTTGCTGAAGTAGATAGTAGGATAAATAAACTTTGATAAAAGTATTAGAAAATGATAAAAGTAAGAAAGATAAATAAAAAAATAAAAATATCAATAGCGTTTATATTAGGTTTATTTCCGGGGGTTAGTTTGTTTATCTCCATCTTTAATATAGGTACGAAATATGAAAAATATTGTTATTGTTATTGAATTTGAGTTCACTCTTGCTGATCACGGTACGAAGAAAAGGGTTGATTGCTCGTTAGGTTGGACCGATGAAAAACTTTAGTGGAAAAAAATGCCATGAAAAATAAGAAGGGAAATTACAGTAGTATGATCATAGAAATTGATAGTAAAAAGCATAGCAAGCAACTTAATTTTTTTTTTCTTACCAAAAAAAAAAACTTAAATTTTTTCCCCTAATCTTGCAATTAAATTTTGGGGTACTGTCAATAAATAATCATCCTCATATATCATAATTTTCTTTAATTGATAGTGAAATCAACGATCTTATAATTGATAATTTCCTTTAATGTGAATGAGTTCCCATTTTTTTTTTTCCAAAAATCACTAGTCCGTTGAAATTAATTCTCTCTTAATTTATCGACTAAGATTGAATGGGACCATTGCCTGCCTTGCTTTTCTATATTGGACCATAGAATTTCCTTGAATGCATACATCAAATTTTACTCGTATATATTTCCGTTTAATCAAATATATATTGAAAGACACAAGCTAAAACTCTGCGTTTAGTGGTTAGGATAAAATTCAGGATATGATAAAATTTATCTTATCCTATGGTTGATGCCTACTCAATATAGGATAAAATTGGATATATATGAAATATAGACCGGATAAAATTAGGGTTAATATCCTGAAAAACCCCAAACTGGTACATAAAATTTACCCAAAATTATTTTTTTGACCACAAAAAACCCTAAAGTGGTATACTTTTGACAAATTTCAAACTAGTACAATTTATAATTTCTAATTTTATCCAGTTAATAGTATGGTTTTTATCGATTTAGGATTTTAAGCATCGTTTGTCATAACAAATTTTTAAATTTTTTTCCTATTTAAAATGAAGGGTTTTTTGCAGTCGAATAAATTTTTAATAGAAAATGAAAATAGTAAAGCGAATATCAAATTATTTAAAGAATTTCAATATAAATATCCCATAAGGAAAATATTCGAATATAATTTTTAATATCCATAATATAAGATAACAAATTAAAAAATTTCAATATAAAAAATAATAATATAAGAAAAAATAAAATAAAAATCTAGGTTTTAATTTAATCTTATTTTTATTTATATATTCGAATTTAATTCCATCTTATAATATAAATTCAATATGTAAAATATATTTATTACATATTTTAGGTATTTTAGTATTTTAGGTATATTAGTATAATTTTCTAATTAATAAAATTTTATTAGAGAATAATGGAAGGGGAATAAATAAATAAATAAATAAGAGGAAAATAAAATAAAATAAAAAGTACACAAGAGGGTCGTGAGAGAATTTTATCATTTCCGTTTAAAAAATTTATGATTTATATAGACATTTTACCAAAAATAATACATATAATATGATGTGAATATATCTGACTTTATTATTTCAATCGTGAAATAGTAGATATGATATAAAAAAATCTTAGATTTCATATTTTATCTATCAAATTCTATCTTGATTGGAAATCCTTCTATGTTTGTCTGGCCAGGGAAGAATATAAGAATCCAGAGAAGAATTGAGAAAGATGGAAAAGCAAAGAATTTGGATAGAATCCAACCGTTCTTCCCCTTGCCCTTTTGAGCTCCCAAATGGTACAATTTCAGAATAAAGCAACCTACAAAAAGCAAGAGAATGAAGCAACTGCACCTTAAAAACCAAGAACAAAAGCTGTCATTATAAATAATCTTCATTAATTGACTCTACAACCATCATTCAATCAACCCTCAAGGCCATGGGTCAAGGTGGCGAACCTCCAACATTAAGAATGACTTGTTTGGAGACATGCAATGAAGCCAACCCTGGTACATCCCCTGAAATCTAACCCCATATAGTTCATGTGTTGCATGAGTTTTTCTCTTATCTCTGGTAAAAAGAACGTCCGTGTACATAGAAATTTTCAATTGCTACATGAATAATATTTGCACTCGGGCTTGAAGTAACTATTAGAACTCGTGGGTTGATTGGTTCTTTTTCTGGTTTTGGTCAATGCAGTAGTGACGAAGGAGACTAGAGATGTTGTACCGGCACATTATGTGCTCAAGATTAAGTCTTTCTCTTTGTTGGCAAAGAACAAAATAGAGAAGCATGAATCGGGCGAGTTCGAAGCGGGAGGCTATAAATGGTTCATTTCTCTCTCTCTAGTCTTGTCCTCACACTCACATTCAGATTCGACATAGCTGGCCAACCAGTCAATTAATCTTTGAAGAGACTGTTCCTTAGACAGGCTATGCTCCAAATTTGGGCCTTTCTTCCAGAAGATGGTTTAAATACTTTACATGCATATAATTTCTGTTATTGCTTAAGAATCCGACGTTTGAAGTTTGAACCCTTTGTGGTTTTGAAAATTCATACAGAATAAAGTAATCTTTTTTAGGATGAAGAGATTGTTTTGAAAATTAGTGTTGATTCAGCAATCAGAAGCTATAACACTTCACAAATTCTAAGAATAATTAGCGACAATTCATAGCTGGGAACTTTACATGTACGTTCGGTGCTCGAATTCACGGAAGCATCTTGATTATGCAGGAAATTGATCCTCCATCCCAATGGAGACAAGAGCCAAAACGTTAAAGATCACATCTCCATATATCTGGCATTTTCAGGGACGAGTCCCCTCCAACTTGGTGGCCCGATTCACGTGGCCGTCAGGTTCTCTTTGTATGATCAAATCCGCGATAAATTTTTTACTGAACAAGGTAAAAGCTTAGTAACGACAGCAAAAAACATGATATTTGTCACCTTTCTAAATGCTACTATTGAATCGACAAATCTTTGCTTGTGAATTTGAAGAAAGAGTCACGAGGTTCCATGCGTTCAAAGCCGAATGGGGAGTTCCGAGATACATGCCGTTGCAAACTTTTCACGACCGGTCTAGCGGGTTCCTTGTAGACGACACTTGTGTCTTTGGTGCGGAGGTTTTCGTTATCAAGAGTTCGGCAGTTGGCGAATATTTGACGCTAAAAAAGAGCACATCGTATACTCATGAATGGAACATATGTAGGTTGTCAAGCTGGGGGATACATGTTTATACTCTCATGCATTCACTGTTGGAGACTATAAATGGTTGCTCCTATTTACAAACTTCCTTTCAGTGATAACATTTGTTTTTGTTGATTTACTATTTGTCCCATCTATTATATCTATTTTTCAATCTCTTCGCAGGAAGGTGTTGCTATACCCAAGGGGTGATTCGGCTTGCAGGGGTGAAAACCTTTCGGCGTTTCTCTCTTTAGTTGATTCGGACAAATTGGCTTCTGGTCAGAAAGTGAACGCGAAATACACCATTCGTTTAAAACGCGAATGCAAACAGGTGCAGTCAAAAGGTAACTGGTTGTCCTCTTAGGTGGATGAGCGCTACACTTCAAGGCCAGTGTAATTAGTAGCACAAATTGAAAGTCCAGAGTAATTCCAAAGTCAATCACACGATGACCTACTTTCTCACCACTGTAGATGACGATTTAAATTGCACCTGTTAGTGAGGACCAGATTCGATTTCTTCATGTAGTCCGTATAGTTAGAAACTCCTCAAATCCCTCATATTTCCCGCTTTCAATTTTCTTCTCTCCTGTCTTTGCTGCTTTGCAGATGGTACTAGTTGGTTCAGTAGCTCCGCATGCGAATGGGGTTGGCCGTCGTTCATGCCATTGAAAACAGTCTGGGAATGCCAAACGAATGATTCATGGCTCATTGAGGCTGAAGTCAAGGTGCTAGGCACAACTAGCAAATTGCCATGACAGCAATATATGTAACTAGATGTGTTTATAAACAATAATACATGGATTGGATGTGATCATGCAATAAGTTCTCTACAGGCATCTCTGCTTCTGGTCAGATTTTTGTAGAGCTGAAAGTGCAAGGTGTTAACAACTCAATCCATTTAAATCGTGAGATGTCATCAGCTTATCAAAGAATACAAGGATTAATGGGGGTAAATGTTCTTTGTATACCAAGTAGAATCAAGCCCGACCAAAACAAGCCGTCTAAGACGAGTCAAAAGGACTCGTTATTCAGTGAAACAACAAGAATCCAAGAGATAAAACGAGTTACTTTTGAAAAAAATTGCAGATGACAGATTGTTGTCCAAGGAATTTTTTTTAACCCAACAAGGCAAAAATTTTCACACGCATCCTTCAGAATTGTAAGGGCATAATTCCAAATCCTTGCATGTATTCCAACTCTAAAATTTAGTGAAGAGCCAATCAAAATTAGCAAATGCGTGAAGTTGAGAGACTTGAATTTCTTATGATTTTAAATAAAAAGTAAAATTGATTAGATTGCATATGACAAGTTATAAAAATGATCTTGCTAACGAGTGTCTTGATGATACTGATTAATGATAACTAGTAATGAGATATTTTCATTTTTTAATGCAGTGATTGTGCATGACGTGAGAAAAATGGTACTTTGGCAATGAATTTTTTTTCTATATTTTGGATGTTTAACAAGTGTCCATGGGGCAATAATATCTCATGATGAATAGTAAATTTATAAACTATTGCGACATCTCAAGATCATGGTGTAAAAAAACATAAGCCAAAAGCAACACATAAAGTTTACATTGGTATAGTAATTTTCATTATATTTTTCCAGTCAAGAAGTGGTATCAATGCATTGTCGCGTGAGCACAAGAAAGGAAAAGGAATTTGGATAGCCACATCCCTTCTCTTCCTAATTTCATCACTACATTTCTTTTCCCAAAAATTAAGCGACTGCTTCTTGGAAAAAGAAGAAGAAGAAGAAGAAGAAGCCTCTTTAGATATTTCTTCTTCCATTGAATACGTAATGCCGCTGGCCAAAAACCATCAGGAATTATCAAAATTTGAAATCCCAGAAATAGAAGAAAAAAGAAATATCAAAACAATAAAATGGATTTTTTATTAAATTAATATCACCAAAAACTTCAAACTGATATATGTATAATAAATTTACTCAAAATTATTTTTTTAATCATCAAAAACCCAAATTAGTATATTTATGATAAATTTATCATTTCTTTAGCCGTTAAATTGGATTGATATTACAAAAAATCACAAATTCATACATTTATGACAAATGGATGGTAAAACTTTAAATAGATACACCCATGTCCAACTCAATAACTTGAAGGTACAATTTAACGAAAACTAATGAAAATGTAAATTTGTCATTGATGTACCAATTTAAGATTTATGTTTATGATGACCTAAATCCCTCCTGACAATTCATGAATTAAGAATTCTCACAACAACAATATCTACTCGATAAAAGAATAATTTAGGGTAACTTATGATAAAAAAGTATCAATTTGAAGTTTTTTGTGATAATAATTTTTTATTTTTTAAAAATAGAGAAATGGACGACCAAACTGATGATGGTACGTAGTTTTGCATTTAGTTTTTCTAAATATATAATATATGTTATACATATATCCCGGTTGAGAGACACTGTGCGACTTAAAGACAATCAAGAATCCGCACGGAGAAAAGAAAAGAACTTCCAATATGAATCGATCCAAACTACAGTTTCAGTTCTCTACCTCTCTGCCCCCTCAACGATGATTTCCTCGGAACGAAGCGACTAAATTTTGGGGGAAAAACAAAAAGCAGTCTTTTTTCTTCCATTTCTCTCACACCACTAGAGACCATCACAGTCATCAAGCATCATCTATACTGTAGCCACTTGAAGAATCATACAATGCCGAAGAGAGCGAGAGAAGCAAAGGATTCAAATGCTGCTGAAGTGGGCAACGAGCGTGAAGGTACCATTTTTTTTTTTGGTCAAAATAAGATAATGAAGTACCTTCTTCCTCATTGAGTTTCTCCCGAAAACAAGAAATGAAAATGAACTTGTGCAATGTTATGGCGTGACGATGTGTCTATTGATCTTCTTCAGTTGATCTCTTTTTCCCTTTCTGGCTTTGTTGTTGTTTCCCTGTTGGTGATTTTGGGGGGTTTTAACTGAGAAGAGAGAACTACGGAGACTAGAAAGATCCCGCCAGCGCATTATGCGTTCAAGATCGAGTATTTCTCTCGATTGTCAACGAACGACATCACCATGTATGAGACAAACGAGTTCAAAGTCGGTGACCAGAAGTGGTACATCTATGATCTCTCTTTGCAAGCACAAATATTCGGGTTACTCCATACTCGCTGTCTTCTAGGTTTTATTGTTTCTTAACATTGACAGATAAGATTGCGGTATATATATCGTCATAAAAAAGGCTTAAGGATGTCTTTTAGGTTGCAATGTTCTTTCTGATTGAATCGACATTTTAGGAGGCTCAGATGAATCTGGTGAATGTGGGTATCCAAGTAAAGATGTGGTTAAGGTGGGTTGCTTCTTGCGATTATTGGTAAATAGCTAATTATGCATAGGGATGCGGTCCTTCATTGAAAGAAACAAAGGCTCCAGTAGTGTTCGGTGAGGATAGAAAGTTTGTTCAAAGGTCTGAAAGTTGAAGATCTTTCATGGGCAAATCTGTCGTTATTCAGCTAATAACAGAAACTCTTCATGGTATATGTTTCTTGAGTCTGATGTCTTGTCATTGTGTAGGCAATTGATTCTGTATCCTAATGGAGACAGGAGCAGGAAGGGAGAGGATCACATGTTCCCATATCTGGCTGTTTCTGAGGCCAATCCTCTTAAAGTTTGGGAGATAAATGCAACTGTTAGGTTCTTTGTGTTTGATCAAATTCGTGATGAATGCTTGGCAAAAGAAGGTCCGTTTGTTCCCTAAATTTGTTAAAGAAAAAGTGATCAAACCTTTGGTAGCCTGGAGAACTGTTGCTTCATATATTGCCAGGAAAAACTGGAGGTTTCACGCAATGAAGTCCAAATGGGGTATTCCAAGATTTATGCCACTCAAAACTTTCATCAATCCACCAAATGGCTACCTTGTTGATGACAATTGTGTGTTTGGAGTGGAGGTCTTTGTCGAAAAAAGTTTAGGTCTAGGTGAATGCTTGACACTAAAAGCGAGCCCAAAGTCTGTTAGTCACGAATGGAAGATATCAAAGTTCTATACTTTGGTGAATGATTGCTACTCTGAAGTATTCACTGCGGGGAGTCACGAGTGGTAGCTCTTATATAACCCCGTAGCTTTTGTTTTGTTTTGTTTTTGTTTTTTTTTTTTTTTTTTTAAGCTTTTGCATATTCCTTTTTCTTGATTTTGTATCAATGATTGGTTGGGTTTCTCCTTATGTTCAGGAAGTTGCATCTATGTCCAAGGGGTGACGAGCATAACAGGGACAAAAATATTTCGATGTATCTTTGTTTAGTAGATTCAGGTGATCAGAAAGTCAAAGCCACTTATACCATTCGGCTAAAAGGCAAAGCTGGCAAGACGCATCAATCGACAGGAAGTAACCGCCGATCTAAAATGGATGGTGAGCACAAAATCTTTAGCCAAGCTTGATTATATCTAAATGAATGGAAAGATAACTGCAATGTCATTATTATGAACATGTTATAATTCTTATCCCTCTTTCTCGTCGTGGCATAAGCACACTATATACTAAGTATTTAATCTGATTTGTTTGGTTTGCCACCATTGTTCTCGAGTTTAAGATTAATACAGCTAATCTTCTTTTGCAGGTTTATATTTTTCCTTTTTTTCGGATAAATAGATAATAAAAACAAAAAAAAAAAGAAAAGAAAAAAAAGAAGCAGCCCATTTCCCTTTTCAGCCCGGCCCCACCGGTCATCTCCTTCCTCGCGCCTCTGCAGCACACGCGCAGAGGACGCGATGCCGGAGAGGCAAACGGACAGCGACCCACGTGGGAGGGGCAGCTAGCATCGAGATGGGGACGCCGGTTCGGCCGGCGGAGGCCGCTGGCGCACGGGGACCGGCGGTCAAAGCTCCGTCGACCGGCTGCCCCCTCGCCTATAAATAGGCCCCGTTTCCGTCGTCGAGGGAGGCGCGAAGATCGCAAGCTTGGAAACCTCTTCCCGAGAGACTTCGGAGGAGGTTGAAGAGCGAGCGAGCTCCGAGATCTTCCCACTGAGAGACTTCGGGGGAGGAATCGAAGAGCGAGCGAGAGCAAGCTCGCGAGATCTTCCTCCCACCGAGAGACTTCGGGGGAGGCCGCGAGCGAGTCCGAGGAGGTCGATCGGCCGGTGGAGGCTCGGATCGACCGGAGTGAGAGAGAAGCGAGGTCGGAGGAGGCGAAGGAGTTCTAGATCCGCGAAGAGGGGCGGAAGAAGAGGTCCCACCCCGACGCCGCCGGCTGTGCCGAATCCCGCCGTGCCGCCGTCTCGTTGTCGACTCCGCCAACTGAGCCCAGACGCCGCAAACAGGTAGCAGATGCCTTCCAAGTCCTCGTCGATCCGTCATTGATGCCCCCGTCGAAAACCCTAGCCGCCGTTCGCCGCGTCGCTGTCTTGAGCCACCGTGAGATCCAGTCCCCAGTCGCTCTCTATCCGCCGTTCCCCTCGGCATCACCATCCGTCGCCACCATCGCACCGCGTCCTCCTGCCGCTGCTGTCCTCTGTTCGTGTCGCCGCCGTCGCCGCCGTGACGCTTCAATCCCTTCCTCGGCGCCGCGGATCATCGAACCCCAGCTTCCGAAAAGTCGGGTTTCGCGAAGAGGGACTCGGGTCATCGGATCGGGTAGGGTTTCCGCAAATTTGGGGCGACCGGAGGTCGGGGTCGGGTCGTCGGGTCGGGCGTGAGACCCGGCGCCCTAGGGTTACGCAGGGCCGGCTTCTCCGCGGGCCGGGCATCCCCTTTTTTAAATAGGCCCAATTCCGTGTGTGTGGGCTGAGTTTTTAAGAAAATGGGCAAAAATCCGAGTCGGGGCCCGGGCCCATCCACGTTTTGGGTCGTCGACCCGGGTTGGACCCAACCCGCGGATCCGACCCGGGTCAGTTTTTATATTATTTTAATATAAAATAATATTTTAAATAAATAAATAAATAATAAATATTTTATTTTCAAAAAAAAAAATCAAAAAAATCAAAATGTATTATTTTCAAAAAGTAATTAAAAATGTTGAAAAATGTTTTATTTTCTAAAAAAATCAAGAAAAATCAAAAATACTTTATTTTCTAAAAAACATTAAAAAAACATAAAAAATATTTAAAAATATTTTATTTTCCAAAAAAAAAAAAAATTCAAAAAAATTCAAAAAAAAAAAAAAAGGCTTGTATTTTTCCAAAAATACCAAAAAAAAAAAAAAAACCAAAAAATCCCTTTTATTTTGCAAAAAAAAAATAGAAAAAGTCAAAAATGTTTTTCCCAAATTGCATGGAAAATCCCTCAAACATCCAAAAAATCTCAAGGTTTAAACAAGATTAGGTACCGAAAGGGCATTAGTGATTAACTAGTGTAATCAAGTCCCCGATCCTAATTTCTCTGGTTGCGCAGGAGTGAGTATTTCTCCCGATACTTCACTTGGGTTTCTAATCAACCCACCCCAAACCGATTAGTGGCGACTCCATTTTAAAATTAATTTGCGGGTTAAAAACTTGAACCATTAAGTCGTGAATTGGTGGACTTGGGAGAGTCCGGGCTTAATTAATTTCAGCCGAGCCATTAGCCTCCTTAGGCGCCCGTACCCGATTGCGAGCGTCGAAAAAAAAAGAGGTCGCGACAGCTTGGCGACTCACTGGGGAGATTTGAGGACTTAGGCCATTTTGTCTTGTTTAAACTTTACTAATTTGTTTTTTTCTTTATGCAGGTCAATAGCCTAAATGTTTATTTTAATTTTGGTTAAAATAAATTATCTTGTGATTATAAACTATTGTGCATGATTTACTGTTTTAGCACTACACATGGCACACACAACCCGGCCCATTTGGACACGGGCCGCCATAGGATTTCTAGGATGGTGTTAAGAAAGATACGACCTCGAACGCGAGACTGCGATGTAGAGGTTGCCTTTCTTTTCCCGAATTTCTTAGCCGAGGTTAGGAGGGTATGCTGCTAACGCGAGACTGCGACGGGCGGATATCCTTTTAATCTCACCAATCCTTCTCGGTTAGAAATCGAGCCGCATGTCTCATGCACATGTCTTTGTGCTTGCCTTTTTTCTTTAAAAGCAAAGTGATTTCTTTTCTTGTTACTCGTCTTTTTATTTGGCCCATGGCAATTTAGGATAAGTTTTTCAAGTCCCGGTTTATATGCGATGGGGAAAGACGATATCCAGTTCATTCCTACTCCCAAGGCGGAGCTCTTCGGATGGTGGGGTCAATTAGATCGGTTGCCCAAGAGCGTGTGAAGGCCAAAGTCGGTCATCTCCTATCGTTGATCCGAATCACTGTTCGTCCCGAAGTCATACAAGCCATGGCGCATTTTCGGTGTCCAAAACGACTACTTTCATATTTGGTAGGTTTGAGCTAACCCCAACTCTAGAAGAATACAGTATCATCACTGGAATGCCTCTCGAGAGTAAGCTTGTCAGATCATCAACAGGCATCATCCCGTTGCGTGGATTAGCGCGACTTTTAAGAACTGAAGTTCATGTTATGAGGCAAATTCTTGAAAACAACCATAATACCCGCCCACTAGAATTTATGAATGCTTGTTTTCAAAATCAGCCTATGACCCAAAAAAGTGAAATTTTCCTCCTGGCCTTTTTCGGATTCATCATTTTCCCCCATCAAAGAAATGTCATAAGTCCTAAGATGGCATGGATAGTTGATCGGTCTTGAGGGGGCAAAATTACGTCAACATGATTTTAACTGAAACATTCCTATCCTTTAATCGTTTTAAAAATAACATGGAGAAAATCATGCGGGTCTCTCCTGAAATTTTACAAGTTTGGTTCTTTTCCCACCTAAGTGAATTTCGAGACTTCATGCGATCGTCCGAAACAAATACTTTCGAGAATCCATTACAAAAATTTATGGTTTTAGGACCATACATTCCCAATCAAAGCTGTTTAAATTGGATAAACTTCCTAAGAGACCCAGCTCCTGAGGCATTCCAATGGTGTGCTGGTTGGTTCCATGAAAAGAGAGCTCGCTTCGCTTACAAACGTTGCCGCCCAATCCCGTTGCTTCGGCCTCACCGGCGCCATTCCCTACTACCCATATCGGGTGGCACGACAATATGGAGCCCTTCGGGAGATCCCACCGCCTTTCAAGAGGATGATCCCTCCAGTTCTTTTCAACACAAACCATGACTACGCATTTGAAATTTCTATCGCCGAGGAAACCCGGGACAAATGCCATCGCAAAAGGATCGTGGTACCGAAGGGCTTGAGGGAGAAGAAAGAGCCCACCACGCCCTGGACTACATCCACAATCATCACATCCCGACAAGGTGGAAGCCATCGGTCCCTCGCTCAATCAGAGAAAGCAGCCCACACAAGCAAGCAGAGCTTACGCAAAGGGATTTAGGAATAGACTGAATACATATCTCGGAGCCAGTCCAAGAAAGCAAGCAACCTTTGCAGGAACAAGGCTCCCTGTCGCATATAAGCTAGCGGTCGTTGTCTTCCTTAGTGTTTATTTTGTGAAAGCTTTGTCCCTTTGTTTAGGGACTTTTCTTTAATATCTAGTACTTTGTTATGTCATTTCAAGTTCTAGATGCTAGAAGTCTGTAAAATCCTCTTTCGATAAATAAAAATAGATAGATCGTTGCCATGGGTCAATCTTTATACGCTCCGCGCTCATTCATTGTTTTCACAAAAACAGGTAATCATGAATCGCCAATTATCGCCCACTCGCGAATGGCCTCGTGTGATAGGGGCCGATCGAATGATGTACAAAATCGCCTCGCCAACATTGAAGATGGCGTAGGACGGATGTCCATTGTCCTTCGACAACTCTCGAGGCAAATGGAATCCACTCAAACCGAGCCCAACTCCATAGCCGCTTTAAAGCACTTTGTCATGGCACCGCGAATTTGTCGGGAAATAGCCAAAAGTATCATGGACGGCTTGAAAAGATCATGAAAAAGTTAAACCGCAGTGCGGGGGCGAGAATCCCATGGACTTGTCCAATTACGTCGGCATTGAAATCCCCGAAGAGCTCAAAGCACCCGAATGCGAAAGGTATGCGATACCTCTCGCCCGAGACCTACTTGCAGCCTACCTGGCCCGAAAGATGATTCAATCATACCAGTCAAGCTTGATTGGCCCCGCCTTGCGATGGTACATTGTCAGGAAGATTAGTCCCCTTAAAACCTTGAGGGAATTAATCCATGCTTTCCACCAGGAATATAATATTGACATCAGCCCTAACATCGCCTTGCCCTATGAAGAACCGATGATCGCAGAGCACGAGGAGCCGTTAGTCGCTGAGATAGGAGAAGAAGATGTCAATGAAACCTTGCATGATAAATGGGCGGCGAGCAACATCAAATTACTGAAAAGTTTCCCATTAGGAAAGGCAAGGAACCCGTGTACGAGATCAAAGACACGGAACTGTTCAAGACCCGGGCATGACAAGACAGCTCCCCAAGCTTACTCCAAGAGCTAGGGTCCAAAGAATACCAACCCCTATCAACCCGGAAAGTGAATTAGACAAAGTGAGACTCTAATGTCTCTCACTTCCCTTGATAGAACCGAGTTGGCAAAACGAAGAGCCTTACTCAAAAGGTCTAGACCGAAGCCAAGAGAAGAAAGCCTAAGCAAATCAATTCAAAGCATCCGCCGACGAGCCACCGCACCAAAGCTCCGAGCATTTCCAAGAATACAGCTTTGAAGGCTACCATCCCCTAGAGTACAACCCCGAAGACTTCCCATCTTTAGAATACAGCCCCAAGGATTTCCAACGTTACTTCGACAATGGCGACGATTCATCGTATAACTATTTCCTACTCTCACCGGGGATGAAGGCCCCGAAGAAGAGGAAACATACGTCTTTATCTGCTACGATCCTAATGAAGCACTAAGCTCGTCCTCTAACCGAGAGGATAGCTTCAATACTTCATCCTCATTCGGAAATTTTGACCTAGAGGAAAGCAATGGGGTAATCTCGGTAGAGTCCAACTTCCCCGAAACAGAAAATTAACCACTACGATGAATATACGGTGGGAAAACCGGTGGCTTAACCAAGACATATCAAGCTCGTCTTGCCCCCATAGGATCATGACCCCCATAGAAATGTGGATACCCAATTTCCGCAAGTACAATGGCACGACTTGCCCCGTGGCTCACTTGCAAGTATCTCCATGCTTTGAAATGAGTCAGATATGGCCGATGTTATTTACAACTCGGGCATTCCAAGAAACTCTTACGGGATGCACTACAATGGTTACGCACAGCAAATATTCACCTCATAAAGGATTGGAGCAAGTTGACTTCCACATTCTTGCATCGGTACAAAACCAGATTGGAATTGAAGCGCCTTGCGAGAGTTTGGCTTACTTGAGGAAGAAGACCAATGGAGGATATCCGAGCATACGCAGGAGGTGGAGGGCTTTCATGATGCAAACCCACCCTCAAGCGGGCGAGGAGGAGTTAATGAAACAATTCATAGAAGCTTTGTCCTGCAAGCATCGCTGTTGGCTGCATGGGTTACACTTCCGTAGCTTCAACGAGGTAGTCATCGCGGTGAATACTTCGAGTCTGCGAAGGCGAGGAATTCAAAGACGCTTAGCTTCAAGACCAGCACTATCAAAGTGCTCCTTTACATAGGAGTTTTCATGAGTTTTACTTGTAATTTCATGTTTCTTATCTTGTTTAATGTGCTACTTGTTGTACTTTCCATTCCAAGTACTCTAATGTACAGTTCTAATATTCTGTTTTGAAAGCATGAGACGGTACTCCAAACCGCCCAATGATGTTATCCAACCATGAAAAGAAAATATCATCCAAGGAGAATACCGAGGGCTGGGCTTCCTCATGCTTTTTCTCCCCCAAAGACCTATTTTGAAAATAAAAAATATTTCATCACCCAAAAGCTTTTGTCAAAACAAGATGATAAATTTAAACACGTTTGTCTTTCTAACCCTCCCACTTTATGTTTCAGAACATCATCCTCTTTGATTTAGTGTGACTAGAACATCATGTGAACAGACCAAACTCGAGAAAGCGGGGACAAACAAAAAAGATCATCCCACTTCAAAGAAGGTAAGCTTTATTTTCTGAATATAATTTTGGAAATGATGTCCTCTCTCTTCTATTTACAGGAAACAAAAGATAGGACGTAATAGGTACAGGCATACGGTTGAAATCAAGCCGTCTCCAGGAGCTCTGTACACTCCACCTTGCTCTTGCCCAACTCCTTCTCAAGTCGTAGCAACATCTTTTCCCCACAACATGCCTGAGCAACTAGATGCCGCGGTTTCATCAATGGGACTTCCTAGCTTCAACAAGCCCGAAGCACAAGGAAGGGATCTCTTCTCTTTCTTTGAATTGGCTACGTCAACAGGAGGAAATCTAGACAGTTGAGACAGTCTCTAGCCCCCTTATTTCAAATGATGACTAAGGGCTTAGAAACCTCACTTCGTGCTTTAGACGCATGCTCTCCCAAGAAGTAATTGCCATAAGAGAATTGGGAGTTTTGATTGTCCATCTCAGATTCCGTAGAAGCTTGAAGTACATGACTTTGCTCAATGCTGCTATAGTCAAAGACAGAAGAAAAATTCCACAGAAGGAAGGCGTTGAAGATGAATCAATGACCAGCAATCATGCATGCATGGTCACAAATGAGGAAGGCCAATTGAAGGAAATGTCAAACTATGCCAAGATAAAGAGGCCATCATCGACATTCAAATATCTTTAGGAGCTAGCACATACAAGCTTTGGAGAAGAGTAATTTGGTATCGTTTCCAATACTCCCCACTCTTTGAATTCGCTTTTGACGTATTTTCCCTATTGACAGGAAACATTGGGAAATCAAAAACCAAACTTGATGGTCAATATTGGCCAAGTGAGGTCCATGAGAATGACCCGTATCGAATTCACCTGACTTCGTGTAAAGAAGGACGTGTCATCCAGAGCCAATTAAGAGAATAATTTACTTAACAAAGCAAGGGACATAGGACTTCGTGTCCCCATCTCACTCCAGTTCACCCAATCATTTGCAAACCAATGAAGGGTAAAGTTGTATCGCTTCCGGCTAATTCAACTCTTAAAAGAGTTCATGACTAACACATTCTCTCTTGTTTGTTGCGGGATCACCCGCCGTCAAAAGCAAAAATAACCAAATCAATGAAAGCATGACAAACTCCCCCAAGCAAAATGGCATCTCAAGTATTGCCAAAACAAATGGCAAAAAAATCTTCAGGCCTCAACTCCCGTTGATTGATCCATTTTCATCTTCTCCTTTGCAAAAGGCAAAGTAGAAATGCCCGATCGATTCCCAACCCCGGCTGATCATTCATGTGTCATATTCCTAATCAATAGGGACAACCATCGACGTCCATTTGCGAATAACCCTTTTGATGTTCAAAATCTAACATATTTGGAAACACCATTATGTTAGCCCCTAAAGTTGTCAATAGGGTATTTTTTGAGTCAAAACCATTCACTTGTTTTGAAAAGTTCAAACTCCATCATATTCGAAATGTTACATGTCATTTCCAGATGAATTCTGCATGATGATTTTGCCTATCTAAGTCACTGATTCCACCGAGGATTATTAGAATAGACAGCTAAGTGAAGAATACAAGATCAATTGAGCATGCTGGATGAGGCACGTCGAATGATGACAGGCAAGCTATCTCCACACACAGTCCCCCCATCTATACACTTGTGAGATGAGTGCAGAAGATTCCATGGCTGCAGGGTAAAAAGTTCTCTCGCGAATGGTACGATAACCAAAACAGTGAGAGGCATTTCATTGCTCACCCCATTGAGCCCCATACACTGATGAAATTTCTGTCCTATCCCCGTCAAGAACAACCCCACACTGGAGCAAGTCGAAAGCAAGTCAGCATCACAAGGTGAGAAAGGGGATAGAAATTTTTCTTGCTTGCACTTGCATCAATCTTCGAGTGTCTTTATTGCATATGAACACTCGCGTTAATTTAAGTGCCCTAGAGTCATGAAGAGCAATTCTTTCTTTACGCACTTGTATTCATTGTACAACCCAAGTAAGTCTATAGTTTTACCCTCACATCGAGACAAAGCAAAAGTTATTGTCATAGCCTCGAGCACGGTTGAAGATGAAGACTCAAGAGTCTAATAACGGTGCTTCGATTAAACTTGTCAAGATCAGCTCTCAAGCAACAAGAATAAAAAACATGGGCATAAAAAAGCAAAGTGTACTGGTAAAAGCAAGGTCAATGCCCATAAATGAAGAACTGGAATAAAAATAGGGGCATGAAAAAAAGCAGTGTGCCTGGTAAAAGCAAGGCCAATGCCCCCCGAGTCAAAAATGCAGCCAAGAAAATGTTGTTGTTGTGGTCCATAGAACCTCCATTTGACGGTGAGAAGAAAAGGCGGTGACAAATGCCAAGGCAATCACCAGCTCTCACCCTTTTACACATGAATTAAGCCTACATTACATCCCATTGTAAAAGTCTCTTCAGACTAGGGGCACTTCAATTAACGTAGGATTTCATATGTCTATAAGTATCGCTCGAAGAAGTACGAGCAAGACTATTCTATCTCTTTTCGCAGGACTCTTGACTTGCAAACCTGGAGATGATCGTGTGGCACTTCGTTCATGAGCCTTGACCTCGACGGTCCCATTTGATGAGCTATTGACCAAGTCTTCATCACAATTTCAACAAAGACCTCTCACATTGGTAAAGTCGTACCATTTGCGAGAATACTCGGATCTCGCCGACATGATGACGGTGAGAAGTGTTGTCCTTATAAATCCTGCATCAAATGGTCGGGATAAAATAGCCTTTTCCATGAGAGAGAGTGAAAAGTCCTTTCGGATCGAAAGTCCCTCATCGGCATGCTTAAGACATCTACATTCTAAATGAAGGTTGTTTTTCAAATCTTCCCCGGTGGAAATCGGATGATGTAAAATTGACAAAATTATCATGCATGAATCACATTTAAGCTCATGAATTTACAGCATATACAATCATGTGTGCATATTGTGCAAATAGCAAGCATGTTCTCGAGAGATCAAAGATATTGCCGGGAAAGCATATCTCTATCCCCATTTGTCTTAAAGTACCTACCATTGTCCAGGTACTCTCTTATTGACACTCAACCTATTTGAGTCGTCCCTTGAGTTTGGGTGCTTATTGTCTGCTGTCTTTGAGCGTATCCCCTTTGTCTTTGATACTTGCGACGTCGTGTATCCCTTTATTTTTAGGTACCTCCCACTGTCCAGGTACTCTCTTCTTGACACTCGACCAGTCGTCCCGGGGTGCTTGCAATTGTCTCTATCCCATTGTCTTTGAGTACCCACCACGTACTCCCTCTAACGACACTTCCGAGTTGTCCCCGAGTATTGATACTTGTGACTGACCAAGTATCCCTTTATTTTGAATACCTCCCACTGTCTAGGTACTCTCTTCTTGACACTCGACCTATTCGAGTTGTCCCTTGAGTTTCGATGCCTACGCTGTCTTAGTATCCCATTGTCTTTGAGTACCGGCCACCGTCCGGATATTCCCTTTTCCCGACACTCGATCTATTCGAGTTGTCCCCCAGTATTGATACTTGTAATTGACCAAGTATCTCTTTATCGCTGTCTAGGTATCCCCACCGTTGTACCCACCGTTATCCAGGTACTTCATTTTCATGACACTCAGCTTGCCCAAGTTATCCCCAAATAATAGTAGCTGTTCAAGCATTCCATTGCTTTGTGTGCCTGCGCCTACCCAGGTATGCTTTCTTACACTTAGACCAACTGAGTGGTCTCGGGTTGTATCATTAAATACTTGTGTTCATCCAAGTATTCCAAGTACTATCCAGTGTTCCACCCCTTTTAAATGCCGTGGCCATCCAGGTAAGCCTCGTGCTCATTCACCCTTCACGAATATGCGGGGCACGCCCTCGATATTCCCAATACCGGGAGGTGAGAGACCTTGCACATATCAAGTTTATGATATTACCAGGAGGTGAGAAACTTTCATGAATATCTCGTGTACGTCCTCGATATTCTCATTACTAGAAGGTGAGAGACTTTCACGAATATCTCAGGTATGCCCTTGATATTCCAACTACCAGGAGGTGAGAGACCTTCACAAATATCCGGGGCACGTCCTCGATATTCCCATTTACCGGGAGGTGGAGACCTTCATGAATGCGCGAGGCACGCCCTCAATATTCCCTTTACCCGGAGGTGAGAGACCTTCACGAATATCTCAGGTACGTCCTCGATATTCTCATTACCGGAAGGTGAGAGACATTCATTATGCCCTTGATATTCCAACTACCAGGAGGTGAGAGACCTTCACAAATATCCCAGGTACGTCTTCGATATTCCCATTTACCAGGAGGTGAGAGACCTTCATGAATGCGCGAGGCACGCCCTCAATATTCCCAACTGCCAGAAGGTGAGAGACCTTCACGAATAGGCACGTTCTCGATATTCCCTTTACCAGAGGTGAGAGACCTTCACGAATATCTTACGGATATTTCCAATTCGGGAGGTGAGAAACCTTCACGAATATCTCAGGTACCCCTTCAATACCTATGAACGTCCAGGTATCCTCCAAGAGATTGAACTTATGATCATCCAAGTACCCTTTCGACGCCTACAAAGACCCAAATATCCTTCATGTTAGTACTTGTGAATATCCAGGTACTCTTTAATATGCCTGTGAATGTCCAGGTATCTCCCAAATCAATGCCCTGAGAAAGGTCGGCGCATCCTCCCGAGAAAGGTCGGGTTCCTACTGGTGTCTTCGACAAAAGTCAAACACCCCACAAATCGATGCCCGAGAAAGGTCGGCGCATCCTCTCGAGAAAGGACGGGTTCCTACCGGTGTCTTGACGAAAGTCGGACACCCCACAAATCGATGCCCTAAGAAAGGTCGGCGCATCTCCCGAGAAAGGTCGGGTTCCAAGCGGTGTCTTCGACAAAGTCGGACACCCCACAAATCGATGCCCGAGAAAGGTCGGCGCATCCTCTCGAGAAAGGACGGGTTCCTACCGGTGTCTTCGACGGAAGTCGGACACCCCACAAATCGATGCCCCGAGAAAGGTCGGCGCATCTCCCGAGAAAGGTCGGGTACCAACGGGTGTCTTCGAGAAGTCATACACCCCACAAATCGATGCCCCGATAAAGATCGGCGCATCCTCCCGAGAAAGGTCGGGTTCCTGCCGGTGTCTTGATTGAGGTCGGACACCCAACAAATCGATGCCCCGATAAAGATCGGCGCATCTCCCGAAGAAAGGTTCGGGTACCAGACCATTGGTGTTTTGATTGAGGTCGGAAAAGCACGTCCCCGAAGAACAAATGAGATGCAACCGAAGAAAGGTTCGGGCCCGCATCTCTGTTAACGGCGACCGAAGAATGGTTCGGGTCCGAGACAAACAACTTATTGCTCAACGGGCGACCGAAGAATGGTTCGGGCCCTAGAAAAGCAATTTACCGTCAAGGCGACCGAAGAAAGGTTCGGGTCCTAGACAAATCATTAATTGCTTTAACAGCGACCGAAGAATGGTTCGGAGATCTGCTCCAAAGCAATTCCCCATCAAGGCGACCGAAGAAAGGTTCGGGTCCTAGACAAATCATTGATTGTTTTAACGGGCGACCAAAGAATGGTTCGAGCCTTGGAAAAGCAACCTCCTCATATCACCGAGGTAAGATGACGCCTTGATACTTGCCAAACTCGGGGTTCACACCCTATCTCACTCATTCTCGGTAAGTAACGGGTATCTTCTTATCTGTCTTAGTATATGTAAAGTTATATTGCTTTTTTCCGCATAGAATAATAGGTCCCAAATAAAATATAATCTACGCATGCATGGATAAAATTTAGGCATCGGTTTGTCTTTGAAATGCAACCTCTACGAACTCACCTTCAAAGAGGGGCAATGTTGACGCCTTAATTTTAGGCCTATTTTATTAATTAATTTTTAATTTATTTTTTTTTCGGATAATTAGATAAAAACAAAAACAAAAAAAAAAAAAAAAAAAAAAAAAAAAAAGAAGCAGCCCATTTCCCTTTTCAGCCCGGCCCCACCGGTCATCTCCTTCCTCGCGCCTCTGCAGCACACGCGCAGAGGACGCGATGCCGGAGAGGCAAACGGACGGCGACCCACGTGGGAGGGGCAGCTAGCGTCAAATGGGACGCCGGTTCGGCCGGCGGAGGCCGCTTGGCGCACGGGGACCGGCGGTCAAAGCTCCGTCGACCGGCTGCCCCCTCGCCTATAAATAGGCCCCCGTTTCCGTCGTCGAGGGGAGGCGCCAGAAGATCGCAAGCTTGGAAACCTCTTCCTGAGAGACTTCGGAGGAGGTTGAAGAGCGAGCGAGAGAGAGACGAGCGAGCAAGCTCCGAGATCTTCCCACTGAGAGACTTCGGGGGAGGAATCGAAGAGCGAGCGAGAGAGAAATCGGGTCGCGAGCTCGGCCGACCTCCCACTAAGAGACTTCGGGGAGGTCGAGTCCCGAGGAGGTCGATCGGCGGTGGAGGCTCGGATCGACCGGAGTGAGAGAGAAGCGAGGTCGGAGGAGGCGAAGGAGTTCTAGATCCGTGAAGAGGGGCGGAAGAAGAGGTCCCACCCCGACGCCGCCGCCGCTGTGCCGAATCCCGCCGTGCCGCCGTCTCATTGTCGACTCCGCCAACCGAGCCCGAGACGCCGCAAACGGGTAGCGAGATGCCTTCCAATGCGTTGTCCTCGTCAATCCGTCATTGATGCCCTATCGAAAACCCTAGCCGCCGTTCGCCGCGTCGCTGTCTTGAGCCACCGTGAGATCCAGTCCCGGTCGCTCTCTATCCGCCGTTCCCCTCGGCATCACCATCCGTCGCCACCATCGCACCGCGTCCCCCTGCCGCTGCTGTCCTCTCGTTCGTGTCGCCGTCGCCGCCGTGACGCTTCAATCCCCTTCCTCGGCACCGTGGATCATCGAACCCCAAAGCTTCCGAAAATTCGGGTTTCGCGAAGAGGGACTCGGGTCATCGGATCGGGTAGGGTTTCCGCAAATTTGGGGCGGCCGGAGGTCGGGTCGGGTCGTCGGGTCGGGCGTGAGACCGGCGCCCTAGGGTTACGCGGGGCCGGCTTCTCCGCGGGCCGGGCATCCCCTTTTTTAAATAGGCCCAATTCCGTGTGTGTGGGGCTGAGTTTTTAAGAAAATGGGCAAAAATCCGAGTCGGGCCGCGTTGCGGGCCCGTCGCGTTTTGGGTCGTCGACCGGGTTGGACCCAACCCGCGGATCCGACCCGGGTCAGTTTTTATATTATTTTAATATAAAATAATATTTTAAATAAATAAATAAATAATAAATATTTTATTTCAAAAAAAAATCAAAAAAATCAAAATGTATTATTTTCAAAAAGTAATTAAAAAATGTTGAAAAATGTTTTATTTTCTAAAAAAATCAAGAAAAATCAAAAATACTTTATTTTCTAAAAACATTAAAAAACATAAAAAATATTAAAAAATATTTTATTTTCCAAAAAAAAAAAATTCAAAAAAATTCAAAAAACAAAAAAAAAAAAAAGGCTTGTATTTTTCCAAAAATACAAAAAAAAAAAAAACCAAAAATCCCTTTTAAAAAAAAAAAAAAAAATTAGAAAAAGACTCAAAAATGTTTTTCCCAAATTGCATGGAAAATCCCTCAAACATCCAAAAAAATCTCAAGGTTTAAACAAAATTAGGTACCGAAAGGGCATTAGTGATTAACTAGTGTAATCAAGTCCCCGATCCTAATTTCTCTGGTTGCGCAGAGTGAGTATTTCTCCCGATACTTCACTTGGGTTTCTAATCAACCCACCCCAAACCAATTAGTGGCGACTCCGTTTTAAAATTAATTTGCAGGTTAAAAACTTGAACCATTAAGTCGTGAATTGGTGGACTTGAGAGAGTCCGGGCTTAATTAATTTCAGCCGAGCCATTAGCCTCCTTAGGCGCCCGTACCCGATTGCGGGCGTCGAAAAAAAGAGGTCGCGACAAGGTTTTAATAGGGTCAAGCGTCCAAGTGAAAAGTGTGGTTGGCCCTTCTTCTTGCTGCTGAAAACTGTTCAAGATTACTTGGTGATGAGTGTGTCATGAAGGCTGACGTGAAAGTTCTCGGCACAGTGAATAAACTGCCATGAATTGCTGCCGAGTTCATGATCAATCACTAACTAATGTTTCTTCCGTGGGTTGAGCATGTTTTTCTTTTCTTGGGTTAGACCTCCCTGGTCGGATAATGGGTTGTTAGTGTATTTTGACAGTTTGTTCACCGAAGGTTCGGGATCCTCTTTGTCCTTAAAAGGCAAGGTGGGCAATATAATTGCAAACTCTCTATCTGCCTCAACTCTCAAAGATTGCCATCGCCATGAATATATATGTCTATGCTTCTTGCTTTGTGCTGCAGTCAAAACTTAAGCTGCTGAATTTGCCTTTATAGTTTTTGGCTTTCCCCTTAAAATTCAACACCCGAAAGTGGGTGTCACTTTGGAATCAAATTGACTGACTGAGTCTTCGTCACTACATTTGTGGATATGCAATTCAAGCAGGTAGGGCTTTTATACGTCCGACAAGGAAAAAGCATTATTTACTAAAGGTCCGTTCGTTTCGCAGAAAATATTATATTTCCGGAAAACATTTTTCTGGAAGTCATTTTCCAATAAAATGACTCTATTTTCCGGTATTCGGCCGAAACCTAAACTTTAAGTGGAAAATATTTTCTACCGTTCGTTAACTAATTTAATTATTTGAGAAAAATTATCAAAATTGAATTTTATTATTTTTTATTGACCAAAAAATTAGTTTTATTTTTTTATATTTTTTAAAAATGAATTTTTAATTATTTGTATTTTTAAAAAATCGAAATTTTTATTCTTTATTCTTTATTCTTTCTTTTTCTTTTTCTTTTTTCCTTTTTCTTTTCCTTCCTCCTTCCTCCTCCTTCTACCTCCTCCTTCCTCCGCCGACTCCTTCCTACGCCGGTGATTCTCAATCCACGATGATCGGCCGGCTCGCGGCGGCGGCGGCGGTGTTGACGGCGGCGGCGAAGACTTCCTCGCACCGATCGGCGGCGGTCGTCGCGCATGGCGCTTTTCGTTTTCCCCCAATCGCTATCTTCCTACCTCCCTTTCTTCCTCCGTTCGGCCTTAGGGGTTGACTCGGGGGATTAGCGATCAGGTCCGTCGGCGAGACGGCTGCCCGCCAGCGAGGAGTCGGTCGGTTACTACGTCGCGATGGTTGATCCTCCGTCTTCTGTGGCTACACCTACCCCTCTCTCTCCCTCCCTCCTCTCCGCGTCGGAGCTCACGGTCGGTGGGCTCGCCTGGATTGGGAGCCCGAGCTTCGCCACCAGATCCGGCGAGCTTGCAGCTCGCTAGAGCCCGGCAAACCTCTAGCGAGCTCGGGCGAGGCCCGAGCCCCGCCCAGCTCGCCTGATCTGGCGAGGCCCAAGCTCCACCCCAGGCCGGTGAGAGCTCCGCCTCACCCGATCTAGCTAGGCCCGAGCTCGGCTTCGCCAGATCGGGGGGCTGGGCGGAGCCTCACCGGCCTGGGGCGAGGCTCGAGTTGGCTCGCGGCCGCGACCGATCGCTAGCTCGCAGCCACGGCTGGTCGCCGGCCGCCGTCGTGGCCGGCGACCGGCCAAGGCTAAGGAAGAAAGATGAAAAGGAAAGAAAGAGAAGAAAAAATAAAAGGAAAAAAAAAAAAAAAGAAAAAGAAAGCATAAAAATAAAAATAAAATTGTGTTAATGAAAAGAAGAAGTTATGGAAAATGTTTTCAACATTTTCCTCATCTTTGAAGGTTGTTTTTCCCAATAATGGAAAACATTTTCTTGAGTAGTTTATTTTCCGTGAAATGAATATCGAAAATCCGGAAAACGTTTTCCTGGAAGTCATTTTCAGTGAAACAAACGGACCCTAAGTTTGCAAACAAAATTCCAGTTCTCGTCCTAAAGATTTTGAACAGGTTCAACTTCTCAACGATAAGAGTAGAATCACATGTTTTAAGCCATCAGGTCATGCGGGTGATGTTATTTCCGAGATCCGAGTGCTCTATTTTCTTGTCTAAATATCTGTGAGATGGATCAGAAAAGTTCTGTTTAATACATTGAGAACTTCCTTCTTTCCCCGTCTCTTGCCTAATTTATTTGCTCGTGCTTTCTGTAGTTTCTATAGGTGCATCGAATACATAATTTACGCACCGTTGTGATCTAGTCCAATTATCCCATTTTGACTAACCAAATGGGGCCTTGTGGCGTGACCAATGCGGGTCTATGTTCTTTTCATAGGATGACCAATGTATGTTTTAGCTGAATGTGAGGGGAAACGGTAGTGTAAAAGTAAGCAATGTCCAACTATGGTGTCAATGCATCAGTTCGGTTCAGGTTTTCTGAAAATCCAAACCGAACCGAGCCGAACCGAATCGCGACCCAAACCAGTTCAGTTCAGTTTTTGTATTTTCTTTTTAACCTTTATCCTCCGCAGCACACAGGATATGGGAAAACCAAATCACAATCACAAAACTCCTCAATGCCACCTGCCACCGCCGCTAACAACGGAGCCCCGTCTCTCTCGGCCACCAGCACCGTCACTCTTGGCCGCCCACTGCGCAGGACCTCGGCATGTCGTCGTCGTCGGAATCATCTCCTTCGATTTGGTGGAGACGCCTCCAGATCTGGAGACTCGAAGATACTGTGGGAGCGATCTCTAGTTCAAATCGATCGACCTTACCTGCAGTTCCAAGCTTGCTCGGCGCCTCCCTTCTCGCTCTCGAAGCATTGAGAACTCAACCTTGCTTCGAATTTCACATCTTCCACCACGGAAACGTGATCAATGCCCTTACCTGGCTCACTTTCGATATCGCGAGCGTCGTCGCCAGCCCCGGCCATTAGCACAGGCTTGGCGACGACGAAGGAGAAAAGGACAGCGAGAACGGCCATTGCCAACGGCTCGTGAACCCACTCCACGGTCGTAACACGGCAGAAGAAGGGATGGAGTAGGAAAAGGGAAGTCAAATGAAGCAAAATGAGGACAGAAAAGTTGGTCCTGGGACTGCATGTGGGGGACCACTCAAGATCTCCCTCACATAATAAATGTATTTATATCTCTCTCGTTATAAACCGAACTTACTTTGGATCGGTTTGGGTAACCGAATTAAATCAAACTGAAACGACCAAAAAAAGGTTTGTTTTTTGGCTACCCGAGCCGAACCAAAAACCAAACCCAAAAACTTGTAATTTTCAGTTCAAGTTTCGATTTGGTTTTTGACACTCTTTAAGCGATGTCACAATTACAAAATTCTCAAAATGGTTCTCGACTTTTAAATGTAAAATGTTGAAAAATACATTAGGGCACTTGTTAAGCCTTATTAAAAATTTTCAATTCGAAATGATAAGTGACCATGTTAGAATTATAATCCTCTAGTTATCTTAGGACACATTCATGGAGAAGTTTAAAGGTAACTTTTGCGATAATTACCAAAAAGGTTAAAAACTTATGACATTTATGTTAATTTACTTATAAGCCTTTTAATTTGGCTGATTAAGTCTTAAAATTTTTGGCGATTTGCTGATATAATCATTTCGATAAATTGACATAGGTACCCATTATCTTATATGGTCCAACTAGCGTTCATGTAGACTTTTTCTTACAATTTTTGAAGTTTTTTTATTTTTTATTTTTATAACTTTCCTCGTCTTTACTATTTATTTTATTTTCTTTCTTTTTAATTTGTTTCCTTACTTTGCTTTTTTTGGCTGGTCTCATGTGAGGGCTGCCCTTGCCTAGGCTCGCTTGTGGCAACCAAGGGCGACCATCGCCTCCTGTTAGTGAGCCCCTCCTTGTGGTCGACTCAAGGTAAAAAAAAAAGGAAAATTGCAAAAATTGTTCACGTGAGGGCCGACTGCGCCATGTTGAATAGTTGGCATTCATGGTAGCGATTTCTAGTTAAATTTAACCGCTTGAATTATATTGGCAAATTTTCAATAGGTTTATGATTCAAGTGGCCAAATTGAAAGATTTGGGGTTGAATTAACATAAATGGAATAGGTTGAAGACTTTTTTTTGATAATTTTCTCAGTAACTTCTTTAGAAATTCTTACATAAACTTCCAAAGGAGAAGTGATTAATCTAGAGTACTCCCCAGCTTCTCTAAGAAAGCTAACCAATCCATGGCACGGAAAAAGACCCATGATGGCCCCCTAGTTTTTTCCCCCACAATCTAAATGTATTTTCAAGGAAACATGAATGAAGAAGACAATTCCGTGCTAATTAGTAGTTCTCTCCATATCTCTAGTTAAAGTCAGAGCTAATAAAATACTAGATTGTCATGTGGCAAGACATATTTCATGATTGTCTCACACGGCTCATATTCGACCAATTAGCATTAGTCTAGCATTTTCAACTTCAAACTTCTATAATTTATTGAGTTAAATTTAAATAGTGAATTAGAAGAAAGTATTTTCATATTCCACCACTGAAATAGACAAGATAAAATATTTTGAAACAAATTTCTATTATCCTTCTCCAACATTTATGTTTTTCGACTAATCTCCTTCATTTTAAATTTGAAGGAAAAAAACAGGTATAGGTAAAGTATCTTTATATATATCCTATCATTTGAATTTGAGATAAGAGTAAAAATAAAATTATTTCTTATTACATGAGTATAACCTAATCTGAAGAATAGTTTTTTGTTATTTACGGTGATCCATGCATTATTTATTGATTCAATTCAAAAATAAATCAAAGCAATTAGAAGGATAACTTCTATTAATATATGAATATATGTGTTCGCCAAGGAATGTCTTCAGCATTAGTACTCATATCGACACCTTCAAAAGAGGTTAGATTCTAACTAGAGATCTCGGAATGGATGGTTCTCTCCCCTGCGACTCTTCTGGTTCCTTGTTTTTGCCATCAACACTTCTTAAGAGCAGAACACAATTGTCTCACTAGCCATGCCAAAAAGATGTTCACTGGGGAATATCTCCTCGACAAAATCTTTCATCGAAGATGGTAGAGCTTCGGTTTTATTTTTCGTAACGGATCCCATGTTGCTCCGGAAAGGAAGCAACGGATCTAAACTATGGAAAAAGTAAAGTACAATAGAATGAAAGATAACAATTGAAAAGCAAACTGATTGATTGTCGATTTGGCAAAAGGGTCCCTTACAACCATGCCTATTTGGATATTTATAGTGGTTTTCCACGGGTAATTGCCTCTTAGCGGTTACCATTTCGATATCTACAATACTCTGGAAGTCTCGCTTTCTGATCAATAACTGTCCTGTTTTGCCAATATTCTTGCTGATACCGACTCCTCCAATCGCTCCCATTCTTACCTCTTCGGTTTTGATAAGGCCCCTTCGCATTATTCGAAACCATTACTCGCTGACTGTTAGTGTTCCGGCCCACTTTCTTTTGATCTCCGCATTTTGGGCCAGGCTTTTCCCTTTACGAATCCTGAAGCCCAATGAGCTAATTTTGGTTCCAACAATATGTCACTTAATATTAACTAAACTTAAACATTACATTGAAAAGAAAAAAATATTGCAACTTAGTTGAGACAAGCATCTTCACATTTCATTTAGTTTCAATTACCTTCCTTTTCTTTTAAAAATTTCATTATTTTAAACGTAGCCTATATCATTTGAAGCAAATTTGTTTAGGAGAAAATGAAAATGCCATTGATTTTGTCCAAAATCCACTTAGTTCAAACTAGATTGCACATTTGTTTAATCCAAGACCATAGATGGAAAATGAAAAAGTAGCCAATTAGGTTGGAGTATGAGGATCTCTTATTGCACATTTGTTTAATCCAAAATCATAGATGGAAAATGAAAAACTAGCCAATTAGGTTCAAGTATGAGGATCTCTTCCTCTCTATATATGGGAGACTCCTCCATTTGTTTTGACACCTTTGATCGACGAAGACATATGGAAAGTCAAGGGAATTCTCGGAGGATTGAAAATTCTTGAGGTTGGACTTGAATTAAGCCATCAATGCCCTCGAATTGTGCTATAGAGAAGAAAGAATCATAGAATTGTCATGGTTCAATATTGCAATCAGAAATTGTACAACATTCATTGAAATGAATACATTTCATCTACATTTTCTGATCTAGAATTTGATTTGTGCAAACACATATGTAAAGATATGTTTACAAGAATATGCTTGTGCAAAACGCGAGCCATCTAATAAATATACAAAGTTAGAACTGAGATAATGTTCGCTTATGTGCTCACATATGACATTTCACTTTGCGTTTGTGATTGCCATGTGGCAAGCATGGGGCGCACAGATGAAAGATGAGGTGAGCAGAGATTTGGATGATGAAGCTTTTATGGTTGGATTGAACCTCAAAGTTATGGTTGGATTGAACCTCAAAGTTTTGGTTTTTATACGAATACGGATTGGTGATGGAAGTGGGCCAAGCGAAAGGTTTCCTTGTTTTTGAAGTATCAAGAACTTTCATTTGGATTTTCGATCTCAAATTTCATATTTTCTTTTTCTTTTTATTATTATTTTGGGCTTAGAGAGAAGTTTCTTTTATTATCATTATTACAAATAGTGTTATTATTATTATTAAATTTGGATCCCCTCTTGTAGATCACGGTACGAATAAAAGGGTTGATTGCTCTTTAGGTTGGACCGACGAAAAACTTTAATGGAAAAAAAATTTCCCTAGAAAATAAGAAGGGGAATTTAATAGTCTTAAATTTCTTTTTCTCCGAGTCTCTCGATTGAATTTTGGGGCCTTTTTAATGAATATCATCCTCGTCTAGCGTGATTTTTTTTTAATTGATAGTGAAACGGGCATGAGTTCCCCATCTTTTCTAATAGTCACTCGTTCGTCGAAATTAATTCTCTGTTAGTCTTACTGTTAAGATTGAATGGGACTGCTGCTGTGCTTCTCTTTATTGGACAATAGAATTTTCTTGAATAAGTACATCGAACTTTACTCGTATATACTTACCTTTTTATCAGATATATATTGAAAGTCACAAGCTAAAACCCTAAGTTTCATCGTTCTATGTTTCTCTGGCCAGGCAAGAATCCAAGAATCTGATGAATTGATAAAGATGGAAAAAGCAAAGAATTTGGATAAATTCAAACCGTTCTTCCCCTTGCCCTTCTGAACTCTCCAAATGGTACATTTCAGAATAAAGCAAACTGCAAAAAGCATGAGAATGAAGCAACTGCACCTAAGAAGCGACAAACAAAAGCTGCCATGATAAATAATCTTCATTGATTACCTCTAACAACCATCATGCAATCAACCCTCGAGACTTTGGATCGAGTTGCAAATCTCCAACGTTGAGAATGACTTCTTTCGAGATATACAGAGAAGCCGACCCAGGTACGTCCCCTCAAATATAACCCCATATAGTTCCGGTGTTGCAAGAGTTTCTCTTTCATTTGTGGTAAAAAGAACATCTGTGTACATAGATATTTTCAATTGCTACATGAATAACTTTGGAGTCTTGGATATACTTTACACTCGGGCTTGAAGTAACTGTAAGAGCTCGTCGGTTGATTGGTTTTTTCTGGTTTTGGTCAATGCAGTAACGACGAAGGAGATTAGAGATGTTGCACCAACGCATTATGTGCTCAAGATTGAGTCTTTCTCTTTGTTCGCAAAGAACAACAAGTTGAAGTATGAATCGAATGAGTTCGAAGCAGGAGGCTATAAATGGTTCATTTCTCTTTTCTCTAGTCTCCACCTCACACTTTCACATTCAGGGGCATCAAAAGAGCTACATACAGTGGTTCCACATTGCTAGCAAAAAACATCGGTCGATCAATTTTTGAAGATATTGTTTCTCATACGGAATCCTACGGCTATGCTCTAAATTTGAACCTTTCTTCGAGAATATGGTTTAAATACTTTACAAACAGATAATTTCTGTTGCTGCTCAAGAGTCTGATGTTCGAACCCTTTATAATCTTGTAAATTCATACAGGATAAGGTATTCTTTTTTATGATGAAGAGATTGTTGTGAAAATAGATGTTGATTCAGCAATCAGAAGTTGTAGCATTTCGCAAGTTCAGAGAATAATTATTGCGAATTCATAACCAAGAACTTTTCGTGTACGTTCCAGGCTCGAATTCACGAAAGCATCTTGATCTTGCAGGAAATTGATCCTGTATCCCAATGGAGACAAGAGCCGAAATGGTGAAGATCACATCTCCATATATCTGGCGGTTTCTGGGACCAGTGCTTTCCAACCTGGTGGGGCGATTCAGGTGGCCGTTAGCTTCTCTTTATACGATCAAATCCACGATAGATATTTAACTGAACAAGGTAAAAAGCTCGGTAATGACAGCAAAAGGTAAGATATTTGTCTCCTTCTAGACACTAATGTTGAATCAACAATCTTCGCTTGTGAATTGAAGGGAGAGTTACAAGGCTTCACGTGTTGAAAGCCCAATGGGGAGTTCCGAGATACATACCATTAAAATTTTTCACCGACCCGTCAAATGGGTACCTGGTGGACGACACCTGTGTCTTCGGTGTGGAGGTTTTCGTCATCAAGAGCTCGGGAGTCGGCGAACGTGTGAGGATGTTGGAGGAGAGCACACCGTATGCTTATGAATGGAAGATATCGAGGCTCTCAAGCTCGGAGGGTGAATATCGATTCTCTGATAAGTTCACTGTTGGAGTCCATGAATGGTAGCTCCTATTTACGAACATTCCTTTCGATGTAAACTTGTGTTTTTATTGATTCATCGTTTGTCCTCTCTTTTTATCATTGTTTTCAATCTTTTTCACAGGATGGTGTATATGCACCCGCGTGGTGATTCGGATAACAGGGGCAAAAACCTTTCGATGTTTCTTTGGTTACGTAATACTGAAAAAATTGGCTTCTGATGAGAAAGTGAACGTGAGGTTCGTCATTCGGTTAAAAAGCCAAAACAATGTCGTACTCCGTCAGCCGGAAGGTGAGTGTTTGTCCTCATAAGTGGATGAGCCACTTCGAGGCTATCGTATGCATAAAGTCTAGAGTAATGCCAAAGTACAGCGCTAATTAAATTGCACCCGTTAGGCTGTTAGTAAGGATCAAATTCGATTTCTCCATGTAGTCCGTGCGATTGGAAACCACTGAAATTTCTTATATTTCCCAACTGTAATCTTCTGCCCTCTTGCTTTGTCTTTGCAACTTTGCAGTTCTTACTACATGGTTTAGTCGCTCCATCTCAATCTGCGGTTGGCCGTCTTTCATGCCACTGAAAATGGTTCGCGAAAGGGTGAAGGATGATCCATGTGTCATTGAGGCCGAAGTCACGGTGGTTGGCACAACTAGCAAATTGCCATGATGGCAAACATATGTACGGAATGTATTCATAAGTAGACAATCACCGGCAATTCTTTCCTCACAACAATAATATATGGATTTGATGTATTTGTTGATACCTACATTTTAGTTGACAAACAGATCGAGTGTACATTTATGTAGAAATGAAAAAAATAATTAATAAGTAAAAAGAACAAAGGATCAATTCGGTCTTGGTCCGATTTGTGCAGCCCACAAGAGGAGCCTTGAGCCCAAATTGCGGCCCAGATCCACCAAATCCATCAATTTCTACTCATTGAAGTGTCCATCGCGCGGCCCGATTCACGTAGCCCGGTTTCGATTTGTTCCAACACTGCCCAGGCCCATCGAATATATAAAATCAATTTAAGCTTCAGCCGAAACTCAATTTGGTCCAGGGCCCAAGCCCGTGAGAGAAACCGATGACCAAATGTTCGTGAAAATGCTTGAATGAAATTGCATACACAACTAAAAAGCATCTTCCTGAACCTGAACCTGCTTAATCCATGATGTAAAAGTTGATTTCATCCTTTCTATCTCTAGTCTCAGTGATTTAGACTATGGCTGAAACCGTCAAATGCTATGCCTCTCTTGTTTTTATCTAATATTATGTGTACATTTAGTCTTCGATCTATACTGACTTTGTTACCTTCTCCACCATATATATATCGATGTATAAAGCCTGAATCTCAGTCATAGAGTAAGTATTTTTTTTTCTATATTTTAATTTGTGATTGTTGTTTGCATCTAAAAAATAATACCAATAAATAAATAAAAAACTGAGAAGAGTAGTTACCTAGAGGGTCACTCAACGTACATGTTTCTTGTGTACTATGCTACGTGCTTATTTGTGGTGATCGGGGAGCTCTCCGGCGAGAAAAATTGGAGAACTATAGTTCTCAGGTCACTAAAAAAATCCATGGAAAGCAGAGTGCACATGCTGTCTATGTGTTGATGGGTTGAAGATAATGAAAGTGATGGCTCTCTGTGAATCGTCCAAATAAAATGGTGCAGCTTTGATTAGGTTGTGCTTGGATTCTGGGCAAGGGCTCACGGGCCCTCGCTTTTGTCAGTGAGGGCATCGCGGTCCTCACCCCGAGCGGTGAGGGGTGCAATGCTCTCACCCAAGGCCAGTGAGGGTCAGCCGGCTACCCTCGCTAGCCCTCTCTTCAAAACCCTAAAAATAAAAAAACAAAGAAAAAAAAGAAGAAATTCAAAAAATTGTTAAAATATCAGCAAAATATTATTAAAAAAGTGTTGTCTATGTCAGCAATTTCCGATTAAAATTGACAAGATTGACTCAATTGGCAAAAAATGCAAATGTTTAAAAATGACTTTTGCCTTGCCTCCTTACGGGCGTGGGAGTCGAAATTCACTCGAAAAATGTTTAAGACTTAAATGACACCTCCCCCTTCCAAGTTTGAAGGGTGGACTGGGTGAACCCCAGGTGGTTAAAAAGGTTTAGGATTAAATTAGCAAAAATGTAATAGGTTTAGAAATTTTTGGATAATTTTCCGTCTTTAATCTATTATGAGGATAACAATATGTTCTGAACAAAAAAAAATAAATAAAAGAAATAATTATAAGTTGTTGTAGGGTCCATAAAAACCAAATAATAAAAAGTTTAGGGACTACATTGAAAACATTAAAAGTTCAAGGACTGCATTGCATATTAGACTAAAGTTTATGGACTACATTGAATAAATTAAAAATTCAAGAATAAATTATATATTAAGCCAAAGTTCAGGGACTGTTTGTTTCGTTATCCCCAATTTTATCTATAAGGAAATTGAATATAAACAAATCAGAATTTTACCACCACTTGCGGTGGCCTAACTGGATAAGAGCTCCCATGACATTTATCCAGAACGGAGCAGTTCGAATCCCGCGGGACGCATGGGGTCTTAAGCGCGACGTCGGGGTGGTGGGTCTTCCACTAGCGCCGTCCCAGGGTTTACCCGCCGGCTGCCGACTGTACGGGGTTCACTGAACATAAAAAAAAAAAAACAAGTCAGAGTTTTTTTTTTTTAAATAATCGACTTGCAGATGCTTTATTTGATGTGTTATCTCCTTACTTATATGTAGAAGCACACAATATAAGAAAATCGAAGGGAAACCTGGGACAATTAAGAATCACCACGATGAATGATTTAGGGTCGAGTTTCACTTTACCTCCCACAACAACCGTACATTGTGGGATATGCATGGAAGATGTTCCGTCGATCTCAATCTTCAAGACCACGGAGCGGTGCGATCACTCCTTCTGCAGTCACTGCGTGTCCTCATACATCGCCGCAAAGATCAAGGACGGAGTGGCAAACGTGCGATGTCCCGAGTCGGATTGCAAGGCGATGCTAGATCCCGTTACCTGCAAACAGCTTGTCTCGAGCGTAGGGTTCGCCCGACGGTCCGACCTCCTGTGAGAATCGGCAGTTCTAGGGTTCGCGAGGTGTTACTGCCCGAACTTGAGTTGCAGAGAGATGATTGTAAACGAGTGCGGGGGGATGGTTTTTTTTGTTTTTTGTTTTTGGGGGGTTGCTCAAGTGTCCCAGTTGCAACGGGAGTGGTTGGTTTCGCGACGAGGATATTCATCTTCTGGAACGTCTTGCGGAGAGGCAGCGGTGTCCTCAATGCCACGTTCACGTGGGGTGCATTGGAGGTCGCAAGAAAATGGGGTGCAGGTAAACTCCTCTGATTAACTTAGGTTTGATGATTCCTTAAATAGTTAATTCTACCAATGTTTCCTCCCCCGTCGCATCTCTTGCTTCGACTTGAATAAATAACAAGGCTTCTTATTCCCTCGAGTCCTAACGTGCTCTTTTAGGTTTGGGATGATTTAAATAATCTGTGGAATTTTGATCAACCGCACATTCATTCATCCCTATATATATATGCATGCATGAATATGTAAAGGGCCACGTAAAATCTGGCTACTCAGCTAATTTATTTTAGATCCCAGTACTACAAAACGAATAAAAAAGGACCCTCGTTTCGGCTTTTATGCAGATGTAAAACTCAATTTTGCTACGGATGCGGGCGAAAGAGAGGCCCCTCCTCTTCTTGTGCCTGCAGAAAAGAAGTCTGGGAGTACAGTGGCATCACGCTGGGCTTGGCCATACTATTTCTCTCAGTTCTGCTTGGGTCATTCCTTTATCTGATATATATCATTTCGCTGGGCTGAGAAAATATTAGGTTCTAAGATATCTTTTCTTGGAGGGCTGAAGGAGACTATCCATTGTTGTTGATATTAGGTTTTGGAGTTACATTTTGATTATTCAAATTACTAACAGTTGTCAGATTCTATGATGTTCATTTGATGACAATTGACAAGCTAAGAATGGGTATTTTGAGGATTGTAGCTCCATTTTGGAGACCAAAAAAAGGAACTTCTCTCGTTTTTTTATTCTCTATCTCAGTGGAGACGATCAGAAATGAAGAAGGTTGTGCGTCTATGTATCCGGCTGTGACCATTCCTTTGAAGGTCGGCTCGGATGTGAATGCAACTGTTAGGTTCTTTGTGTTTGATCGAATCTGCGACATGTACTTGGCAAAACAAGGTAACCATCTCCAGATATTTGAGGAAAATGCTCAATGCAACTTTGGTTGGAACTTTTAAAAAATTTACATTTATGCTAAAAAGGGGGCACTAGGAGGTTTCGCACGATGAGTCCAAGTGGGTATTCCAAGATTTGTGCCCCCAGAAAATTTTTAAGGATCAATCAAACGGGTACCTTGTTATTGACACTTGCATTTTTGGAGTGGAGGTTTTCGTCATCATGAACTTCGGCATAGGTGAATGTCTAACACTAAGTAAGGGTACATTCTCACGGACACATGAATGGAAGATAGCAAATTTCTCAAGTTTGGTAGAACAATCCTGCTAGTCTAAAATATTTTTTTTGCTAGAGATTAGATATCATAACTTAAATTTCTTAAATCTGTTAAGTTTCTGTAGGAATGATATCTTTGGCGTTTGCTTATAGATTTGTTTCATACGAGACCAAGACATTCCAAAAGAATCGCGGTCCATATCAATAAAAATCAAAAGACGTGGTGCCACATTTAATAGAAGGATAACATTGCAATGAATTTCAAAAAACCAAAAAGAAGAAGAAAGAAGAAGGTAACGGATTGAATTTATGATCGAGCCAAAGGTTACAACAAGTGGTGTGGTCGATCATCAAATAAATGGAGACTTATAAGACACTTCCAATGACTTCACGCGAAGAATAAATGTTGGGTCGTGGGGCCTCTTGTCTGCACTCGACTTATGCTAAAATATGTGATTTGAATTCCTTAAAAATGACACTATACTATTTGTCCTTCAAATTGGATTTTGCCTCGTTAAATATTTAATAAACTATAAATAAGTCATATTATGGGCAAACTGCCTTATCAAAAAAAGAAATAAAATATTCTAAATTATACATGCCATAGATAAACAAATTATTGCTTTTCATTGGACTTTTGACGTTTTATTCCTAAAACAAATTTTCATGATTTCTTTGTAATCATCCATCATATGTGGCCCCGCTAAGGAAAAAAATTATGAATACGTCCGATCCCCAATTTTGAATCAGTAAAATTGCAAAACTTGAAAAGGCTTCATTACAAAATGTCATCTCTTTAACTAAAAGTACCAATTTAAATATTTTTTTGGGATAATCGCTCAAAATTCCTTGTAAAGTTTGAACTTTAACAATGTTTCACGATAGACTGTTAAAAAGTAAATATTATCTCTCTTAACTTTGACGATTTTGGGTTATGGCACTTTTGAGAACACTTCTATAACATGATTAATATAATTTTAAGAGAGGGGGAGGGGGCGGACATGCTGTCAATGGAGCTAAAACAATGCAACAAAATTATTTTGTTAAGAAAAACGAGATAATTATTTTTACTTTCCTATTTCTCTATTTTTCTGTTTTCCGTAACTAGTTTGGAATAGAAATGCGTTTTGGTAACGCAATTTGATTTTTCTATTTCTAGAATAGATTTCTATTTCAGAAATAGATTTGAAAAAAATCAGAAGTTAAAATTTTTAACTTTCACGAGAAATCAATTTCTGTTATAGAAATTTTATTATTTGCACTTTTAATAATTATGTAAATAAAATAAAATAAAAAATCAGCGAATGTAATTAAAGTTGGAGTTCACGAGGCTGTTTCAAAATTTAAGAAAGATTGTGCAATCATGCCTAAAATCGAGGAAAGAATCCGTAACTTTTCAAAAAGTCGGGATTACGATCCAATGGTGGCAAATTTGGGAGATTTTGAGCGGTCAACTTTCTTGATGATTTTCTCGGAACGAAGCGACTGAATCTTGGGAAACCATAAAAAAGCAGTCTCTTTTCTTCCATATCTCTCACTCCATCAAAGACCTTCGGAGCCATCAAGCATCATCTGTGCTGTAGCAACAAGAAGAATCACACAATGTCAAAGAGAAAGAAAGAAGCAACGGATTCAAATGCTGCTAAAGTGGGCGACGAACATGATGGTACCGTTTCCCTCCTTGAGTTTCTCCCAGAAACAACAAATGATAATAAGCAAGTGGAATTTTGCCCCAAGTAAGACAATATAGTTAATGTGCTGCATGAGTCTCTCTCTTGCTGGTGGTAAAAAGATTGTCGATGTAGTAGGATTTTCCAATTGTTACATGAATAACTTGGAGTCTCGGGTATAATTTGCACTCGGGATTAAAGTAAAAACTTGAAGGTTGATCGGTTTCTTTTTTTTTTTTTTTTTTTCAATGCAGTATTGTCGACAGAGCTTAGAGATGTTGTGCCAGCACATTTTGTGCTCAAGATTAAGTCTTTCTCTTTGTTCGCGAAGAAAAACATGGAGAAGTATGAATCTGGCGAGTTCGAAGCAGGAGGATATAAATGGTTCGTTTCTGTTCTCTCCAGTCTCCACCTCACTCTCACATTCGAAGGCATAAAAGAACTATATACGCTGGTTTAACGTCAGGTGGCCGAAAAACATCGGTCAACTAACTTTTGAAGAGAATGAACATAATATAGAATCCTATGGCTATGCCCCAAGTTTGGGCCTTTCTTTCAGAGGATGGTTTATATACTTTACAGGCACTAATTTCTGTTACTGCTAAGAGTCTGGTGTTTGGACCCTTTGTAGTTTCGTATATTCATCCAAAGTAAGGTAACTTTTTTTTCTAAGATAAAGAGATCGTTGTGAGATTATATGTCGCTTCAGTAATCAGAAGTTGAAATACTTCAAAGATTCTAAGAATAATTATGGCCAATTGACGACGGGAGACTTTTCGTGTACATTCCATGATTGGGGAGCATCTTGATTCTGCAGGAAACTAATCCTCTATCCCAATGGAGACAAGAGCCGAAACGGAGAAGATCACGTGTCGGTATATCTGGCGGCATCTGGGATGAGTCCTTTTCAACTTGGTTGGGAGATCCGTCCTTTTCAACTTGGTTGGGAGATCCACGCGGTCGTCAGGCTCTCCGTGTATGATCAAACCTGCGATAGATACTTCACTGTACAAGGTAAAAGATCTGTAACAGCAGCCCGAAAAGCAAAGATATTGTCACCTTCTGAATACTAATAAGGAATTGACGGAACTTTGCTTGTGAAATGAAGGGAGAGTCGCGAGGTTTCACGCGTTGAAAACCGAATGGGGAGTTCCGAGATACATGCCTCTGAAAACTTTCACCAACCCATCGAATGGGTACCTCGTGGATGACACCTGTGTCTTCGGAGTGGAGGTTTTCGTCATCAAGAGCTCAGGAGTTGGCGAATGTTTGATGCTGAAAGAGAGCGCATCATACACTCACGAATGGAGGATATCGAGGCTGTCGAGCCTGGGCGATGAATCTTTCTCTGATGTGTTCACTGCTGGAGACCATAAATGGTAACTTCAAATTACAAACTTCCTTTCAATGACAACTCTTGCTCTTGCGCATATTTACTTTTTTCCTTTCTATTGCTACTACTTTTTCATTTTCTTCCCCAGGAAGGTGTGGCTGTTCCCGAGGGGTAATTTGGCTAACAGAGGCCAAAGCCTTTCGATGTTTCTCGTTCTAGTTGATGCGGACAATCTGGCTTCTGGGCAGAAAGTGAACGTCAAATTCGTCCTTCGATTAAAAGACCAAAACAACATTTTACGCGGTCAGCAAGGTAAGTGTTTGTTCTCAGGAGTGGGATGAGAGGTCCACTTCAAGGCCATTGTCATTAGTAGCGAAAACTGAAAGTCCAGAGCGATTCACAATGTCAACTGCACGATGAGCTTTGCTCTCGCCACAGCACACCGCTAAATAAATTGCACCCGTTAATGAGTAGAGAATTTGGTTTGTTCATGTAGTCCGTATAGTTAGAAACCGCTGAAATCTCTTAACGTTTCCAGACTTTAATTTTCTGCATCCTTGCTCTTGTCCTTGCCATTTTGCAGTTTGTACTACTGTATGGTTGAGTAGCTCCGCCACGAACTGGGGTTGGCCTGCTTTCATGCCGCTGAAAACGGTTGGGACATGCCTGATGGACGATTCATGTGTCATTCAAGCACAAGTCATGGTGCTTGGCACAGTTAACAAATTGCCATGACAAAAGTGCCATGCACTGGATGTGATGATAATCAAATGATCCTTGTTAGTTCTTTCCTCGTGACATATATTACATGGATTGAATTTGCTCATTGTTGATGCTAAATTTTAGTTAGACAAAGATAGGGCGTACATTTATGTAGAAATAAATAAATGAACAAAGAGTAAAAAGAACAAAGGCTCAATTCGGTCTTGGTCTGATTTGCGCAGCCCACAAGAACACCCTTTAACCCAACTCATATCATATTATTTTATGACACTGTTCTATTATCGCATTAGATTGACGTGTGGTTTTCATTTTAGCTCATGGGATCATGCCCCGGGCTTATAACAAGTCATGTAATATATTTTACCAGACTTGTATAGGGTTTACTTTTTAAAATTCACTCTTATCTTTCATTATCTCTGCGATGTGTTGTTTTGAATTCCTCATATGGCATTCATGTTTTGAATTTTCAGTTTTGTTCAACAATTAGGATGCACTTTAGGAGTGACTTAAATTGAATATCCATGCATGAACACTTAGTAAAAAGAACCTTAAGATTTTACATTTTGACGGAATTGCATGAACCACTTTTTAGATAAATAAATTTAGTTTAGGTACTGAAAGAGCATTAATTAATTGATTTGTGTAATCAAGTCTCTGAATTTAGGAGCTCTAGTTCTTAAGAAGTAGAGCGTATTTTCACGTTATGCTTGGTTCCTGACCAACCCAATAGGCAGTGTTGAGTCCCTTATGGAATAGAATCCAGTCTTTAGATCAATCGAATTTGAATTTCTTAACATCGCACGTGGTAAGGGTCTAGAGAAACTCACGCTGAATGAGATCGCAAACCTTTAGTGGAGGCGATGCTAGTTCATGCTCAATAATTTGCTAAAGTCGCTTCTCCAAATCCCACTTCGGGAGGGTCGCAACAGTGTTCTTATAGTAAGTCTTTTGCACCCAACTCTGCCTCTAGCTAGGTTCTCGCAGACATTGTCGTAAATATTGTCGATACCCTTTATTGAACAAGTTGCAGTAATTAGTATTTTCGGCGTGAGTCTCCATATGGCAGAGACGACAGTGCATTTTCGAATTTCTCTTGATGTTAAATAAAAAGTACAATTAATTAGATTGCATATGACAAATTATAAAAATGGTCTTGGTAACGACTGCTTCTTGGACATTGATTAATCATAACTAGTAATGAAATATTTTCACTTTTAATGCAGTGACCGTGCTTAAAGCAGGAAAGAATGTGCTTTGGTAATTAAAAATTTTCTATATTTGGATGTTTGATAAAAGTCCATAGGGCAATGATATCTCACTAAGAATAGAAAATATATAAAATATTGTGACTTCTTAAGGTCATGGTGCAAAAAAAAAATATAAACCAAAAAAGAAACACATAAAGTTTACATTTGTACTGTAATTTTCATTTTATTTATCCGGTCAACATTGAAAAGGAGGGCTAGTGGGGGTTACTGCATTTTCGCCTAAGCACAGGAAAAGAAAAGGAATTTGGATCGTCTTAATTTGATCACTACATTTCTTTCCCAAAAAACGAAGCGACTGAATCTTGGAAAAAGAAGAAGAAGAAGCCTCTTTAGATATTCCTTCTTCCATTTAATACGAAACACCCCTGACCAGAAACCATCAAGAATCATCATAATTTGAAGTCCCAAAAGCAGAAGAAAAGATAAATATTAAAACAATAAAATGGATTTCTTTATTGAGTTAATATTACGAACAATCCCAAATTTATAATAAATTTATTCCAAATTAATTTTATGACTATAAAAAAATTCCAAATTGGTACATCTTTGAAAATTTATCATAAATCAAATTTCTTGATCATAAAAAATCTCAAATTGATACATTTGTGACAATTTTATTATTCCCTCAATTTCCTTTAAATTGGATTAATATAACGAAAAATCACAAAATGACTTTAAATTGGTGCACTAGTCAATTATTGCGTATCATTCAACTCAGTAATTTGTCGATGAAATTTAATGTAAATTAACGGAATGGCAAATTTGTCACATGTATAGGATTGGTGGCCAAGTTTGGACTAAGTCATTAGTGTATTAATTTGGGTTATTTATTTATTTATTTATGGTAATCACCCATTATTTTTTCGAAAACAGTGAAATGGAACCAAGCTGATGATGGCACGTGGTTTCGCATTTATTTATTTTATTAATATATAATATATGTTATATAAATCAAGAATCAGCACAGAGAAAAGAAGGGAACTTTGAATATGAATCGATTCGAACTAGAGTCTCGATACTCCACCTCTCTGCTTCCTCAATGAGGATTTCCTCGGAACGGAGCGACCGAATCTTGGAAAACCCAAAAAAAAAGCAGTCTTTTTTCTTCCATGTCTTTCACTCCACAAAAGACCAAGCATCATCGGTACTGTAGCTACTTGATGAATCATACGATGCTAAAAAGAAAGAGTGAAGCAAAGGATTCAAATGTTGCTGAAGTGGGCAACAAACATGAAGGTACCATTTCCCTCTTTGAGTTCCTCCCAAAAACAAGAAATGAAAATGAACTCGTGGAATTTTATGGCGTGAAGATGCGTCTATTGATCTTCTTCAATTGATCTCTTTTTCCCCTTTGAGGGTTGTTGTTGTTGTTGTTGGGGCAAAAAGTTCTAAAGCACTTTTGCTAATTAAGTTATAAACATTTTAACTTTACCAATTCAATCCTAAACCTTTTCACTTCTTGTCAATTCAATTCATCTGGCCAATTTTGGCTGAAAAATACTGACATGGACACCAGCGGTACCACGTAGGACCGCTGGCGTTAACGTGGACAATTTTTAATAATATTTTAATATTTTTTGAATTATTATTATTTTTCTCTCTCTCTTTTTGTTTTTTTTTTTTTGGCTTTCTTGGCCTTTTTTGGTGGCCAGCCATAGGCAACGGCTGGTCACCGACCATAGCCGATTGGCTGGCCTCGCCCACCAGGTGAGGCCCAACCTGGTGAGGATGAGCCTTGACGAGGGGAGCCCTCGCTTGGGGGCGGCTTGGCAAGGGTCGCTTCGGGGAGGTCGACCCCTCTCCTAGGCCAGGGTGGCCTCGCCAGGCATCAACCGGGCGATGGCGACGCTAGGTGAGGGCGCCCTGGCCTGGGCGATAGCGACCGGCTGGTGGAAGAAGGAGGAGAAGGAAAAAAGAAAAAGAAAAAGAAAAAATATTAAAATATTAAAAATAAAATATTAAAATATTAAAATATTATTAAAAGTTGTCCATGTTAGCGCCGGTCATGCCACGTCAGTCGGCCGGCGTCCAATAAGCAAAATCCGGCCAAAATTGATCAGAAATGACTGAATTGGCACAACGTAAAAATGTTTAGGACTTAATAGGCACCAAAAAAATATTTAGGACTAAATAGGCACAAATGCAAAATGTTTAGGACTTTTTTTTTTTTAACACTTTTCCCTTTTATTCTGTTGAAAAGTATTCCGAGACTTCCTAGTCAATGATAAATAGACTGTTGAGGCCGAAGTCACGGGCCAGGCGGTGCTAGTAAGCATGACAAATGCGACGCGAATTCATGATCAGACAATTTTTATCGTGATTTCCTCTACGTTCTATGCTAATAGTTTTAAGACAGTAAACTTGTGGAATTGTTCTTTTGCAACTAGTTGATGTTTCTCTCTTTTGATCTGTCGTTGTTTGCAGCACAGTAAGTTTTTGATCCTATTCTCCTGTCTGTTCATGTTTGCTACTATTACCCGACCACAGTAAGAACTAAATTCCAGCAATGGAATGTCCTGATGCATGTTGCTTCTGCGGCATCCTTTTGTTGCCACATACGTCGTATTGGTTGGCAGAAAATTAATTGTACTCATACGAGACCAATTTTCCAAAAAAAGTTGCAGTCCATGTCATAAAAAAACAAATGCCATGGTGCCACATTTTTTTTTCGAAGGATCACATTACCACAAATTTAAAAAATCACACCCTTGAAGTCCTAAAAAAATGCTGTACTATTTGACCTTAAAATTGCCCCGTTAAATATTTCATGAACTGTAAATAAGTCCTATTATAAGCAATTTGCCCTCTCAAAAAAAGAAATGAAAACTTCTAAATTATACTTGCCGAAGATAAGCGACACTTTGCTTTTTATCGGACTTTTGAGGTTTTTATTTCTAAAAAAAAATATACTTGATTTCTTTGTAATCGTTCATCATATGTGCCCTCCTAAGAGAAAATTATGAATACGTCCGATCCCCAATTTTGACTCGGTAAAGTTGCAAAACTTGAAAAGGCTCCCTTAGAAAATGTCATATCTTTAACTATAAGTATCAATTTAATTTTTTTTTTTGGGATAATCGCTTAAAATTCCTTGTAAAGTTTGAACTTTAGCAATTTTTCACGATAGACCATTAAAAAGTAAAGATTATCTCTCTTAACTTCGACACTTATGGATTGGGGCTCCTGAACTTTAATTTTTATTGTAGTCGTTGAATTTTTCTATTTGCATAGTAATTAATGATGAGAAAACCTGTATGACATGATTAATAAAATTAAAAAGAAAAACAGAGAGGGATGCACTGTCAATGGAGCTAAAAAAATTCAACAAAATTATTTTGATAACCATTTTAACCAAAAATTAATTTCCGGAATAGAAATATATTTTCTATTTCTATTCTTGAATGAGTTTTAAAGCAAAAATATATGTTTGATAATGACATAAAATTTCTATTCCCATAAAAGAAAGGGTTAATACTCTGAAAAAAACCCTAAACTATTTTTTTGACTATCAAAAGCCCAAAAAATTGGTACACTTATGACAAATTTATCCTCTGTTAGTTTTTGTTAAATTTTATTATCAAATTATTAAGTTAAATAACACATGATAGTTGACCTATATACCAATTTAGGATTTTACGCTTCGTTTATCACAGTTTACAATTTTTGTGATTTTTTTTTGTGGTATTAATCCAATTTAGTATATGGTATATTTGTTACAAATTTATTATTTTGGGGTTTTTTGCAGTCGAATAAATTAGTTTGGGGTAAATTTGTCATAAATGTATCAGTTTAGGTTTTTTTTTTTTTTATAGTTAGTCGGGGTAAATTTGTCACGGATATATCGGTTTGTGATTTTTCATGGTCAAAACAATAATTTAGGGTAAATTTGTCACAAATGTACTAGTTTGAGGTTTTTTAGGGTATTAACTCTAAAAGAAATTCATTTAATAACAAAAAAAGTTTCTCCCTTTCGGGTGGTGGCAGATAGTGGCAGCTGTGACCGGCTAACTGCAAGGACGAGTAATAAAAAGAATTTTTATTTCTCATTTTTGTTCTAGAAATAAAGAAGTTGAAAATTTTTACATCTCATTTCTGTTCTAAACCTATATTTATAGTAAAAATTTGTTCTAGAAATAGAAAAATAAAATTATTTTGCCATAGGGATTTCTATTCAAACAAATCTGGATCAAAAAAATAGTTCTGAAATATAAATAAAATAGTTATTATGCGTGTCTTTAATAATTATGAAAATAAATTAGCAAATGCAATTAAAATCGAAGTTCACGAGGCGATTTCAAAATTTTAGAAAGATTGTGCAATGATGCCTAAAATCGATGAAGTAATCCGTAACTTTTCAAAAAGTCGCGATTACGATCCAATAATGGTAAAGTTAGGAGATTTTGAGCAATCAACTTTCCTTTTTTCTCCTTTCTGGCGGTAATGGAGTGGTGATGTATTTTCGACTGAATCTTGAGAAACCCAAAATAGAAAAAAAAAAAGGCAGTCTTTTTTCTTCCATATCTCTCACACCACCGAAGACCTTCGGAGCCATCAAGCATCATCTGTGCTGTAGCTACATGAAGAATCATACAATGCCAAACAGAAAGAGAGAAGCAACGGATTCAAATGCTGCTGAAGTTGGCGACGAACGTGATGGTACAGTTTCCTCCTTTGAGTTTCTCCCAAAAACAATAAATGATAATGAACAAGTGGAATTTTATGTCGTGACGATGTGTCTATTGATCTTCTTTAGTTGATCTCTTTTTTCCTTTTCTGGGGTTATTCTTCTCTCACTGTTTGTGATTTTGGGGGGTTCTAACTGAGCAGAGATAACTACGGAGATTAGAGAGATCTCGCCGGCTCATTATGTGCTCAAGATCGAGTCTTTCTCTCTACTGTCAAAGAGCGGCATCACCATGTATGAGACAAACGAATTCCAAGTTGGTGACCATAAGTGGTATATCTACAATCTCCCTTTGCAAGCACAAATTTTTGTGTTACTCCACGCTTGCTGTCTTCTTGGTTTTATTATTTCTTAACATTGACGGTGAAGATTATGGTGTATATATTTTCATAGAAAAAGGCTTGAGGATGTCTTTTAGGTTTTATTGTTCTTTCTCATTGAATCGACATTTTAGGAGGCTCAGATGAATCTCGTGTTTGTGGGTTACCAAGTAAGGATGTGGTTAAGATGTGTTGTTTCATGCGCTTTTTGGTGACTACACGATTGCTAATCATGCATAGCGATGCGGTCCTTCATTGAAGGCTCCAATCGTGTTCAGTGAGGATGGAAACTTCGCTCAATGGTCTCAAAATTGAAGATCATATAATGGGAAAATCTGTCGATATTCAGCTATCGACGGAAACTCTTCATGGGTATATGTTTCTTTAATCTGATTTTCTGTGATTGTGTAGGAGATTGATTCTCTATCCCAATGGAGACAAGAGCATGAAGGGAGAAGATCACGTGTCCCTATATCTGGCTGTTTCTGGGGCCAGTCCCCCTAAATTTGGCTGGGAGATAAATGCAACTGTTAGGTTCTTTGTGTTCGATCAAATTCGTGATGAATACTTAGCAAAAGAAGGTACGTTTTTTTCCCTAAATTTCTTAAAGAAAAAGTGATTTACACCTTTGGTAGCTTGGAGAACTCTCGCTTTATATGTTGCAGGGAAAAATAGGAGGTTCCATGCAATGAAGTCCAAATGGGGAATTCCACGATTTATGCCGCTAAAAACTTTCATCGATCCGTCAAACGGCTACCTTGTTGATGACACGTGTTTTTTCGGAGTGGAGGTTTTTGTTGTCAAAAATTTAGGTCAGGGTGAATGCTTGACGCTAAAGGCGAGTCCGAATTCTGTTAGTCACGAATGGCAGATATCAAAATTCTCTACTTTGGTGAATGATTGCTTCTCTGAAATATTCACTGCGGGGAAACTCAAGTGGTAGCTCTTATATCACCCCTAGCCTTTTTTTTTTTGCTCTTGCATATTCCTTTCTTTCTGATTTGTTATCATCGCTTGGTTGCTTTTCGTTTGCTCAGGAAGTTACATCTGTATCCAAGGGGTGACACGTACAACAGGCACAAAAACCTTTCGATATATCTTTGTCTGGTAGATTCAAGTTGTCTGAAAGTCAAAGTCACTTATACCATTCGGTTAAAAGGGAAAGCTGGCAGGACGCACCAGATGACAGTAGGTAACCGCCGATCTAAACTGAATGGCGATCACAAAATCTTTAGCTAAGTAATTATATCAAAATGAACGGAAAGATAACTGGAATATCATTATTATGAAACATGTCATTGTTCTTATCCCACTTTCTCGCTGAGGCATAATCACACTATATGCCAAGTATTTAATCTGATTTATTTGGTTTTCCACCATTGTTCTCGAGTTTAAGATTAAGACAGCTAATTCTTCTTTTGCAGGTTTTTCTTGGTTCAGTGGTTCATGTAAAGAGTGGGGTTTGGACTCTTTCTTGCCGCTGAAAACTGTTCAAGAATACTTAGTTGGTGATGTGTGTGTCGTGGAGGCTGAAGTGAAAGTTCTTGGCATAGTGAGTAAACTGCCATGATTAACTGCCGAGTTCATGATCAATCACTGACTAATGTTTCTTCCGTAGCTGGAGCATTTTTTTTTTAAAAATTATCTTGGGTTAGGACCTCCCTTGTTGGATAACTTTTGGGTTATTAGTTTATTTTGATAGTTTGTTCACCAGATGTTCGGGATCCTCTTTTGACTAGAAAGGCAAGGTGGGCAATACATCTGCAAACTCTTTTGTCTTCCTCACCTCTCAAAGATTGCGACTGCCATGATTATATATGTCTATGCTTCTTGCGTTGTGTTGCAGTCAAAACATAAGTTACTTAACCGTTTTGCCTGTATGTTTCTTTTTTGCTTTCCTCTTCGGATACAAAGCCCGAAAGTGGGTGTCACTTATAGAATCAAAATGACTGACTGAGTCTTCATTACTGCATTTGCGTATCTGGAATTCAAGAAGTTAGAGCTTATACGGTCGACAAGGAAAAATCATTAGATACTAAAGTTTGTAAACGAGAGTCTAGATCTTGACCAAAACCAAAAAAGGGAATCTAAATAGTTTGAGCAGGTTCAACTGCTCAACGAGAAGAGTTCAGTGAGATGTTTTAAGCTCTATGGTGATGCTGGCGATGTTTTTTTTGGATATTCAAGTGCTCTATTTGATGCTTACATTTTGTGGGACGGATTGGAAGACTTCTGTTCATTCAATTAAGGCGTGAATACATAACTTTATTCACCATTTTGATCAGCCCCAATCATCCCATTTTGATTAACCAAATGGGGCCTTATGGCGTGACCTATGTGTCTCTTTGTATTTTTCGATAGGCTGATTAAGGAGTTGGGCAATGTCGCAATCACAAAATATTTGAAATAGTGTTCGATTTCTAAATGTAAAATATTGAAAAAGTACCTTATGGCACTTGTTAAGCGTTATTAAAATTTTAACTTGAAATGATAAGCGACCGTGTTAAAATTATAATCCTCTAGTTACTAGAATAGTATGAAAAGCGTTATTATTAATTTCTCGAATACTATAGGACAATTTCATGGTGAAGTTAAAAACTAACTTCTTAAGGAAATTTTTTAAACTTCCCAAGGAGGGATAATTATTCTAGAATACTTCCTAGCTTCTATGATAAAGCTAACCAATCCATGGCACAGACAAAAGAAGGGAGAGCTACAAGGTTTCATGCGATGCAGTCTCAATGGGGGCATCCCGAGATTTATGACGTTAGCGACTTTCACTGACCCGTCCAATGGATACCTCGTCGACGACACCTGTGTTTTTGGAGCGGAGACTCTCGTCATCAAGAATTCGGGCTTGGGCGAATGTTTGACACCAATAGAGGGTACATCATATACATAGGAACGGAAGATATCAAAATTCTCGACTTTGGCGTATGAGTGCTGCCGTTCTGAATCAACTTTCGCTGGAGATCATAAATGTTTGACTTGATTCTTGAGTGTTAAAATTCCATACGAATGTCAACTTCGTATCTGCTCATACCTTTCCCTCCGCGTTTCCAAGCGTTCTCGTTGGTTAAGTTTCTTCATCAGTTCAGGGAGGTGCGCCTCCTTCCCGGGGGTGAATCGGCAGAGAGGAACAAAAGCCTCTTAATACATCTTGCTCTGGCCAATTCAGGGATACTCGATCTTCGGCAGAAAGTCAACGCAAGCTTCACCATTCGGTTGAGACTCAAAGATGGCACTGTTCATCCGGAGCAGACGACTAAAAGTAATTCTCTCAACTAATATTGGTATACTAACTCAATACAATCTCTAGAAAAGATGTTTGGGTGGGAGATACTAAATCCGATTCCTTTGGGGGTTGGCATTTGTCTTTAATGTGCTGTCAATGTTCTGCTTTGCAGATTCGCTTTGGTTCAGTCCTTTGAGCCCTCCGTGGGGTTGGCCTCGCTATGTGTCGCTGGAAAGGGTCCAAGATTACCTTGTGGACGATGAATATGTCGTTGAGGCTGAAGTCACCATCATTGGCACAGCTAGACAACTGGCCCGGTTATTGGGTTCGAGCTCATGATAAGGCGATCCCTACTATTGTTTCCTCCGTGTAGTTCTCATAGTTTTAAGCCAGCAAAACTTGTCGAACTGCTTCTTCGCCACTAGTTGATCGGTGTTTTCCTCTGTTAATTCTTGGGTTCCTCTTCTTAACATATATATGAATTGTCGATCCTATACTCTCCCTACTTGCTCATGTCCAACAAAACCGATAGACGTATCCGACTTCAGGAAGATTTTCTGCGAAGCAACTCCCAGTTGCAGCTCCCTTTCGCGGCGTCCTTTTGCCGTCACACGCTTTGCATCTGATTACGAACAATTATCTCGAGCGGCATCAAGACTAGTTTTTTCAAAATGAACGCTGGCTCCGCTGGGGTCGCACATCTTCAGGAGTTCTTCATATGTTACTCAGGCCTACAAGCTAATAAAGAGTAATCTAGAGTTTCTCTTACAAGAACAAGATTTTTATCATTTTTATTCCGTGTTGACACTGAAAGTTGCTTCACTAATTAGAAGCTGGGGAATTGGGGAAATTCTATGGGCCAGCAAGTGTTTTATACGGGATCGGTCCCGTATTCAACTTGGATTGTTGGGGAAAAAAAAACGTGGTCCATATAATTGTTTTGCAAAATCGGTTTTTTACCCTAACTTATGGACATTAAATGAAAATTACGGATGATGATTAACGAAATTTTCAGGTTGCATGAAGCGCAAAGGAAAATTACGATAAAATTATGATCAATTAGATATCTCACTGACAATGATAAAAATAAAATTAATGGAAATATATTACTAAAAAGGGTGAAAAGAATAAGGCTGAAAAAATGTTTCTATCTTTTATCTCAAAATGAATACTTGACCTGTATGTCAATGATACCAAGAATTTATTGAAAAATCTCTCAAAATTTATTGTTTTCTTCGATAAAGATCCGACCCTCAATCTCCTATCTATTTTTATTTTTCCCCTTGAGCCTTTAAAGACCTGCCCAGATCCCAACAATCTCATAATTTATCCAAAAGAAAAATCCATAGCTGGACAAACGATTAGATTACCATTTGACTTCCACCTAATTGGCCCCTTCGAGATGTCGAAGGGTAACATGACTTTTCAGATGAAAGACAACCAAAGAGGACTTGTCCGCAAGATATTATCTCCTTTATCTGCGAAGTATATCCGCTTGATCCGACACCAGCTCGGTGTACACTTGCCGTGTTCTGCACCCATCTGCATTCTCGCTTACCCAGTTCCATGGCCGGACACTTGAGTCCCTGTTCTTCATCATCTTCTTCTTCTTCTTGTTCTTCTTCCTCAATGTCCTTCTCACACCCTTCTTCATTCGAGCTCCATAGGAGTCTGGATAAGCTTCTTGTCTTGCCGAGGAAAACGCAGGGGCCTTCATGGGTTCCGCGGATTCGGTCAAGAAATGGCTCGAGGAAGAGTTTCCAGCTCAAATCCTCCAATGGGCATTCGCTGAGCTCTGTTTCTTTGCACGACGGTGAGTGCTTGAACCCTCTGGAGGCTGGGCATTTTTCAGCGATTCGTCGAGTGAAGTTGCGATCTTTTTGGTCGTTTTTGGAGTATGGTTTTGCAGGAAGCTCTCTTGCCAGAGAACACTTCAAACCTAATGCGCAGGATAGTTTGTCTCTTGTTAATTCAGAATCAGAGAAGTCTGATTTAACTTATAGCATTACCGTCGTTGGAGCTTCTGGGGACCTAGCGAAAAAGAAGATTTTTCCGGCCATCTTCGCGCTCTTCTATGAGGATTGTCTACCGAAGGTCTTGATCTTACATTCTTGAATAGTTCTAGTACAAGGTAGATCCATGTAGTTTTGTCAGGTATGCAGCAATGTCTGATGTAAATATGGTATTGGGTTGCTGCAGAATTTCACGGTGTTTGGTTACGCCCGGACTAAAATGACTGACGAGGAGTTGAGGACGATGATTAGCAAAACACTGACTTGTAGAATTGATAAGAGGTACTTTTTGTGTTGTTTTTTTGATGGGATGTGGAATCTATTTGCTTTTTACTTTGTTTTTCTTTATCTATTTAAATGTGGATTTTTGCAGGGAAAATTGTGAAGATAAAATGAATCAGTTCCTGAAGAGATGCTTTTACCATTCCGGTCAGTATAATTCGGAGGAGAACTTCAGAGAATTGGACATTAAGCTAAAAGAGAAGGAGGTGATGGTTCCCTGTTCTGGTCTAAATGTTTTGGATTCTAATTGTGGTACTTCTTTTCATGTTCCTATTAGCCGATTTGTAGGGTTGCCAATTATCTTAAATCGGGTTTGCAATTTTGCGTTGCATATACAACATATTAATTTTAGGAGACATGATTTGTAGCTGGCAAGTGAATTTAACAGTCCTTTTTTCCTTATCATTATAATGTCTCAAATTGCTCCTTCAGGCTGGAAAATTGGCCAATAGGTTATTCTACCTATCAATACCTCCAAATATATTCGTGGATGTGGTGAGATGTGCTAGCATTACAGCTTCTTCGACAAGTGGATGGACCAGGGTCATTGTTGAAAAGCCATTTGGCCGTGACTCAGAATCATCTGGTGAGCTGACTAGATGTTTGAAGCAATACCTGAATGAGGATCAAATATTTAGGTACCTTCTATCCATGTGGTCGCTTTTTGTCTATTTTTGAGGGAGAACTTGATTGTAACTAGAAGTTTGAGCTTGTGATTATATAGGATTGATCATTACCTGGGGAAGGAACTTGTCGAGAACCTGTCAGTTCTCCGATTTTCCAATCTGGTTTTTGAGCCATTATGGTCTCGGAACTACATTCGCAATGTGCAGCTGATATTTTCCGAAGATTTTGGTGCAGAAGGACGTGGAGGGTGAGTTCCATAGATCCACTGCTGATGCTCTTTTTTCTGGGATGTTCTCTCAAAATAAGAAGTTACTGATTCTATAACTCTCTTCTTGTCATCAGTTATTTCGACCATTATGGTATAATACGAGATATAATGCAAAATCATCTGCTGCAAATATTGGCCCTCTTTGCAATGGAGACACCTGTCAGCTTAGATGCTGAAGACATTAGGAATGAGAAGGTGCTGAGAGAGCTACTACGTTATAACCTGTTTTACTTGTTTTTCGATGTTGCTTGTCTTTCACATTGCCTTTCCAGAAGATACATTCCTTTATCACATGAGTCATGAGCAAAAAGGGTCTGCCCTCTCTCATTTGGGGATTTTTGGGCTTCCATTGCAAGACTACGATTGTAAACAGCATATTTTAACAGAGTGGTTCTGGTCATTGAATAGGTGAAAGTGTTGAGGTCAATGAGACCACTACAACTGGAAGATGTAATTGTGGGCCAATACAAGGGCCACAGTAAGGGTGCGAAATCTCTTCCTGGGTATACAGATGATCCAACTGTGCCGAAGGATAGTCTCACACCGACATTTGCCGCTGCAGCTCTTTTCATAAACAATGCCAGATGGGATGGAGTTCCTTTCCTTATGAAAGCGGGCAAGGCTCTCCACACCAAGAGGTTCACAAGCTCTCTTCTCACTGCCCCGCACACTCACTCATTAGTACTTTACAATCTGAACAACCTTGAATTGCTGCTTGTGAAATTCCAGGGCAGAGATTAGAGTTCAATTCAGACATGTCCCGGGGAACCTGTACAAAAGAAACTTTGGAACTGATTTAGATAAGGCAACAAATGAGCTGGTGCTTCGTGTACAACCTGATGAAGCTATATATCTGAAGATCAACAATAAAGTTCCTGGTCTTGGAATGAGATTGGATCGCAGCGACCTCAATCTGCTTTTTAAAGCAAGGTACTGAGCCCATGAAACTGCTAGACAGCATTTCCTTTACAAACGTGTGGATGCTATGTGTATGGCCCAAATTTACCAAACTGCTGTTTGATCCATTTGATCCCATCGGTGTGGATCAAATACCAGAATTCATATAGAAAGCTTAGTAGGAAGCAACTATATCATTGTGTTTTCTTTTTTCAGTGTTTGCATGCTCTAGCAACATTGGCTGAATGTGATTTTGCTACTAAAGAGGCAAATGAGTGATTGATGACAAAGGATAGTCAAAATGATGAGTTCAACCATGCTTTTAATTGAGTATAAAGCGGGAAAATTTATTCCTCTACATCATGCCTGAGATTTACTGTTTTCTTTAAGTAACTGACCGAGATGCTTCTGTGATGCGTAGGTATCCTAGGGAAATACCCGACGCATATGAGAGGTTACTTTTGGATGCAATAGAAGGAGAGCGTAGGTTATTCATAAGAAGCGATGAGCTCGATGCTGCTTGGGCATTATTCACTCCATTACTTAAGGAGCTTGAGGAAAAGAAGATAGTCCCCGAGCTCTACCCTTACGGTAGCAGAGGACCAGTCGGTGCGCATTATCTTGCTGCAAAGCATAATGTTCGGTGGGGGGATGTCGGCAGTGAGGACTCATGAGATGATGAGAAGCAGTCGTCAAAAATTTAAAGGTGGAACTTCTGGTTTTTTTTCCCTCCTCATGCTCAATTACGCAGTGTCTTTTGCATCTCCTACTCCGAAACACGTACGGAAAGAAGCCATTTTTCTGCGATGTTCACGTGGTGAAGGGGTGGTTTTCGTCATTCCTGATGGCCAAAGGCTCGCATTGCTTCCCCTGCATGCTGGGTTGTATTTATATATTGCTGTAACAATGTACACCTAAATAATTCGTAAATAATTAATTTTACATGCTAATCATATCATACTTCATAACTAGATTGCAAACTAGCGATGGCTACCAAGTTATTAGTCAGAATAGACCACAAAAAAGGTCCCCATATCTCGTCTGATAAACATGTCATAAGGTCCTTCAAAATGAGGTAGGTCTTGTTTTTTGTGCTTGAACTTAACCAAAAAGATGACGTGAAATGCCCATCGGAAATCATTGACCATTCGAGGATGTTTTTTCTTTGACTTAGGCGATGAAGTCACTGTACTCCGGTATACAAAGTCGAATGAGGGAGAGATGTAAATGAAAGGCACCGTCTGTTTTGCGGAATATATTTTTTAATATTTGGTTCGCTTAAGAAAATGAGTTAATGAAAAATATTTTCCTAATAAATAGAAAATATATATTTTAAATATATATACTATATTTAATATATATATTTTAAAATTTAAAATCATTTTCCACAATGTGATTGGGTATTAATGCTTGGGCTCGAAATTTTACTGTTGTGCCTGAAACTTGGACGTTGGTTCTAGGAATCTAGGATCGAGTCTTCAGTGTTTGTACTTGGGTCCATTGAGGCCAAGCCCATGGCCCCTGTACTCGTGTCCAAATTAGGGGTAAGTGTATTGGACCGCCCAAATCGAGAACCATCCAGATCGGACTGCACTGGTCGGTTTGGTCCGGTTCCTAGAGGGGTCAATCTAGTTCCCGATTCCATAAAAATGAAACCGGTGATTGTCGGTCCGATTCCCGATTCTTGGGGGGGGGATTAAATCGGATCGGACCAACTCTTTTCTTTTTAATATTTGTTAATTTCTTAAAAATAGCAATAAACCTAACAACTCTAATATATTTTTTTAATTTTTTAATTTTTTTTTGCTAAGTTATTGGTTCCATGGGATCATATTGGACTGGACCCGACCGGTCGATTTGATCCGATTCCGGTCTTAGGACCATTTGGTCTAGTCCCCGATCCCAAAAATTGGGAATCATGAGCCGATCACCCCTAATTCAGATCCCCAGCACTTGTGTCTAGGTCCATCGAGGCAAAGCTCGGGCCCCTAGCACCTACGCCTAGGTCTATCGAGGCTAGGCCCAAAGCCCCGGTGCCCCTTTCTAGTGTCTCAACATTTGAACCTAGATCTACAAAGGTCAAGCTCGAGATCCAGTATTGAAGTTCAAATCCCCAACACCGAGGCCTAGGTCCACAGTTTGTGTGTGGTGTCTGGAATTTTCATAATAATATTTAGAATATAAGGTTAAGTATTACTTAGATCGGAATTTTAGATGGCATATGAGTCGTTAAATTTGTGAGGTGCAGATAGTGTGAATGATGATTTTTCGTGACCATAATTGCCTAGAGTCCGATGTGTTAGAATTTATTTGATATATGTTGACGTGTACATTAGTGGTATAAAATGACAGTAATCAATTTATCGCCATTTTAGTTATAGACAAGGGATGAGATACTCCAAATTACTTCTTTAATGATTTTCAAGTTTTAAATTTACTGAATTGAGATATTTGCTGTCTTTGATATTGTTCACTAATAATTTTAGTGGGTTCAAAATATTTTTCAGACTATCAATATTTAGAATGAACACTGGTTTTCTTATTTAAATATTAATTTACTAGATATTTTGGGAATTTAACAAAATAACTACTTTGAAAACTCTAGTTGAGCTGTTGGCTATTTTTTAATTTGCACAGACCTCTATTCATTTTTTGACCACGTATGTTAAGCCGCGAGTCTTTAGTTTGTAAATTGAACTTAGTCTAATAATGATTTTATGCATTGCATTATCTCTTTCAATTTTACCCAATTAATGCTCTTGATAAGCTTAACTCGCATCCATTCATTTTACTCACCAAAGAAGTTCACTCTCTCATTTCATCAAAATATCTCCTTTTTAGCTACTTTTATTTGGCCCATTGTATCTTAGATCCTCTTACTAGGACCACTTGTAACATAAGGGTTTGAATACCTATCCTTTTCCTTATAATTGGCTTTTTTAATCCTAGGTGATGATTATTATAACCTTGGTTATTTGTGTTGGATAAATATCTCAAAGAATTTTTATAATTTCAAAACTGTTCTTAGTATAACGATTACTATGATTTTTGTAGATGTTCATGATTTTTGCGCATTACCATGTGTTTTATCGTAAACGACACCAACAGACTCAAAGATCAGCTAAAAATAATATTTGCGTCAATCTGGAAATATCATGTCATTGGTGATGTTGGAGCAACGACCATTTAGATGATTATTGCAAAAGTCCCATGTAGTCGTTATCACCTGGAGATGTGCACTAGAAGAATCAAAAGACAGAGTAACAAAAATGGGCTTTCTGACAAACTTTTCAAAGCCATCGGCAATGGGACAACAATTCGGGATAGTCGGTAAATGTTTAGGATGAAGGATGTGATGGGCAGTTCTATTTCTAGGCAACAACACCGACATATCACTAACGGCTCCTTCCTTCTCTAAGACATCTCCAACGGGAAGATTGAAATGGTTCCATAAAGAGATGATCTTGAAGGCCATATGTTAGATGTGAAAAAACAAAAATCTAGAAATAAACTGAAAGCCGTGTTCCTAGCAAAGAGTGTTTCATTTTGGTTTTTGCTAGTTGTTACTTTTTTAGCATATTGCTAGTGCAATCTAGCCCGACTTATGGCTGTTAGTGTGAACAATGGACGTAGGCTTAGGGATCCAAGATCTTGACATTTGACATTGGATGAGTTTATTAGAACTCTCATGGCTTACAAAATCGAATCCAACGTTGAGCTGAGAAAATCCAAAGGTAAAAAGTCCGTTGCATATAAAGCTAGCACTCTTCATGTAGATTTTGAAGGATCGTCCTCCAATGGCAAGCATGATGATGATAATGACGATGAGGAAATGGCTTCGTTGATTCAAGAGCTCCCAAGATTCTTGAAGAGAAGGAAGAAATCCAAAGGCAATAATATTATGCATTCAAAACTCAAAAAGATGAAGAAAATGTAGAAAGAAAATTTTTCGAGCAAATGAAAAAGTCATTATAGCCATTACAATGGCTTAGAATTCAAAATAAGGTCACCAGAGTTGATAAGGAGCAACAATAGCATTAATGAGCAAGTCGACAAAAGTACATCGACACTGTTTGGGAAACTGCCACTGTCAGGGAGACGTTGCCGAGAGCCATTCTAATGATCTTTAATAATGGTCCGTTGCTAGTAATGGTAGAACCAATGATTGCTTGAGGATTTCGATGGGCAACAGTCATCCAAGGATGGATGGCTATATATTGAGTCCAAGACAAGTAGTTAGGATGGGTGGCAACAAATAAAATAAGATGTGCTTTGAGTCTTATTCTTTGCTCTACTTTTGTTGTTAGCTATAGTGTATTTCTGATGTCAATGTCTGTGTGGTGTTGATGTTTGTAATTAGTGATAAGAGCAAGTATATAAAAGTGTTAGCAGTACATAAGTCCCGATGGTGTGATCTATTGAAAAGGCGATACTTGCTTACTGTGACTTTTCTTGAAAATTACTAGTTGATTCTAGCTTTGTTGTAGATGTTAGTGTTGAGAGTGGATGTAGGCTTAGGGATAAAGCCAAATTACTATATATTTGCTTGTGAATCTTCTATCTCTTCACTACTGCATTACTTGTTCAATATCATCACCATTTGTTAAATAGCAACACCCATAATTGATTTCTAGAATCTGTTTCTAACGATGTTTGAAGTTGAACTAATGATATGCAAATATTTTTCATAGTTCTCAAATAATCTATTCACCCCTTTCTAAGTTGTATTGTTAGCCCCTACAATACCTAAATGGCAATCAAAACACTCAGACAATGACAACCAAGCTTACATTGCTCGAGCATTGTCAGGGCAGCTGCTTATACCTACTTGTCAATGATGACCTTGTAGTCTCTGATACGGTTGCCTGGCTAAAGCCTTTAACTACATCAATGATAGCATGATGAGAAGAGAATGAGGGTGTTGGGAAAATCTCAATGTTGTTTTAACGATGATAAAGGCAATCAAAGGCTACTAACATGTATTTGTTGAGCAGTGCTAGGTGTATATGCACAAGCCAATACTCAGATAATGTTATAAACTGCACTAGCAATTCTGATATGAAGAGTGCTCTACAACTATCAAGATTGCTCTACCAATATCTAAGTTGAACGAGATATTGGGTGTTGAAGATGTCTATAAATTGGAAGGATCTTAAGATAAGGTGAAGATTGATTGAGCAAGAAGAAATGCATGACGGGCTATTTTGTTTGTTCAATTGCATTCAAAAAATTCAAAACATCTCAAGTTTCGTTCCCTTCCGATAGTTTTATTTGTATGTTGATGGGCCTAAGTGGGCTCGTTTGCCCATGTAGGGCCTAAAAGCCCGGCCCGCAATATAAAGCCCCATGGATGAAGAGTTGAGATATGAAGAGGTTTTACGTTGAAGAGGTACGTCTTTTGGAGAAGAGGTAAAAGAGAAAAGAAAAGGGAACGTACCCTTTCAACGTACGTACGTCTTTTCTTTTCTCCATCTCCCAAAAAGAACGTAAGTTTTTCTCCCCCTTAAAGCAACAGTACGCTCCTCGGTAGAACGAGATCAAATTCTTCCTCGATCTTCAACATTTGTGTTTAATCTGTGGATAATAAGGTACGCTCGATTCCGTGGTGTGTCTGTGATCGGTGATACATGTTTGTTCTTGGGCTCGTCTTCCGCATTCGTTTTAGGGGTTTGATTTAGTATCGAATCCGTTTTAGGGAATCAATTATTCCTAACATTGGTATTAGAGCTGTAGTTCATGTTTCCTGATCCTCTTTTTATGTTATTGAATTATTTTTTTGTGGTCGAAATTCGAGAAAAGCCGCTGCTGGTCGATCAGGGACGAAAAAACCCGACACCCGCGTACTGTTCGCCCTGTTTTGTGATTTTCTGTAAGTCGAAATACGTTTTTGATAGCGCAGGGTCGAAACTCTCGTCGATACGAGAAAAACGAGTGGCGAATCGCCGCCGGAGGCTGCCGGACGTGCAGACATGCACGGTCGGAATTGCACGTGCTGATTCGGTCCCCTGCAGGCGCGTGCGACGCATGCATCGGTTGATGTCATCGTGACGTCAGCTCGGCACGCGCGTGGCACATGCCGGTCGATTTGTCCGACCCAGTCTGACCGGCCCGATCGGTCCGATCGGTACGACCCGGTCCATCCGGTCCGACCCGACTACCCGTTGAACCCGACCCGTTGACCCGTTGACTCGACCCGGTCATCCGTTGACCATTGACTGGAGTTGACCACTGTTGATTGGTCGTTGACCACCGTTGACCTTCGTTGACCATCGTTGACCGACGTTGACTGACGAAAAAAAAAAAAAGAGGAAAATTTTGTATTTTCCAATTTGTTCGTTGTGAATTATAAGTAATCCATTTTTTTTTTAAATTCTGCATTTATTGCATGAACCATGAAAAATTCTGTATTTTCCCTTTTGTTCATTGTGGATTATAAGTAATCCATTTTTTGTTTTGCATTTATTGTAGAAACTATGATGCGTTATGCATGCATACCTGCATTTCCGAGAATGGATGAAGAAAATGCAAGACTTAAAGAGCTAATGATAGAGTTAGCTAATTATCGGTGGAATGACAGTGATGTAATATCACACGTGGTTAGGGTCAATCAGATGATACAAGAAATCATTCGGAATGGTTATCCTATGCCGGATTTTGAGAATGTACTGGCTTTAATGAACATTCTTCCGCCTGAATGGCAAGCAGTATTAGATCGCCTATGGGAGATCAACGTGGTCTTCGATTATAGGAGGCTTACAGTAGCTTTAGTAAGAGAATACTATAAGATTGAGTTAACTAAAACTTCAACCCTTGGGATGAGTGCCACATGGCGTAGAGTGAATGCGTCTTGGAGGTGGCATGAGAGCTCTCCAAAAGCTTTTCCATGGTTGGCCAATGTGCCTTCAAATTTCTTAGAAAATTTTACTGATAGATTAGAAGAGACTTTCCCTACTTATTTCTTAGATTAGTTTGAGATGTTTTAGGTGTAAATATCTCTTTCTATGTTGATAATTTTTTCTCTAAATATATTACTTAGTGTAATGGATATGTTTGATTGTTGAAAGTTCAATGTTATTTATTGTTGTAAATTAGTATGTTAATTTACAATTAATTGTGGGAAGTTCAAGAAAGTTTTAGTGATTTTGCTGAACTTATTTTGTATAGAAGATTATATTAATAATAGTTTTAAGTTAGGATTTTTTAGATGATGATTGGAAACATAGTGACTTTTTGATTCCGAAATCTTACTTGAAATTATTCATTAATATGATGGGTCTATGCAAAATGGATGCATAAATGATAGGCATTAATAATTCGTGCATATGTGTCTGATATGTTCAGATCGATGACTTCAACAACTAAGAACATGATTGCTGATTTGAACAAAGAAGACAAAATGAACGGCGAGAATTGTGACATATTGAATAAGAGAATTCAATATGTGCTTGAAAAGCAAGAAGCACTAAAAGTTCTTGACCATGTTATGGAAGAACTTGAGTATGTTGTGCGCCACCTTGAGCTAGCAGAGGACCGCCTCAAGGCATTTGAGCAGGAAACAAACATTTGCTGTGTTGTTTCTAGCTCAGAAGGGGCTTCGAGTTCTAAGCGTAAGCGTATTGATTCGTTCAATATGTGGAAATGTAAGGGATCAAGTCCTTCTTGCAAGAAACCAAGAGCTAACCAACATAAGAGAAGAAAATGTCCTCGAGTGAAGAGTATTTCAAGGGTGAAGTGTTACAATTATGACCAAAAGGGTCACTACGCTTACGACTGTCGCGAGTCAAAGAAGGTACTCACCTTTTGTACTCTTAAGAACTTTGCTAATGTGTCAAGTTCTATATTCCTAATTGAGTCTAATCTTTTGTGGACTGTAGATTCAGGAGCAACAAACCATGTAGCGAAGGATAGAGAATCCTTCATGGAATTCCGATGAATACCAACTAGAACTAAATGGATCTATGTAGGAAACAACTCCAGAGCAGAAGTAAAAGGAATTGGCACCTGCCAACTGAACATGCGTGGTGGACGCATTTTGTTCCTAAATGATGTATTGTATGCTCCGAAGATTCGTCGGAATTTAGTGTTTGTCCTAGTGTTGGTTAAGCTTGGTTTTAATATGAACTTCCATAATAGCGGTGTGGATTTGTATTACGGATACAAATTACTATGGTTGTGGTTATTTTCTAGATGGTTTCATTGTATTAAATATTGACTATGGTAATGCCAATCTTTGTTATTTCCTTTTCACGTCTCCCAATTCATTTGATAATGATGTGAATGTGTGGCATGTTAGACTTGGTCATATTGGCCAACAACGTATGAATAGACTAGCCAAAGAGGGCTTGTTGGGCAACATTGAAAAAGTTGATTTACCCATATACGAGTATTGCCTAGTAGGGAAAACGATAAGGAAACCATTTGGAAAAGGTAAAAGAGCTGAATTTCCTTTGTATTTAATTCATTCTGACGTTTGTGGTCTGATGAATGTGAGAGGAAGGCATGGGGCTGTTTATTTCATCACATTTATAGATGATTATACTCGATTTGGATATGTCTATTGGATTTCTCATAAATCTGAAGTATTGAGTTGTTTCAAAAGGTCTATGAACTTGGTAGAAAATCAATTAGACAAGAAAATAAAAGTATTGAGATCTGATCGAGGTCGAGAATATTTGTCTGATGAGTTCAGAAAGCTATGTGATGAAAAAGGAATAGAAAGATAGTTGTCTATTCCATATACTCCTCAACAAAATGGTGTTGCGGAGAGAAGGAACAGAACCCTATTGAAAATGGTTAGGTCCATGATAGCGCATGCTAACTTACCTATCACTTTTTGGAGTGATGCGTTGTTAACTGCTGCCTATATACTTAACCGAGTGCCTTCCAAATCGGTTACTTCCACTCCATATGAGTTATGGACAGGCAGAAAACCAGACTTAAGTTTTCTTAAACCATGTGGTTGTGCTGCCTATACTCATGAGTCCTCTCACAAGTTTGGAAAATTGGGTCCCGGAGGAAAGAAGAGTATTTTCATAAGATACTCTGAACACTCGAAAGGGTATGTGTTCATAGGTGAGCAGGAAAGTGGAAGTATAATTGAATTCGAATTACGGGACGTCACATTCTTAGAGAATGAATTTCCTAAGAAGGGCGAAATAGGTGAGGATTACTCCCTATTTGAAACCTTGGATCAAGATAATGAATTTAGTGGAGTTCGTCCAAGTGAGAGTAACATGAAAAGTGATGAATTTAATTCAACTCACTCTCAATTACAACCACATGATGAGATGATATCGTCATTATCTAATCCGAGTGTGTGCATGATGGGGAATGATGTACAAAGTGCACAATCTCCCATACGGCAAACAAGTCGCAAAAGTATTCACCGTTGACGTTTTGACATCGAAGGGGAAACTTTTATAGTTGCTCCACAAGATGAAGATGAGCCAAGAAATGTTAATGAGGCTCTAAATTGCCCTAGCAAGGAAAAATGAATGCATGCAATGGAAGAGGAGATGGAGTCAATGAAGTCAAACCATGTCTGGGAACTGGTTGACCTTCCAAAAGGACGCAAAGCTATTGGGAATAAGTGGGTTCTCAAAATAAAGCGTAAAGCTGATGGCTTGATAGAAAGGCATAAGGCTTGCCTTGTGGCGAAGGGGTATAATCAACATGAATGAATTGATTATGAAGAAACATTTTCTCCTGTAGCGAGATTTACCTCGATTGGCATTATTCTGGCAATAGTGGCTAGTATAGATCTTGAGTTACATCATATGAATGTAAATATTGCTTTTCTCAATGGAAAATTGGAGGAAGAAATATATATGGAACAACCTACTGGTTTCATTATGGAAGGCCAAGAAGAAAAGGTATGTCGACTTTTGAAATCGATATATGACCTTAAGCAGTCGTCAAGACAATGGTATATACGTTTTCATAATGCCATAATGACATATGATTTTACAATGATAGATGAGGATCATTGTGTATATATCAAAAGATCCAAAGATCAATTTGTGATCATATCATTATATGTTGATGATATACTAATTGCCGGAAGCAATATGGAGTTTGTTAATACTGTGAAGAGTTGGTTATCTTCCAACTTTAAGATGAAAGATATGGGTGGGGCTACATACATTCTTGGAGTTAAGATTTCAAGAGATCGTTTGAAGAGATCATTATCTCTTTTGCAAGAAAACATACATAAATAAGGTTCTTGAACGATTTCGTATGCAAGATTGTAAACCCATTGATACTCCTATTGCAAAAAGTGAAGGATTGAGTCATAGACTATGTCCAAGGACTCTACAATAGAAGGAACAAATGAAACATGTTCCTTATGCTAGTGCTGTTGGGAGCTTGATGTACGCTATGATGTGTACAAGACCTGACATATGTTTTGCAGTTGGAATGGTGAGTAGATACCAATCCAATCCAAGTCAAGCACATTGGAAGGCCGTTAAAAGAATACTGAGGTATCTGAAGGGAGGCTATTCAGATGCCGATTGGGAAGGAGATTTAGATGAAAGAAAATCTACTTTTGGTTTTGCTTTCTTACTGAATAATGGCGCATATCTTGGAGCAGTAAGAAGCAAACGTGTATAGCCTTGTCCACGATGGAAGCTGAGTTCGTGGCATTATTAGCAGCAGTACAAGAAGGTGTTTGGCTTAAGAGATTTTTGGATCATTTAGGTGTTATTGGGTATGCTGCAAATCCATTATTTGTTAACTGTGATAGCCAAGCAGTTATAGCGTGCACCAAAGATCCAAAATATCATGGCAAGACCAAATATATAGATACCAAGTATAATTTTGTCAAGAATATGATTGCACGAAAGGATGTGAACTTATAGTACATATCTACACATAGAATGGTAGCAGATCCTATGATAAAACCAATACCTAGAGATGTGTTTTGTGGCCATGTGAAATCTCTAGGATTGCGTAGAGGCTGATGTACTGAATATTGTAATTTCCCTGAAGTATTCATATTTAATGAATTTGTGTTTTTTCATCATTAATGCCTATGAATCTTTGTTTGACGTTTATGCATCTTAATGCTTAGTGCATTATATTAAGTTGAGAAAGTATGTCAGACAGACAAAAGATTAGCCCACTCACACGGGTAATCGCCTCTATTTACTATGTGATAAATAGAGATGAGACGTTTTTAAAACTTATTATCTAGGTGATAATCGAGAGCTCAAGCTTAAAATATATGTGTCACCTTAACTAAGTATTAAGATGAGGACATGATATTAACTATATCCGAAAGTAAAATAACCCACATATTTTACTTTATCTGTCTATGATGCCAGATGTGAGTTCTGATGAATTCTGTGAATGAGTAGATATGTGAACTCAAGTTAGACAGTAGGTATGTCTGAACTATTATCTGTACGGTATTGAAGGTATAGACATACGCTCCATGGGAAATGAGTTAATACCGTAATACGTATTTCATACTACGTATGCATGAGACGACCAATAAGAGTGGCAAAAATTTGACCTCAACTTTTATGCCGTGTGAGACTCTTGAGGAAAAAGGTTCCTCAATTTAGTGCCCTTATGACTCTTACTTATTTTCAAGATTTCTATTTAGTGTTTGCTATCTTAGGATGTTGCCAATGATCATGAATTGATTCGATATAATGGGACATTTCTAGAAAAGCAAGTTGAATTGAAATTAAGAGTTTCAAGTAAAGAGGAAAATCGAATTTTGAGAATCACATTCTAGTTTTGTATTCACTGGTCGATCAATTATGATTGTTTTTGGGATAATCATAATTGTGAATACAATATATCATTGTTCAATAAGAGATCAAGAGAGATATAAATGTGATCGATCGATCTAGGGTACTACATACTAAATCTACTCAAAGTGTGATGCACATTATGAGCTGCTATATATTCCTAACAGATGTATGACAACGAGCTCTCAAAGTATGCTGGTTGCACGGATTATTCATAGGTATGAATGTTGCAGAGAGGTAAAGAGGATCCTGTTCGGCCCACCATGTGTGAGTGGGAGATGATAGTTTTATTTGTATGTTGATGGGCCTAAGTGGGCCCGTCCACCCATGTAGGGCCTAAAAGCCCGGCCGGCAAGATAAGAGCCCATGGATGAAGGGTTGAGATATGAAGAGGTTTTACGTTGAAGAGGTACGTCTTTTGGAGAAGACATAAAAGAGAAAAAAAAAGGGAACGTACCCTTTCAACGTACGTACGTCTTTTCTTTTCTCCCTCTCCCAAAAGGAACGTAAGTTTTTCTCCCCCTTGAAGCAACAATACGCTCTTCAGTAGAACGGGATTAGATTCTTCCTTGATCTTCAACATTGGTGTTTAATCTGTGGATAATAAGGTACGCTCGATTCCATGGTGTGTCTTTGATCGGTGATGTTCTTGGGCTCGTCTTCCGCATTCGTTTTAGGGGTTCGATTTAGTGTCGAATCCGTTTTAGGGAATCAGTTATTCCCAACACCTTCGATCACGGCAATGTATGCTTGTTGCACCTTTGTCGACATGTTGGGATTTCATTAGTTTCTTGTAGCAAATGGACTTCCATAATATTTGTAAAATACAATCGATCACACTTTGACATTAAGTTCTTTTTCTAGATTTCGATGGTGCCACCGACAATATATTTTGGTCTCTACTTTCTATTCGTTTTGGCATAAACAAACTACGCAACAAGAGAATATTAGGCAATAATGTTAGGCTAATGCACAATCCAAAAGCCTGTGATTGTCTGAGAGCAACAATATGCACAAGACGGGCCAATTCCACCTCTCTCTCCCTCTCGATAAGGGAGACTGTTCAAAATTCTGAACAATCTTAATTTCTCTAAATGCATTACACAATAGAAAGTACATTCCTTATCAGAAACCAAAGGAAATGTTCACCGATCATGAATTCAAAGTGAAATCAGCACTAACATGATAAGCAAAAAGGTTCCACACAAAACAACCGTCGGGAACGAAAGTAGCTAGATGGGCAACCAAAGTCTTCAATTTCGACCCTCAAATCGTACCATTTCATAGAGTTTTTTGCTCACAACTTATGATTGGATACATTTGCCTATAATGGAGGGAATGACCTGAAACACTCCATTAACCGTACAAACTCTTCTCATCTTGTCTTTTCAGAAAGACTTTTTGTGAAGGGGGCCATCATGCTGTTGCTATATGACCCCTCGGTTTGCGATTTTTGGACTAACTGCTAACCCAAGTCTTCCATGCAAATACAAAACTATTAGCTGAATTTTTAGTCAATCGATCATTTGTCGATTCAGCCCCAAGTTTTCCCTTATGTTCCCCGGTAGCTACACATTATGGCACTGCAGAAAGTCATGCTGTCATGCACCTAAATATTCATACGCATTGCCCATATTCTATGCGTTTTATCACTCGCAAAGTCATTGATTTTGATGCATCGTAGCGTGCAATGCGGAATGCTTTGACTCCCTACGCACCAAGCACCGCCTATAAAATCTGCTTCCCCGGTAGCATTGCACTGCACAAAGTCAGAAAAACACATATGAGAATAAAATAGAAACCAGCCATAAACTTTGTTGGATCATCTAATTACAATCTCTACACAAAACAAGAAAACAAATTTTTACTAAATGTTTATCACCAAAAATGCATCTCTTTTATTTCTCATACATCGATTAGAGATTTACAATAGAAATATGCATAAGAATAATATATTTGCTAGGATTGGGTTACCAAAATATACGTAAATCTATTATTTCTTGCATAGCGATTCGAGATTTGTTAACCAAATAAGCACAAAAATTTATAGATTTGCTAGGATAATAGATTTGGATAATAGATTTTATAAAGTGACCATAAAAGTAAAATTGCTACGCAAAACTCAGTCCTGAGAGTGCCATGTGGTATATGGCTTTTGTGTATTTATCTTCTTCTTTTAAATCTTAATAGTTGCTTAGCTAGGAAAATGAAAATAGCAACTTCTAATTTCCAATTTTCGTTCATGAAACTTGCTTAGAAAGGTATTTTTTTAAAGATAAATGATTCTCTTTTATTCACTTAATTTGTATTAGATCTTGATGGTGCCGACAACAATGTTATTTTGTCTCCATTTTCCATTTGTTTCGGAATATACATAGAAGAAGCAGTAAGAAAATATTAAGCAATAATACAAATGTCTAATTGCTCATAGACAAACGCCTTCTATGCTTAGTTAAGACCAAACCTCGTGTATTGCACGATAAAATGTGGTACCGCATACACAATCGCAAACGGTTTGCTCTGGTTTACTCAACTAGGCAATATGAACAGAACGGCTAAGCCCAAGGGAAATTAGATGCGTCATTGAATTGCCTATGGATGATTTATCTTCAACAGCTCCATTCGAGCATAATTTATCCCGACACGAAGCTTAGACTGATTGCGCAAGAAGAAATGCATGACTGGCTATTTTGTTCGTTGAATTGCGTTCAAAAGATATAAAAAAAACATCTCAAAGTTTCGAAGTGTGATTTCTTTCCGTTGTTGGGTATGAGCACCTGGTCTTAATTGTTCCCTTTGATCTCGGCAATGCAAGCTTGGTTGCCCCTTTGTTGACATGCTGGGATTTGCGTTCAAGTACTTGTCTGGTTTTTGGTTCTATTTGTACTGAGATGACGTACAAAATCCCAAATTATCACTACCTTAAGTACAAGTTTTAGGGCCTGTTTGGTAACCTTTTCAACAGTGTCAGATTCTGATTTTTTGTTCTCGGGAGTAGTTTTGGAACATAATCGTGTTTGGTAAAATTTTTGTTCTTGGAAACAATTTTCTATTTTTTTGTTCCCGGAAATAGATTTGGAACAAAATCAAGAATAAAAAAAAAGTTGATTCTTGTTCCCAGGAACAAATGTAAGAACCAAGCCATTTTCTTCTTCTTCTTCCCTTTTCTTCTTCTTCATCTACCACCACCACCGTGGTTGCTGTTCGCCGCCACCCGCCGTTCGCCGCCCACCACCGCTGGTCACCGACAACCAGTTCGGCGAGCTTGTTGAAGGCAAGCCCAGCCACCGACCAGGCTAGGCGAGCCTCGCGATCTAGCGAGGCCGAGCCTCACCATTACCTGGGCGGGCCTCACCCAGCCTAGCGAGGCCCGCCCGGCCACCGGCGGGGATGGGCGAGCCTTGCCCAACTACCGGCGAGGCTCGGTCAACGAGGGCCGACCTCACCAAGGGCCGGCGACGCTCCGGTGAGGTCGCCGGCCCTTGTCTAGCCAGTTGCCGGACCGGTGACCGGCCACTTGAAAAAGAAGAATAGGAGAGAGAAAGGAAAAAAAAAAGAAGAAAAAAGGAAAAAAGTAATAAAATTATTTAAAAACTAAAAGAAAATGATTTGGATTAGAAATTTTGAGCACAGTACCAAACACAATTCTATTTCAGAATCATAAATTTTGGACAGTTATTAAACGGATTAAAATGCTTAGAAATTGTTCCCGGGAATAGAATAAAAAAAAATAAATTTTGATCAGAAATTGTTTCCAGGAACAGAATTGTTACCAAACACGCTCTTATAGGCTTAATTCACGTTCGTCCGGTTAAGTCAGTGTGGTTACGAGCTCTATGACTGGATCGCCACTGATGAGGACTTTAGTCCTATAAGAGGTTTAACTCCACGTATCTTAAGTATTATAGTCTGAAAAACTCGTGTTTTATCCATCGGCAAATGGGGACCTCGTTTGCGGTATTGTAATGCGTGTGGATGCCAAGAAGGTTGAAAGAGGATCTCAAGAAGGTTGAGGCGTGCGTGCGTCCATGTTCTCAGGATTGTCCCCCCAAGGCCAGGCGCGGGATTGGCGCCCGAACTTGGGACCCAGGTTGCACTCAAGACTTACTCTCAAATGTGGATTCATTATTTTCCTGCAACTAACGGATTTCCATATTATTCGCAAAATACAACCAAACATACTTTGAAATTAAGTTATTTTTCTAGGCATCGGTGGTGCCAACAACAGTATATTTTTGTCCCTGGTCTCTGTTCGTTTCGGCATAAATAAACCAAGCAGTGGGAAAATATTAGGCAACGATGTTAGAGCACAATCCAAACGCCTGTGATTGTCTGGGAGCAACGATCTGCACAAGACACCTCTCTCTCCGTCTCAATAAGGGAGACCGTTCAAAATTCTAAACAATCTTAATTTTTCTTAATGCATTACACAACAGAAAGTACAATCCTCCTCAATGACCAAAGGAAAACTTCCGTGCCTCAAGGACAAAATGACTGCATTGCTGCACTTTAAAGAGAGATACAAAATCGCCAATGTTTCGACTGATCCTCTTGCTCATCCCAAGATTTTATCCTGGAGAAACAGTCACAATTGCTGCTCTTGGAATGGGATCGACTGTGACGAGAACACGGGCCATGTAACTGTTCTCGACCTGGGAAGTAGTTTTCTCTGTGGCTCTATCGACAATAACAGTACCCTCTTCCAACTTGCTCGTTTTGAAAAGCTCAATCTCAGTAACAATCACTTCAAGCACTCTCAAATACCATCCCGAATTGGAGATCTGTCGATTTTGACTCATCTTGATGTCTCTTTTTCCGTTTTTTTCTGGTCCGGTCCCAGCAGAAATTTTCAAGCTGAAGAGGTTGGTGTACCTTGACCTGTGTTGCAATCTGGATCCATATAATTCTACAAGTTTGTTGGAAATGAAAACGCCGGGCCTGAGAAGCCTAGCTCAAAATCTGACCAACTTGGAAGTACTTCTGCTAGGTGCCGTCAACATGTCGTCCGGAGTGCCCAACACTTTGGCAAATCTGTCTTCCCTCGGATGGCTGAACATGGATGTGTGCGACCTGCACGGTTTATTTCCATCTGCCGTTTTTCATTTACCAAAGCTACGATTCCTTGGGGTGGGTTACAATGAAGTTCTCACAGGTCAAATGCCTGACTTTAACTCGAGTGGTCCTCTTGAAGAGTTGCGACTGCCGGCCAAAAACTTTTCCGGGGAGATACCCGCTTCAATTGGTAATCTCCGTTCCTTGCAAATATTGACTCTAATGTCCTAAACGTGTAATTTGATAGGGTCGCTACCCACATCAATCGGAAACCTTCCTTCCTTGAGTTATCTCGACATACATGGTTGCAAATTCTCAGGATCTATCCCGGCTTCATTTGCTAATATTAGCAACCTCGAATACCTAGATGTCAGTATGAACCCATTTACTGTGCAGCCTATTTCCTATTTGTCGTGGGTTTGAAAGAATAAAAAGCTCGCCATTTTGAGCCTCCGGATGATAAATTTATATGGCGAAATCCCACCTTCAATCGGAAACTTGTCTCAGCTTGTGCAATTAGATTTTCTTGGCAACCAATTAAATGGTACTCTCCCATCCCAGCTCACAAACCTCATTCAACTGACTAAATTGTCCATCCAGTCAAATCAACTATCGGGTTCTATATCACCTTGGCTAACAAGCATGACTCAACTGGTTGTGCTTGACCTCGTAGTCAATAACTTCCATGGCGAGATACCTTCATCAATCTCTCAACTCCAAAATCTCCGAGTCCTCGTCCTTGCAAAAAACAACTTCAGCTGTACTATTGAACTAGATAACTTTCTGAAGCTCAAATAATTGATAGTGCTGCAACTATCATCTAATAGGCTATCATGCCGCACGAGTAGCACGAATATTACTCTTCCTCAGCTTCAGGCCCTAGGACTGGCATCATGCAATTTGAGTGAGTTTCCGACATTCTTAGAAAACCAAGAGAATATGAATTGGTTGGACATGTCGGATAACAACATTAGGGGAGAAGTGCCCTTTTGGGTGTGGAACGGACGTTTTAATAGCATGCAGTACTTAAATCTCTCTCATAACTTCTTAATTGGTCTTGATCTATATTACCCGATCAATCCTTTATACATGTACACAATAGACCTATCTCATAACATATTGAAAGGACCACCCCCTAAAGCACCACTGTCCATAATGTCCTATATAGTATTATAAAACAGATTGACGGGAGCATTGTCACCGTGGATCTACAATTTGAGTTCAGCAATCACACTAGACTTGTCTTCCAACAATTTGACTGGTGTGCTTCCAAATTGTTTGGGGAATATCATCAAATCTCTCATGAATTTGAACCTCAAGGGCAACAATTTTCAAGGCAGCATTTCTGAGCTATTGGTAAAGGGGATGCAACTGACGACACTTGATTTGAGCGACAATCAGTTGCAAGGCAAGTTACCGAGGTCCTTAGCCAATTGCAAAATGCTTGAGTTCATCAACTTTGGGAGCAATCTTATTGTAGACACCGTCCCATCATGGTTGGGATCTTTATCAAAGCTCCATGTCCTTATTTTGCGATCCAATAAATTCCATGGTGTCATAAAGAGGCCTAAATCTAGTTCCACATTCCTTAAGCTATGGATACTTGACCTCTCTAATAATGCATTCTTTGGTAAATTGCCAAGGGAATTCTTTCGGTCTTGGAATGCCATGAAATCTGCAATAGGAAGCTTTACGCATACTCAAAGAACCATTGATGACAATAATTATTATCAAAGAACCACAGATGACTACAATTATTTTTCCCTTTCCTACATGGGTAGGAATGTACAGCCAAAATGGTATCTTTCCTCTTTCGTCGGTGGTTATGATTACCCTATGAGGATGATATTGACCTACAAAGGACTGGAAATGTATCACCAGAAGATCTCATATGTCTTCACGGACGTCGACCTCTCTAGCAATTTTTTTGAAGGAGAGATACCAGGTGTCATAGGCGAACTCAAGGGGCTGGAGGGACTGAATCTTTCCAACAATGTCCTCACAGGTCACATTCCATCATCATTAGGGAACCTTTCTCTGAATAAACTCTTTGGACAGATTCCCCAAGAGCTAACTGAACTCGGGCTCCTTTCTTTCTTGAACGTGTCTTTCAACAACTTGACCGGGCTTGTGGCAAGAGGAAAACAGCTCGATACTTTTTCATATAATTCTTTTGAAGGGAACTCGGGACTGTGTGGAGAATTCATATTCAGGAAATGCCAAGATTCAAGGGATGCATCAAGACAACCTTCAACCCACCAACAAGAAGACTTGGGGTCGCCGATTGAACTGGATTGGAAAATTGTTATGCTGTGCTATGGGAGCGGCTTAGTGATTGGAGTGGTCATTGGAAATGCAATCTTCTCCTGGAAACATTTTTGGTTTGAAAAAAATGCCAAGAGAAGGAGACAACGGCCTAGTCGGATGCAACCTAAGAGGCTTAGGAATTCTTGGTCAGGCAATTTTTTCCTTTCTAGAAGATGAGTTAGGTATTTCCTCCTTTTCTTAAATGTACTTGTTCCTTTGTAATATCTTTTTAGTTAAACACATCTGTCGAACCTTCACCTTCTCCAGATCAATCACATCTGCTTGCCGCCTGTCTAACTAAAATTTAAGTTCTCTATTTTTGTTAATAAAGCCATTGTTAATTTGTAAAAGAAGCTCATGTGCACCTTTTCTCTTTATGTCAATGTTCAAGCAATAAGTACTCCTATCGAACACTTGAATCTAAATTGCCACAGGGATTCAATCTTCATCCAGGGTTCACATCACGAGCTGAAACGCAATTACAAATTCCAGTAAAACGATCAATAACGAGATAACTTTGCTCTCATAACTTAGTGCAATTTAGTAGGCTATAGTCCGACCTTTGAAGTGACACATAAGACACAATTCGCATATACCAGAACTGTACCAAACCCATGAAAAAACATTCTGCCGGTATAATCTCCGCCTTTCTCCTCCTTGTTTGCAGGCGTGATTTCCCATCCCTATCGTCATCTGCCTCCCCGCATAGCTTCGAGCTCCAAGCCTGTGACGCCATGATCACTTGGGATCGAGAGTCGTTCGAGGAAGTCGACGAGAAGCTCCCGGTTGAGCACAATTCCCTCCCCACCGCTCGCGTTAACAGAGCAGAAGCAGAGTGTGCAAGAACCCAACAAAACCCTCACAACCACAATCACAAGAGCAGCCATGGCTGATTTCTCCTACCTTTCCGACACCGACGACTCCGCGGTGGAAGACCTCATTTCCCAGACCAAGGACCTCTTCATCCTCGAGCCAAAATTGCCGCCATCAACTGCTCCTCGGAGGACGCAATTTCCCTGCTGCCAAAGCGGAATCCGGACGAGAAATCGCGTTGGAAGTCCACCACGAAGTACGATCCAGACTCGCCGATGGATTGTTCCGATTCGTGGAGGAGGACGAGTTACTGTCGGATTTGGGGGCTGTCTCCGCTAAAGAGCAGAAGAAAAGTTGCTGAAGAAGGCAATGGAGGAGCGAAGAAGATCGCGACAATGGCGAAGCAAACGGATGGGTAGGCTGTAATTTATTCTTACTCAGATCTTTTCGTTTGTTCTCGCTTCCGCGTTAGTCGTAACATGATCTGTTGCTTTCTTGGCAGATGTGCTCTTAAATATCAGTATACTTCATTACTGAATAGTAGTGATTACAATCTCGGCCATATGTTTTGGTCTCAATAGAGGAAGCAACTTTTTCACATAACCATGATTCAGGAGCAAAAATTAAACCATAGATGCTGGCAAACTGCTTGGATACGGCCTAAGGAGGTCGACTTCGAATTTCTCTTCGAAATTTTTAAATGTCATTACTTCTATGTTTTGAAAGAGGAAATGAGCGTGAACTGGCATTAAGAGGAAATGAGTAGTTTGGCAAAACCACTACTAAATCAAATGATCTGGTTAAAATTCAGGCTGAGCTGTATGGAACTTTAATGCCTCTCTCAAGTCTCAACTAGATAGAGTGGCCTTCTTAGGCTCTAAACCAGGTGATTTCACTCAGGCTGATGCTTGGAGCTTAACTAGGGAGAAAAAAGGCTAAGGTAACTTGGCATAGGCTAATTTGGTTTAATCCAAATGTGCCAAGATTCGGCTTTATATCTTGGCTTGCTACCCTTACTAAGTTGCAGCATACCGGTGATAGATTGTGCAAATGGCAGAACGTGAATCGTATTTGTGTCCTCTGTGGATTGAAGCCCGAATCAAGGAGACATTTGTTCTTTGATTGCTCTTTCTCCTCTGAAAAATGAAGTAGGCTTTTGCAGCTATGTGGTGTAAGGGGTTTTGTTGGGGATGGGATGCTGAGTTTATGCGGGTGTTGCAGACATCAAAGGGGAGATCTCTGGAAAGTCTTATTAAAATGTGGCAAGGAATGGTGTCATTTATTTCTCCTGGAAGGAAAGAAATACTATAGTTCACAATGGGAAAGTTGCATGTGCTGAAAAGGTTTCCGAGATCATCTTGTTTGTGGTTGAGAGTGCTAGTATGAACACCTAGAGGGGGGTGAATATGTGTAAAAACAAATTCTTCTTGACTTAAAGACTTAATTTAGAACAGGGATACGAAAGAGTATAGATGAATAGACAATACTACAAATTAAGTAAAGAGATAAGGAAAGAGAATTGAAACACAGAGTTTATAGTGGTTCGGCTTAGACCAAGCCTACGTCCACTTTCCCACGCTGATAGCCCACCGGCTGGATTTTACTATGAATCAAAAGAAATGTTACAATCTCACGTCCTCGATTCCACAGTGCAGAGACTCTACTACACTTTTTCGAGGTCTCACAAAATTCTCTCTTTTGAGTACAATTGAATGCTCAACAAATGAATTAGCAAAGAGTAAGGAGTTTCAGACTTTGGAATTTTTCTATCTTGCCCCCCTTGAACAACTAGAGCGTCTTCCTTTTATACTCCTCCATGCCTACATAACCGTTGGAACATTCCAAAGAAGTTCGTTCAATCTACCCGTTGAACCGAATCAATTAGGGAGATCTCACGTTATTTAAGGAATATGAAGATAGCCCACCAATCCTGTTCGCCTATACAATCATGATATGGGTTTCCATAAGTAGAACATTCCAAGTATACTTCACCAATCAACGGATCTATCTTACTCGATTTACTTGTCATACGAATAATAGATCTTTATGTGCTTTCTCCAACCGTGAGATAATCTTCGATCAATTGAATCAAATCCTTAAGGATAACCTCATATCTGGATAAGATTTCTTCGATGATCTAGAAACTGTCAACGAGGGTAGACTTTAAATCTTGAGTCTGGCGATCTTCAGTCTGGAAGTCTTTAGACTTTGATAGATGAGTCTGAAAGTCTTTAGACTAGGAAACGTTTTGTCAGCTTCAAAATACAGAAGAAAGATTTCACTAACAGTGGTAAGGTTGCCGTGCAAATTTTTTTCGTTGAAGGTATCTTTTTCACTTAGACATAACGAAACGTCATATAGCCAAGAAAGAAATCACATTACACAACATTTTTGTGCTTAGCTAAGATAAAACCTCGTGTAACTGCAACTTACCAAAAAAAAAAAAAAAATGTCACGTAACTGCATGATAAAATGCTGTACCAAAGAGATAATCACAAACAATATGCTTTGATTCTCCTCAAATAGGCAATATGGATTGAGCCCAAAGCAAAGTAGATCCATCATTAAATTGCCTATGGATGATTAATGGGCAACAAAAGATTGGGAGAATTGTCCAAAAAATCATAAACTTTTTGCATCTTTACCAATTCATTCTTAAATCTTTCAATTTTACCAATTGATTCTTAAACATTTTCATGTTTTATCAATTGAATTGCATTCAACCAATTTTGGATGAATATTGTTGATGTAGACACCGACTATCTTACGTAACACGAACGACGCTAACATGGACATTTTTTTTAATAATATTTAAATGTTTTTCGTCTTTTTTTTTCTTTTCTCTTCTCTTTTTTTTTTCTTTTCTCTTCTCTTTTTTTTTTCTTCTTTCTTTTATCCTTTTTCCCTTCGCCAACCACTACCGGGCCTCATTTGTCACTCCCCGAACCCCAAGTACGCGAACATCCCTCAGCGGTCGATTAAAAATGCGAGGTCCCAAGACACGTCGCCGACCCATTCTTTTTATCTTTCGATTAAACGCATGTGGAAGCGACTAAATTAAACACTCAGTCAATCGACAATAATAGGGATAGCAAAGCACAGCATAAAATGCCGAAAACAACATATTTATTTGTCCACTGTTACCCTAGGAAGTTTAATAATTACAAGCCTTTCTATGGCCACTTCCTATCGACTCTCTCACAAACCTTCAGGGATTAGGATTAACCTAAACTTCACTAACGGCAGGGCTAGCCAAAAAGGTGTCGCATCTTGCGCCCACCACATCCGCACTCAGCAGATCTCCACGTTACGGCCTTGAAAATGTTTGACAATGATGGGGTGAGATAAAATCTCAACGAGTTAAAATCCCTAAGCCTCGATTAGGACGCGAATTTACCTCGAAGGCAGTCTAAGCACGCATCACACATAAACTCACCTCGCCTCGGCACATCTCTGCATATTAGTACGTTACATATGCCATTATAAATACAACAAGCATAATCAATAATCAGAACATATAACTCTCGTGCACCAAGCATCCACACAGGTCTTGATTATAAGGCAAAACCTGTTTTGGCACTTCCCATGCCATGCCTAACAGTTTTATCTCATAATTAAGCGAAATGCATCACAATCATTCACATGTGTTCCGATTATTACGACCTCTCGGGCCACGGCCAACACATGAGTTGGCAGTCTTCTGACATGACCGGGCATATTCCCACCCCATCGGGCACGGCATCGTCCAGAACCCCCGCCTAGACGGCATTCCATAAAGGAGCATCAGTCTGGCCTCAACTGCAACTCGGCATCCGGACCTCCACCGGGCATCCGATAAATCGGGCATCGCTCCCCAAACTCCTGTTGGATAGTAGGTTCAATTAAGTGACCACTCGAGCACACCATCAATCAAGTCAACTTTTATTGCCGTTATTTAGCCAAGAACACCATAGTTTGCCTCCAAATAACAAACTTGGGCAACTTTTTTTTTTCTACGTGGTCACGTATTCAAAATCAACCTGTCAAACTTTGCACACTTCTATTTTAGAACCTCATTGTTTTATTGAGCACATAAAATTTGGTGTCCAAACCCGACACCTCATTTTTTTTCTATTTCTTTGTCCAACCACCCTTTTTGGAAATAATCTTGGGCAACCCTTTTTTTTTTCTTTAAAACTTTTGGAAAGAAATTTGTACGTGGTCACGTACTTGAAATCAACCCGTCAAACTTTGTACACTTCCATTTTAAAACTCCATCATTTTATCTAGCACGGAAAATTTGGCATCCAAACCCAACACCTCACATTTTCTTATTTAATTGCCCATAAAACCATCTTTTGTAATAATAATAGATAATTATCATAGAACAACCAATCACATAATATCGTACGTGCAAACACTCAAAATCACGCATAATTTCATAGTTGTGGAATTATGATATATTTATTATCTATAGTAGAGATGTGGCATTCAAAGAATCTACAACAAATCATATTGTTTTACAAGATCTTGAAAAACCACAGATGGTTGAGTTAAATGTCGATTTGAAGGAAGAGGAAAAGGTTATACAAGCTTGAACATAAAACTCATATCCTAAAGTTGATGAGCCTGATGGATGATATTGTAGATTCTGAAAATGAATTTGAAGATGAAGCATCACCTAAACTGATCTTAAGAAGGTCCACACGACTGAGAAGACCACCTAAGAGTATACCTTATTTCCTGATAATGAAAATTATGCTATGACTATTACAGGTGATGATCCAAGTATTGTCAAGGAAGCAAGAAGTGCGGAAGATGCCAAACAATGGGAGAAAGCCACGAAAGATGAGATGGAATCATTATATAAAAAAAAAAAAACGTGGAGTCTGGTAAAACAACCTATGGATCGAAAGGCAATCAGTTGCAAGTGGGTGTTCAAGAAGAATATATCTGCAGATGGAGAGATAGAATGATATAAAGCTCATTTGGTTGCTAAGGGATACTCGTAGATAGAAGGAGTCAATTATGGCGAGATTTTTCTCCTATTACAAAATTAAATTTCATAAGACTTGTCTTATCTTTAGCAGCTACATACAATCTAGAGATAGAGTAGCTTAATGTGAAAACAACGTTTCTCCATGGTGACTTGGAGGCAGATATTTTCATGAAGTAACCAGAAGAGTTTGTGGTCAAAGGAAAAGAAGACTTTGTTTGCAAATTGAACAAGTCTTTATATGGCTTAAAACAATCTCCAAGGACTATTGGTAACACGGTTCAAGATGAAAGATCTAGACCCAGCAAACTTCATCTTGGGCATGCATATTAAAAGAGAGCATGAGAATGGGAAATTGTGGTTAAGTCAAAAGAAATATGTTGAAAGTGTGTTGAAGAAATTCAACATGACAGACTACAAATCAGTGAAAACCCCATGTCCATAAGTTCCAAATTATCAACGCTCCAATATCCTAAGATTGAAGAGAAAGCTGAAGAGATGACAACAATTCAATGTGCAAGCGCAGTTAAGAGCTTGATGTATGCCTTGGTATATACTTATCCAGATATGTCCAATATGGGGAAAGAGCATTAATTGGTAGCAAAACGGGTGCTTTGTTATCTTTGAGGTACATCTGACTTTGAGTTATGTTATGAAAGCATGAAAAACTCAAAGGAACATCAAGTATTAGAACTTAAATGTTTTATCGATGCTGATTGGGGAGGCGACATTTATAGTAGGAGGTCAACTAGTGGATATGTTGTTTCTTTATTCGGCAGAGCTATGAGTTGGATGAGCAAGAGATTAGGCAAGGTGCTTTATCTTCTATTGAGGTAGAGTACATGGCCCTTAATCGTGCTATTAAGGAAGTAATTTGGATGCGTAGATTATGTAAAGAGCTTGGTTTTACACCAAGAAAAGTGAAGATTGGATATGATAGTCAGAGTGCTATATTCTTGACTAAGAATCCTGAATTTCATGCAAAAACAAAGCACATCGACATTCAATATCACTTCATTCGAGAGAAAGAGGGAAAAAAAAAAAACGTAGTGCTAGGGAAAATTGATAGAAAGGCAAATAGTGCAGATTTTTTTATCAAGGTAGTAAGTGCAAAAAAATTTAAATGTTGTACAACTGTATTGGGTTTAAAGAAGTATATGGAGTATTTGCCAAGTGGGAGAATGTTGGGGTATGGTTTATACTCCCCATCAACTATGTAGGGGCAATGCCCCTGCGGCTCTAGAGGTTAAGCTCATATTTAATTTTATTGATATTTTGGACTTAAGCTCATGAATAGCTATTGTATATATATATGTATGTATATTTTCTTTTTACATTGTATTGATAGTTTGAGTTTGTACTCATGAATAGCTACTAATATATATTCTCTTTTCTCTTGTAATTGAGTGATGTAATAGAGAAATACGAGGTGCTAACTATAGTGGAATCCTCAACAACACGTAACCCTAATTTAAGGGTAAACTGGGATAAAATCTTGCATCTCGAATTCTCTTTCTCACTTTTACTTTTTTTTCTTTTGTGATTGTGCAACGAATCCTAACATCGGCTCAATCTTAGTGACAATGACTTCAATAACTCTCAAATACCATCCCGAGTTGGAGATCTGTCAAGATTGACTCATCTTGATCTCTCTGCTTCTGTTTTTTCCGGTCGAGTCCCATCAGAAATTTTCAAGCTGACAAAGTTGGTGTACCTCAACCTGGGTTGCAGTCTGGATGCATATGGTTCTACACTTTTGTTGGAAACGAAATCACCGGGCCTGAGAAGCCCAGCTCAAAATCTGACAAGCCTGGAAGTACTTCGCTTAGGTGTCGTCAACATGTCCGAAGTGCCCAACAATCTGGCGAATTTGTCTTCCCTAAGAGGGCTAAACATGGATGTGTGCTTCCTGCACGGTGTATTTCCGTCTGCCATTTTCTATTTACCGAAGCTGAGGTATCTCGGGTTGGCTGACAATGAAGCTCGCGCAGGATGAGTGCCTGACTTTAATTCGAGTAGTCCTCTTGAAGAGCTACGACTGCTTGGCACAATCTAATCTGGAGAGCCACTCGCTTCAATTAGTAATCTCCGCTCCTTGCAGATATTGAATATTAAATCCCAAACATAAAATTTGACAAGGACGCTACCCGCGTCAATTGGAAAACTTCCTTCGTTGAGTTATTTCGACATATTTGGTTGTAAATTCTCAGGATCTATCCCGGCTTCATTTGCTAATCTTAGCAACCTTGAATACCTAGATGTTGCAATGAACCCATTCACCGCTCAATCCATTTCCTCTTTTTCCCGGGTTTAGCAAAATAAGAAGCTCGCCACTTTGAGCCTCGGGATGATCAATTCATATGGCGAGATCCCACCTTCAATCGGAACTTGTCTCAACTTGTGAGCTTAAGCTTTTTCGGCAACCAATTGAACGGTACTGTCCCATCTCAGCTGTTGAACCTTACTCAGCTGACTAGTTTGTCCCTCCGTACCAATCAACTATCGGGTTCTATACTGTCTTGGCTGGTGAACATGACACAACTGGTCATGCTTGACCTTGCACGCAATAAATTCCACGGCCAGATACCTTAATCAATTTCTCAACTCTAGAATCTCCAAATCCTCCGCCTTTTTGAAAACAACTTCAACGGAAACTGTTGAACTAGACAACTTTCTCAAGCTCAAACAGTTGCAAGTGCTTCAACTATCATTTAACAGGCTATCATGCCGCACTAGTAGCGCGAATGTTATTCTTCCTCAGCTTGTGGCCCTAAGACTAGCATCATGCAATTTGAGTGAGTTTTTAGTTTTCTTACAAAACAAGAGAGTATTGATTGGTTGGACCTTTCAAATAACAATATTAGGGGAGAAGTGCCTTTTTGGGTGTGGAACGGCAGTTTTAATATCATGCAGTACCTGAATCTCTCTCATAATTTCTTAACTGTTCTTGATCGATATTACCCAATCAATCCTCTCCATATGTACACAATAGACCTATCTCATAACATGTCGGAAGGACCAACCCCTGAAGTGCCACCATCCATAATGTTCTATGGAGTATCCAACAACAGGTTGACGGGAGCATTGCCACCATGGATCTGCAATTTGAGTACAGCAATCACACTAGACTTGTCTTCTAACAATTTGACTGGTGTGCTTCTGATTTGTTTGGGCAATATTAGCGAATCTATCGTGATATTGAACCTAAAAGACAACAATTTCCACGGAAGCATCCCCGAGCTATTAGTGACAGGGACAGAGCTGACGATGCTTGATTTGAGTGACAACCAATTGCAAGGCAAGTTACCGAGGTCCTTGGCCAATTGCAAAATGCTCGAGTTCAACTTTGCAAATAATCTTATCATGGACACCTTCCCGTCATGGTTGGAATCTCTATCGGAGTTTCATGTCCTTATTTTGCGATCCAATAAATTCCCCGGTGTCATAGAGAGGCCTAAATCTAGACCCATGTTCCTTGAGCTACAAATACTTGACCTCTCTATTAATGCATTTGACAGTAAGTTGCCCATAGAATACTTTCAGTCTTCAAATGCCATGATATCCAAAACAGGAAACTTTACATACATGCACAGAAACCAACAGTCGAGATGGTACCTTGACCTCACCTACTATGGCAATTATGATTTCTCCATGAGAGTGATTTACAAAGGGCTTAAATTGTATTACCCAAAGATATCAGAAGTCTTCACAGTCATCGACCTCTCCAGCAATTTGTTCGAAGGAGAGATCCTACGTGTCATAGGTGATCTCAAAGGACTACAGGGATTGAACCTTTCCAACAATTTCCTCACTGGTCACATGCCGCCGTCTTTAGAGAATCTCATAGTACTTGAGTCATCGGACCTTACCCAGAACAAACTCTCTAGACAGATTCCCTAGAATCTGACAGAACTCGGGTTCCTTTCTTTCCTAAACGTGTCTTACAACAATCTGACCGGGTCTGTGCCCAGAGGGATTCATACAATTTTTTTGAAGAGAACTCGGGACTGTGTGGGGAATTCATATCCAGCAAATGTCAAGGTTCAGGGGATGCGTCAGGATAACCTTTGGCCCACCAAGAAGAAGGCTTGGGATCGCCCGTTGAACTCAATTGGAAAATTGTTCTGCTAGGATATAGGAGCGGTTTAGTGATTGAAGTGGTCATTGAAAATGCATTCATCTCCTGGGAACATGTTTGGTTTGAAGGAAATGCTAGGAGAAGGTGACGGCCTAGTCAGAGGCAGTCTAGGAGGGGTAGGAACTCCTGATCAGGCAAGCTTTTCATTTTCTCTAGATTTTAGAACTTATTTGAAAAATGAGCTAGTTATTTCCTTCTTTTTCTTAAATGTACTTGTTTCTTCGTAGTATCTTTGCAGTTATTTATGTCAAACTTCATTTTCTTAAGCTAATCTCTCATCACATCTATTTACCACCTGTCTGACCTAAACTTTTTGTTCTTTTGGATAATGCCATCGTTAGCTTGTAATCCAAGCTCATGCGCACCTTTTTCTATCAATGCTCAACCAAAAATACTCCCATTTAACAATCAAATCTAAGTTGCACCATGGATTCTTCTTTATCCAGGGTTCACATCGCAACCTGAAACCAGTTTCATATTCTAGTGAAGCAAGCAAAAGCAAGGGTACAACGTCCTCATAACTTTATGCAAATCTAGACTCTCAACTGTGCTTCAATCATCTGCTTTCCTTGTTTGTCGCCTTGCAAATTGCACAGACAACGGTTGCATTGTCATTTGGAACAAAATTTGCATTTGGAGGTTGATTGGACAACAACTCTGATAAATAATTCTCGTAAAAATTTACATCAGTTTTGCTTTTCAGATCTTCATATGTGCACTGTTGGAAATAGGATTCTCTCCCTTAGAGCAGCATATTATGCAGAGAACCATCGTGGCACAGATGAATTTCCTGAAGTTCTTACTATGCTTGCTGGTCATGTACCGCATTGAAGCCCGCAAGAGTTTGGCCCATAATCCGGGGATCGGCCTGGCTCTTTCACTCTCTCTCTTTCTTTCCCCATGGAGGTTCAAAGAGGAACTGAGATGAGCGAAGGAACTCTAGCAAGGACACGCGAGCGGGCATCGTTTGCAACAGACTGGGTGATTCCTTTTAAGCTCTCTCGGTCCCATTGGTTCAGCAGACCATATACGCCGGAGAGCACCTCACGGACTGACCTCACCAGGAGTTCCTTCTCTCTACAATCAAATTCCAGAGAATTCGTAGTCGATTCTCCTTCTCTGAACGTCGCTCACCTCCATTGATCGTCGCTTCAAGCCAGCCCCTGTTCTCAATCGTTGTCGCTAAAGGGCTCAAGCCAGAACTCTTTCGTTGATTCCAGTCTTCGAGTTGCCTCTGTGACTGCCTTGCTCAGATCCAATCGATATGTTTAATGGAATCATATCCGCTCTGGTTTTAGCAAAACTCAAGTCGAGTATCTTAAATTAGTTTGTTTTGCGGGAATTAAATGATTTAAAAAACAATTTTTTTAAAATGATAATTTGTATTGTTTGAAAAAAAAAATGAATGAATGAAAATTGTTGTCATCCTTCATGATAAATTGTTGTCAAGCATGAATCATTTTAAAGAATATATTTTTCAAATCATTTATTTTTCGCGAAACAAATGGAGCCCTACATATAAACTGCGTGTTAATCATATATAACTAACCTTCTGCTATCACCGACCAAAAAAAAAAAAACCTTCTGCTATCGAAATGAATTCATTGTGTATCTTTGGTGATGATATGGAGACGAATCGTTGACATATTACTGTGCGTAGATCATTAGATTAAATTGTCAGCTACATGTTACGTGATTTTTTGAGGGAATCTGTGTATGAATTTGAGTAAAATTCTTGCACATTAGCGTGAAGACATATGTGTTTAAAACCAATTGCAACTTTGAATTGATCTGCCGAGAGCTCCTATCTTGCGTGCTCATTGTCGTACGAGACTATCGGTGAATCCATCAATTTATTCTTTTTTTTTTTTAATTCTGTGATAATTACTCATAGTATTATACGATGAGCCTCATTGATAGTGTTACGTAATTGTCGTATAATTAAACCTTTATGTAGGACTTTATTCACATTTTAGCAATAAGAATTTTCATGTGATATAACTTAAATTCAGAAAAAGAGATGGGAGAATAAAATAGCATTTAACCTGCCTCGGATCTTATATATATATATATATATGGTCGATCACATTCAAATGTTAATTGCCACAACATGCGTGAATCTATTGTTTTTTGTACATCAATTAAAAATTAGAGATTTTCTGGCATTAGAAATTTTAAAGTCTTAAGAAATTAAATTTCTAGGCTAAATTCACACGTGAGAATGGCACATCATTCAACCCCGCGCGAACTTTACGCACTTACATGTTTGTATGTATGTATGGGCTACCTTTTTTAAGATTTTGATAGTTACATAGCGGAGATAAAAAAAAATAGATACTTTTAGTTATTGATCCAAACTTATTTAGAGAGGTATTTTAAAAATATACATTTCACTTTAGTTTGTTTACTTTGTCTTAGATCTTGATGAGCCAACAACAGTCTAGATTTTGTTTGCCGTTTCTATTCATTTCAGCGATATAGATAGAACAAGCAATAAAAAAAATATTAGGCAACACCATTCGGCTATCGCACGGTACAAAGGCCTCTTAGACAATCACCTTTATTCTACCTCTATTCTCACTCTTAATAAGTAAGACTGTTCCAAACACTAAATAACCTTAATTTCTCCCAACGTATTACACGGCATAAATTACATTCCTCATTGGTAACAAAAGGAAATGTCCAAAGATCATGAATTAAAAGTCAAAACAGCACTAACGTTGCAAACAAAGAAGTCCAACACAGAGCAACCTAAGTCTTCAACTTCGCCCGGTAATTATTTATTACCATTTCCTATACTTTTTTGCTGCTTTCTCTGCGTTGACCCCAATCTTCCATGCAAAATGTATATATATATATATAGATATTATATGCTTTTTTGATGCTTTGTCCACGGTTGACCCTAGCTTTCCATGCAAGCGTAGATTGATTGGCTGAGTTTTCATTATGTTCTCGGCAGCTACCTACTACGACGCTGTATGTCACGATCCTCGGGCGTGCGCCCATCCCTGCTTGGTCGATTAAATAGCGACGTCCCAGGACGCATCGCCGACCCTTTCATTTTAATATGCATGCGGAAGCATATAAATAATCCTTAGACAATAAAATAATGGGATAGGAAAGTAGGACTACAAATTTTTCCAATCAAGGGTCTTTTATAAACAAACATGTTTATATACCATATCAGGCTGTTTGCAAAATCTCGGCTTAATAACGAAAAGGTATTGTCCTATGACGCACTGGTCGGACACGTTTGCCGATTCTTTGATCTCCACCTTCCCGAACTCCGGGGTTCCCGGTCCTCCATCAACACCATCTAAGGACCTAAAAATGGTCATACAATAACCAGTGAGATAATGTCTCAGCGAGTTCTACTTCCTACGACTTGATTAGAAGGCCAATACACTTTGAGGCTGCCTAAGCACGACACAAGTTAAAGAACTTACATTGGCCTCAGTTCTTCCCTGCAAATCAGTTCAATTCAAACAGGCATCCAATCAATCACCACAGATCGAGACTTCGATCAATCGACCTAGTCGATTACATGTCATCACGACCTTCCCCTGGTCTACACATTCAATACTATCTATAAGGTCCTATTAAACCAGGACCGCTCACCCAAAGCTGAAAATATAGATAGTATATCTCTCTCAAAGCTGATAGTATAGTATACTAGGTATATGCTTGCCCAAAGCTCATAGATTAGGGCCCCCAAGCCAATTTAGTATACTATATATGCTCGCTCAAAGCTGATAATTATTGCTCACCCAAAGCTGATACAATATGCTCGCCCAAAGCTGATATAATATACTCACCCAAAACTGATAATATGATATACTATATATATGCTCACCTAAAGTTGATAGATTAGGGCCCCCTGGCCAAAATAGTATACCATTTCAATCATATGACTAACTCATCATTTTTATCATACCCGATTGTGTGGGTACACGGTCGGTTTTAGCCAAAATATCATACTTTTAAAATTAAACTTTCCACTGGCTTCAGTAGTCTAGAAATATAATTTTAGCGCTATAGACCCACATTTGGTAAAATCCCAATTAATTATTAAAATTAATTAATTTAAAGATAAATTCCTAAATTCACAATTAAATCGAAATCAACACAATATAAAGCTCAATTAAATAAACAGATCACACCGTTGCAATCAGCGTAATTTTCCGGTCATCGGCCATGGCGGTCTAATTTCCAAAAAATAATTAATTAATTAAATAATTACAAAAATATTAAATAAATACAATAAATCCAACTTAGGCTCGATATTGCCTAATTGGAAGCCGAGACTAGCCCGAAAAATTTCTGAATCACTCTAGTTAAATACTAAAGTGTGTCTAGGCTTTAACTACACTAACTAATCACCTAACATGTATCGATAACTAATTTAAATTCGCTAATTAAGTCTAACTAACCACCTAATTACACTTAATTAAATCTAATCAATCCCTAAGTATTATTAACCTACTAAGCAAGGTTTAGTGAATAAAACTCACTTGATTAAATGCGAAGGTCAGATCACCATGTTAAAGAAAACTTCTTTATTGTTTTGAAGTTGACAAAATATTTTCAAGTCTATATCGGAAGATCGAAGACTTTATCTTCAAAGTCCGAAGACCGACAGAGTACCAGATTTTAATCTCAAAGTCTATCCTCACTGGCAGTTTTAGACTGAAGTATGAAGATTTATCCAAACGCAGGATTATTATCCAGATGCAAGAGTATCTTCAAAGTTTAGTTTCGTATGGTTATTGGAAGATCTTATAGCTGGATTTCACATATACTTGATTGATTATTTCTATTGGAAAGTACTTCGATATGAAGATCTTTGAAAGGCGAGCTAAACTTGGAAGGTTCTACTTATGGAAACTCAAGATTCTGATTTGAATGGGCGAGCGGGATTGACGGGCTTTCAACACAAATTATCTAACGACTCGATATCACCTTAATTGATTCTATCCAACGGGTAGATTGGAAGAATTCATTTGAAAAGTGCCAACAGTCGAGAATGCATGAAGGAGTATTTAAGGATTGACTCTTTGGTTGTTCGATACGGTGCTTGAAAGAAAATTCCAAAGTCTGAAGCCTTCTAGTCTATTGCTTTTTCATTAATCAAGCTGAACGTTGTATACACAAGAGAGAAACACTTAGTGAAACTGTGTGAGAGTTAGATAAAAACTCATCACTATGATAGTTGAGATCACAAGCTGTAACATCTCTTTTGGTCCTTAGTGGAATCCAGCCAATAGGCTGTTAGCGAGGAGAATGGACGTAGGCTTGATCTAAGCCGAACCACTATAAACTCTGTGTTTATTTTCTCTTATCCCTGAACTTCTTACTCTTATTTATTGATTGTTTATTTGCTTAAAGTTGAAATACGCTTATTGTCTAACATCTTCTAAAAGCAGATTACTTTCATTAAGTCCTGCGAAAATTTTTATTTACACCTATTCACCCCCTCTAGGTGTATTTACTAGCCCTTTCACACCGCGACGACGGCGCGATAGCGGCCGAAATCCGAATTTTTGGCGACGTCGATGGACACTTGGGCCGGGCCCAAAAGCCTTACAAGCCTACAGCAAATTGCTGGGCTTGGTTAATGGGCTTGGGCTTGCTGAATTCTTGGGCTGAACTTGCTGGGCCTCAAAGATTGGGCTTGTCCGGATGGGTTGATCTTTGCAAGCTGGGCTGAGCAACAAAAGAAATTGCTAGGCCGAACTACTGCTGGCTTGTGGGCTAAATCGTGGACTTCAAATGGGCTGAAGACAGACTGGATGGGCTGCGGCTTTATTGGGCTTCGCTGGATCAAACTGGACGGAGAGGGAGAGAAGCAGCTTCGGCGATGCTGGCAGCAGGGAAACGAAGCAAAAAAAGAGGAAGCAGGCTAGTGTCGTTGGCAGCTGCTTCGGTGGTGGTGGCGTGAGTCTTCAGTGGAATGGAGTCGCATGAGGGGATGGCAGCTAGCAGGTCAAAAAACTTGCTAGAGCTGACCAAAATTTCGGTGGGGATTTGGTGAAATCTTGGGCAATTGGCGTGAGGAATTCGAACGAAGCAATGGAGAGGGTGTCGTGGACGATGGCAACATTGGACACGGAGCTGCTGAAGTTGAAGCAATTCAGTGGCAGAGGAGCTGCAAGTGAGATGGCTTCGCTGGCGTGGGGCATGCAGTCAATTGACCGGTTGATGCTGACTTTGGTGAGCTAAATTGAATATACGAAGCGGTGGAGTGGAGCAGCTACAGGGATTCATCCAAGGAGGGGGTTTTCAAACAGAGGAAGGAAATGAAAGCAAAACATAAGCAAGGCAGAATTGGATGAGGTCTTCGGCCGAGATACGGATTTCACGAAGAAGATGGAGGCTGGCTAAGGCGTGTCCAACAAGCCATGGAAAGAGGGCTTAAAGTCAACACAATTATCTTTTCAATTGAATGCTTTGTCTCCTTAATACTTTCCAGCAAATTAACTCTCAAATTATCCAATTTGGTGCCAAAGTTGCACCCCTCCATCCTAGGCTCCGAATTTAGCAATTTTGGACTTCAATTTCATTCCCGACCTCTCTAATTTAAGGTCCAGCTTCGCGAAGGAAAAAGCCTACACGAGTGCTGCAAGTTCCTACGACCAAATAGCTCGGTATAGAAGCCAAAATCTCCCTTTAATTTGGCCCGTTCGAATTTCCATTATTTTCCACGACGTTCGAATCGATTTTTCGTAAAAATCTCAGAATTTTTTAAAATTCTTCGGAGGGTGAGTCGACATTCCTAAAATAAGTCGTGACATGACAGAACTTTCAATTTTTAAAATCGGATTCGAATTCACGGTTAATTTCCATTTGGTGCGTTTTTAGCATGACCTAAGTTACCGGGTAACTTTCAGAAATTTTTAGTATAAATGACCCATGGTCGATTTTCTTCGAGCCACAATGAACCCACTCAACACATTGGCGACTCTTGGTTGTCGTGAAAACCTCGACGATTCAAATACGGACATAGTGTACCAAAACAATAAGAAAATCAATCTAGTGTCGGCCGACGAGAATTTTCTAATTTAGTGGTGTCACCCATGATTAGCCACACATCTCAGTCGAACCGACCTATCTCTGATCCTTAATCGATTTATATATGTGCCGTAATGATCTCAGCAGATGAGCACGGTCGAACAGCCGATTCTTGATCGAATTCTCAAGTCTATTTGCCTTAAAATTCTTAATGGCTTCTTCAGATAGTCTAGTTATCTCGAGAATAATCAGCTCTAAGAACAATCCTATAGACGTGTTAATGAAATGCCCGATTTATTCAGTAGAAAACAGGACTGAAAATCTGGGATGTCATACCGCAGAAAGTAATATGCATGCACACAAAATGACTAAAGTACACTTAAGTGCCAAAATCGAATAAGAATGAGACAATTAAGATGCATCTAATAACCATTCTGTCCTCGAGAACAATTTCTTATCAAAAATAACTTTTTAATTCTAATCCCGAGAATAATTTTTAAGCATTTTAAGCCATTTGGTAACTGTCCAAAATTTTTATTCCTAAAATAGAATTGCGTTTGATACCATTCTAAAAATTTCTAATCCAAATCATTTTTTTATAATTTTTAGGGATAAGTGCTCAAGAAGTCCTATAACTTGGCACGAAAATGCATTTGAGTCCTAAAACTTGCAAAAAGTGCAAAGAAGTCATAAAACTTGTCAAAATATTTCATTTGAGTCATAAAATCGACGCCGTTAGCCTTTTCCGTTAAAAATGTTGACGTGGCATTTTAAATTATTTTTTTATTTTCCGCGTGGATTTTTTTAATTATTTTTTATTCATTTAAAAAAATTAGATTTATTCATTTTATCTTATTTTCACCAAAAAGTAAAAAAGAAAAAAAAAATTATTTTTAAAAATTGTTTTAAAAAAAAAATTAGCGGCTCCGGGGGCCGGGCGATGGTTGCCGGCCCTCGCTCGGGGTCGGCCGAGGCTCGCCGAGATCCGGGCAAGTCGTTGCCGACCCTCGCCTGGGGCCGGCGGCCGTTGCCGACCCCTCCGGCGATGGGCGGCGGCGGCGGCGGCGGCGGGGAGAGGAGCTCCTGATTTTTTTTTTAAACAATTTTTAAAAATAAAAATTTTCTTTTTACTTTTTTAATTTTTGTTGAAAATAACATAAAATAAATAAATCTAAAATTTTAGTTTTTAAATCTAATTTTTTTAAAAAATGAATAAAAATAATTAAAAAATCCACGGAGAAAATAAAAAGATAATTTAAAATGCCACGTCGCATTTTTAACGGAAAAGACTAACGGTGTCGATTTTAGGACTCAAATGAAACATTTTGACAAGTTTTAGGACTTCTTTGCACTTTTACAAATTTTAGGACTCAAATGTATTTTCGTGCCAAGTTGTAGGACTTCTAGAGCACTTATCCCTAATTTTTAAATAATTTTATTACTTTTTTTTTTTCTTTTTCGTTCTTTTCTTTCTCTTCTTCTTCTTCAAGGTTTGCCAATCGCCAGCCTTGGGATGACCAACGATCCGCGGACGAGGGTCGACAACCTCGCCGGAGTGTCATCGGCCCTCGACAAGGCCGCGCCTTGTTAGCCGAGCCTCACCGGCATTTGGGCAAGTGGCTTAGCCTGGATCTAACGAGGTCGAGCTCGCTCAGCCACTAGCGGGGCTTGGCCTCACTGGGTTGCCGCGAGGTCGGCCTCACCTGGGTCGAGCGATGCCAACCTCACGATGACATGGAGAGGTCAAGCCTCACCCAGCTATGGCTCGGTCGAGCCTTGCCCCGCCAGGTGAGCCTCGACGGTGGCTAGGCCAAGCTTGCCGGGCTAGGCGGGGTCGTTGATGGCTAGGGGAGGCCCGAGCGAGGCCCACTAGGCTGCGGCGAGGCTCGGCCTCGCCGGTGGTTGGATGAGCCTCTAGTGAGCTCGCTGGACCTCACCCGGCTTGGCACGCCTCCAGCGAGCTTGCCGAACCTCGCCCAACTAGTTGCCGGCAACCGGCGGGGCGGGCGATAGACGACGGCAGTGGATGGCAACGATGGCAGCTACATCAGTTGAAGAAGAAGATAGAGGGAAGAAGAACAAGAAGAAAGAAGAGAAAAAATAGGTTGGCTTGATTCTAGAATTATTTATAGAAACAAAGAATCAACTTTTTTTACTTCTCGATTATGTTCAAAATCTACTTCTTGGAACAAAAAAAATATAAAATTGTTCCCAGGAACAAAAAATTTATCAAACGAATTTCTGTTCCAAATCTACTCCCGAGAACAAAATAATAGAAATTGTTCATGTTTGGCAAGTTGCTAAATAGAGCCTTAAGTGCCAATGGTGAAATTTTCCTGCCAAATTGCTTATATGCAATTTTCCGACGAATTAAGTACAAAACGACATCATTTTTTACAATGACGTGGCTATATAAGCCAAAAATGATGTTGTTTTGCCTCCAAATTCGAATTATAATATAAATAAGATTTAAATAAATTAACAAAACTAAATTATAAAAAAAAAAAGTAGTAGCAGCGTTCGACAGGCCCTCGTCGCTAGTCGCCCAAGGTCGCTGGCCCTTGCCCGGGGCCCAGTGACCTTAGCCAACCCTTTCCCAACCGTCGCCGACCCTTGCCGACCCTTGCCGACGATGGTGGGGTGGTAGTGGTGAGGGCCATGCAGGCCCTCATCGAACGCTGCACCTTTTTTGGAAAAAAATTGGTTCCTTTAATTTATTTTAATTAATATATATATTAAAATTTGATTTTGGGAGAAAAACAATGTCATTTTGGATCTTCCTTGCTGAGTCAGCTTTTGGCATACCATGGAGACCACTTATATTATTCAAAATATACCACATTGTATTTCCGGCCATCTTCGCCGAACTTAGCACTTAAATGTCTCAATTTTCCAAAAAAGTGGCACTTAAGTATCTACTTGTATCAATTTTTGGCACTTGCACCGCCTAAACATAGACAATCACTTTTAGTCTACCTCTATTGTCACTCTCAATAAGTAACATAGACAATCGTTTTTATTCTCCCTCTATTTTCACTCTCAATAAGTAAGATTATTTCAAACACTAATTAATCTTAATTTCTCTGAACGCATTACACGACATAAATTACATTTCTCACCAGTGACCAAAGGAAATGTCCACAGATCATAAATTAAAAGTCAAAACAACACTAACATCGCAAACAAAGAAGTCCAATACAGAGCAACCTAACTCTTCAACTTCGACCCGAAATAATTTACTATCATTTCATATGTTTTTTTGCTGCTTTCTCCATGGTTGACCCAAGTCTTCCATGCAAAATGTAAATATTTATGTATATGATATATATGTATATGTCTATGTTTTTTTGCCACTTTCTCCACGTTTGACCCAAGTCTTCCACGAAAATGTAGATCGATTGGCTGAGTTTTCATAATATTCTCGACAGCTACCGGCTACGGCACTACAGAAAGTAATGCACACACGCATGGATAAAATACATCGTAAGTATCAAAACTTAGCACAATTAAATACTTAAGTACCGAAACTTTCAAAATGTGCACTTAAATACTAAAATCGGAAAAGAATGGGACGCTCACATGTCAATGATGAAATTTTCCGGCCAAATTATTGACGTGGCATTTTTCTAGCGAGTTAAGTGCAAAATGACGTCATTTTTTGCGATGACGTGGCTATATAAGCAAAAAACAACGTCAATTTACCTCTAGATTTGAATGTTAATAAAAATAATATTTAAATAAATTAAGAAAAATAAATTTTAAAAAAAAAAGTAGTAGTCACATTCGGCAGGCCCTCATCGCCGATGGGCCAAGGTCACTGGCCCCTACCTAGGGCCTAGTGACCCCAACCTTGCCAGCGACGGTGGGGGCCGCCGACGAGGGCTGTCATCGTCAAATGCTGCACCTATTTTTTTTTTTATAAAAAAATTGGTTCTTTTAATTTATTTTTATTAATATATACATTAAAATTCGATTTTGGGGTGAAACAACGTCGTCTTGCATCTTCATTGCTGAGTTAGCTTTCCGACGTGCCACGTAAATCACTTATACTATCAAAAATATGCCACATCGGATTTTCGACCACCTTCACCGAACTTGGCACTTAAATGTTCCAATTTTCAAAAAGAGTGGCACTTGGTACTTAAATATCCACTTATGCTAATTTTTTATATTTGCATCACCCAAATATAGACAATCATCTTTATTCTACCTCTATTCTCACTCTCAATAAGTAAGACTGTTCCAAACACTAATTAATCTTAATTTCTCCTACTGCATTACACGGCAAAAATTACATTTCTCATCAATGACCCAAGGAAATGTCCATAGATCATGAATTAAAAGTCAAAACCGCACTAACGTCGCAAACAAGGAAGTCCAACATAGAGCAACCTAAGTCTTGCACTTCCACTCGTAATACTTTATTACCATTTCGTATACCTTTTTGCTGCTTTCCCTACGATTGACCCAAGTCTTCTAAGCAAAATGTAAATATATATAATATATTATATCTATGCCTTTTTGCTGCTTTCTCTGCGGTTGACCCAAGTCTTCCATGAAAATGTAGATCGATTGGCTGAGTTTTCATAATGTCCCGGCGGCTACATACTACAGCACTACAGAAAGTAATGCGCATGCACATGGCTAAAGTACATCGTAAGTATCAAAACTTAGCACAATTAAAAACTTAAGTATCAAAATTTTCAAAAAGTACACTTAAATACCTAAATTGGAAAAGAGTGGGATGCTCAAATATCAATACGAAATTTTCCAGCCAAATTGAAGACGTGGCATTTTTCCAACGAGTTAAGTGCAAAATAACGTCATTTTTTGCAATGACGTGGCTATATAAGCAAAAAAACGACGTCAATTTGCCTCTAGATTTGAATTTTAATAAAAATAATATTTAAATAAATTAAAACAAATAATTAAAAAAAAAAAAAAAGCAGTAGCCACATTCGGCAGGCCCTCATCGCCAGTGGGCCAAGGTCACCGGCCCCTACCTAGGGCGTAGTGACCCCAACATTGCCAACGACGGTGGGGGGCCGCCAACAAGGGCTGTCATCGTCAAATGCTGCACCTATTTTTTTTTTTTTAAATTTGATTCTTTTAATTTATTTTAATTGATATATACATTAAAATTCAATTTTGTGGGCGAAACGACGTTGTCTTGCATCTTCATTGCTGAGTTAGCTTTCCGACGTGCCACGTAAATCACTTATATTATCAAAAATATGTCACATCGGATTTACGACCACTTTCGCCGAATTTGGCACTTAAATGTTCCAATTTTCAAAAAGAATGGCACTTAAATATACATTTTAGAAGTTTTGGTACTTAAATATCCACTTATGCTAATTTTTGACATTTGCACCTCCCAAATATAGACAATCACCTTTATTCTACCTCTATTCTCACTCTCAATAAGTAAGACTGTTCCAAACACTAATTTATCTTAATTTCTCCTACTGCATTACACGGAAAAAATTACATTCCTCATCAATGACCCAAGGAAATGTCTATAGATCATGAATTAAAAGTCAAAACCGCACTAACGTCGCAAACAAGGAAGTCCAACACAGAGCATCCTAAGTCTTGGACTTCCACCCGTAATACTTTATTACCATTTCATATACTTTTTTAATGCTTTCTCTACGATTGACCCAAGTCTTCTAAACAAAATGTAAATATATATAATATTATATATATATGCTTTTTTTGCTGCTTTCTCTGCGGTTGACCCAAGTCTTCCACGAAAATGTAGATCGATTGGCTGAGTTTTCATAATGTCCTGGCAGCTACATACTACAGCACTGCAGAAAGTAATGCGCACGCATATGGCTAAAGTACATTGTAAGTATCAAAACTTAGCACAATTAAATACTTAAGTATCAAAAAGTACACTTAAATACCAAAATCGGAAAAAAGTGGGATGCTCAAATGTCAACACCAAATTTTCCAGCCAAATTGTAGACGTGGCATTTTTCCAGCGAGTTAAGTGCAAAATGATGTCGTTTTTTGCCATGACGTGGCTATATAAGCAAAAAACGATGTCATTTTGCCTCTAGATTTGAATTTTATTAAAATTAATATTTAAATAAATTAAAACAAATAAATTAAGAAAAAAAAGAGTAGCCACATTTGGCAGGCCCTGATTGCCAGTGGGCCAAGGTCACCGGCTCCTACCTAGGGCCTAGTGACCCCAACCTTGCCAGCGACGGTGGGGGCCGCCGACGAGGGCTGTCATCGTCAAATGCTGCACCTATTTTTTTTTATAAAAAAAATTGGTTATTTTAATTTATTTAAATTAATATATACATTAAAATTCGATTTTGGGGGTGAAACGACGTCGTCTTGCATCTTCATTGCTGAGTTAGCTTTCCGACGTGCCACGTAAATCACTTATATTATCAAAAATATGCCACATCGGATTTCCGACCACCTTCGCCGAACTTGGCACTTAAATGTTCCAATTTTTAATAAGAGTGGCACTTAAATATACATTTTAGAAGTTTTGGTACTTAAATATCCACTTATGCTAATTTTTGACATTTGCACCTCCCAAATATAGACAATCACCTTTATTCTACCTCTATTCTCACTCTCAATAAGTAAGACTGTTCCAAACGCTAATTTATCTTAATTTCTCCTACTGCATTACACGATAAAAATTACATTCCTCATCAATGATCCAAGGAAATGTCTATAGTCAAAACCGCACTAACGTCGCAAACAAGGAAGTCCAACACAAAGCAACCTAAGTCTTGCACTTCCACCCGTAATACTTTATTACCATTTCATATACTTTTTTGCTGCTTTCTCTACAATTGACCAAAGTCTTCTAAGAAAAATGTAAATATATTATATATTATATATATGCTTTTTTGCTGTTTTCTCTGCGGTTGACCCAAGTCTTCCACGAAAATGTAGATCGATTGGCTGAGTTTTCATAATGTCCCGACAGCTACATACTACAGCACTGCAGAAAGTAATGCGCACGCACATGGCTAAAGTACATCGTAAGTATCAAAACTTAGCATAATTAAATACTTAAGTATCAAAATTTTCAAAAAGTACACTTAAATACCAAAATCGTAAAAGAGTGGGATGCTCAAATGTCAACACCAAGTTTTCCAGCCAAATTGTAGACATGGCATTTTTCCAGCGAGTTAAGTGCAAAATGACGTCGTTTTTTGCAATGACGTGACTATATAAGCAAAAACGACGTCATATTGCCTCTAGATTTGAATTTTAATAAAAATAATATTTAAATAAATTAAAACAAATAAATTAAAAAAAAAATTAGTAGCCACATTCGGCAGGCTGTCATTGCCGGTGGGCCAAGGTCACCGGCCCCTACCTAGGGCCTAGTGACCCCAACATTACCAGCGACGGTGGGGGCCACCAACGAGGGCTGTCATCGTCAAATGTTGCACCTACTTTTTTTTTTTTTATAAAAAAATTGGTTCTTTTAATTTATTTTAATTAATATATACATTAAAATTCTATTTTGTGGGCAAAACAACGTTGTTTTGCATCTTCATTGCTAAGTTAGCTTTCTGATGTGCCATGTAAATCACTTATATTATCAAAAATATGCCACATCGGATTTCCGATCACTTTCGCCCAATTTGACACTTAAATATTCTAGTTTTCAAAAAGAGTGGCATTTAAATATACATTTTAGAAGTTTTGGCGCTTAAATATCCACTTATGCTAATTTTTTACATTTGCACCTCCCAAATATAGATAATCACATTTTTCTACCTCTGTTCTCACTCTCAATAAGTAAGATTGTTCCAAACGCTAATTAATCTTAATTTCTCCTACTGCATTACACGGCAAAAATTACATTCCTCATCAATGACCCAAGGAAATGTCCACAGATCATGAATTAAAAGTCAAAACTGTACTGACGTCGCAAACAAAGAAGTCCAACATAGAGCAACCTAAGTCTTGAACTTCGACCCGTAATAATTTATTACCATTTCATATATTTTTTTGTTGCTTTCTCTACGGTTGACTCAAGTCTTCTACGCAAAATGTAAATATATATAATATATTATATATATATGCTTTTTTGCTGCTTTCTCCGCGGTTGACCTAAGTCTTCCACGCAAATGTAGATCGATTGGCTGAGTTTTCATTATGTTCTCAGAGCTACATGCTAAGGCACTGCAGAAAGTAATGTACATGCACATAAAATATTCATAGGTATTGCACATTGTGCGTTTCATCACACAAAGAGTCATTGGTTCGATGCATCGTATCATAAGATGAAGCGTGTTTATATCCCCAGGCACCCAGCACCACGTATAAAATCTGCTTTTTTAAGTAATAGTTTATGCGTGTTTGCAAGACAAAAGAAAAGAAGTGGAACGGTAGCAGATTCATGACGAAGAAGAAGAACTCGTGCTTTGTGGTGCGACCGCGTTGGACTAAGAAAGAAACGAAAGAAATAAAAATATAATAAGTAAAATTAATATATTAAATATAATAAATAAAAATGGAAAAATAAAATGCGGAATAAAAATGATTGGAAAGTGTGAGTCCTAGCTAGACAGTTGCAGCTTGTAAATAGTTTTAATCGAATTTCATTTGATTCGAATTCATCTAGTTTAAGAGTCATTATCTTTGGATTTCGAATTAACTTGATTTTTCAGCAATCGTTTTGTTTTAGATGAAATGAATAAACAAACAAAAAAACAATAACAAAGAAAAGGATAAAAAAATCTTATTTGCGTTTATAATAGAATCACTTTTAAGGGTCATTTTATTGATTTCTGTCTTTAATATCATTAGTGTAAATCTCTTTAGTTGAAATTAGAATTTGATTTTGAAAATTAGCTCACGGTGGTCATGCCCGGCTCAATAATAAGGTAATAAATATACTTTACTCGACTCGTATCAGGTTATTTATTGCACTTTACTTCTTCTTCTTCTTTTTTTCCGTCAATTCTTTTACCGCATTGTAACGTGAAGTATTTGCTCATGGGGATCATGTCTAGGGACTTAATAAAGACTGTGATGTGTGGACTGTACCGAATTGTGTGATGTTCTTTTGATATGGTGTTCTTCATGAAATATCTTCCTCTGGATCTTGTTTACATTATGTCAAATTTTCAGAATTTATTGAGATTGCTTAATAATTTTTCAAGAATTATGACCAAAGGAGTGCAATCTGTTTTTATCCGAAATTGCTGTATTTTCAAAAATAAATGAAATTGCTCGATGTGATATGATGTTTTGAGTGGTTGATTATGCTGCATATGTAGTGACATATGGCATGTTATATGACATCAAAGGCTGGTTGAGACTCTTGATATTGATGCATCAAATGCCATGTTGAAATTGAAATACATGTGTGGATATAAATTGAGATAATAACGAGACCGTTGGAGGTGTGAGCCGATGATGCCCCGGGAGTGTTGGGATGCACGGAGTGTGTGTGCCGGATGTCCTCGGGAGTTTCGAGATGCCCGAAGGTGTGTGCCGGAAGCCTCGGAGGTGTGTGCCGGGGGATACCTCGTGATGCTAGTTGGGGTACGAGATGCCCGGAGTGTGTGTGCCGGATGCCCGGAGGTGTGTGCCGGAGGTTCCTCGCGATGCCAGGTGGGATGCGAGCGATAAATGTGGGATGCAAACATTGGTCCCTGGAAAGAAAAATGATGTGATCTAATTGAAAGATAAAGATTGAGGATTGAATCATGCACATGGATGTATGCTTGATAGCATGGATGATATGAATCTTGGTGATATAAGTTTGGCATGCTTGATGATACATGTATAAGTGCATGGTGGTATATGCACGTTGCATGATGATATGCATGGCTGCTCGATGACATGAGTACAAGTGCATGGTGATTTATGCATGTTGTATGGTGATATATGCATGGCTGTAAGGTGAGGTATGCTTGAATGCATGAATGATATGTGTTTTATTCTTGATACCTTGATTGTTTTGTTTGACGCATTGTGTAGTTTGGTGGATCTTTACTGCTGAGTAGTTGTACTCACCCCTTTTGGGGATTAACATTTTAGATTAAAAAGATGCCTTTGCTACCAGTTGCACGCGGTACCTATTATGGATTGCCATATGATGTCGAGGTGGAGTGCACTGAGCATTCCTGTACTAGTGTACCTGGTCTGGTGTATGTTCGAGTTTGTGTCTTAGTGATGTACGATGTGGGTCTTGCTGATGGCTTGGTTATCCAGGAGTTTTTGTCTGTTCATGTCCGGCGTGGTGGAGTGATGCTAGGGATGCTGTCGCCACCGCCGCTCAATGCACTGAGTTGGGTGTGATGGCACGCATAGCTGATGGGAGCTAACACTTTTTGGGGGATAGCCGACGCTTGTTGATGGAGGGGTGTACATGTTCGACGTAGGGTCGAGTTCTCTTTTGAGTATAGCCAAGTATAGTTAAAATCTTGGCCTTTTTGCTGTACCGACTCGAAATATCCATCTTGAAAATATAAATAAAAGTGACTTGGCTTTGTCTTTTCATTGGGAGTGTAGGTGGTGTGCATTGCATTATTGTTATTGAAGGGAGGATTGGTGAGATACATTTATGTTTCTGCTAATGAATTGCGCTGGGACCTTAAAAAAAAAAAGGGTTACCTTACTGGTATGTAATAGGATGAGTGACAAGTACTTGTGGTGACCCTAACGGATTAGGGGCCATCGAGGGGTGCCACAACGGTTTTGGTATCAGAGCAATGGCTATAGTTGGAGTGATAAGGAGCCTCATTTGGAAATTGAGGAATATGATGACAATGCACACCATAGGATATTAACTGGAATAGTTGAGTAACTTTGAATAACGGGTGATGGGTATTCACTCGTAGATCCCTAGTAGCTAGTATGAGTTGCTTTTAGCTGCCAGTAACATGTTTATGTTACTTATATAGTTATAGTTACTTTTAAATGGAGATAGTGAGTCTCAGATAATTCCTGAGGCAAGTGCTTGGAAACTGCAGGAAAGTCATGGTGCGAGCTGGAAGTGCTCATCCATCGAGGGCTGAAGCCTCTGCTGCAAGGGCTGAACCTCGAATGGAAGATATCCTGCAAGCATTGGCCAATATTGGAAATCTGATGGAAAGGCAAGCGCAGCAACAACCCGGAGTGGAATGTCGCCCTCAAGGACTGGTGGAGCAATTTTTGAAGCTGAAGCCACCTAAGTTCAGTGGAATGGGAAGTCCTGAGGAGGCGGAACATTGGATTGATGGGATAAAACAGATTTTCCGGTTGTTGGACTGCAGTGATGCTGAGAAGATAGTTTTGGCAGAGTACCAGCTGGAGGGAAATGCAAAGTTTTGGTGGAGAGCTTCGAGGGATACGATCTTTCCACCAAGTACTGATGTGAACTGGGATGAGTTTGTTAGAGCTTTTAATAGGAAGCATTTCTCTAACTGTGCTAAGGATATGAAGATCACTGAATTTGTTCAGTTGGAACAAAGGGAGTTGACAGTGGATCAGTATGAGGCAAAATTTTCTGAATTGTCTAGGTATGCTCCTAGATTGATTGAGGATCATGAGGAAAAAGCTAAGAGATTTCTGAAAGGGTTGAGGACTGATATTAGGAAACAACTGGTGCCTTTGAATATAAGGGATTATCATGAAGTTTATGAAAGGGCACAATTAGTAGAGCAAGAGCTGGTGAGAGAACGATCGGAGTTTAAGAGACAGTGGAGCTTTAGTGATATCAGAAGGGGTAAAAGACCCTATCCTGGTTAAGGTCAGATGTGGGATGCGAAGAAAAAAGGGCAATTTTGGAAATTTTGGAAGAGTTAGGGATGGCCTGAATATAGGGAAAGCACCCTATCAGCCTGATGTTTGTCGAAGGTGTGATGGGCGGCATGGCCCAGGACCTTGCAATGGACGGCTGAGATGTTATGATTATGGACAAGTAGGTCACCTTAAGAGAGACTGCCCACAAGGAAGGTCGCAAAGGAGTGTTGGCTTGATGCGACAGTGCAGGCAAGCAGAGTGCGGTTAGACCAAACTTACCAAGGAATCCTCAGAGGCCACCAGCACAAGGAAGGGTGTATGCGGTCACCCAAGAGGAAGCGGAAGCTTCCATAAATGTTATATCAGGTACGATTTTCATAAATGGCAAGAAGGCATATGCATTGTTTGACATGGGTGCTACGCATTCATTTATATCTGAAAGATATAGGCAATTGAGTGAAATAGAAGTTACACCTCTTGAGACGTCTCTTTGTGTTTCCATGCCTTTAAAGAATATGGTATTATCTACAATGATGTGTGCAAAATGTAAGATATCAATAGGAGGAAGGGATATGGAAATACACCTAGTCATAATGGCTATGTATGACTTTGATGTTATCATAGGAATGGACTGGCTTCATAAGCATAGGGCTAAGGTGGATTGCTATAGGAAAGTGATCCAGTTCATGTTGCTTGATCAGTCTAGTTTCAAATTTTTCGGAGGTCAGACAAACCCCTCTTTAGCCATTATCTCGATGGTAGAAGCTTGTGAACTACTTGACGAAGGATGTCAAGGATACCTAGTAGTGGTAAGGGACCTTACTAAGAAAGAGGCTGAAATCGGTGAGATTCAAGTAGTCAGGGAATTTCAGGATGTGTTTCCTGAGGAGTTGCCTGGATTACCACCAGAGCAGGAGATTGAGTTTGAAATTGAACTAATGCCTGGAACAGGACCTATATCGAAAGCCCCGTATAGGATGGCCTTAGTCGAGTTGAAGGAATTGAAGGTGCAACTACAAGAGTTGCTTGATAAAGGGTTTATTAGGCCAAGTGTTTCACCTTGGGGTGCACCGGTTCTATTTGTGAAAAAGAAAGACGGGTCGATGCGTCTATGTATTGATTACAGACAGCTGAATCAAGTGACTATAAAGAATAAGTATCCTTTACCTAGAATTGATGATCTATTCGACCAACTACAAGGAAGTTCGGTCTTTTCTAAGATTGACCTGAGATCGGGATACCATCAGTTAAGGATTAAGAAAGAGGACATTCCTAAGACTGCATTTAGGACTCGTTATGGACATTATGAGTTCTTAGTTATGCCTTTTGGATTAACGAATGCACCAGCCGCATTCATGGATTTAATGAATAGAATATTTAAGCCTTATCTGGATCAATTTGTGATTGTTTTCATTGATGATATCATGGTATATTCTAAAGGACCTGAAGAGCATGAGCAACACTTAAGCATAGTTTTGCAAACTCTGAGAGATCATGAGTTGTATGCCAAATTCAGCAAGTGTGAATTTTGGCTGGACCAGATAATATTTTTAGGGCACGTGGTGTCGGGTAATGGAATTGCAGTGGACCCGGCAAAAGTTGAGATGGTAATAAATTGGCCGAGACCGACGTCACCCACTGAAATATGAAGTTTCTTAGGATTGGCTGGTTATTATAGAAGATTTATTGAAGGGTTTTCACGATTGGCAGGCCCCTTAACGAAATTAACGCGGAAGAATGCAAAGTTTGAATGGAGTGGAGAATGTGAAAGGAGCTTTTAGGAACTTAAAAGGAAATTGAACACGGCTTCGATCCTGACTATACCATCTAGGTCTAATGGTTTTACGGTATATAGTGATGCATCTCACAAAGGATTGTGATGTGTTTTGATGCAACATGGCAAGGTCATAGCCTATGCGTCGAGGCAATTGAAACCCCATGAACTGAATTACCCAACACATGATTTAGAATTGGCAGCTATAGTGTTTGCTTTGAAGATATGGAGACACTATCTATATGGAGAGAAGTTTGAAATCTATACAGATCATAAGAGCCTGAAGTATTTGTTTTCACAAAAGGAATTGAACATGAGACAAAGGAGGTGGATGGAGTTATTGAAAGATTATGACTGTGAGATACGATACCATCCAGGAAAGGCAAATAAGGTAGCGGATGCCCTTAGTTGTAAGTCAGCTATGGAGATGGTCAGTTTAAGAATGGCGGAATGGAACCTATTAAAGTTTGTAGCAGACTCAGAGTTTGAATTGAAAGTGGATCGCCTTATTGGCATGCTTATTGCATTAAGAATTGAGCCTGAAATCATTTAGAAAGTTAAGATTTTACAAAAATCTGACCTAGAGATTTTGAAGATACGAGACACTGTGTCTTTAGGAAAAAGACCAGAATTTCAAGTCTCTGAAGATGGAGTGGTGAGATGCCAAGGACGACTTTGTGTTCCCGACAATGAAGAAGTGAAGAGGGAAATTCTGTCGGAGGCACATAGGAGTAATTATAGTATTCATCCCGGTAGTACAAAGATGTACAGGAATTTGCGTCAGCAATTTTGGTGGAATGGCATGAAAGTAGATACGGCTAAACACGTTTCTCAATGTTTAACGTGCTAACAAGTGAAGGCGGAACATCGTAAACCTGCGGGACTATTAAGACCGTTAGACATACCAGAATGGAAATGAGAGCATGTAACGATGGACTTTGTGCAAGGACTGCCAATGACATCAAATGGTCACGATTCGATTTGGGTGATAATGGATCGCTTGACTAAGTCTGCTCATTTCCTAACTGTCCGCATGAGCTATTCAATGAATAAACTTGCTGAGATGTATGTAAGCCAAGTAATACGCTTACATGGTATTCCTGTAATGATCACCTTTGATCGAGACTCTAGGTTTACTTCAAATTTTTGGCGAAGTCTCCAAAATGCCTTAGGGACAAAGCTTCAATTTAGTACTGATTTTCATCCTCAAATAGATGGACAAATAGAAAGAGTAATCCAGACTCTAGAAGATATGCTAAGAGCCTGTGTTATTGACTTTAGAGGAAATTGTGATGAAAATTTGCACCTAATAGAGTTCGCCTATAACAATAGTTTTCAGAAAAGTATAGACATGGCTCCGTATGAGGCATTATATGGAAGAAGGTGTAGGACCCCTATCTGTTGGAATGAAGTAGGTGAAGGAAAACTGACAGGACTTGAGTTAGTGCAAGTTACTACAGAAGCGGTCGAGATAATCAGGAAAAGACTTAAGATAGCCCAGAACCGACAAAGAGACTATGCGAATAGGCGTAGAAGGCCTTTAGAGTTTAATGTGGGAGATCATGTATTCCTTAAAGTATCCCCTATGAAAGGAATATCTCGATTTGGAATGAAGGGTAAGTTAAGCCCTAGATTTGTTGGATCTTTTGAAATACTTGAAAGAATATGAGATGTAGCTTATCGTTTGGCGTTGCCTCCTAAACTGGGAAAATTACATGATGTGTTTCATGTGTCGATGCTGAGAAAGTACCAGTCGGATCCTGGTCACATACTCGATCATGAAGCCATCAAAGTGGACGAGAAAGTGAGATACATCGAAGAGCCTGTGCAAGTGCTAGATCGAAAGGAGCAAATTCTTAGAACCAAGAAAATCCCGTTGGTAAAGATATTATGGCAACATCACGATGTGGAGGAAGCCACATGGGAGAGTGAGGAATCGATGAGGGAAAGGTACCCTTACTTGTTTCAAAAGGCATAAGTGATGTCTAATTTCGAGGACGAAATTCTCTAAGGAGGGGAGAATTGTGGCATCCAAAAATTTCATGGCAATTTCTGGATACATTACAACCTATGGAAAGGTGATGGAAGTGTCATTGATTCATGTTGTGACCATTAGACCAAAGAACTGTAATAGATTAAGACTGAGTACTTTAATGGAAATATATCTTGTGTTCATGAGTAAACCAAGGTTGGTGCTATAGGACAATTTGATAAGGAGGATTTTGTTCTTGACTATGCACCTTATAGATTTGATTCTTATGATTTAATGTTACAAATTTTTATGGCCATATGAAATTGTAATTTAGTATTTATAAGTGGGGATTTAAGGTAAATTATTAAAAGTAAACATGGACTTGTTTAAGAAAAATTTTGGGCCATTTAAGTTTGGACTTTAGGCCCAAGAGTGTTGAGCCTAAAGTGGGCCAAAAGGCCGGCCCATGAAGCCCATAGGGCTGTTGACCGCATGGAGGGGGAGGAGCCGGACGACTTCCTCCAAGTGTCTTCAACAAGGGAGACACTTGTCTCCTTCTTGGAGACAAGTGTCCCTCCATGCAAAAATGGAAGCATGCAAGGATTTTATTCAACCAAAAGGAAAAAGGGAAGGGGGCGGAAGAAGCTAGGTGCCGAGAGAGAGAGAGGGAGAGAGAGAAAGAAAGGAAGAGAGAAAAGGGAGACCGTGTGTGTGAGAAGGAAGGAGGAGATCCGTTCGCCGCCTTGCCCGCCGTTTGTCGCTGTGTTTTGTGCTCGGATTTGAGGCAAGTAGAGTTCTAAAATCTACCCTTTGCTTGCTATGATGTGTTAAACTTTGGTTGTGGTGAAGTGATGAAATTTCGAAGCTTTGGGGAGAAATTTGTTGGCCTAGCATGCTGTTTTCTGGAAAAATCAGTTCGACCCTTCATGAGTTTGTGAGCTGCATGCGACTTTATAGTTGGAATATTATTTCGACTCCTTCATGAAAGTTGTAGAGAACTTCTTGGAGAGTAACATATCAAAATTTCAGAAGAAATGAACAAGTATAGACCGGTGAAAATATTTTTCTTTGGAGAAGTCAGATCTGGAATCGAAATGCTGACCTAGTATGATTTTGTGAATTTTATAAAATTCTCCGGTTGAAATTTGATCTCGTGTTATGAATGAAAGTTAAAGATGACATGTAAAGGAGTAAGATACTAAAAATTTAGAGGAAACGGATGAGTTTAGGTTGGTGAAACAATCCTTATTCAAAACTATCAGAACTGGAATTCGGTGCCAAGGGTTATGGACGGTTATGGCTACTATAGTTTTTAATCTATTACGAATATGGTTTCTAGTTCTTCATGAAATATTTACTTCTGTATTTTTTTCTATAACATATAAAATTTTTAGAGTTTTTGGAGTTGATTTAGGATTTTTACTGAATTTGTGAATGAAACTGCGTATGGCAATATTTCGAGATTATAAAGACTGTGATGTGTGGACTGTACCAAATTGTGTGATGTTCTTTTGATATGGTGTTCTTCACGAAATATCTTCCTCTGGATCTTGTTTACATTATGTCAAATTTTCAGAATTTATTGAGATTTCTTAATAATTTTTCAAGAATTATGACCAAAGGAGTGCAATCTGTTTTTATCCGAAATTGCTGTATTTTCAAAAATAAATGAAATTGCTCCATGTGATATGATGTTTTGAGTGGTTGATTATGCTGCGTATGTGGTGACATATGGCATGTTATATGAAATCAAAAGCTGGTTGAGACTCTTGATATTGATGCATCAAATGCCATGTTGAAATTGAAATACATGTGTGGATATAAATTGAGATAATAACGAGACCGTCGGAGGTGTGAGCCGACGATGCCCCGGGAGTGTTGGGATGCCCGGAGTGTGTGTGCCATATGTCCTCGGGAGTTTCGAGATGCCCGGAGGTGTGTGCTGGAAGCCTCGGAGGTGTGTGCCGGATGCCCGGAGTAGAAATTATCTTCAATGGGTCTCCTCGAGCATATAATTTATCTCGACACAAAGTAGAGACTGATGGAACAAGAAGAAATGCATGACTGGCTATTTTATTCCTTAAATTGCGTTCAAATGATTCAAAACATCTCAAGTTTTGTTCCTTTGGTCACGGCAATGCAAGCTTGGTCTTGCCTTTGTCGACATGCCGGGATTTCATTAGTTTCCTGTAACAAATGGACTTCTGTAATATTGCAAAATACAACCGATAGTACTTTGAAATTAAGTTCTTTTCCTAGATATCGATGGTGCCAACGACAGTATACTTTTGTCTCTGGTTTCTATCCATTTCAGCATAAACAAACCAAGCAGTAGGAAAATAGTAGGCAGCAATGTTAGGCTAATGCACAATCCAAACGACTGTGATTGTCTGGGAGCAATAATCCACACAAGACAAGGGCCAATTCTACCTCCATCTCCCTCTCAATAAGGGAGACTGATCAAGATTCTAAACAATCTTAATTTCTCTGAATGCATTACACAACAGAAATTACATTCATCTAAGTGAAAATAACATTAATATCACAAACAAAAAGGTCTCACACAGCACGGCTAGCACAACCGTTGAGTGAACGAAAGGGGCTAGATGGCAACCAAAGTCTTCAATTTCGACTCTCAAGTCGTATCATTTGTCACCGTCCTATTGAGCAACCAAAGTCTTCAATTTTGACCCTCAAATCGTACCATTTTCCATTATCCACTATCCACTTTCCTAATGAGCAACCAAAGTCTTCAATTTCGATCCTCAAATCATACCATTTTGCCACTGTCCACTATCCTAACGAGCAACCAAAGTTTTCAATTTCAACCCTTAAATCGTACAATTTGCCACTGTCCATTATCCTAATTGTCCTAACAAACAACCAAAGTCTTCAATTTCAACCCTCAAATCGTACCATTTTGCCACTATCCACTGTCCTAAAGAGCAACCAAAGTATTTAATTTCGACCCTCAAATCGTACCGTTTGCCATTGTCCACTGTCTCGACTGTCCTAACGAGCAATCAAAGTCTTCAATTTCGACCCTCAAATAGTATTATTTGCCATTGTCCACTGTCCTAACGAGCAACCAAAGTCTTCAATTTTGACCCTCAAATTGTACTATTTCATAGACTTTTTTGCCACTGTCTTAATGAGCAACCAAAGTCTTCAATTTTGATCCTCTAACCATACCATTTCATGGACTTTTTTTGCCACCGTCACATCCTGTTGTTATATGAATCCTTGGTCTGCAAACTTCTAGGCAAAAATTCGACCAAAAAAAAAAACTTACAAGCAAATACAAATCCATGGGTCAAATTTTCAGTCAATCAATAATTTATCAATTTGGCCCTGAAGTTTTTTATGTCCCCAGTTGCTACACATTACGGCATAGCACAGAGTCATGCTGTCATGCACTTATAGATTCATGTGCATTGCCTAAATTTTGCATTTTATCACGAAAATATGCATAAGAATAGGAGATTTGATAGGATTTGATTATAGAAATATACGAAAATATATTATTTCTGGCATAACGGTTAGAGAATTGTTAATGAAATAAGCATAAAAAATAAAGATGCTAGGATAAGAGATTTTATAAAGTGACCATAAAATTGAATTGTTACGCAAAACTCACATGAGAGTGCCATGTGGTATATGGCTTTTGTGTATCTATCTTTTTTTTTGAAAAAAAAACAATTAATAGTTACATAGATGGAAAAATTGTCCAAAAGTCCTAAACCTATTGCATTTACTACTTTAATCATAAACTTTTCAATTTTATCTATTGAGTCTCAAATTTTTTTCACATTTTGTCAATTAAGTTCACCTGATCAATTCTGGCCAAAATCGCTAACGTGGATGCTGAGCATTCTATGTGACCTAACCAGCACTCACGTAGATAATTTTTAATAATATTTTAATATTTTTTGATTTTTTCATTAATTTCTTTTTCTTTTTCTTCCCTTTTTCCTCTAGTCGATTGCTAGGCCTGGACGGCGAGCCAAAGGTGAGGGCTGACGAAGTCGACCTCACCAACCTTAGGCGAGCCTAGCCCACATCTGGAGAGGCTTGACTTGGTTATTCATGTCCATTTTTTCCTTTTATTGACTAGTCAAACTTTCTCATTTTTTCTTTTGTTGTCACCATGCTTGACTTTTTGACCAATCCAATGGTCAAATATGTTCAAATGTTAGACAATCTCCCTTATTCTACACAACGCGAATCATATTCCTTCATCGATAAACGTGTTTTGATATGTGTCTGTGCTCTTCTTTGCTATTGGCGTCGATGATTTTTACATTATGTTTTATGGAATTGTTATTCATTGAATGTGAGAAATGCCAAGTAGAAGTTGTCACGATCCGATCCTCAAGCGTGTGCCCATCCCTTGGTGGTCAATTAAAATTTGCGACTTCCCAAGACGAGTCGCCGACCCTTTTTATTTTATTGCATATGCGGAAGTGAATAACAAATTCCCTGACGGTAACCATCTCAAGATAGAAAAGCAGGGCAACAGATTCACAAACAAAACATGCTTTTATAAACATACTGAGTCATGTATAAAAGTCTATAACCATAAGACTTCAAAAGACTGACTCTTAAAAGAAGTTGTCATATCTGACCTACACCTCAAATCCTCTCAGCTCGGCTCCAAATCCTCCACTCTACGGCCCTGAAAAGTTAAAGCCCACGATGAGGTGAGATATAAATCTCAGCGAGTTCACACTCTAAGCCCCGATTAAGAAGAAAATACACCCAATGGTGGCCTAGCCACACAACACAGAGAACTTACCTCGCCTCAGTTCCCTCATACATGTCAGCACAGTTTATATACACAAAGCATATAATCACACACACAACAATTGAAATGCATTGTCAACTTAATCAATCATAGAGGTCTCGATTATAAGGCTAAACCGTTATGACATGTTCTATACCGTGCGCATCTAACTCAAACAGTCACGCGTTCCAATTGTTAATTAAGCCCCTCAAGGGCACGGCCAACTCCCATGTTCGGTTGTCTACTGGCGTAGCCAGGCATCGTCTCTTCCCCATTGAGCACGGCTACATCTCTCAAAGATGGCTTTCCTGAAGGAGCGTAGGTCCAGAATCTACTGCGACTCGATACCCTAATGCATGGGTAACCCGAAAAGGGATTTAGTAACGTCCGGCGTAATCGCTCGAGACGGGTTCTCTTAACCAACACATGACCAATCAATCTCGGCCCAGGACACCGTGCATTGCACATAAATGCCTCAATTAAAATAGTGATCCTAGCCTATTTTCTTCATATTAAAAACATTCAGTGAAAATAGTTGTGTGTGGATACACGGTCAGATTGAACCCGAAAAATTCATAACCTCCTATTTAAAATCACATTGTTTTATATAGTATATAAAACCATTTTCGGTGTTAAAATCCGACACCCGGAATTTTCTGAATAATTATTGAAATTTCCCAAATTTTGGAATAAACTACCAAAAATCCAATCGGCACTCAATTTGCACAAATTAACATCCAATTGCATGAACTGAACACACCATTGCAATCAGCACGAAATTCCGGTCACCAATTATCCCGATCTAATTTTCTAAAAATAATTAATAATTAAATAAATTACCGGCAATTAAATAAATTACAGAATAAATAAATTAAAGCACTTAATTAAATCAACCTAAACTAACCGGGCTAATTACTCGAACTAACAAATAAATCTAACCATTCTATCTAATTAAATCTAGTTACACTAATTGTATAGTCCAACTAATTCCTAACTAAATCCACCTAACTATTCTAATTAAACTAATTAACTAACTAACTGACTGACTAAATACTTACTCTAACTAAATCATCCTAAGCTTAATTAACTTGACCAACCCACCAATTAGCCAACTAATCCACTTCTAAGTGTCATTAACCTACTAATTAGGGATTAGAATGCAAATTCACTGGTTTAGTGCGAAAACCGGTTCATGGCAACGGCGGCGTGACGACGGCCGAGACTTGGGCCTACGGCGACGCCAACGGGGACTTGGAGTGGGCCAAAAACAGTCTAAGACGGCTCAGCAAAGCTGAGCTTCAGTCTTGATTTGCGAAGGGTTGCTGAGCCAAAAAAATTGCGTGGGCTGCAGCGGGGCTTCGATTGGGCTGGAACGTGCAAAATGGATGCTGGAGCTGACTGAATTCGCTGGTGGGTGGCGTCGCGGATGAAGGGAGAAGCAGCTGGATCTGCGTGGGGCTGCTTCGATCGAAGGTGGCTGGCGGGCTTGCGGACGTGTGGCGGTGGGGGCGATTAGGGGACGTTGCTGACGCTGAAGGTGGCAGCCCACAAAACGATTGAAGACAAAAGATGGTGGGGGACGTGTGGTAGCTTCGAAGGATAAGGAAATGGAACGCTGGCGTTGAAGATGGGCAGTCAACGTTGGGAGGGGTGAAGGCTTCTATTAGTGGAGATCGGGCGGCTGAGTCGGTGATGGACAGGTGACGACGGACGAGGGGAAATGGAGCTTTGCTGGAACGAAACAAAAGAAAAGCAGCGGCCAAGGGGGACGATGAAATGGAGAAGCAGGAATCGCACGGAAAAGAAGGAAGCTAGCTGGTCTTGGCGTGCAAGAGAAGATTAAAGGGAAAGAAAGTCAAACAAGCTTATCTACTCAATTAAAGCTTTGTCCCCTAATACTTTCTTGCAATTTAATCCTCAATTAACTCAATTTTGATGCCAAAGTTGCAGCCCCCACCTAGGCTCCGAATTTCACAAAATAAGCTTCAATTTCTTCTCCGATTTCTCCAAATCGATGTCCAATTTTGCTAAGGAAGAAGCTCACACAATTTCTATAAGTTCCCATCACCAAATAGCTCAGTTTGGAAGCTAAAATTCCCTTCAATTTGGCCCATCCAAATTTCCGTTATTTTCCGAATCGTCCGAATTGATTTTTTGTAAAAATATCGGAATTGCCAAAAATTCTTCGGAAGATGAGTCGACATTCCTAAAATGAATCGTGACATAACAGAACTTTCAATTTCTAAAATCGAGATCAATTTCATGGTTAATTTCAATCTGATGCAATTTTAGCGTGACTTAACCTACCTGGTAGCTTTTAGGAATTTTTAGTGCAATTGACCCGTGGTCGATTATTTTCGAGCCACAAAGTACATCTTCGACACATTGGCAACTCTCAGTTGTCGTGAAAATCTCGAGGTTTCAAATACAGACACGGGATACGAAAATGACAAAAAAATTGGTCTAATGTCGTTCAACGAAATTTTGCAATTAAGTGGAATCACCCACACACTAATCACAGACCTCTATCGAATCAACCAATCTCCGATCTCTGATCAATTTCGTTGAAGAAAAAGCCCGTACAATTTCCACACTTTCCTGTCACCAAGTAGCTCGGTTTGGAAGCCCAAATTTCCTTCGACTTGGCCCATCTGAATTTCCATTCGTTTTCGAATCGTCCAAATCGATTTTATGAAAAAATCCCGAACTCGACGAAATTTCTTCGAAATAAAAGACAACGTCCTATAAATGAACCGTGACATGCTCAAACGTCCGAATTCCGAAACTGAATTCAATTTCGCGATTAAAATCAACTGAACGTGATTTTAGTCCAATTCAACCTACCGAGTAGTTTTTTAGGGATTTTACCGCGGTTATACCCCTTAACGACTTCACCTAATAGATTGGTTAACTCGTGAGTGATCAACTCAAAGAAAAAGGACCATAGGCGCGCTGACAAAAAGCCCATTTTGTTTTATCGGGACGGGTCGAAAATTCAAGATGTCACAGCTTCCGTCGAGGTCTTGCATTTGGGTCTACCTCGTTAGGAGAATTTGTACAATATGAACATTGACAAAAAGGGTCCCAGAAGCAGTGACCATACTAGTCATTGTAGTAATGGACAGGGTTTCCATTACTTTGGAAATATTGGACAAGCTTGTTGGAATCTGGCTTAAAAATTGAGTTCGAAACACAAGGTTCAATCATAAAAAGGGCTTGGAAGATAGAAGGACTTTCTTCATTTTCCTTGCCAAACTTGATGGAAACGGTGCCATCTTTCTTTCTGACGAATTTGGAGTCTGAAGACTGGAAAGGCTTGTTATTTTGATATAGCTTTTCATAGTTGGTAATCTAGGTCTCCAGAAGGAGCTTAGCCAACTTTTCTTTTGGGATTTGTTTGGGGACATGAATGCAGGATGCTTGATCATTCTGCATAGAGATGATTAGAGCATATTCATTTTCATTGTGGAAATTCAAGTCAAGAGCTTGATTTTGCACTCGGCAAACCATTTGGTAGTGCAGTGTTGCTGCAATAGAATCAGCAGTCTAAGGAGCTCCAGTGAGCTAGATTTGGACTTTTAAGAAGGAGAGTAGCTCAGGGTTTGAAAGAGCGATATTGAAATTTGGATATAAGGTTACAAAGACTGTTCCGGCATTCAAAGTGGTTTGAACAGTACCAATACAAGCATGCTGGTATTCTAGGAACCTAGTATCCAATAACGCTATTCTTGCGATGACTGGCAAGCCCTTTCGACCATGGAAAGTTAGAGCAAGACGAATCGCTCCATAATGGACATGAGAATATCCTTGTTGAGTCAATTGCTTGGGAAACTCTGGAGGGATCCGAAGGGTAACAAAATACTCCTCTTCAGTGGCAGGAATGGGATATTAATCGAACTTGGAGGACTGAACGTACTCCTTTATTTCCTTTGGTGTTTGGCGGATGAGTTGTCGGATGGAGCGGATGGGAGAAAATGATGAAGTAGGTTTTGCAAAGGCAGAATAAGAATTCATAAGGGGAAGATGAGTTTTAGAGATTTTAGTTTCATCACTAAGAGAGACTTCATAAATATAGTCAATCTTAGAAGCATTTGACACGAAAATCTAAAAGGGTTGAAGAAGATGGGGATGAGGCAAGAGAAGCCGATGCTTCTAGTATTTCGGGTTCAGTCATGGTGTGAAAAGATCTTCTCAGCACTAGATTCACCTACTGAGCACATGGAACAGATCTTGTTACAAACGAAACCATGTGACTCTGATACCATGAATGGACCTAAGCTTAGAACCAGGGAAGACAGAGTCAATTTCCTGCAAATATGCCTTCCCACTATGGGCGAACCTCTCGTTCAAGCCTTTTAGGACAGCCTTTTAACAGGAAACCACTCTGACTTTTAGTTCAGAGCCTAGAGACATTTTGAGATGCCAAAGATTTATGAATAAATTAGCAAATCGTCAAAAAGTTTATTGGCACTATACAATGAATTTAGGACTTTTTGGACAATTATCACCATGAGAAGGCCATGGCATTCAATCTTGCAGGAACTTTACCCACTTACTGTGTGTGTGCGCACACGCACTACCTTTCTTAAGATTTTGATGGGTATATAGCGGAAAAACAAAATAGAGAGTTTCAATTTTTGATTCTCAGTGATGAAACTTATTTAGAGAAGTATTTCTAAAATATACGTTTTTGTTGTTTACTTTATCCTAGATCTTGATGGAACCAACCACAATCTAGTTTTTTTTTTTTTTTTTGCCTCGGGCCTCTAATCTTTTCCGCGACATACATAGAACAAGCAACAAGAAAATAATAGTCAACCAAGTTAGGCGACTGACAATGCCAGCGCCTTATTGCCCATACGCAATCTCCTTTGCTCTCCCTCCATCCTCACTCTCATTAAGTAAGATCGTTTATAAAAACTCCGAACGGGCTTAATTTCTCCGATCCCATTACACAACGTAAATTACATTTCTCATCAGTGACCCAAGGAAATGTCCACAGATCATGAATTCGAAGTCCAAACAGCATTCACGTCGCAATCCACCCAAGAGCAATCGTTGGGTGAAGGAGACGGGCGCCATATGAGCTACCAAATTCTTTAATTTTCGGCCCTCAGTTCGCACCACTTTATAGACTCTCGCTGCTTTCTCCACTGTTGACCCAAGTCTTCCATGCAAATGCAGATCTATTGGCAGCTGAGCTCTTATTATGTTCCCCGGTAGCTGCACGTTCCGGCACTGCACATAGTCATGCTCACGCACCTAAAGATTCATAGGTACTGCACATAGTCTGGGTGTTCAAAGTTTAAACAGTCTTAATCTCTCCAAAGCATTACATCGTGGAAATTACATTCCTCATCAGTGATCAAAGGGAAATGTTCTCAAATCATGCATTCAAAGGGAAAACAGTGCTAATATCACAAACAAAAAGGTCCAACCTAGAGCAGTTATTAGGTGAATGAGAAGGGCCAGATGAGCATTCAAAGTCTTCGATTTCGACCCCCAATTCATGCCATTTCTTTGACTTGTTTTCTGCCATCACAGCTTATGAATGGATACATTTGCTTAGAATGGAGGGAATAACATCAAACCTTCTTATCAACCACCCAAGCCCTTTATCTTGTCTTCCCACGGAGTGGACTTTTCTTGAAGGGGGCCATCACATGTTGCTATACGACATCCTTTGGTTTGCAAATTTTTTGACTAACCGTTGGTTGACCCCAAAGTCTTCCATGCAAATACAAATTTATTTGCCAATTTTGGCATGCTCGCTTGTCCTTACGCACTAGGCGCCCCGCTTTCCTGGTAGCATCGCTCTGAACACAGTCAGAAAAACAGATTTGAGAACAAAATAGGATTTAACCTACCCACTATCTTTGACCATACGTCTAACTAGAATCTCTAGACACGTAAAGAGTTATGTTTTAAAGTTTATAAGGTCTTTTATTTTTTATACATCGGTTAAGATTTATTACCAAATATCCATGAGAATAAGAGACTTGCTAGGATTTGATTACAAAAATACATAAATCTATTACTTCTTGCAGAGCAATTAGAGATCTGTTACCAAAATAAACATAAAAATATAGAGTTGCCAGGATAAGAGATTTTATAAAGTGAACATAAAAATAATTGCTACACAAAACTCACACTTGAGAGTGCCATGTTTTATATGGCTTTTGTGTAATTATCTTCTTCTTTTTATATATTAATAGTTACTTAGCCCCCCCCCCTCCCAAAAAAAAAGAAAAAAGAATAGCGACTTCTAATTTACAATTTTCGTTGATGAACATTGTTTAGAGAGATATTTTTAAGATAAATGTTTCGCTTTATGGTGCCAACGGTGTAATTTGTCTCCAACTGCCATTTGTTTTGGCAATATACAAAAAAAAGCGGTGAGAAAATATTAGGTGGCAATACATGTATCTAATTGCTCAGAGACAATCACCTTTATTCGACCTCTATTCTCGCTCTCAATAAGTGGGACTGTTCATAACTCTTAACAATCATAATTTTCCAAACACACTACATAAAGTAAGTCACATTCCTCATCAGTGACCGTAAAAGCAAAAGTGTTCACAGATCACAAATCAAAGTTGAAACAGCACTAGCATCATAAACAGAAAGGTCCAATGCAAAGTGATTGTTGAGTGAACAAGAGGGGCCCAAATGAGCAAGCAAAGTCTTCAATTTTGACCCTTGATTCATACCATTTCATGGACTTGTTTGCTGCTGTCACAACATACGAATGGATACTTTTGGTCTAGAATGGAGAGAATAACCTCAAACCATTTCTTAACCATACAAGCTCCTTTACCTTATCTTCCTGCAAAGAAGGATTTTTGTGAAGTGGACCATCCTGCTGCTGCTATATCACCCTTGGATATACAATTTTTGGACTAACTGTGCTGCCCAAGTCTTCCATGCAATTAACAAATCTCTTGGCTAAATTTTCAGTCAATCAATCGATTGTCGATTTGGGCCTGAGGTTTTTCCTCATGTTCCAACGTAGGTGCACGTTACGACACTGCACAAAGTCAGGCTTATGCACCTAAAAATTCAAATGGATTTCACAGACTTCTGCGTGTTACATCACTCGCAGTGTCATCGATTTGACGCATCGTAGCATGAGATGAGGCGTGTTCATGCCCCTAGGCACCAAGCACTGCCTGTAGCATGAGATGAGGCGTGTTCATGCCCCTAGGCACCAAGCACTGCCTATAAAATCTGCTTCACTCTCTCATACTCTGCTCATCAAAACAAAGTTTTCTCTGTTTGAAACAATATGGCTCGCTGGTCGTGCTTCTACATGTCCATACACTTGCTTTTCTTGTGCTTGTGGCCACATCCTATTGGCACTCACAATCTCTCTCATTTCATGAAACCTCTCTGTCTCGAGGATGAAATATCTGCCCTACTGCAGTTTAAAGAGAGATATGAAATCACCAATGTTTCGAATGATCCTCTCGCTTATCCCAAGACTTTATCCTGGCAAAACAGTCAGAATTGTTGCTCTTGGGATGGGATTGAGTGTGATGAGAACACGGGCCATGTAGTTGTTCTCAACCTAGGAAGTAGTTTTCTCTATGGTTCTATCGACAACGACAGTACCCTCTTCCAGCTTGTTCATCTTAAAAAGCTTAATCTCAGCAACAATCACTTCAACTACTCTCAAGTGCCATCCCGAGTTGGAGATCTGTTGAGATTGACTCATCTTGATCTATCTGCTTCTGTTTTTTCCGGGCAAGTCCCATCAGAAATCTTCAAGCTGACGAGGTTGGTGTACCTTAACCTGTGTTACAACGATGATCCATATGTTCCTAGATTTTTGTTGGAAATGGAAGCGCCAGGCCTGAGAAGCTTAGCTCAAAATCTGACCAGCCTGGAAGAACTTTTCCTAAGTGAAATCAACATGTCGTCCGAAGTGCCCATTACTCTAGCAAATCTGTCTTCCCTGAGAAGGCTGGACATCAGTGTGTGCAAGCTATACGGTGTATTTCCGTCTGCCATATTTCATTTACCGAAGCTACGATCTCTTGCGGTAAGTAACAATCATGCTCTCACAAGTAGCTTGCCTGACTTTAACTCAAGTAGTCCTTTTGAAGTGTTGGACCTGTCTGGCATGTGCTTTTCTAGAGAGCTACCCTCTTCAATCGGAATACTTCCTTCCCTGAGCTATCTCGACGTAAGTGGTTGCGAATTCTCAGGATCCATCCCGGCTTCAATCGCTAATCTTAGCAACCTCGAATTCCTAGATGTCAGTACGAACCCATTCCAAGCCCAGTCCATTTCCTCTTTGTCTTGGGTTTGGAAGATTAAAAAGCTCACCCATTTAGGCCTCTGTCGCATCAATTTATATGGCGAGATCCTACATTCAATCAGAAACTTGTCTCAGCTTGTAGAATTAGGCTTTGTTGACAACCAATTATGGGTACCATCCCATCTCAAGTCATGAACCTTACTCGATTGGCCCTGCTTGACCTTATGGGTAATGAATTCCATGGCGAGATACCTTCATCAATCTATCAACTCCACAATCTCCAAGTCCTCAACCTTGCAAAAACAACTTCAGCGGTACCGTTGAACTAGACAACTTTCTTAAGCTCAAACAGTTGGAAGTGCTCCAACTATCATCCAATAGGCTATCATGCCGCACGAGTAGCGTGAATGCGATTCTTCCTCAGATTTGGGCCCTAGGACTAGCATCATGCAATTTGAGCAAGTTTCCGGCATTCTTACAAAATCAAGAGAGTATGAATTGGTTGGACCTATCGGATAACAACATTAGCGGAGAAGTCCCCTTTTGGGTGTGGAACGGAAGTTTTCATAACATGCAGTACCTGAATCTCTCTCATAACTTCTTAACTGGTCTTGATCAATATTACCCATTCAAGCCTTTGTATATGTCCACGATAGACCTATCTCATAACATGTTGAAAGGACCACCACCTGAAGCACCGCCGTTTATACAGTTCTATATAGTATCCAACAACAAGCTAACGGGAGCATTGCCACCATGGATCTGCAATTTGAGTTTAGTAACCACACTGGACTTGTCTTCTAACAATTTGACTGGGGTGCTTCCGGTTTGTATGGGCAATATCAGCGAATCTCTCACGATATTGAACCTAAAAGACAACAATTTCCACGGGAACATTCCCGAGGTATTGTTAAGGGGGACACAAATAACAATGATCAATTTGAGTGACAACCAATTGAAAGGCAAGTTACCGAGGTCCTTTGCCAATTGCAAAATGCTTGAGTTCATCAACATTGCAAATAATTTTATCGTGGACACGTTCCCATGGTGGTTGGGATCTCTACCGGAGCTTCATGTCCTTATTTTGCGATCCAATAAACTGCACGGGGTCATAGAGAGGCCTAAATCTAGTTCCGCATTCCTTAAGCTACAAATTCTTGACCTCTCTATTAACGGATTTGTCGGTAAGTTGCCCATGGAATACTTTCAGTCTTGGAATGCCATGAAATCCAAGACTGGAAACTTTACATACATGCAAAGAAAACTACGGCCGAATACATACTATTGGTTCACCTACTATGGTGATTACGATTTCTCCATGTTAGTGATTTACAAAGGGCTTGAACGTTATTACCCAAAGATCATTAAAGTCTTCATGGTCATCGACCTCTCTAGCAATTTGTTTGAAGGAGAGATCCCTAGTGTCATAGGTGATCTTAAGGTACTGCAGGGACTGAATCTTTCCAACAATTTCCTCACTGGTCACATCCCACCATCATTGGGGAATCTCATAGCACTTGAGTCATTGGACCTTTCTCGAAACAAACTCTCAGGAAAAATCCCTCAGGAGCTGATAGAACTCGGGTTCCTTTCTTTCCTGAACTTGTCTTATAACAATCTGACGGGGCTTGTGCCAAGAGGGAGACAGTTTGATACCTTTTCAAATGATTCTTTTGAAGGGAACTCGGGATTGTGTGGGGAATTGATATATAGGAAATGTCAAGATTCAAAGGATGTGTCAAGGCAACCTACAACCCACCAAGAAAAAGACTTGGGATCGCCAATTGAACTCAATTGGAAAATTGTTCTTATGGGGTATGGGAGTGGCTTAGTGATTGGAGTGGTCATGAAAATGCATTCATCTCCTGGAAACATGATTGGTTTGAAGGAAATGCCAAGAGAAGGCGATGGACTAGTCGGAGGCAGCCTAAGAGAGGTAGGAACTCTTACTTAGGCAAGTTTCTCAATTTATGCAGATACTAGAACTTCCTTAGAAACTAAGCTGGGTATTTCCTTCCTTTTCTCAAATGTACTTGTTTCTTCGTAGTATCTTTATAGTTATTTATATCAAACTTCATTTTCTTCAACTAATCTCTCATCACATCTATTTATAAAGCCACTATCGACTTGTAAACCTAGCTCATGTGCGCCTTTTGAACACTCAAATATGAATTGTCACAAGGATTCTTCTTCATCCGAGGTTCACATCACGAGCTGAAACCTATTTACGGATTCTAGTAAAATAGTCAATTGCAAAGGTACAATGTTCTCATAACTTTTTGCAAATCTAGGCTCTCATCCGCGCCTCGATCATTTGCTTTGGTTATCTGTCACCTCACAAATTGTACAGACAACGGTTGTATTGACATTTGAAACAAAATCCACATTTGGAGATTGATTGGATAAGAACCGGGACAAATGATTCTCGTGAAAAATATACATATCACTTTTGCTTTTGGGATCTTATTTTATGTTTGTGCAGTAGAAAATCAAATTCTCTCTCATAAAGTAGTATATTATACTAAGAACCAACATGGCGCTGTTGAATTTCCTAAAGTTCTTATCATGCTTGCTAGTCATGTACTTGGTTAATGTCATTTGATTTATCTGTTTAATATTTTCTTTTTTCTCGAAGAAGGATCATTTAATATGGTGATTAAATTGTTAACATCTGAGTTTTTGCCGATAAGTCAAGCACCCATCTTTGTAAAACTAAGAAATATAGTGATAAATCAACAAAAGAGAGTTTTTTTTTTTTTTTTGATCGATAATAAACGAAAGAGTTCAATTCGGCCATTTATGCGAGGACCTAAACCCAGTTGCCTCAGCCCATCTATTAAGACTAACTCGCTCACTTCGGCCCGGTCCACCAACCCAGAGCACTAGCCAAGCCCATTGGCCGACCCATCAGCCTAGCCCATGAAGCCCAAATTTAAAGTCGCATGAAGCAACTTCTGCACAGGCCCAGATTCACAGGTTCAAGTCGGAGCCCATAAAGCCCGTGAGAGTTTGGCCCATAAAGCACGCACCTGCAGGAACTGAGAAGAACGAAGGACTGACAGAATTCCCTTCTCTCTAGAATCCAATGCCTGAGAATTCGTAGTCCATTCGTCTTCTCTGGACATCGCTCGCCGTCCCCGATGTTGATGGTCGCTTCAATCGATCTCCACTCCGCGAGATAAAGGCTCTGTTCCCGCTGTTCTCAGTCCTTGTCGCTGAAGAGCCTGAGCCGCTGTTCGCCATTTACTCTTTCGCTGATTCCTACTGTCTTCGAAGTTTGCTTCTTTGACTGTCTTGCCCTGGTTCAATCGATAATCATTGCAGGGGCCGTGAATCCTACATACTGATTGTGTATAAGTCTTATGTAACCGAGCTTCTGCTAGCAATTTGAACTCATCTTGTTTTGGTGATGATATGGAGAAAAATCGTTGGCATATTCCTGCGTTTAGATCATTAGATTAAAATGTCTACCATGTGTTTGACAATTTTTTTAGTGAAACCTGCGTTTCTTGCATATTGACGTTTGGTTCACTCTTACATGTTCAAAATAAGACATCTGTGTTTGATCCTCTCATTGCACCATTGAATTGACCTGTTGTGATGCTCCGAGATGTTGCCTGCTCTGTCTTTGCGTATTTCAGCCTCGATTTCGGTCCATTTCGCTAGTCTTATTGTCAAACGTGAATATATGCCGATTGATCTTTAGAGGTGATTGAGAATAACCAATATGCAAATTTATAGAATAATTAAATATTAAACCGCGCTTTCATCTAATAGTTTAAGATTTTAAATAGTTGGTAATAGTCTCATAAAATTTCATAAAAATGAAAGATATGAATATATATTTCAATAACAAATTATTGATGGTTATGTTTGAGACTATGTCATTTGGATGAAAGGACTTCCTTGCCATTGCACCTATACTTGTAGAGTTGGGGATGTGACAATAATGGGGAGAATTACTAGAGAAGTCCTAAATTGGTCGGCATTCACGTTGGCCGGTCAAAATTGGCCAATAGACTGAATTAACACAATTGCAAAAGGTTTAAGATTGAATTGGTCAAAAAAAAGTTTATGACTGAATTGATACAATTGCGTTAGGATTAGGATTTTTTTAGTAATTTTCATAAAATAAACATATATTATGATTTTTATTTTATATTTTTATGAATGAATATTTGCTCTGAAGCTAGTAAAATGTTAACAGGACCCCTCCTTAAAAAATTGATATGTATTGTATTTAATCAAGGTTTCAAGTATACAAATTTTTATGGCCTCCATATTTGTGATCAGATTGACAATTGTGAACGAGGAAAATTCAAACGGGGAAAGCACGTGCTTTGGTGGTTGACTATTGCAAAATTGAGTGGACCCGTTATTGAGACCTTGCATTATGCACAATAGACCGGCTGGCTATTGCAGCACTGCTTTGGCCCACTTCTGGAAATATCCTGCATGAATGTTTGACTGATATGATTGAGTAAAATATTATCGGATACGAGATCCAAACCCCACGGGTTGGCTTAATGTTCAAGGCCTAGACATGTGCATGCTGTTACAATCTTCCTAGGACCAAGTCATCGCATTAGTGATTGACAACGCACCGAGGGAAAAGTCCAGGAAATTAAGGGAAGAGTCCCGAAGTCAGAGCTATTGACAAATTAGGAATCACGATGTCAAATGACAAACCGCAGATAAGAGTCTTGAAAGCATTACAAGGTGAGCCTCCGTCAATAGATGGTAAATCTAAGCTTGCACACGTTTATTCTATATCTTCGAGTACCTTGAGGACTAAGGCAACAAGAAAATTGTGGCTATTCTTATACTATTAGTAGCATTAGCCTCCAATGTGCCCCTGGAGAGACTTGTGGGGTCACATCTCCTGTGAAGCCATGAAAGCTACTTTGCATTCCTGAATTCAAAAAGGAGTTTGCTGCGTCCCCTACGTGTAAATATAGAAAGAATCCACCTTGGTCCTCTTCCACTTGAAGTTCTCAAATCTTTCCGATTCGCACTAAGCAACGAGGAAGAATTCACATGGCCCCTTCTTCAAAATGCCTCTTCATGCTTTTGCTGTCCCTATCCCCACTACTGGTGATGGCGAATTCATCTCCTCCTGCCGAGCATCCACTGTGCGGTGATCATGAGAAGCTTGCCTTGTTGCAGTTCAAGCAAAGCTTTGCTATTGAAACTTCTGAATTTTGTGACTTCTCGATAGTAGAATCATGGAGCTCAGAGGAGAGCAGAGATTGCTGCTCGTGGGGTGGGGTCCACTACGACGAGGATACTGGCCATGTGGTTGGCCTTGATCTCAGTTCCGGTTGCCTCTTTGGTTCTCTCAGTTCATACAGCACTCTCTTCAGCCTTGTGCACCTCCAAGAACTTAATCTAGCTCAGAACCACTTCAATTTCTCCGAAATCCCATCCACTCTTGCCCGTTTGACAAAGTTGAAGTACCTCAACTTCTCAAAATCTTTCTTCTCGGGGCAAATCCCACGAGAGATATCCATGCTCTCAAACTTGAGGTCTCTTGATTTGTCCGTGGACAATGTCTCGCCTGTTGAACATCCATCAGAATTGAGCGGTCCTGTTTTCAGGAGCCTAATTGAGAACCTGAGTAGACTAGAGGAACTTCACCTTGGTTGGCTCACCATAAATTCTGCGATTCCTCATCTAATGGCAAACTTGTCTTCTTTGAGATCACTCCTTCTGACAGATTGTGGGTTACATGGGGATCTCCCGGAGAGGGTTTTTCTGTTAAATATAAAGGAACAGAGTTGAAGAAGAAGAACAGCATGGTGGAAAAACAAGAAACAAAAGAAAGCAGAGGACTTGGCGATGCAGCAAACTACAGAGAGATACTGATCAATGGTCCAGCTTGATCGACATCAATGAAGGGGATGCCTAAAGTGGAGAATGACATGGATCGCCAAGTCATATAAATCCAAAAACTAACACGTGTGCTATAAGGTGTAATCTGTTAGTTGTATTCTGTTTTTCTTATGAACAATATTCAGTTTTCTCTGTTACGAGAAAACTGAACTTCTTCCTATATAAAAAGTGAGAGAGATAGATAGAGGGATATAGAAAAATAGAGAGAAAGAAATCCTCCATGGATGCTCTGCATCATATCAAATGAAAGCCTCAAAGACTTGATGAGTTGCTGAAGGTTTCAAATCAAGAGATACAAGTAAGATAGAGTAGAGGAGGAAAAACAGAGAGTCTATATTCATTGTTGTTTCGGATACTTTGTATTACAATGATACTTTGATACAATGAAATTCGAAGCACTTCAAGAATTGGTTATACTTTCCTAGATTCTGTTGTTCATCTCCATCTACATTTGATCATCATCATGGTTTTCATCTGGTTGTAGAGTTTTCACATGGTATCAGAGCAGGTTTGATGATTTACTGTATCTGATGGAAAGGTTCATTCAGAAGTTGCTATTCGAGTCAAAATGGAGAATCTGAAGCAACAACAACTTCAAGTCCTCTGGTAAACATATAAGAATTCATCAGATTATTCGATATCTTCTCTCAAGCTGAAAATTTTGTGATAATGGCAATAAGAACACCAAAATATCCTTTTCCAATACATGTGAACATCTCGAATTTTGTCACAATCAAACTTGCCGAATGTAACTTTCTGTTGTGGCAAGCTCAAATCCAAAGATTTCTGAAAAGTCAAGAGCTTTTTGGTTTCATTAATGGTGATATTCTTTCACCTCCTCGAATGCTACAAAATGATGTTGAAGGCTGTGAATCTGAACTTATTAATCCCGACTATGCCGACGGACAAGAACAGATCGTTAGTATCATCTTGGATCAGTGGAGCTGTCACTGAGAGTATTTTGAGTCTAATAATTGGTTTAGAGACATCTTTTGAAGTATGGCAGACACTTCTAAAGCGATTTACACAGAAATCAATTGCTAGGGAATTCGAACTTAGAGGGAAACTACAATCCTGCCAGAAGCTTGATCAAACTCTCTCTGTCTATCTCAGAGAATACAAATCTATATGTGACCAGTTGAATGCAATAGGCAAACCTGTGGATGAAATAACCAAAATGTTTGGTGTGCTGGAAGGTTTAGGTCCTGAATATGAAAATCTTCGAACCACCATATATTGTTTAAAGCCTCAACCTGATTATGATGAGGTTATTGCTCAGCTAGAAAGGTTTGAGTCAAGGATGAAGACTTATTCCAGAAGTCAGTTCAATCCCAATTTGGTCTATTTTGGGCAGAAACAATCTCAGATGCAGCCTAAAGAGAATACTGATGGAGAATATTTTTCTCAAACCTCTGGATTTATAGCTCAAAGAGGAAGTTACAGAGGTGGCCGCAATTATGGTCGTGGCAGAGCTGCTAATAATAGAGGTCGAGGATTTAGTTATGCTGAAAGAAATCAGAATTATAGAGGAGATGTCTCAATACAAGGGCAAGAAGATCAGCATTTCAGACAAAGAAATACCTTCTCTACAGCTAATCAGGGATTTCGACCCTATGCCACTTATTCTCAAAGGTACCAGAATACCAAATCTTATCCTTCTTACTCAAGTAAAAATTTGCAGGATGAGAAAGACACAGGCACTGCTAGATTGGATTGCCAAATATGTAAACGACCTGGGCATGATGCTCTCCGTTGCTGGTATCGCTTTGACAACTCTTATCAAGCAGAAGATATTCCAGCAGCACTGACAGCAATGCATATTGAAGATCCAAAAGGAAGTGAATGGTACCCTGATACTGGTGCTATAGCCCACATCAGTGCTAATCCCGGTATTCTTCACACCTTTTTTAAATACCAAGGACTTGATACTGTGATGGTAGGAAATGGATCGTGTTTACCTATTACACACATTGGTAACACTTGTCTAAATACAGAAGGTAATACATTACCTCTCAATGATGTTCTAATAGTACCAGAAATAAAGAAGAATCTTCTCTCAGTTTCTAAGCTCACAGATGACTATTCTTGCTCTTTTATCTTTGACAAACTTGGTGTTTATGTAAAGGACAACAATACCAAAGTAACAGTCAAGCTCGGAAGGAAGACTAGAGGCCTCTATCAAATTGATACACAGACTACAGCAGCTTTTTTTACTCAAAGGCAGAAAACTGTGGATGAAGACACATGGCACCAGAGGCTGGCTCATACAAATTTTCAGATAGTAAAACATCTGCAACATCAGAAGCTGATTCACTTTAATTCAACTTCTTCGAATGTTTGCAGCAGCTGTCAAATAGCAAAAGTACAGCTCTTTCTTTTTCATTATCAGATTCTATATCGAATTTGCCATTAGAAAAGATTCACTGTGACATTTGGGGACCCTCACCAGTCAATTCATTTCAGAAGTTTAGATACTATGTGATTTTTGTCGACAGTTTCTCACGATATAGCTGGCTATATCCCATGAAGTTGAAGTCTGAGTTCTATGCTATCTTTGTTCAATTTCAGAAATTAGTTGAAAAACAATACAATCATCAAATCAAAATCTTCCAAAGTGATGGAGGAGGAGAGTTTGTAAGTAATAGATTCCAATGTCATCTGCAGAATTGTGGCATAAAACAACACCTATCATGTCCACACACTCCAGAACAGAATGGGGTTTCAGAGAGAAAACATCGACATATTGTAGAACTGGGATTAGCCATGTTATATCACTCCAAGGTTCCACTGAAGTTCTGGGTGGATGCCTTTGTCACAGCAAATTACATTGTAAATAGACTTCCTACATCAAAACTAAAGATGGATACACCCTATAACAAGATTCATAATAGTCAGCCACAGTATGATCATTTGAGGGTATTTGGGTGTGCATGTTATCCATGCTTAAGACCATACACAAAACACAAATTTGATCCTCGATCCCTTACCGTGTATTTCGGGATACAAAGTGAATCGCATAAAGGGTATCGATGTCTTGTACCTACGGATAATCGCATATATATCGGTAGGCATGTGGTTTTTGATGAAACATTTTTTCCTTTCACAAAGAGGGTGGTCAACGAGTATGGACAGTATACACCTTTATATAAACAATGGATTGGAGAAGTTCAATTGCTCGAACCTCCAAGTACTGACACAACAAACAATAGTCCTCTTCATCAGTCAGCAAGCACAAGTCAGTATCAGCCTATTATAGATAGCTTTTACAATGATCATCTATATAGTGGACAGATGCCACAAGCTACTTCATCAGCAACAATACAGAATGATTTTATCACAGAAACACAACCAGTATCTACCTCTCCAAGTGTTGTGGTTCCAAATATCTCTACCGATCATACGCATCATAATTACGGTTCTTCATCTTCACAACACAATCTGGCCTATCCTCTTCTCAAAGTAATCCCGTTGTTCATCATATGCGGACTCGACTGAAATCGGGTATTATCAAACCAAATCCAAAATATGCTTGTTTGGTGAGTATCGAGTTCCCATGGAACCAAGATCCATTAAGTCGCATTGGCTGATAAAGCCCGGTACAAAGTGCAATGCAAGAAGAAATGAGTGCTCGTATGAAAATCACACTGGACACTAGTTCCAAGAACAAACCGGATGAATATCGTAGGTGTAAGTGGGTCTTTAAGACCAAAGCGGCATCCGATGGCAGTCTTGACAGCTAAAGGCTCGACTAGTAGCCAAAGGCTTTCATCAAGAAGCGAGGACTTGACTTTACGAGACTTTCAGCCCTGTTGTGAAACATGCAACAATTCGCATAGTACTGTCCATAGCTCTAATGAAACAATGGCCAATACACCAACTTGATGTGAAAAATGCCTTTCTTCATGGAGACTTGAATGAAACTGTCTATATGGAACAGCCTCCTGGCTTCGTACATCCTCAAAAATCGAGTTATGTCTGTCTACTTCACAAGTCCTTATATGGCCTTCGGCAAGCTCCAAGAGCTTGGTTCGATAAATTCAGCAACTTTCTTCTTGAAATTGGTTTTTTCTGTAGCACAGCTGATCCCTCCTTGTTTGTTCTTCATACTGAGTCACATACAGTGTTGTTGCTGCTATATGTCGATGACATCATCTTGACAGGTAGCTCACCTCAACTTTTAACCACATTGATTCAGACTCTCAGTCTTCAGTTCCATATGAAGGATCTTGGATATCTTCACTACTACTTAGGCATTGAAGCCAAACGTACCTCCCAGAATTTATTTCTGTGCCAAACAAAATATGCTATTGACTTACTTAAACGAGCTCATATGGCAGATTGCAAACCAATCTCAACACCCTTGCCTCTTCGATTAGTTCTCATGGCCAATGCTGAAACTCAGCTAACAGATCCTGTTGAATACAGAAGCTTGGTAGGTGGTCTTCAATACTTAACCATAACTCGACCAGATCTAGCTTTTGCAACAAATCTTCTCTGTCAAAAGATGCAACATCCAACAGTAGCAGATTTTCATCAATTAAAAAGAGTCCTTCGATATGTCAAAGGGACTGTCCACCTTGGATTCTATCTTCACTCCAGGAGTTCAACAAGTCTCTACGGGTTTTCGATCCGACCGGGCAGGCTGTCCTACCACTCGACGATCTACTACAGGTTTTTGCACTTTTCTTGGCTCTAATTTGATTTCTTGGTCAGCCAAGAAACAATCCACTGTTTCAAGATCCTCCACAGAAGCAGAGTATCGGGCACTAGCTTCTACAACAGCTGAACTAACTTGGATCAGCTTTGTATTACGTGATATTGGTATTCCTCTTGCAGCAGCTACATCTTTATTTTGTGACAACAGATCAGCTATTTCCCTCACAGCAAATCCAATCTTGCATGCTCGCACAAAGCACATCGAAGTTGATTTTCACTTCGTTCGTGAAAAGGTGTCTTTGGTTCTCTTGGGTCCAATACATTCCCAGCCATCTTCAGTTAGCTGACATTTTCACTAAATCCCTCTCCCGATCAGCTCATATGTTTCTTCGCACCAAATTGGGAATGGGATCCTTCACCCTTTCCAATTTGAGGGGGGATGTTAAATATAAAGGAACAGAGTTGAAGAAGAAGAACAGCATGGTGGAAAAACAAGAAACAAAAGAAAGCAGAGGACTTGGCGATGCAGCAAACTACGAGAGATACCGATCAATGGTCCAGCTTGATCGACATCAATGAAGGGGATGCCTAAAGTGGAGAATGACATGGATCGCCAAGTCATATAAATCCAAAAACTAACACGTGTGCTATAAGGTGTAATCTGTTAGTTGTATTCTGTTTTTCTTATGAACAATATTCAGTTTTCTACATTACGAGAAAACTGAACTTCTTCCTATATAAAAAGTGAGAGAGATAGATAGAGGGATATAGAAAAATAGAGAGAAAGAAATCCTCCATGGATGCTCTGCATCATATCAAATGAAAGCCTCAAAGACTTGATGAGTTGCTGAAGGTTTCAAATCAAGAGATACAAGTAAGATAGAGTAGAGGAGGAAAAACAGAGAGTCTATATTCATTGTTGTTTCAGATACTTTGTATTACAATGATACTTTGATACAATGAAATTTGAAGCACTTCAAGAATTGGTTATACTTTCCTAGATTCTGTTGTTCATCTCCATCTACATTTGATCATCATCATGGTTTTCATCTGGTTGTAGAGTTTTCACATTTTCATCTGCCGAATTTGCAATTTCTCGATGCCCGGTATAACCAGGACCTCACAGGCCATTCCCTGAATTCCCTAGCGGAAGTCCACTCGGGTCTTTGAGGCTAACAGGAACTAGTCTTTCAGGCCAATTGCCGGGCTCGATTGGAGCTCTGAACCTTTTAGGTGAGCTATCCATCAAAGATTGCCGTTTCTCGGGCTCTGTTCCATCCTCGATTACCAATCTCACTCAGCTGGTGGTCCTAGACCTCTCAAATAATACCCTGAGTGGCCGAATCCCTTCTTTGAAAAACCTCACCAAGCTCACTTATTTGACCCTTGACACCAATAACTTTACCAGTGGGAGCTTCCGATGGATAGGGAGGCTATCCAGACGAACTACTTTGGATCCCAGTGCTATCGCCCCAAACGGCGAAATTCCATCTTCTTTTGCAAATCTAAGCCGAATTTCTTACTTAGGCCTAGGCTTCTGTCATTTACGGGGCCACATTCCGCCATGGCTGATGAATTTGACACACTTGACCGGGTTGCAGCTCTTGTACAATGATTTGGAAGGTCCAATCCCAACCTCGCTTTCCAGACTTGTAAACCTCAGGTATCTTAACCTTTACTCAAATATGTTGAATGGAACGCTGTCCTTAGACACACTCGCTTGCCTCAAACAACTGAGCATCCTGCATCTTTCGGGCAACGATATCATGCTCTTGCACAATAGTGCCAATACTACACTGAGCAAGCTGACTGTCTTGGGATTGTCGAAGTGCAACTTAAACAGGTTCCCCAATTTTTTACGGAGCCAAGACGAGCTAGAGTGGATGGACTTATCGTACAATGGCATAAGCGGTCAGGTGCCTCGATGGTTCTTAAGCATAAGTAGAGGAACCCTACAGTATCTGAATATTTCTCATAATCGTCTCACGGAATTTGAACAACAATCAAAGTTCTTCCCTTGGACTAGGCTGCACACTATAGACCTCAGATTTAATATGTTTTGAGGGCCGGTCCTGATTCCACCTGCATCCAGCCTCTACTTTTTACTCTCAAACAACAAATTTATGGGGGAGATACCGCCGATGATCTGCAACTTGGAATCCCTAGTTGCGCTTGATTTGTCTTATAACAGATTAAGCGGCATGCTTCCAACGTGTCTGGGCAACATCAGTGGTTCTCTTTCAATACTGAATCTTCGGAGCAACAACTTTCAGGGTCCCATTCCTCGAAACTGGACGAATGCAAGAAGCCTAAAGATGGTTGATCTGAGTCAAAATAGACTCGAGGGGCAGGTACCCAGATCATTAGCAAGTTGTGAAATGCTGGATCTCGGAGACAACCTGGTCAATGATACTTTCCCTTCTTGGTTGGGAACTAGTCCTAGATTGAGCATTCTCATCCTGCGATCAAATGCATTCCACGGTCCAATTGGGAAGCCCAAAACCAAGTCTGATTTCCCTAAGCTCCGTATCATTGATCTCTCGCACCAGTTTACAGGAGGGTTACCATCTGAATACTTCCAACTGTGGGAAGCCATGAAATTATCTGACAAAAAACTACTTGCATATATGCAACAAAGTCTCATGCCCACCACCGTGCCCATATACACGTACTATGGCGATTATGACTACTCCTTGTCGATGAACAACAAGGGCATACAAATGGTATACATGAAGATTTTGGATGTTTTGACGGCCATTGATTTGTCCGCAAACCAATTTGAAGGAGAGATTCCTGAAACCATCGGGAATCTCATAGGACTTCACGCTCTTAATCTCTCTCACAATGTGCTCACAGGTCAAATCCCATCTTCGATGGGGAACATCGAAGTACTCGAATGCTGGATCTGTCTCAGAACAAGCTGACAGGGTGAATCCCACAGCAGCTGACTCGGCTCAATTTCCTCGCCCTGTTTAACGTGTCTTATAACTTGCTTTCAGGACCTATACCAAAAGGAGGGCAATTCAATACGTTCCTCCATGCTTCATATTTGGAGAATTCGGGGCTTTGTGGGAATCCATTATCAAAGGAATGGGAGATCCTCATCGCCACCAACTAAAGAAGATGAAGATTCCGGGTTTTTGCCTGGTCTTAGTTGGCAAGCAGTTGTCATAGGATATGGAACTGGCCTATGCGTTGGACTAGTTATTGGCCTCGCCTTTGACAGACGAAACCTGAGAAGCTTGTTGATGCTACTCAAATTCAAGGTTGCTTTTTTCTTATAGCTTGAAGTTAGCGAAGCCTGAGTTCGCTTTTCACTCATCGCTTAATGCAGGTACAACACAACTGGGAAATTTATCGTCGGAGGATCTGTTTTGACTCCAGTTAGTATTGATATAATGAGAACATAGACTTTTGCTCAGTATGATGCTTTTATTTATTAGAGAATAAAAGAGTGATACAGTTTATATCAATGGACAGGTTCGCCTTATGAACTATTTTAACTCTCCGAGAATGTCTTTTGGCTCTTCCGAGGGCATTATATTATGTCAATTACTTTCCTGATCACCAGGAAAAATTTTGTACTTCTGAACATTAATCCATGAAGAAGGTTCAGAGATCCCTAGCTTGAAGTGAGATAAAGACAAAATTTCAAAAGAAGAAAGAAAACACAGATTAGTCAATTGACCGTATGAGCGAAAAAATCATTGGCTTTGACCCTTGACATGCCATCGCGTAGACTTTGCTCACGGGTTTATGACGGTAGGCTTGTCTACAGGTAAACTTAGATCATCTCTTACCAAAAAAGTTATGTCCGGTCTTGAGTGGCAAATTTTATTTTCCTTTTTAATCCGGGACCATCGGATGTTACATTTAATTCCTTGAATTGCACCTTGGGAAAAGTATCAGGTCTAGAAAAGGGCATGAAATCAAGGACCAAGTCTTCAAACTAACATACTGCCGAAATGTTCAGGTCTAAGTACCAACACTAATATATATCTGTGTGCACGTGCGCTCGCGGGTCATGTCTAACATCTGCAAAATGGTAATCATTTGATAAGTCGCACATTATATAGTTAACATCAAATCATATAAAGACATGATTTTTTTTATTATAAGGATATTGAGCTCATCCTATCAACAATAGATGAGAGTTGCTATAGTTTTTGTCACGCCCCAAATCCTATCAGAATAGGAATAATGACTCAGTCATCATTCTCTTCACCACCAGGTACGTAACCTCAAAGTCAAAACAAAATATTTTAGTTTCTATAATCCATAAAAACATATGAATACATCTCCAACACAAACCCAAAATTCAACTACCAAAAGTTCCTCACTTTTGGCGCTCTTGTCCAATTTGATACTAATGGAGGGATTTGAAAAAGAATAAGAAAGAATGAGGGTAAGAACAGCACAAGTGTCAAATTTCTTGAAGTTCTCTTAAGCTTTCTCGATCTCATTGGTAACAGCAAAACATATACACCACAAAGCACCTCATAAATTGACCTCGAAGAAGTTCCTTCTCTCTAGAATCGAAATTCCGGAGAATTCATAGTCGATTCACCTTCTCAAGACATCATTCACTGCCATTGATCATTGCCTCAAGCCAACCCCCATTCTCAGCCATTGTCGCTGAAGAGCTCATGCCACGTTCGCCATTTACTCTTTCGTCCATTCCAGTCTTGGAGTTGCTTTTGTCACTGCCTTGCTCAGATCCAATTGATATGTCTAATCAAATATACTTGCTCTAGTTTTAGCAAAACTCAGGCTGATTTCTTAGCTCAGTTTGTTTCACAAAACTAAATGATTTAGAAAAAATAGAAAAAAAAAGTGATAATTTGTATCATTTAAATAAATGAATGAATAAAAAATATTTCCATCCTCCATAATAAAAAATAATGAAAGCATTTTTATCCGATTAATTACTGATAGTATTATATGATGAGCCTCATTGATAATGGTAAGTAATTATCGTATAGTAAAACCTTTATGTAGGACTTTATTCTCATTTTAGTAATAACATTTTTCATGTGATTAACTTAAATTCAAAATAAGAGATATGAGAATAAAATAACATTTAACTTGCCTTGGATCTTATATATATGGTCATCACTTTCAAATGTCAATTACCACAATATGTGTGAATCTATTGTTTTTTATACATCAATTAAGAATTAGAGATTTTCTAGCAATTAGAGATTTTAAAGTCATAAAAAAATTAAATTTCTTGGCAAAATTCACATGTGAGAGTGGCACATCATTCAACCTCGTGCGCGAACTTTACCCACTTACATGTTTGTATGAGTGTATGTATGTATGTCCAGGCTACCTTTCTGAAGATTTTGATGATAACATAGCGAGAAAAAAGAAAATAGAGACTTTTAGTTAGTAATAAAACTTATTTAGAGAGGCATTTTAAAAATGTACATTTCACTTTTGTCTGTTTACTTTGTCTGAGATCTTGATGGAACCAGCAACAGTACAGTTTTGTCTGCGGTTTCTATTTATTTCCACGATATAGATAAAACAAACAACAAGAAAATATTAGGCAACAATCTTCGTCTATCACACAATACAAACCATATTACCCACCGGTAGGTAACTGTATTGGTTGAGAGCTTTTCCCTTAACGCTAAGATTGAAAGTTCAAAACCCGCAATTGCTATCGTCTTAAGTAGGGGGCATGGTGGTGGAGTCTTGTGTTAGTCTCCCACCAGGTATTAACGCTTGATCTGAGGTGCTGCCCACAAGGTTGCCAAACCGTGAAAGGCGAGCCCGGCGAATCCTGGGTATCAAAAAAAAAAAAAAAAAACTGTAACATATACAATTACATTTATTCTACCTCTATTCTTGCTCTCAATAAGCAAGACTCTTCCAAACTCTAAACAGCCTTGATTCCTCCAAATGCATTGCACAACAAAAATTACATTTCTAATCGGTGACCCAAGGAAATGTCCACAGATCATGAATTCAAAGTCAAAACAGCATTAACGTCACGAATGCACTAAAGTCCAACACAGAGCAACCTAAGTCTTCAACTTCGACCTTAATTATTACCATTTCTTATGCTTTTTTACTGCTTTGTCTACGGTTGACCCAGGTCTTCGATGCAAATGTAGATCTATTGGCTGAGTTTTCATTATGTTCCCCGGCGGCTATTCATTAAGGCTCTGGCCAAAATAATGCGCCCGCACCTAAATATTCATAGGTACCGCACATAGTCTGTGTTTCATCACTGTAAAAGCCATTGATTCTCGACGCATCCTAGCATGAGTTGAGGCGTGTTCATATCCCAAGTCAACAAGCACCACATATTAAATCTCCTTCACTCTCATTCTCTGCTCATCACAAAGTAAGTTGTCTCTGTTTGGAACAAAATGGCTTCCTCTTCGTGCTCTACATGCCCATACACTTGCCTTTTTTGTACTTGTCATCTCAGCCGATTGGCGTTGACAATCTCTCTCGTTCTACGAAACCTCTGTGTCTCGAGGACAAAATGTCTGTCCTGTCACAATTTAAAGAGAGATTCAAAATCGTCAATGTTTTGGCTGATTCTCTTGCTTGTCCCAAGACACTAAACTGGAAACAATCAGGATTGCTGCTCCTGGGATGGGATAGAATGCAACAAGAAAACGAGCCATCTAGTTGTTCTTGCCTAGGAAGTAGTTTTCTCTATGGTTCTATCTAAAACAACAATACCTTCTTCTAGCTTGCTCAACTTAAAAATCTCAATCTCAGCGACAATCACTTCAACTACTCTCAAGTACCATCCCGAGTTGGAGATCTATCGAGATTGACTCATCTTGATTTCTATTTTCCTTTTTCTTTTCCAGTCAAGTCCCATCAGAAATCTTCAAGCTGACAAGGTTGGTATAGCTCAACCTATGTTGCAATCTGGATCCATATGCTTCTACAAATTTGTTGGAAATGAAAGCGCCAGGCCTGAGAAGCCTAGTTCAAATCTAACTAGCCTGGAAGAACTTTTCCTAGGTGCCATCGACATGTCGTCCGAAGTGCCCACCTGGCAAAGGCTGGACATGGATGAGTGCAACCTGCACGGTGTATTTCCGTCTGCCATTTTTCCTTTACCAAAGCTGCGATTTCTTGCGGCAAGTCACAATAATGCTCTTGCAGGCAGCTTGCCTGACTTTAACTCAAGTAAACCTCTTGAAGAGCTGCAACTGCCAGTCACAAACTTTTCTGGGGAGCTACCCATGTCAATCGGAAACCTTGCTTCATTAAGCTAGCTTTATATAGCCGTTTGCAAATTCTCAGATCAATCCTGGCTTCATTTGCTAATCTTAGCAACCCTGAATACCTAGATGTCACAAGGAACCCATTCCCAGCCCAGTCCATTTCCTCTTGTCTTGGGTTTGGAAGATTAAAAAGCTCACCACTTTAGGCCTTTGTCACATCAATTTATATGGCGAGATCCCACGTTCAACCAGAAACTTGTCTCAGCTTGTTGAATTAGGCTTTGTTGGCAACCAATTAAGCGGTACCATCCCATCTCAAGTCATGAACCTCGCTCGACTGGTCATGCTTGACCTTGAAGGCAATAAATTCCATGACAAGAGACCTTCATCAATCTATCAACTCTATAATTTCCAAGCCCTCATCCTTGCGAAAAACAACTTCAGCGGTACTGTTGAACTGGACAATTTTCTCAAGCTCAAAAAATTAGAAGTACTTCAACTATCATCTAACAGGCTATCATGCTGCATGAGTAGCATGAATGCTATTCTTCCTCAGCTTCAGGTCATAGGACTGGCATCAGGCAATTTGAGTGAGTTTCTAGCATTCTTACAAAACCAAGAGAGTATGGATTGGCTTGGACCTTTCGGATAACAACATTAGGGGAGAAGTACCCTTTTGGGTGTGAAATGAAAGTTTTAATAACATGCATTATTTACATCTCTCTCATAACTTCTTAACTGGTCTTGATTGATATTACCCAATCAATCCTTTATATGTGTACATGATAGACCTATCTCATAATATGTTGAAAGGACCACCCCTTGAAGCACCACCGTCCATAATGTCCTATATAGAATCCAAAAACAATTTGACAGGAGCATTGCCAGCATGGATCTACAATTTGAGTTCAGAGATATCACTAGACTTGTCTTCTAACAATTTGACCGGTGTGCTTCCGGTTTGTTTGAGTAATATCATTGAATCTCTCATGATATTGAACCTAAAAGGCAACAATTTCAACAGAAGCATTCACAAGGTATTGTTGAGGGGGATGCGACTGATGATATTGATTTGAGTGACAACTAGTTGCAAGGCAAGTTACTGAGATCCTTGGCCAATGGCAATATGCTTGAGTTCACCAACTTTGCAAACAATATTTTCGTGGACAGCTTCCCATCATGGTTGGGATCTTTGTCGGAGCTCCATGTCCTTATTTTGTGATCCGATCTCCCACGATGCCATAAAGAGGCCTAAATCTAGTTCCACATTTCTTAAATTATGGATACTTAACCTCTCTAATAATGCATTCTTCAGTACGTTGCCGAGGGAATTCTTTTGTCTTGGAATGCCATGAAATATGAGACGGGAAACTCTACGTCCACTCGCAGAACCATGCATGACAATAATTATTATGAAAAACCATAGGTGAGAAAATTATTTTTCATTACCTTCATGGATGGGAATGTGTGGCCAAAATTGTACCCTTCCGTTGTGATTACCCTATGATGATGACAATGACCTATGAAGGACTGGAAATGTATTACCAAAAGATCACATGTGTCTTCAAAGATGTCGACCTCTCTAGCAATTTGTTCGAAGGAGAGAAACCAGGTCTCATAGGTGAACTTAAGGGATTGCAAGGACTGAACCTTTCCAACAATCTCCTCATAAGGTCACATCCCATCTTGATTAGAGAATCTCACAACACTTGAGTCATTGGACCTTTCAAAGAACAAACTCTTCGAACAGATCCCCTAGAAGCTAATAAAACTTAGGTTCCTTTTGTTCTTAAACATGTTTACAACAACTTGACCGGATTTGTGCCAAGAGGGAAACAACTCAATGCTTTTTCAAACAATTCTTTTGAAGGGAACTTAGGGCTATGTGGAGAATTCATATCTAGGAAATGTCGAGATTTAGGGGATGCGTCAAGACAACCTTCAACCCACAAAGAAGAAGGGTTGGGATTGCTAATTGAATTGGATTGGAAAATTGTTCTGATGGGGTATGGGAGTGGCTTTATGATTGGAGTGGTCATTGGAAATGCAATCATCTCCTAGAAACAGGTTTGGTTTGAAAAAATGCCAGGAGAATGAGAGCTATTCTGGTCGGAAACAGCCTAGGAGGCTTGGGAATTCCTAGTCATGTAGGTTTTTCATTTCTACAGATATTAGAACTTCACTAAAAGATAAATTATGTATCTCCTTCTTTTCTTAAATGTACTTGTTCCTTCATAGTATCTTTATAGTATGCATATAGGAAAAAGCTACCAAAAATCTCAAACTTTGCCTTGTATAACAAACTTATCCTAATCTTTTTTTTCTTTTTCTTTTTGTGATTAAAAAAAACCCAAACTTTGCCTGTGATCCATTTATCCCAAACTCCATGACCGAAGGGATTTTCATCTTTTATTTTTAAAATTTTTTCCCTTTTTTTTTTTTTTTTTTTTCTTTTTTTTCTTTTCTTTTTTTCCCCTCCAGGCAGAGGGAAGAGAGAAGAAAAAAATAGAAATTTAAAAATTTTAAAAAGTAAAAGAGGAAAATGCCCTATATTGAAGTAAATGTGCCATGTAGATATAGGTTTGGAGTTTTTTATGTCATAAAAAAGAAAAAATATGGAGTTAAAGTTTGAGATTTTTGTGTTAAAAAAAAAGTTTCATAACTTTGTTGGCAAAATTTGGGATTTTTTGTGGCTTTTTTCCTTAACATATCTCTCAAACCTTCACTTTCTTTGGATCAATCACATTTGTGTACCTCCTCTCTAATGAAAATTTAAGTTATGTTATGAAATATATAAATGAATGAGATACATGAATGAATATTCATTATATTCATCTTATCTAATGTACTTATTATGGTACATTTGTATCATATTTTCTAAGTACATCTCCCTATACAATGAACGTTCATCTCATTTATCCAGTACATGTATCATTCGATACATTGCTATTAATGATAAGTACATTCTTGTTCTCCTATAAATAGGAGTTTAGTTTTGATGTACAATAGAATAACAATCACAATACAGTGAAATATCTGGCTTTTTCTACTATCTCTAGTGTTCACTTGCTTTCTCTTCTCAATCTCTTCTCTATTATATATTCGCAACACAATATTTTACAACACATTATCAGCACGAAGATCTACCGATTGAGTAAGTAATTTTTGCAAGGTGGGTATTCTTTTTATTAATCAACTTATACTTCATCTTCTTCTATCAATTCTTCATTTTTATTTTTCTTGGCCCGAAGCCAAATTTTAAATCTAAAAGTATCCTTATGCTCCTGAAGTAGCGGTGGATATTTGGAAATCCTTTTAATTAATTTAAGGATTTATTTTGCAAGAATTATGGCAAATATTGAGAAGCCCAATTTCCACATCCTAGAAGTGAGTGGAAAGAATTATCTATCCTGGTGCCTTAACATGGAAATGCATCTCCAAGGGCAAGGTCTCGCTAATACAATTACAGAGGATGGAACCTCAAATGAAAAGGATAAAGCAAATGCGCTGATTTTTATTTGCCATCATTTGCATGAGAGCCTGCAGACTCAATATTTATCCGTTCGAGACCCTCATATCTTGTGGAGGAGGTTGAAGGATAGGTATGATCATACCAAAACTGTTATCCTCCCTCAAGCACAATATGATTGGCAAAATCTCAGACTGCAAGATTTTAAATCAGTGTCTGATTATAATTCTGCTTTATTTGATATTGTTTCTCGACTTGAGTTATGCGGTATCAAACTCGCTGATGCAGAATTGCTTGAGAAAACTTTCTCCACCTTTCATGCTTCGAATATTGTATTGCAACAGCAATACCGGCAACGTCAGTTTGCCACGTATTCTGAATTAATTTCTGTGCTTCTTACTGCCGAGCAAACCAATGAATTACTGCTAAAAAATCATGATCTTAGACCTGTTGGCTCAAAAGTATTGCCTGAAGCACATGCTAACTTTGAGAAAAATACTTGCCATTTTAAGGGTTATAAGCGCAGGCAAGAACATAATTCTAGAAGGGATGGCAAGAAATTTAACCGCCCTAGGAAATCAAACTTTGACCTAAATCATGACAAAGAAAAGAAGCCAAAGAAGGTGATCAATAAAAGTATTTGTCATCGCTGTGGCATGACTGGGCACTGGTCACGTACCTGTCGTATGCCAAAACATTTTGTTGATCTATACCAGGCATCTTTAAATAATATGGGCAAGCGTGGTGAATCTCATGCCATTGAAATCAATCCTACTGCTATAACCACTGTTGACGCCAACAATATCTCCGTTGGTGGGACTCCTCTTGCTCCTGAAGTAGCAAATGCATCCTTGTATGTCTCTGATTTCTTTGAGGACCTCTGATTACTTTGATGAGGCATCAGATTAGTGGATGAACTTCGAATTTTACGTTGTTTTCGCTTGAAATGTTTTACTTTTTATTGTTCTTTATGAAATACTTATGAACCTTATATAATATTTATTTTTGAAATTTTATTTGACTATATAACTAATATGCAACTTTTATGATACTTGACACCTGAAGTTGTCAATATAAATGCAAATGGAAAATACCGAGAAAAATGAAGATGTTTGTTTGCTTGATAGTGCAACAACACATATTATATTTCGTAATAGACACTTTTTCTTTAGCATGACATTGTGTAAGGCACAAATCCATACAATATCAGGTCTTATTCCGATTATTGATGGTTTTGAGAATGCCACAATTATTTTGCCAAATGGCACAATCCTGCATATTGAGAATGCGTTTCTGAGCATTAGATCAAAAAGGAATCTACTCAATTTTAAAGATGTATGCCGTAATGGGTACCATGTTGAGACTATTTATGAACAAGATAAAGAATATATTGGCATTTCCTCTTATAAGATGGGCCTGAAAACCATCCATGAGAAGCTAGAAGCTTCTTCTATGGGTTTGTATTGTGTCATGATTAAGGCTGTTGAAACCTACGCCACCACATCCTAGAGATTGGTAAGCCCTGATCAGTTTGGATTGTGGCATGATCGCCTTGGTCATCCTGGCGTTTCAATGATGCGTAAGATAATTCAAAATACAAAAGGGCACCCTTTAAAGGATATAAATGTATTGTTGTCCAAAGATTATAATTGTGAGACTTGCTCACAAGGAAAGCTCATTATCAAACCTTCTATAACAAAGGTTAATTTTGAATCTCCTTTATTCTTGCAAAGAATTCAGGGTGATATTTGTAGACCAATACAACCACCAAGTGGACCGTTTCGATATTTTATGGTATTAGTGGACGCATCCTGTAGATGGTCCCATGTTTGCCTATTATCTACGCGCAATGTCGCATTTGCACGTTTACTTGCGCAGATTATAAAGCTCCAGGCACAATTCCCTGATTATCCAATTAAGAGCATAAGGATGGATAATGCTGGTGAATTTACATCAAAGAGTTTTGATACATATTGTGCTTCACTCGGAATTGAGGTTGAGCACCCGGTTGCATATGTTCATACTCAAAATGGATTGGCAGAATCATTGATTAAACGTATCCAAATTATTGCCCGCACTCTATTATTGAGAACGAATCTCAACGATATAGCATGGGGTCATGTAGTTTTGCATGCGGCAGCTCTAATAAGATTACGCCCCACTGCTTGTTTTTACAATCTCCCCTTCAAATGGTTCTTGGTTATGAACCAGATATTTCACATCTACGCACATTTGATTGTGCAGTACAAGTGCTTGTAGCACCGCCAAAAAGGACGAAAATGGGTCCCCAATGCCGTTTGGGCATTTATGTTGGGTTTAATTCACCGTCTATCATTAGGTTCTTGGAACCAACTACTGGTGATCTTTTTACTGCCAAATTTGCAGATTGTTATTTCGATGAGACTAGGTTTCCATCAATTGGGATACCTACAACTTCCATGACTGCAAAACAAAAACCAGTTAAGGTTTTCTCTTGGAATGAGAAAAATTTATCTCAATTAGACCCAATGACTCATGAATGTGAAAATGAGGTGCAGCGCATGATCCATTTACAGGCTATGGCCAATAGATTTCCTGACGCATTTAATGATGCTACTAAGGTAACGAAGTCTCATATTCCAGCTGCAAATGCTCCAGCTAGGATAGCTGTTCCCGAAGAACAAGCTAAAATGGATCAAAATCCCCCGCACTTGAAGCGTGGAAGACCGATAAGATCAAAAGATATTGTTCCTCGAAAACGAAGGGGAAAGAATCAGGAATCCGCTCCAGAAGAGCCTGGCGTTGTGCTTGCTCCCGAAGAGCTTATTGCCCCTGAAGAGGCGCAAACCCATGAAAGGAACACTAGCCTCGGGAATATCGAGAATTCCATTACATATTGTAATGAAATTTGGAATCGAAATGAAATCATCATTGATGATGCTTTTGCATTCTCAGTTGCTTATAAAATTATGGATGATGATTGTGAGCCGCAATCTATTATTGAATGCCGTCAAAGGCAAGATTGGCCTAAGTGGGAGGAAACAATTAAGGCTGAATTAGCTTCCCTAACTAAACGAGAGGTTTTTGGACCTGTAACTCGTATCCCCAATAATGTAAAGCCCATTGGATATAAATGGGTATTTATCCGAAAACGAAATGAGAAAAACGAGATTATCAGGTATAAAGCCCGACTCGTTGCCCAAGGATTCTCCCAGAGACCTAGGATTGATTATATGAGACATATTCACCTGTGATGGATATGATTACATTTCGTTTTCTCATTAGCCTAGCAATCTTTGAAAGATTGGAAATGCGTCTTATGGACGTTGTGACGGCATATCTATATGGCTCATTAGACTTTGATATTTATATGAAAATTCCCGAGGGATTCAAAATGCCTGAAGCATGCACTTCCCGCAATTTATTCTTAATAAAATTGCAAAGATCCTTGTACGGGTTAAAGTAATCCGGTCGCATGTGGTATCAACGCCTAAGTGAGTACCTAATTAAGGAAAGGTAAAAGAATGATCCTATCTGCCCATGTGTGTTTATTAAGAAATCAGAAACCGGATTCGCTATTATAGCAGTTTATGTCGACGATATAAATTTAATTGGAACTCCAGAAGAGTTAGCTGAAACTGCTGAATATTTGAAAATGAAGTTTGAAGTTAAAGATTTAGGTAAAACCAAACTTTGCCTTGGTCTAGAGCTTGAGCATAAAGCAAATAGAATAATCGTCCATCAATCAGCATACGTTGAAAGATTGCTTAAACGTTTCAACATGGACATAGCTCACCCATTGAGCACCCCTATGGTTGTAAGGTCTCTAGATCCCTAAAAGGACCCATTTCGTCCTAGAGAATCAAATGAAGAGATACTTGGTCCTAAAGTACCATATCTCAATGCAATTGGGGCTTTGATGTACTTAGCACAATGTACGAGACCAAATATCGCTTTTGCGGTAAATTTATTGGCACGTTTTAGTTCTGAGCCAACTCGGAGACATTGGAATGGAGTTAAACATATTTTCCGTTATTTCCGAGGAACCATAGATTTTGGATTATATTATTCCAAAGATTCCACTAACTCTGGTTTAGTTGAATATGCTGATGCTGGATATAGATTCGATCCACATAAGGCTCGCTCTCAAACCGGGTATTTATTTTGTTATAACGGCATCGCTATTTCTTGGCGTTCTATGAAGCAATCGCTAGTAGCTACATCTTCTAACCACTCTGAAATTATTGCTTTATATGAAGCTGGAAGAGAGTGTGTTTGGTTAAGATCCGTTATAACACATATTCATAATTCTTGTTGCTTAATACCGGTTACAAATTCTTCCACTATAATTTATGAAGATAATGCTGCTTGTGTTGCACAAGTCAGGGGAGGATATATCAAAGGTGATAGGACCAAGCATATCTCGCCGAAATTTTTCTATACTCATGAACTCCAAGAAAGTCGACAAATTGATGTTAAACAGATTCGATCCATAAATAATCTTGCAGATCTTTTTACTAAATCATTGCCAACATCAAGTTTTGAGAAATTAGTATATGGCATTGGTATGCGGCGAGTTCACAAGATGCAAGATTGATTAGCCCCAGAAGTGGCTATATGGCTCAATTGAGGAGGAGATATTATGAATTATGCATTGCAGGATTGATATGCGACGAGTTCACAAGATGCAAGAATAATTAGCCCTAGTAGTGGCTATATATGCATTGCACTATTTTTTCTTTTCGTCCGGTTTTTTCCCACAGGGTTTTTCGGTTTAAAGTTTTTAATGAGGCAATTAATGCATCCATAAAAGAGAGAGATCATAACATTTGTGCTCTGCACTCTTTTTCCCTTTTGTCCGGTTTTTGTCCTACTGGGTTTTTCCGGCTTAAGGTTTTTAATGAGGCAGTATCATTCGATGCACAATTCATAATGAATACAATGAATATTCAAGGGAGAGTGTTATAAAATACATGAATGAATGAGATACATGAATGAATATCCATTATATTCATCTTATCTAATGTACTTATTATGGTACATTTGTATCATATTTTCTAAGTACATCTCCCTATACAATGAACGTTCATCTCCTTTATCCAGTACATGTATCATTCGATACATTGATATTAATGATAAATACATTCTTGTTCTCCTATAAATAGGAGTTTAGTTTTAATGTACAATAGAATAACAATCACAATACAGTGAAATATCTGGCTTTTTCTACTATCTCTAGTGTTCACTTGCTTTCTCTTCTCAATCTCTTCTCTATTATATATTCGCAATACAATATTTTACAACAAGTTCTCTGTTTTTGTTTTTTGATAGAGCCATTATTAACTTTAACAAGCTTATGTGCACCTTTTCTCTTTATATCAATGTTCAAGCAAAAGTACTTTTATTGAACACCCAATTACAAATTCCAGTAAAACGATCAATAACAAGATTACGGTGCTCTCATGACTTAATGCAATTTAGTAGGCTCTAATCCGACCTTTGAAGTGACATTTAAGACACGATTCGCATACCAGAACTGTACCAAACGATTCCCATGAAAAAACATTCTGCCGGCATAATCTCCGCCTCTCTCCTCCTCCTTGTTTACGGGGTGATTTCCCATCTCTATCATCATCTGCCGCCCTGCGTAGCTTCGAGCTCCAAGCCTGCGACGCGATGATCTCTTGGGATCGAGAGTCGTTTGAGGGAGTCGACGAGAAGCTCCCAGTTGAGCACAATTTCTCCTCACCGCTCGCGTTAACAGAGCAGAAGCAAAGTCTGCAAGAACCCAACAAAACCCTCGCAACCGCAATCTCAAGAGCAGCCATGGCTGAGTTCTCCTACCTTTCTGACACCGACGACTCCGTGGTGAGGTGACTCCGTGGTGGAAGACCTCATTTCCCAGACCAAGGACCTCTTCATCCTCAAGCCAAATCGCCGCCATCAACTGCTCCTCGGAGAACGCAATTTTCCCGCTGCCAAAGCGGAATCGGGACGAGAAATCGCATTGGAAGTCCGCCACGAAGTACGATCCAGACTCTTCCCCTATTGGGGGCTGTCTCCCCTAAAGAGCAGAATAAAAGTTGCCGAAGAAGGCAACGGAGGAACGGAGAAGATCGCGAGGATGACGAATCAAATGGAGGTGTAGGCTTTAATTTATTCTTACTCAGATCTCTTCGTTTGTTCGCGCTTCCGCGTTAGTCGTAACATGATTTGTTGCTCTCTTGGCAGATGTGCCCTTAAATATCAGTATACTTCATCACTGAATAGTAGTGATTACAATCTCGGCCATATGTTTCGGGTTTCAATATAAGGAACAACTTTTTCACATATCCGTGATTCGGAAAAAAAAAAAAAAATCAAACCATAGATGCCGGCAAAATGCTTGGGTACGGCCTAACTAGGTCGATTTTGAATTTCTTGTCGTCAAGATCTTTAAATGTCATTACTTCTATGTTTTGAAAGAGGAAATGAGCGTGAACTAGCAATAAGAGGAAACGACTGTTTGGCAAAATCACTGCTAAATTAAATGACCTGGCTGAAACTCAGGTTGAGCTGTGTGGAACTTTAATGCCTCTCTCAACTCAAGTCTTAACTAGATAGAGTGGCCTTCTAAGGCTCTAAATCAGGTGATTTCACTCAGGCTGATGCTTGGAGCTTAACTAGGGAGAAAAAGGCTAAGGTAACTTGGCATAGGCTAATTTGGTTTAATCCAAATGTGCCGAGATTCAGCTTAATATCTTCGCTTGCTATTCTTACCAAGTTGCAGCAGACTGGTGATAGATTGTGCAAACGACAGAACGTGAATGGTATTTGTGTCCTCTGTGGATTGCAGCCCGAATCAAGGAGACATTTGTTCTTTGATTGTTCTTTCTCCTTTGAAAAATGAAGTAGGCTTTTGCAGCTGTGTGGTGCAAGAGGTTTTGTTGGGGATTGGGATGCTGAGTTTATGTGGGTGTTGCAGACATCAAAGGGGAGATCTCTGGAAAGTCTTATTAAAGGTGGCAAGGAATGGTGTCATTTATTTCTCATGGAAGGAAAGAAATACTATAGTTCATAATGGTAGAGTCGATGTGCTGAGAAGGTTTTCGAGAATATCTTGCTTGTGGTAAGGTTGCTGGTTTGCTGAAAGGAGAAAGGAGCTGCTTTGGCAAGAGCTGATAACAATTTGTGTGCTTTCTTGGGGCATGTAAATACCCGAGATTGGGCAGGAGAATGATTAGTCTCTATGTTGTCCATTTCATCGTGCTATAATGCTATAGTTGTATTAGTTTAGTAGCAGGGGAACTGGAATTCTTGGGCTTGATTTTTTGCTTGACATCTTTTATTGAGATTAAGACCTCATACTGAAGTTGTAGTGGGAAGTGAATGTCCTACCGTTTGATGTTTCGAGAATAATAATACATAACCCATCAAAAAGTGAAGGAAAATTAATGAAAGTAAAAGCGGCACCATGTCTTAATTTCCAGAAATCGTCAGGGATATTTTTGTCTGATGATTCATTGGCGATGTCATTACCTCATTGTCGAGGTGGTTACCACGGTCGACGACCGTCCTGGAGCATGAGCATGCCTTTTTATCATTTAAGTAGTGATAAGAGCATTTTCATTTCATACTTACGGTTTTAGAATGAAATAGTGCAATTTAAAAGAAAAAAAAAACGTTGTATAGCCAAGAAAGAAATCACATTGCACTGTGTTTTTGTGCTTAGTTAAGATGAAACGTTGTGTAATTGCATGATAAAAGACCAGCCGTCTACACGTCGGAATCTTCACCAAGCCTCAATCCGACCAAGAGGGGATGTCCTGCAACTCCGGAACTCAGCAACGAGCCTTCTCTTCTCACCCCACCCCCCCGACACGCGGAGCTGTTACTTGCATCTGCCGTGACTCCCTTGGCGGGATTATAGATGGGTTTGCCAAATCAATAGAGGCGAATTCAGCAGAACAAGGAGAGGTAGCAGCCTTGGTTGAAACCTTAGATTTTATCTCCTTAAAACTTGCCCCGAACAGAATAAGAAGAGAGATGCAAGTACACTCTAACTGTAGTAGACTTGTCGAAAGTGTTCTCACTTTAGTTGGCTTAAGTTGGGAAGTACAGCCTTTAGTGGACCGGGCCAAGATCAAACTGAAAGAAATTCTAGGCCTTACATTAGCCCATTGTAGTCATGACAAACAAAGTAACGGATTGGATAGCCAAAGCCCAACGCATGAGTTGTCTCCCTAGAAACTGAGTTACTAACCTCCCATATGCACTTTTACATTTATTATGTGCCGAAATACTAAGAACTTAATCTAGTAATGAATATCCGCATTTTAGATCCCAGAAAAAAGAAAAAAGAAAAAGGCAATATGGATATAACGACTGAGCCTAAAGCAAAGTAGATCCTTCATTGAATTGCCTACGATGGATGATTGATGGGCTACAAAAATTTAAGAAAATTGTCCATAAAGTCATAAATATTTTGCACTATTGTCAATTCAATTTTAAATTTGTTAATTTTATCAATTAAATCCTAAACATTTTTCTTGCTTTGTCAATTAAGTGCATTAATCCAATTTTGCCTAGAAATCACGATACTGCACGATGACCATCCTATGTGATATGACCGGTGCTAATAGAACATTTTTAATAATATTTTAATATGTTTTTGAATTTTTCATTAATTTTTTTTTTTTTTTCCTTTTTCCTTTTTTTCTCTTTTCATTCTTCTTTTTATTTTTCTTTTCTTTTTCTTCTCATTTTTTTTCTTCTTCTTTCTTTTCATCTTTTTCCTCTCCATTGACCACCACTAGACCTCCTCGATGACCAGCAAAGGCGATCAACCTAAGGCAGGCCGCCCTCCTTGACCCCTAGGAAGGGTTGCAATTACTTGGGTAGGCAAGGGCTTAAACCCACGCCTGAGGCTAGCCAACCATCAACAAGGCTCGACGAAGGGAGAAAAAAAAAAGAAAACAATGAAAAGAGAAGAAAAAGAAAATATATATTACTAAAAGTTATTTACATTAGCATCGGTCATCTCACATAGGACTGTCGACGCCCAATTTCTAGTCAAATTGGTCAGATTGACCAATTTAGCAAAACATGAAAATTTTTAGAATTTAATTGGGAAAATTAAAAAATTTAAGACTAAATTGACAAAAGTACAATAAGTTTAGGATTTTTTAAACAACTCACCTTCCTTTTTTTCACTTTGGCAAATGGGGACCTCGCTTGCTGCATTGGAATGCCTGGGGATACCAAGAAGGTTAAAACAGAGGATCTCAAGGTCAAGCGTGTGTGGGTCCATGTTACCTGGGTTGTTCCCCGTGGCCAAGCCTGGGACTGGCGCTCGAGCCTAGGTCTCCGAAACCCAAACTTGGGACTCCGGTTGCACCCGAGACTTCTTCTCAATCGTCTATTTCGTAATTTTCCTGTAACAAATATCAGCAAATGACTTTCCTATTGTTTAGCAAATATAGACCAACGTGCCTTAAAAATAAGTTCCTTTGGAAAAATTTCAAGCAAAGTTTATTTTGAAACCAACGGAGCTTGAAATTTGAACAAATTCTCTTGATTGAATTTGGAAGTGAATGTAATAAATTTGTTGTTCCCCTGTGAATTGATGAGCATTGTTTGCACAAAGAATGAAGGATCTAGATGGTGCCAACAACATAGTTTAGGTTTTCTCTACTTTCTATTTATTTCGGAGACAAAGACAGAACATACGAGCAATTGAAAAGTATATATATTTTTCTATGAGCAACCAAAGTCTTATTTCTCCCCTCGATTCGTTCCGTTACATAGACTTTTTTGCTGTTGTCATGACTTATAAAATGCATACTCTTTGTCTAGAATGAAGGGGAAAACTTAGTGCCGTTTTTTATTACTTACATCTCAAACATCCATTTGGGTTGGAGGTGAATTAAGCCTAATTCTGCTTTTAGATTGCAAGATTAATATATATCTATAGTAATCTTACGTCCAGATCTTAGCCTGCTCAGACAGACAACGTCCCTTCATTACTGGCTCTTGCGATGACAGGCAGTAAGAAAGGTATCTTTTGCTTTTCTGTATTAATGTTCCAAATCTCGATGGTGCCAACAACAGTATATTTTTTTGTCTTCGGTTTCTATTCATTTTTGCGTAAACAAAACGAGCACTAGGAAAATATTAGGCGATAATGTGAGGCTATTGCGCCATCCAAACGCCTGTAATTGTCTGGTACTAGCAATTTCCACAAGACAAGGGCCAATTCCACCTCTATTGTTCCTCTCAATAAGTTTGAACAGTCTTTGTCTCTCCAAAACATTACATCATGGAAATTACATCCCTCATCAGTGACCAAAGGAAATTTTCTCAGATCGCATTCAGAGTGAAAACAGCAACAATATCACAAATAAACAGGTCCAACCCAGAGCAATTGTTGGGCGAATGAGAGAGACCAAATGAGCATCCAAAGTCGTACATATCGACCTCCAATTCATACCATTTCATTGACTTGTTTGTTACTGTCACAACTTATAAACGGGATACATTTGCTTAGAATGGAGGGAATAACCTCAAACCTCCTTATTAACCACACAAGCCCCTCATCTTATCTTCCTACGGAGAGACTTTTTTGTGAAGGAGACCATAACATGTTGTTGTATGACACCCTCTGGTTTGGAAATTTTTGGACCAACTGTCGATTGACCCAAAGTCCTCCATGCAAATATAAACCTATATGTCAATTTGGACACGAAGCATTTCCTTGTGTTCCCAGGTAGCTAACCCTGTACGACACTGCGCAAAGTCATCCTTATGCACCTAAAGATTCATATGTATTGCCCATATTCTGAGTGTTCCGTCACCGGCAAAGTCATTGATTTTTTGCATCGTACCGTGCGATACGACATGCTCTTTTACCCCTCTGCACCAAGCGCCATGCTTCCCCAGTAGTGTTGCCCTGAACACAGTCGGGAAAACAGCTTAACCTGCCCAATAACTGTGATCATACATCTAACTAGAATCTCTATACACATGAAGAGTGATGTTTTAAAGTTCATCAGGTCTTTTATTTTTTATACATCATTCATTACCAAATATACCTGAGAATAAGAAATTTGCTAGGATTTGATTACAAAAATACATAAATCTATTACTTCTTGTAATTCTGCTTTTAGATTGCAAGATTAATATGTATCTGCCGTACTCTCACATCTAGATCTTAGCTTGCTTTGTCAGATAACGTCCCTCCGTTACCGGCTCTTGCGATGACACTATTCTTTGGCTTTTCTGTATTTATGTTCCAGATCTCGATGGTGCCAACAACAGTATATTTTTTGTCTTTGGTTTCTATTTATTTTTGCATAAACAAAATGAGCATTAGGAAAATATTAGGCGACAATGTGAGGCTGTTGTACCATCCAAACGCCTGTGATTGTTTGGTACCAGCAATTTCCACAAAACAAGGGCCAATTCCACTTCTATAGTCCCTCAATAAGTGAAGACTGTTCAAAACTTTGAACAATCTTAGTCTCTCCAAAGCATTACATCATGAAAATTACATTCCTCATCAGTATCCAAAGGAAATGTTCTCTAATCATGCATTCAAAGTGAAAAAGCACCAATATCACAAACAAACAGGTCCAACCCAGAACAATTGTTGGCTGAATGAGAGGGGCCAAATGAGCATTCAAAGTCTTCGATTTCGGCCCCCTAATTTTTACCATTTCATTGACTTGTTTGTTGCTGTCACAACTTATGAATGAGATACATTTGCTTAGAATGGAGTGAATAGCCTCAAACCTTCTTATTAAACACACAAGCCCTTCATCTTATCTTCCACGGAGAGACTTTTTGTGAAAGGGACCATCACATGTCGCTGTATGACACCCTCTTGTTTTGAAATTTTTGGACTAACTGTTGGTTGACCCAAAGTATTCCATGCAAATACAAACCTATTTGCCAATTTGGGCACGTAGCTTTTCCTTGTGTTCCCCAGTAGCTAATCCTATGCGGCACTGCACAAAGTCATCCTCATGCACCTAAAGATTCATATTCATCGCCCATATTTTGCATGTTTTATTACTAGCAAAGTCATTGGTTTTCTTGCATCATACCGTGCGATGCGGCATGCTCGCTTACCCCTCCGCACCAAGCGCCCTACTTCCCCGGTAGCATCGCTCTGAGCACAGTCAGAAAAACATACTAGAGATTAAAACAGAATTTGACCTACCTAATATCTTTGATCATACATCTAGCTGGAATTTCTATAAACATAAAGAGTTATGTTTTAAAGTTTATCAGGTCTTTTATTTTTTATTCATCGGTTAGAGATTTATTATCAAATATCCATCAGAATAATAGATTTGATAGGATTTGATATTAAAAATGCATAAATCTATTACTTCTTGCAGAGCGATTAGAGATGTGTTACCAGAATAAGCATAAAAATTAGAAAGTTGCCAGTATAAGAGATTTTATAAAGTGAACATAAAAATAATTGCTACACAAAACTCACACTTGAGAGTGCCATGTGGCATATGGCTTTTGTGTATTGATCTTCTTTTGTAAATACTAATAGGTACTTAGCCGGAAAAAAAGAACAGCGACTTCTAATTTGGTGATGGAACATTATTTAGAGAGGAATTATTAAGATAAATGTTTTGCTTTTTTTCGCTAAATTTTTTTACATCTTGATGGTGCCAACAGTGTAGTTTATCTCCAATTGCCATTCGTTTCGGCAATAGACATAGAACAAGCGGTAAGAAAATATTAGGCGACAAGCTCATAGATAATCGCCTTTATTCTACCCCTATTCTCACTCTCAATAAGTAAAACTATTCATAACTCTCAATAGGCATAATTTCTACTAAGGCACTACATAAAGTAAGTCACATTCCTCATCAGTGACCACAGGAAGATCATAAATTCAACGTTGAAACAGCACTAACTTCACAAATAGAAAGGTCCAACGCAAAGAGATCGATAAGTGAATGAGAGGGGCCCAAATGAGAAAGCAAAGTCTTCAATTTCGACCCTTGATTTGTTCCAGTTCATAGACTTGTTTGCTATTGTCACAACTTACGAATGGATATTTTTGGTCTAGAATGAAGGGAATAACCTCAAACCATTTCTTAACCATACAAGCTCTTTTCCTTATCTTCCCACAAAGAAGGATTTTTTGTGAAGTGGACCATCATGTTGTTGCTATATGACCACTTGGCTATGCAATTTTAGGACTAACAGAGTTAATGACAGATCTATTGGCTGAATTTCCGTCAATCAATCAGTTGTCAATTTGAGCCGAAAGTTTTTCCTTATGTTCTCTGGTAGCTAAAGATTCGTATGTATTCCACATATTTTTGCGTGTTACATCACCCGCAAAGTCATCGACTTGAGGCATTGTAGCGTGAGATGACGCTTGTTCATAACCCTTGGCACCAAGCACTGCCTATAAAATTTGCTTCGCTCTCTCATACTCTCTGCTCATCGCAAACCAAATTGTCTCTTTGGAACAAAATGGCTCCCTCGTCGTGCTTCTACATGTCCATACACTTTCTTTTCTTGTGCTTGTGGTCACATTCCATTGGTGCTCACAATCTCTCTCGTTCTGTGAAACCTCTGTGCCTCGAGGACGAAATGTCTGCCCTGCTGCAATTTAAAGAGAGATACAAAATCACCGATGTTTTCGATGATCATCTCACTCGTTCCAAGACCCTGTCCTGGAAAAATAGTCAGGATTGCTGCTCTTGGGATGGGATTGAGTGCGACGAGAATACGGGCCATGTAATTGCTCTCGACCTAGGAAGTAGTTTTCTCCATGGCTCTATCGACAATAACAGTACCCTTTTCCAGCTTGCTCATCTTAAAAAGCTCAATCTCGGTAACAATGACTTCAACTACTCTCAAATACCATCCCGAGTTGGAGATCTATCGAGATTGACTCATCTCGACCTCTCTGCTTCCGTTTTTTCCGGGCGAATCCCATTAGAAATCTTCAAGCTTACAAGGTTGGTGTATCTTAACCTGTGTTGCAATGATGATCCATGTGCAGGTTTGTTGGAAATGAAAGCGTCAGGCCTAAGAAGCCTAGTTCAAAATCTAACCAGCCTGGAAGAACTTTCCCTAGGGACCATCAACATGTCATCCAAAGTGCCCAACACTCTAGCAAATCTGTCTTCCCTGAGAGGGCTGGACATGGATGGATGCCAATTGCACGGTGTATTTCCGTCTGCCATTTTTCATTTACCGAAGCTACGATATCTTGGGGTGGGTCACAACAAAGCTCTCACGGGGAGATTGCCGGACTTTAACTCAAGCAGTCCCCTTGAAGAGCTGCGACTGTATGGCACAAGCTTTTCTGGAGAACTATCCTCTTCAATTGGAATACTTCCTTCCTTGAGCTATCTCAACGCAATTGATTGCAAATTCTCGGGATCCATCCCGGCTTCATTTGCTAATCTTAGCAACCTCAAATACCTAGGTGTTAGTACAAACCCGCTCACTGCTCAGTCCATTTCCTCTTTGTCTTGGGTTTGGAAGATTAAAAAGCTCACCACTTTGGACCTCTTACAGAACAATTTATATGGCGAGATCCCAGCTTCAATCAGAAACTTGTCCCGACTTGTTGAATTACACTTTGATAGAAACCAATTAAGCGGAACCATCCCATCTCAGCTCATGAACCTCACTCAACTGACCTTGCTTAATCTTAAACAGAATAAATTCTATGGCGAGATACCTTCTTCAATCTATCAACTTCTAAATCTCCAAGTCCTCATCCTTGCCAAAAACGACTTCAGCGGAACTATTGAACTTGACAACTTTCTCATGCTCAAACAATTGAATGTGCTCCAACTATCATCTAACAGGCTATCATGTCGCACAAGTAGCGTGAATGTTATTCTTCCTCAGCTTCAGGTCCTAGGACTAGCATCATGCAATTTGAGCAAGTTTCCGGCATTCTTACAAAAGCAAGAGTCTATGAATTGGTTGGACCTATCGGATAACAACATTAGTGGAGAAGTGCCCTTTTGGGTGTGGAATGGCACTTTCAAAAACATGCAGTACCTGAATCTCTCTTATAACTTCTTAACTAGTCTTGATCGATATCACCCGATCAATCCTTCAATTATGTACACGATAGACCTATCTTATAACATGTTGAAAGGACCACCCCCTGAAGCACCGCCGTCAATATTGTCCTATATAGTATCCAACAATAGGCTGACGGGAGTATTGCCACCATGGGTCTGCAATTTGAGTTCAGCAATCACACTGGATTTGTCTTCTAACAATTTGATTGGTGCACTTCCAGTTTGTTTGGGCAATATCAGCGAATCTCTCATCATATTAAACCTAAAAGGCAACAATTTCCACGGGAGCATTCCCGAGGTATTGGTGAGGGGGACGCAATTGACGATGATCGACTTGAGTGACAACCAATTGCAAGGCAAGTTACCGAGATCCCTGGCCAATTGCAAAATGCTCAAATTCATCAACTTTGCAAATAATTTTATCATGGACACCTTCCCATCATGGTTGGGATCTCTACCAAATCTTCATGTCCTTATTTTGTGATCCAACAGATTCCACGGGTTCATAGAGAGACCTAAATCTAGTTCCACATTCCTTGAGCTACGGATACTTGACCTCTCTATAAATTTATTTGTCGGTAAGTTGCCCATGGAATTCTTTCAGTCTTGGAATGCCATGAAATCCAAGACGGGAAACTTTACGTACATGCAGTTAAACCTACAGCCGAGATGCTTCCTTGCGTTCACCTACTATGGCTATTGGGATTTCTCCATGACAGTGATTTACAAAGGGCTTGAATGGTATTACCCAAAGATCTTAGAAGTCTTCACGATCATCGACCTCTCCAACAATTTGTTCAAAGGAGATATACCTGGTGTCATAGGTGATCTCAAGGGACTACAAGGACTGAACCTATCCAACAATTTCTTCACTGGTCACATCCCACCATCGTTGAGGAATCTTACAGCACTCGAATCGTTGGACCTTTCTTGGAACAAACTCTCAGGACAGATTCCCCAGAAGTTGACAGAACTCGGGTTCCTTTCTTTCCTAAACGTGTCTTACAACAATCTAACCGGGCCTGTGCCGAGAGGGCAACAATTCGACTTGTTTTCAAATGATTCTTTTGAAGGGAACTTGGGATTATGTGGGGAATTTATACAAAGGAAATGTCGAGATTTAGGGGATACGTCAAGACAACCTTCAACCCACCAAGAAGAAGACTTGGCATCGCCAATTAAACTCAATTGGAGAATTGTTCTACTGGGATATGGGAGCGGCTTAGTGATTGGAGTGATTATCGGAAATGCATTCATCTCCTGGAAACATGTTTGGTTTGAAGGAAATGCTAGGACAATGCAACCGCCTAGCAAGAGGCAGCCTAGGAAGGGTAGGAACTCATGGTTAGGCAAGTTTTTAAACTTCTGCAGGTATTAAAACTTACCTAAATAACAAGCTAGGTATTTCCTTCTTTTTCTTAAATGTACTTGTTTTTAATAGTATCTTTACTGTTATTTATGTAAACCTTTGCTTGCTTCTTTTAATCTCTCACCACATCTGCTTACCACCTCTCTAAGGTGAACTCACGCTTTTTCTTTTCTTTTTTTCTTTTCTTTATAATAAATCTAAAAAGTACTTCTATCTAACAATGAAATCAAAATTGCCATATGGATTCTTCTTTATCCAAGGTCACATCACAAGCTGAAATCCATTTGCAGAATCTAGTAAAACCATCTATAGCAAGGGTACAATGTCCTCGTAACTTTACGCAAACCTAGGCTCTCAGCGGCGCTTCAATCAATTGCCTTTATTTTTCCGTCACCACACAAATTGTACAGACACCGAGGTATTGACATTGGGAAAAAAAAAAAAAGGTCCGCATTTGGAGGCTGATTGGACAAGTACTGTAACAAATTATTCTCTCGGATCTTCTTTCATGTGTGTACGGTAGGACTGTCCCTTATAGAGCAGAGTATTATGCCGAGAACCAACGTGGCCCAGTTGAAATTACTGGACAAGTACTATGTCTGCTTGCTAATCATGTACCCCGGAATTTACACAGTGAATTCATTTGATTTTTCTGTACAAGCTTTTCTTTTTCTCGTGGAAGTATCGTTTGATGTGGTGGCTTCTCTACAGCTAATTTAATCACTTGGAATGGTCCTAAAGATAGTGATCAGCTGATTATGGCTCGAAGTTAATGTCGACTGAATTCTTGCCAATAAGATCATGGGTGATGCGAAAAAGGAAATCTGATTTCCTGTAGTCTTCGTTTCCGTATTGAAGTTGAAGTATACGTTGACATCGGAAAAGGGCTCGTAGTATTTATGCATAAATTTATTCTGTTGTGGAGTTTCATCTCTGGTGGATCGTAGGTGCTTTAAAATGTACAGAACTTGCGAGAGACACACAGCATTGAGAGCGTTCTAACAAGAGAACTGAGAGTATGAGAAAACTCATTCCTTGTGATTGATTCTTTTAAGTTCGGGTGTTATCGAAGATTTTGAAACACTTGTTGATGTTATTACTTATATAGCGATAAGTTATTATTGTGTAATAAAACCTCCATGCATGACTTTATTCTCATTTCAGTAATAAGTATTCTCATGTACAACTTAAATTCATAAAGGTATCTAAGAACATAATATAATTTAACCTGCCATGGATCTTTGATCATTCATCTAATTAGAATCTGTATATACATCAATAATAATATTTAAATCTTTATTGCCAAAATCTGCATAAATCTATAGTTTTTGGCACATCAATTAGATTACCAAAATATGCATGAGAATTAGAGACTTTCTAATATCAGAGATATTCTAAAGTCCATAAAAACTAAATTTCTAGACAAGACTCACACGTGAGAGGGGGAAATTGTTAAAAAAAAAAAGTCTTAAATATATTATACGGTGATAAATTCAATCATAAACCTTTCAATTCTACCAATTTAGTCTAAAATTATTTTGATAATTTGTCAATTTAGTCATAACAATTTTGATTGTGCCAATTTAGTCCTAAAAATTTTCATGAATTATCAATTTAGTCATAAATCGTTGACAATTTGTCAATGTAGTCCCTTCAGCCAATTATCCATATAATAGATTCACGATTAAATTAGCAAAACTTCAAAACAAAACTTCAAAAGGTTTAAGACTAAATTGGCGCTGTACAATAAGTTTAGGACTTTTTGGATAATTATCCTAGTGAGAATGCCACGGCATTCAATCTCATGGGAACTTTACCCACTTAAATGTGTGTGTACGCTACCTTTTTTAAGTTTTGATGGTTACATAGCAGAAAAAGAAAATAGAGTTTTAGTTTTCGATTCTCGATGATGAAATTCATTTAGAGAGGCATTTCTACGATATACGTTTTTGTTTGTTTACTTCATCTTATGTCTCGATGGAACCAACAAAAATCTAGTTTTTGTCTAGGCCTTTTAATCGTTTCGGCAACATACATAGAACAAGCAACAAGAAAATAATAGGCAACCAAGTTAGGCAACTAACAATGCAAACGCCTTATTGCCTATACGCAATCTCCTTTGCTCTCCCTCCATCCTCACTCTCATTAAGTAAGATCGTTTAAAAAACTTTGAACAGTCTTAATTTCTCCGATCCCATTACACAACGTAAATTACATTCCTCATCATCAGTGAACCAAGGAAATGTCCACAGATTATGAATTCAAAGTCAAAACAGCACTCAGGTCACAATCCACCCAAGAGCAATCGTTGGGCAAATGAGACGGGCGCCATATGAGCTACCAAAGTCTTTAATTTTCGGCCCTCGGTTGGCACCACTTCATAGACTCTCACTGCTTTCTCCACTGTTGACCCAAGTCTTCCATGCAAATGCAGATCTATTGGCAGCTGAGCTCTTATTATGTTCCCCGGTAGCTGCACATTCCGGCACTGCACATAGTCATGCTCACGCACCTAAAGATTCATAGGTACTGCACATCGTCTGGGTATTTCCATCAGCCGAAAAGTCATTGATTCAATGCAGGGTAGCATGAGACGAGGCATGTTCGTATCCCGAGGCACCGGGCACCACCTATAATATGTGCTTCACTCGCTCATGCTCTGCTCACCACATAGACAATCGCAAACAATTTGCTATGTTTTTGACTTAAATAGGCAATATGAATAGAACGATCAAGCCGAAAGCAGAGTGGATCCACCATTGAATTGCCTGGATGATCGATGCGCTACAAAAATTCACTCCGGCAGGCTACAGACATAATATTCTAACAAGTTGAAATTATCTTCAACGGGTCCACTCAGGCTTAATTTATATCGACACAAAGATAAGACTGATTGAACAAGAAGAAATGTATGACTAGCTCATTGGAAAATGTATCCCGAAATTTCCAAGAGGAATTGATGAGAAGAATGGTTACTTTGTTCCTTCAATCCCGTTAAAAACATTTAAAACATCTCCAGTTCTGTTCCTTTGATCACGGCAAGGCAAGCTCGGTTGCACCTTAGCCTGACATTCTAGGATTTGTCTTTGAGTACTTACTTGGTTTTTTGGTTCGATTTGTACTGAGATCACGTATGAAACCCCAAATTAGACGATCAAGGGATTTTTTAGAGGCTCAACTCATGTCCGTCCGGACAAATCAGGTCATTATAGATAGTATCAAAGCCGGCAAACAGGCAAGAATCGTGGGAATTTGTCCTACCTCCTTGGTGTGGTTTTGAGCTCCATGGCTGGATCGCCACTGACGTCCTCGTGGGTACTATGACAGGTTAAACTCTAAGTAAATTCAAGTATTATAGCCTGAAGATTTCATGTTTTTCCCTTGGGCAAATGGGGACCTTGGTTGCTGTATTTTAATGCGTGAAGACGCCAAGAAAGGTTGAAACAGAGGATCTCAAGGAGGTTGAGGCATGCGTGGGTCGATGTTCTCAGGATTGTCCCTCGAGGCCAGGCCTGGAACTCACGCCCGAGCCCCAGTCTCCGGCACCCGAACTTGACACTCAGTTTGTACTTCAGACTTATTCTCAAATGTGTGCTTCATAATTTTTCTTAACAAATATCAGAAAATGACTTCGGTATTATTTGCATAATATAGCCAAACATGCCTTGAAAATAACATCCCTCGGAAAAGAAATTCCAACAAAGTTCATTTTTCACAAAATACATAGAGCCTAAGGCTCCCTTTATTTCACGGAAAATGTGACATTTTCGAAAGTCATTTTCCAAGAAAATAATAATATTTTCCGATACTTGACTGAAACCTATAACTGAACTAGAAAACATTTTCTTCCATTCGGTATAAAAACCCGATTTGATTTTCTTGGAAAAACTTATCAAACCATTCAAATTTTTAACTATAATTTTTTTTTTTTTTTTTTTTTGGCTTTCTTCCTCTACCGATCACCGACCACCGCAACGACCGACAACTTGCCATAGGTGAGGGATGAGCTCGCTCAAAGTTGATGAGGGTCAAGCTCTCTGGATTCTAGCAAGCTGAGTCGAGCCAAGCCAACATCAAGCAAGGCTCCACCTTGCCAAATCTGGCGAGCTCGAGCTGTGCTATTCTTGGGCCAGCTCATCTCTCATCCATGACTGGTCATTGGCCATCATCGTGGTCAACTGAAGAAGAAGGAAAATGAATAATAATAATAATAATAATAATTTTGGATTAAAAAAAAGATGAAGAAGAAAAAGATGAGTGAAAATGAGTGGACTAGGCGAAAGAAAGACGGGAAATAGGAAACCATTTTACCCATTTTTGGAGATGTTTTTTCCACTAATAAAAAATGTTTTTCTCAACTAGTTTATTTTCTATGAACTGAATATCAGACTTGGAAAAAAATTTCCTAAAAGTTGTTTTTCATGAAACAAACAGAGCCTAAGATTTAGGCAAGCCCCTTTGATTGAATTATGAAGTGAATGTAATGAATTTGTTGTTCCCAAACTATGTATTTTGTAGTAAATATAGCGCTAATACTGCGAACAAAAGTTCGAGACGGAGCGGACACAGGGCAAATTAGAGGGGCCAAATGAGCTACCAAAGTCTCCAATCTCACCCTTCCATTTGTCGCATCGCATAGACTTGTTTGTTGTTGTCACAACTCATGAAATGCATCCTCTGTCTAAGAATGTAGGGAAAACTTAGTGCAGCTTTTTTTATTGCTTACAAATTAAACATCCATTTCGGTTGAAGGTAAAGTGAGCCGAATTTTACTTTTAGATTGCATGATCCATTCATACATATTTATCGTACCTCTTGCATCCAGATCTTAGCTTGCTCAGATAAAATCGCTTAATTACCATTTCTCCACGATGAAACTCATTGAGGTACCTTTTGCTTTTGTGTATTCATCTTTTAGATCTTGATGGTGCCAACGATATTGTATTTTTGTCTCTGGTTTCTATTTGTTTCAGGCATAAACAAAACAAGAAATAGGGAAATATTAGGTGACAACGTTGGACTAGTGCACGATACAACACGCTATTACACAGACAATCACCCTAATAAGTGAGACTGTTCGAAATTCTAAGAGCAACAACCTACACAAGATAGAGGGCCAATTCCACCTCTATTATCCCTCTCAAGAAGCCATACTATTCAAAATTTTGAACAATCTTAATTTTTCCGAATGCACTTGACAACAGAAATTTCATTCCTCATCTGTGACCAAAGGAAATGTTCACCAATTATGCATTCAGAGTCAAAACAACACTAAAATTGCAAACAAAGAGGTTCTGCAGAGAGCGACCATCTGGAGAACTAAAGGGGTCAAATGAGCAACCAAAGTCTTTTTAATTTTCGACACTCAATTCATACCATTTCATAGACTTATTTTCCACCATCACAACTTATGAAAAGATACATTTGACTATAATGGAGGGATTAACCTCAACCCATCTCTTAACCATACAAACTCTTCATTTTTTTCTCCCCACAGAAGACTTTCTTGCAAATTTTTTGACTAACTGTTCACCCAAGTCTTCCGTGTAAATATAGATCTATTGGCTGAATTTTCGCTCAATCAATTATTTGTCGGTTCGGGGCCGAATTTTTTCCTTATGTTTTCGGGTAGCTATCATGTTACGGCACCGCACAAGGTCATGCTCATGCACCTAAAGATTCATATGCGTTGTCAATATTTTTTTGTGTTTTATCACTGTCAAAACCATTGATTCGATGCATCGTTGTGCGTGCGTGTGGCATGCTCACCTATGCACGGAGGGGCCGCCTATAAAATCTGCTTTCCCAGTAGCATTGCTCTGCACACAGTCAAAAAAGCATATTTAAGAACAAAATGGAATTATACCTCCCGAATATCTTTGAGTCAAATTGTACAGAGCAACCGTCGAGCGAACGAAAGGGTCAAATAAGCAACCAAAGTCTCTAATTTCGACTCTCAAATTGCACCATTACATAGACTTTTTTACCAATGTCACCACATACAAACTCTTCATCTTATCTTCCCATAGAGGGACTTTTTATGAAGGGGCCATCATACAGTTGCTACATGACCCCTTTGGTCTGCAAGCTTCCACGCAAATAGAGATCTAGAGGCTGAATTTTCAGTCAATCGAGCGCTTGTCAATTTGACCCTGAAGCTTTTTCTTATGTTCCTTGGTAGCTACACATTACGGCACAGCACAAAGTCATGTTGTGATGCACCTAAAGATCCATATGCATTGCCCAAGTTTTGTGTGTTTTATCGCCGAAATATGCATAAGAATAAGAGATTTGTTAGGATTTGATTATAGAAATATTCGCAAAGTATTTTTTTTTTTTTTATTCTGAGGATCCGGCCTAGCTTAACTTACGGGAGCACAGCACCGACTATATCTCAGAGGGGACTAGCCCAGCAACCCACCAACCGGGGCTCCTCGCTTAAGTCACGGAACTACATTGGGAGTTGTGGCGGACTCTGGGAGTCGAACCCCTGACCTAGCGGTCCGGACGCCAGGCCTCAACCAGCGCAATCATGCGTGGGTGGGTAATATTCATAAAGTATCATCTCTTCAATTTTTAAATCATTCATTTTCCACGAAATAAACAGAACTCTAAATATAAATTGTGTGTAAATCTTATATAACTGAGCTTTTGCCATTTTGAACTCATTGTGTTGCTTTGGAGATAATATGGAGTCGAATCGTTGATATATTACTATGCGTAGCATTAGATTAAAATGTCAGCTACGTGTTTGATGATTTTTTGAGGGAATCTATGTACGAATTTGAGTAAAATTCTTGCACATGAGCGTTTGGTTGATCGTTACATGTTCAGACTAAGACGTATTTGTTTGATCCTTTCAATTGCAACTTTGAATTGATCTGCCGAGACCTCCTATCTTGCCTACTCAATGTCATACGTGACTATATGTGAATTCATCCATTTAGTTTTTTTTTTTTTTTTTGCGATAATTACTTGTAGTATTATACAACGAACCTCATTGATAGTGATAAGTAATTATCATATAATAAAACCTTGATGTAGGACTTTATTCTCATTTTAGTAATAAGAATTTTCTCATGTGATATAACTTAAATTCAGAAAAAGAGATGTGAGAATAAAATAGCATTTAACCTTTAACCTACCTTTGATCTTATATATATATATGGTCATTGGTCAATCAAATTCAAATGTTAATTACCACAATATGTGTGAAGCTACTGTTTTTTGTACATCAATTAGATTACCAAAATTCGTATAAGAAGTAGAGATTTTATAGCATTAGAGATTTTAGAGTCATTAAAAAAAAAAAAATTTCTAGGGAAAATTCAGATGTGAGAGTGGCACACCATTCAACCCCGTGCGAACTTTACCCACTTACATGTTTGTATGTATGTATGTATGTCCATACGTATGGGCGACCTTGTTAAGATGTTGATGGTTACATAGCGGAAAAATGAAAATAGAGACTTTTCGTTAGTAATGGAACTTATTTAGAGAGGTATTTTAAAAATATACATTTCAGTTTTGTCTGTTTACTTTGTCTTAGATCTTGATGGAACCAACAATAGTCTAGTTTTTATCTGTGGTTTCTTTTCCTTTCAACGATATAGATAGAACAAGCAACAAGAAAATATTAGGCAACAATAGTTGTCTATCATACAATACAATGCCCTATTGAACATGGACAATCAACTTTATTTTACCTCTCTTCTCGCTCTCATTAAGACTGTTCCAAATACTAAACAATCTTAATTTCTCCAAACACTGTAAACAGTGTAAATTACATTCCGTATCAGTGACCTAAGGAAATGTCCACAAATCATGAATTCATAGTCAAAACGGCACTAACGTTCCCGAACAAAGAAGTCCAGCACGAAGCAACCTAAGTCTTCAACTTCGACACTTAATTATTAACATTTCATATACTTTTTTGCTGCTTTCTCCACGGTTGACCCAAGTCTTCCATGCAAATGTAGATTTATTGGCTTGAGTTCTCATTATGTTCCTCGGCGGCTACTCGTTAAGGCACTGGACAAAGTAATGCGCCCGCACCTAAATATTCAAAGGTACTGCACATAGTCGGTGTGTTTCATCACTCTAAAAGCCATTGATGCGACGCTTCCTAGCTTGAGATGCAGCGTGTTCATAAGGCACCAAGCTCCACCTCTAAAATCTGCTTCACTCTCTCATAGTCCGGTCATCACAAACTAAGTTGTCTATGTTTGGAACAAAATGGCTTCCTCATCGTGCTTCTACATGTCCATGCACTTTCTTTTCTCGTATCTATCATATCAGCCAATCGGTGCACACAATCTCTCTCATTCTATAAAAGCTCTTTGTCTCGAGAACGAAATGAATGCCCTGCTGCAGTTTAAAGAGAGATATGAAATCGCCAATTTTTCGGATGATCCTCTCGCTCGTCCCATGACTCTGTCCTGGAAAAATAGTCAGGATTGCTACTCTTGGGATGGGAACGAGTGCAACAAGAACACGGGCCATATAAGTGTTCTTGACCTGGGAAGTAGTTTTCTTTATGGTTAACAACAACAGTATCCTCTTCCAGCTTGCTCATCTTGAAAAACTCAATCTCAGCAGCAATCACTTCAACTACTCTCAAATACCATCCCAAGTTGGAGATGTCTTGAGATTGACTCATCTCGATCTCTCTGCTTCCGTTTTTTTTTCGGCTAGGTCCCAATAGAAATCTTCAAGCTGACGAGGCTGGTGTACCTCAACCTATGTTGCAATGAGATCTATATGGTCCATATCATTTTAGTTATAAACATTTGTTGGAGATGAAAGCGCCAAGTCCCCATAGAAATCTTCAAGCTGACAAGGTTGGTGTACCTCAACCTGTGTTGCAATGAGGATCTATATGGTCCACATCATTTTAGTTATAGCATTTGTTGGAGATGAAAGCGCCGGGCCTGAGAAGCCTAGCTCAAAATCTGACTAGCCTGGAAGAACTTCTCCTTGGTTCCGTCAAAATGCCGTCCCTACCCAATACTCTAGCGAATTTGTCTTCACTGAGAAGGATGGACATGGATGACTGCGACCTGCACGGTGTATTTCCGTTTGCCATTTTTCATTCACCGAAGTTGCGATATCTTGGGGTGGGTAACAATTGTGTTCTCACAGGCCGACTGCCGGACTTAAACTCAAGCAATCCCCTTGAAGAGCTACAACTGCCACTCACGAGCTTTTCTGGAGAGCTACCCGCTTCAATCGGAATCCTTCCTTCCTTGAGCTATCTCGACGTAAGTAATTGCAAATTCTCAGGATCCATCCTGGCTTCACTTGCTGATCTTAGCAATCTCAAATACTTAAATGTCTCAATAAACCCATTCACTGCCCAATCCATCTCCTTCTTTTCTTGGGTTGGGAAGAAGAAGAAGCTCACAACTTTGGCACCCGAAAAGATCAATTTATATGGCAAGATTCCACCTTTAATCGGAAACTCTTCTCAACCTATGGAGTTAAACTTTGCTGACAACCAATTAAGCGGTGCCATCCCATCTCAGCTCATGAACCTCACCCAGCTGACTTTTTTAGTCCTCGCAAGCAATCGATTATCGGGTTCTGTTCCGTCTTGGTTTATGAACATGACTCGACTGGTCATGCTTGAACTTGCAGTCAATAAATTCCACAGCGAGATACCTTCATCAATCTCTCAACTTCAAAATCTCAAGGTCCTCCACCTTTACGAAAGCAACTTCAGCGGTACTATTGAGCTAGATAACTTTTACCCGATGCATGCTTTATATACGTACACCATAGACCTCTCTCATAACCTGTTGAAAGGACCACCCCCGAAGCACTATCGTCAACAATGTCCTATGTATATTTAACAACCACCTAACGGGAGCATTGCCAGCATGGATTGCAATTTGAGTTCAGCAATCACACTAGACTTGTCTTCTAAAAATATGACTAGTGTGCTTCCTATTTGTTTGGGCAATATCAGCGAATCACTCATGGTATTGAACTTGAAAGGCAACAATTTCCACAGAAGCATTCCAGAGCTCTCGATGAGGGGGATGCAATTGACGATGCAATTGACAATGCTTCATTTCAGCGATGACCAGTTGCAAGACAATTTATCAAGGTCCTTGGCCAATTGCAAAAAGCTCAAGTTCATCAACTTTGCAAACGATCTTATCATGGACACCTTAGAGCTTCGTATTCTTATTTTGTGACCCAATAAATTCCACAATGTCATAGAGGGGCCTAAATCTAGTCATGCGTTCCTTAAGTTGCAGATACTTGACCTCTCTTCTAATGCATTTATTGGTAAGTTGCCCATGGAATTCTTTCAATCTTGGAATGCCATGAAATTCGAGACGTGGAACTTTACATACATGCACAGAGATCTATATCTGCCAATATACCTTGTGGGCACCTACTATGGCTATTACTATTTTTTCCAAAACAGTGATTTACAAAGGGCTTAAATGGTATTACCCAAACATACCAGAAGTCTTCACGATCATCGACCTCTCCAGCAATTTGTTAAAAGGAGAGATCCCCAGTGCCATAGGTGATGTCAAAGGACTGCAAGGGCTGAACCTTGCCAATAATTCCCTCACTAGTCACATCCCATCATCATTGGGAAATCTCACAGCACTTGAGTCATTGGACCTTTCTTGAAACAAACTCACAAGACAAATTCCCCAAAAGCTAACAGAACTCAGGTTCCTTTCTTTCCTAAACGTGTCTCACAACAATCTGACCAAGTCTATGCATAGAGGGAAACAGTTTGATACGTTTTTGAACGATTCTTTTGAAGGAAACTTAGGACCATTTGGGGAATTCATGTCCACAAAATGTAGAGATTCAGCAAATAAGTTAGGACAACCTTCAACCTACCAAGAATAAGACCTGGGATCACAAATTGAACTTGATTGGAAAATTGTTCTTTTGGGGCATGGGAGTGGCTTAGTGATTGGAGTGGTCATTGGAAATGCATTCATCTCTTGGAAACATGATTGGTTTGAAGGAAATGCCAAGAGAAGGCGATGGCCTAGTCGGAGGTAGCCCAGAAGAGGTAGGAAATCCTGGTCAGGCAAGTTTTTCAATTTATACAGATATTAGAACTTCCTTAAAAACTTAGTTGGGTATATCCTTCTTTTTCTCAAATGTACGTGCTTCTTCGTAGTATCTTTACAGTTATTTATGTCAACCTTCATTTTCTTAAGCTAATCTCTCATCACGACTATTTATAGAGCCATTGTCAACTTGTAAACCTAGCTCATGTGCACCTTTTCCAATCAATGTTCGGGCAAGAGTACAACTATCGAACACTCAAATCTGAATTGCCACAAAGACTTTTTCTGTCTAGGGTTTACATCACTTGCTGAAACCCATTTACGAGTTCTAGTAAAACAATCAATAGCAATGGTACAATGTTCTCATAAATTTATGCAAATCTAGACTCTCATCTGCACCTCGATCATTTGCTTTAGTTATTTATCGCCTCACAAATCATACAAACAACAGTTGTATTGACATTTGAAACAAAATCTGCATTTGAAGATTGATTGGACAAGAACCGTGACAAATGGTTCTCATGAAAAGTATACATCACTTTTGCTTTTCGGATCTTTTATTTATGTTTGTGCGGTAAAAAATCGAATTCTTTTTGATAAAGCAGCATATCATGCTGAGAACCAACATGGCACAGGAGAATTTCCTAAATTTCTTACCATGCTTGCTAGTCATGTTCCTGGTTAATGTAATTTGAATTACCTATTTAATCTTTTCTTTTTTTCTCTAAGAAGGATCATTTGATATATTGACTTATTGTTGACACCAGATTTTATGCCGATAAATCAAGTTTCTATCTTTGTAAAACCAAGGAAAATAGTAATAAATCAATAAACGAGAGAGTCCAATTCGGCCATTTATGCGAGGACCTAAACCCATTTGCCTGAGCCCATCTATTAAGATAAAGTCGCTCACTTCAGCCCGGTCCACTAACCCAGACCACTAGCCAAGCCCATCAGGAATTTGGCTACCCATAAGCCTAGCCCATGAAGCCCAAATCTAAAGTCGCATTAAGTAACTTCTGCACAGGCCCAGATTCACAAGTTTAAGTCGGAGCCCACAAAGCCCGTGAGAGTTTGGCCCATAAAGCGCGCGGGGACTGGGAAGAACGGGACGTTGGCAACAGAACCGGCTCTCCCTCTAGCTTCCTCTCTAATCCAACTGACTTTGGTAATTCCTTCTCTCTAGAATCCAATTTCAGAGAATTCATAGTTGATCCTTCTTCTCCGGACATCGCTCACAGTCTCCGCTGTTGATGGTCGCTTCAATCCATCTCTACCGCCACAAGAAAAAGGCTCTGTTCGCCCTGTTCTCGGTCATTGTCACTAAAGAGCTTGAGTGGCGGTTCGCCATTTATTCTTTCGCTGATTCCCATCTTCGAAGTTTGCTTCTGTGACTGTCTTTCTCTGGTCCAATCAATAATCATTGCAGGTAAACATCCTTTGTTTACGAACCGTATCTGCTCTGTTTTTGCTTAAAGACAGAGGCCGAGAATCCTACATACTGCTTGTGTATAAATCTTATGTAACCGAGCTTCTGCCGGGGGGTTGAACTCATCGTGTTTTGGTGATGATATGGAGACAAATTTCTGGCATGCCACTTAGCTCATAGCCGGCCTTAATAGGCTAATGACTACTCCCAAGTACATTACAGTTTCATAGACAAATCAAAATCAATTGATTTTTTCAAGATATGTGAGATAAGAATTTGGAAGAACTCAGTTGAAAAGCCTCGCCAAATGAGGGCAAACACCTCAAGTATGGTGAAGACCGTTAGCTCCCTACTTGGCGTTATCTCTAAACACGCTCACCCTATGATGTAAGAATTATTGTGGCCCACATGATATGATTTATTATATGGTTTAATAATTATTGTTATGCTATAAGAATAATAAATATTGATTACGAGAAGTTGCGACTCTAATAAATTGAAAGGGTATATCGCTTTGATGGAAGGCACATTTTTAATGAACGTATAAATAGAGTCCGGTCCTCTCTCCACCCACAACGAACAACAATAACTGAAAAGGAATTTGGTATTCTCTCCTCCATCGATTGAATACAGTAAGGAATAGTGGGTTAAGGGAGAGAAATAGGATTTTATCTTTTGGTTCGAGTTCTTCGGTTTTCTTCAACGATCATCATCAAGTGCAACGCTATGGATAAAGGTATGTCTTAATCTATTTGTGAAAATCATGAAGATTAAAAGATCATTGATTTGTTATGAATTTCCGCATTAAAGAATTATATGAATTTCTAACAGTTGGTATTAGAGCATTTGGTTTATGATCTCATGATTTTTCCGTTTATAGAAATATTATGATTTATGCATGATGATTCGTTGAATGATCCTGTTCGTAGTATTTGTTGTTATTGAAATGTTTTGGAAGGTTCTGTCGTTGAAACCCAAATGATGGAGTGTAATAAAAAATAAAAAAAAAATCGAATGAAGAAGGACGAAAATGGAGGAATTCGGATTTTTGAGGCAAAGTGAGAAATCTGTCGGTTCCGGGTAAAATCTGGCAAACCACCGCTTGATTTCAGACCCACACCGTCGCACTGCCATGAGGAACATTAGGCATGAGTTTTCCGGTATATTGGCATTCACCGGAGGCTAATCGGGCGGTAGAAGTCGCGATGGTTAAAGGATTGTGTCGAGAGCAATTTTCGTTTGTTTTGGGACCAATTTCTTGGTCATTTTCGCCGAAGCTTGGACCCATGTGATCGTGCTGGCATGCTCTTCAAAACCCATTATTTATTTGTGTCTGGGATGGGCTGCCGGAGAAGAAACGGCCGGCGAAACCGCGGCTGAAAACGGCAAAAACCGGCGAAAAATCGCATCTGTGCGCGAGGAAGAAGGCGCGTGGGCTCCACGCGCGCGCTGCGGTGCAGGCGTGTGGAACCCACGCGCCGTCGCGCGCGCGCAGGGGTTTCCCGCGCAGTTGCAGGCGCGTGCGGGGCACGCGCCTGACGTTCCCGCGCAGACGTTTTCGCCCCTATGCCATTTTTTTTTTAAATTCCTATTTTGTCTTTCTCGCAATTTATTTATTGTTCTGCCCCTGTTTAATTTATAATTACGATTCTGCCATTGCTGATTATTTACCATTTTGCCCCTGGATATTAAATTTATGATTCTGCCCTTATGGAATTATGATTTTACGATTTTGCCCTTATGCTTTGATTAAGTTTTGTCCTTGTGTGCAAATTTGGTAAATATTTGTATTTTACAATATTAAAAATTTATATTATGAATGGTTTGTTAGTCACCAAAGTGGCCAAACCTTGAAGTCTTTTGAATTTTTTGATATTGTAAATTGTTTTATTCAATTACCCATGATTAATTGATGCTATATATGAAATTGATATGTTTTATATCATTATTGGAGTTATGGGTATATTGAAGTTCATTTATTATAAGAACTTAGGATTAACTCAAAGGTTAATTATTTTCTTATAATTCATAAACATGATGGTTGATAATTAATATGATTTATTAAATTTGTTTGTATATCCAAAGATAACAAATAAATTTTAATAAGATATATTTACAATTATCAAATAAAAGTTATTAGCATCATTATGATATATATATATATATATATATATTTGTATATCATAGGATCGCCCAAAGGAGAACTATGATGTACATGTGTCGTTTAGTTTGAATCGATTATGTGATATTCTCAAAGCATTAATGTATGAGTATTTTCTTGCACATTTGCAGTATTCGTACTGTTTCACTCCATTCGCATGCCTCATCTGTTCCCTTATTCAATGGGATAAATTTTCCTAATTGAGTGAACAAGTCCAGTTTCACTTAGGTGTCCTGGATCTTGATTTAGCGCTCCAAGCCGAGAAACCAGCTGCTATTACCGATGAAAGTAGTGATGAAGAAAAGTCTTTCCATAAAACTTGGGAAAGATCAAACGGTCGAGCTTAATGTTCATGCGAATGACAGTTGCAAACAACTTAAAGACTTCTCTTCCCAAGACTAACAATGCTAAAGAATTTATGAAATTTGTGGAAGAGCGTTCTCAAACCGCCGATAAGTCACTTGCTGGTACATTGATGAGCACACTAATCACCATGAAATATGATGGTTCACGTACCATGCATGAGCATATACTTGAGATGACGAATTTAGCAGCAAAGTTAAGGACTTTGGGAATGAACGTGGATGAGTACTTTTTAGTACAATTTATACTTAATTCCTTGCCTCATGAGCAATATGGGCCATTTCAAATGAATTACAACACTATAAAGGATAAGTGGAATGTAAATGAATTGGCCAGTATGCTAGTTCAAGAGGAAACAAGGATAAAGAATCAAAAGACTCATTCTGTTCACCTCTCAAGTCATCAAGAAATTCGAAAGAATTTCAAGAAGAAAGGTGGAAGGAGTAAGAAGAAAGGACTACACGTCCTGAATGACTCTTCAAAGGCTTCTCAAATCTACAATAAGGAACACAATCTTATTAAGTGTCATTTTTGCAACAAAATTGGACACTTGAAGAAAGATTGTCTGAAATGTAAGGCTTGGTTCGAAAAGAAAGGTAAGCCTTGTGCTTTAGTATGTTTTGAATCAAACTTTACTGAAGTTCCTCATAATACTTGGTGGATTGATTCTGGTGCCACCACTCATGTGTCAAATACGATACAGGGATTTCTTACGATCCAAACTATAAAGCCAAATGAAAGTTATGTGATTACGGGGAACAGAAACAAAGCTCTAGTTAAAGGCATTGGCACTTATCGTTTGATCTTAGATACTGGGCATTATTTGGATTTGTTTCGAACCCTTTATGTACCTACATTTTCTCACAATTTAGTTTCTTTGCCAAGACTTGATGTAGCGGGATTTTATTGTAAGTTTGGATCTGAATATTTCAGTCTATTTAAGAGTGATACTCTTATTGGAACTGGAACTTTATGTGATGGTCTCTACAAATTTAAACTTGATTATACTTTTGTTGAGACATTAATGACATTGCATCATAATGTTGGCACTAAACGAAGTTTGGTAGATGAAAATTCTGCTTACTTGTGGCATAAACGTTTGGGTCATATATCCAAGGAAAGAATGCAAAGATTAGTGAAGAATGAAATTCTTTCAAATTTGGATTTTACTGACCTTGGAGTGTGTATTGATTGTATTAAAGATAAACAAACAAAGCACACTAAAAAAGGTGCCACAAGAAGCACAGAGTTTCTTGAAATTATACATACCGACATATGTGATCCATTTGATGTTCCATCTTTTGGTAAAGAAAGCTATTTTATCACCTTTATTGATGATTTTTCACGTTATGGTTATATTTATCTATTGCATGATAAGTCTCAATCAATTAATGTACTTGAAGTGTCCATTAAAGAGGTTGAGAGACAATTAGATAGAAAGGTGAAAATAGTAAGATTGGATAGAGACGGTGAATATTATGGAAAGTATGATGAATCGGGACAATATCCAGGTCCATTTGCTAAATTCCTTGAAAGACATGGCATTTGTGCTCAATACACAATGCCGGTACACCACAACAAAATGGTGTAGCGAAAGGCGTAACCGTACTTTAATGGAAATGGTTAGGAGTATAATGAGTCATTCATCTTTACCATTATCTTTGTGGATGTATGCTTTAAAGACTTCTATGTACTTATTAAACAGGGTTCCTAGTAAGGCAGTTCCAAAAACTCCCTTTGAACTATGGACGGGAATGAAACCTAGTTTACGACACCTGCATGTTTTGGGTTGTCAAGCAGAAGTAAGAATTTATAATCCACATGAAAGGAAATTGGATTCAAGAACAACCAGTGGTTATTTCATTGGTTATGCAGAGAAATCCAAAGGGTATAAATTTTATTGTCCTAATCATAGTACAAGAATTGTTGAATCTGGAAATGCTAGGTTCATTAAGAATGGTGACATCAGTGGGAGTGATAGAATGCATGATGCTTGCATTCAAGAAGTAATGGTAGAAATTCCTATACCCAAAGCTTCTAAAGTTGTTGTTCCTGATATTATAGTACAACCTGATAATAATCAAGAACAACAAATTAATGAACAAACACTCCATAATGAAGATGTCAACATTGAACCTTCAATAGCTGAGTCACAAGAAATAGCATTAAGAAGATCTCAAAGAGAAATGAGGTCGACTATTTCTTATGACTATATGGTTTATCTACAAGAGTCAGAAATTGACCTAGGAATTGGAAATGATCCAGATTCATATTCCCAAGCCATGGAATGTGAAAATTTTAATAAATGGTTTAATGCCATGGAAGAAGAGTTAAAATCCATGCATCAAAATCAAGTCTGGGATATTGTTGAATTGCCTAAAGGATGTAAAAAGGTCGGGTGTAAATGGGTCTTTAAGACCAAGCGTGACTCAAAAGGCAATATTGAATGACATAAAGCCAGACTTGTTGCAAAGGGTTTTACTCAGAAAGAAGGCATTAACTATAAAGAGACATTTTCACCAGTCTCTAAGAAGGATTCACTTAGAATTATTATGGCTTTGGTGGCTCATTATGACTTGGAGTTACACCAAATGGATGTAAAAACTGCATTTCTTAATGGGAATTTAGAAGAAGAGGTTTATATGGATCAACCCGAAGGCTTTTCAGTTAAATGAAAGGAACATATGGTATGTAAATTAAAGAAGTCAATATATGGACTTAAACAAGCTTCCGACAATGGTATCTTAAGTTTAACGATACCATAACTTCATTTGGATTTAAGGAAAACACCGTTGATCGATGTATATATATGAAGATTAATGGGAGCAAGTTTATTTTTCTAGTTCTGTATGTTGATGATATTTTGCTTGCTGCTAATGATCTTGGTTTGTTACATGAAACCAAGAAATTTCTCTCTAAGAATTTTGAAATAAAGGATATGGGAGAGGCAACGTATGTGATAGGAATAGAAATATTCCATGATAGATCACAAGGATTGTTAGGATTATCTCAGAAAGCCTACATTGAGAAAATTTTATAGAGATTCAATATGAGTAAATGCTCAGTAGGAATAGTTCCAATTCAGAAAGGTGACAAATTTAGCCTTATGCAATGTTCGAAAAGTGAATTGGAACGAGAACAAATGAAAAATATTCCTTATGCATCTGTTGTGGCGAGCTTAATGTATGCACAAACTTGCACAGACTGGACATCGGTTTCTTTGTCGGAATGCGAGCGGTATTAAAGTAATCCTGGAATGGATCATTGGAAAGCTGCAAAGAAAGTTCTTAGATACTTGCAAGGAACGAAGAATCATATGCTTACTTATAAAAGATTTGATCATCTCAAGGTGATTGAATATTCAGATTCAGACTTAGCCAGATGTGTCGATATAAGAAAATCAACGTTTGGTTACTTGTTTCTTCTGGCTGGAGGGGCAATTTCATGGAAGAGTGCGAAGCAGTCAATTATTGCTGCATCCATTATGGAAGCTGAATTTGTAGCATGCTTTGAGGCCACAATTCATGGATTATGGCTGCGGAATTTTATTTCAAGGCTTGTAATTGTCGACAGTATTGCCAAGCCGCTGAAAATTTATTATGATAACTCTGCAGCAGTTTTCTTCTCTAAGAACGACAAGTATTCTAAGGGTGCTAAGCATATGGAGATCAAATACTTGTCTGTCAAAGAAGAAGTTCAGAAACAAAGAGTGTCAATTGAGCACATTAGCACAAATCTTATGATAGCAGATCCCTTAACAAAAGGACTGCCGCCCAAAACATTTAATGAGCATGTTGAAAAAATGGGCATTATTGAACGTCATTAATGTTTGTATTATGATTGTATTGAGTTTATGTATTTGACACTTTAAGCTCACTTACGTGTTTCTGATATTTCCTGTTTTCTATTTAGTATACATTATGGAAATATATTAATGTTAAGCAGGATAGTTTCTAAAGAAACATTATGGTTGGACTATTACTGTACTTCTCATTTATGAATCATGTTAAGTAAAGTGCTATAGTTGTAGTACATAGAAGGGACTATGTCGATTAATGACATACAACCGCTATGACTCATATTAGTTTTCTTTACTTAATTGTGATTATTATGTGAATGCCAATTTAATGAAAAAAAAATTTTATAGCATAATATTATTATGCACATTACAGTCTTTATTAAACCATGAAAGGAATATCATATGGGCCAAGTGGGAGAATGTAAGAATTATTGTGATCCACATGATATGATTTATTATATGGTTTAATAATTATTGTTATGCTATAAGAATAATAAATATTGGTTACGAGAAGTTGCGACTCTAATAAATTGAAAGGGTATATCGCTTTGATGGAAAGCACATTTTCAATGAACGTATAAATAGAGTCCGGTCCTCTCTCCACCCACAACGAATAACAATAACTGAAAGGAATTTGGTATTCTCTCCTCCATCAATTGAATACAGTAAGGAATAGTGGGTTAAGGGAGAAAAATCGGATTTTATCTTTTGGTTCGAGTTCTTCGGTTTTCTTCAACGATCATCATCAAGTGCAATGCTATGGATAAAGGTATGTCTTAATCTATTTGTGAAAATCATGAAGATCAAAAGATCATTGATTTGTTATGAATTTCCGCATTAAAGAATTATATGAATTTCTAACATATGACCCTACTATAGGGAGGGTCGTGACACTTCTTTCAACTAATTTAATCACTTGGAATGGTTCTCAAGATAGAGATTGGTTAACTATAGCTTGAAGTTAATGTCAAATGACTTGAAATGCAACACATAATTGAATCGCAAGAAAATTTGGGTTTTACTAGGAAAGTCCGAATAGAACTCTTGCCAACAACATCTTGGGTGACGCTAAAAAAGGAAATTTGACTTCTCACAAGGCTTCCTTTCTTTATTAAAGTTGAAGTCCACGTTGACGTCAGAGAATGGCTCATAGTATTTTTGAATAAAAATATTCTGTTGTTGAGTTTGATCTTTGATGCATGGTGGCTGCGCCTAATATTCGCATAATGTATTGCGGAAGTTCCAACGGGAGAATTGAGAACATGAGAAAACTCCTTTGTTGTGATTAATTCCTATAAGTTCAGGTGCCATCTAAGATTTGGAAACGCCTAAGAATTTGAGTATTCATGCAATTACAATCTCCTCTTTGTTAGTTATAGTAGAATTATCTCATTGATCTCTCACCGTGGAGTAGATCACCTCCAAATCACCTAAATTTTACTGTGTTTACATTTTATTTCTGTAATTTATTTCTTGCTCAATCCCCATTTCCTTTGTTTGTGGTTCCGCATTAGTCGTATCAAGACTTATGTCCCTTTCTTTGCAGATATGACCTTAAATATTAGTATCCGCTATTATTACGTAGTAGTGACCACAATCTCGGTAATATTCTACATTCCTTTTGGCCACCTGTTTTGGTTTCAAGATTAGGAGCAACTCTTTTACATAAACCGGATTCAGAAACAAAAATTACACCATAGATGCCTGGGAAACTGCTTGGGTACAGCCTAACCGGAAGGTTCATTTATGAATTTCACATCAAAACTTTTGCAATGGCGAAACTTACATGCTTTGGAAGAAGAAAATGAGTGGTTTTGGTCCACTACTAGATTAAATGATCTGGTTAAAACTCAGGCTGAGCTGTGTGGAACTTTAAAGCCGTGCTCTCCACCAGATGGAGTAGCCTTCTTAAGGTGTGTTTGGCAACTTGTCAAACAGTAAAAATTTCTATTCTTTTATTCTCAGAAAGAAATTTAAAACAGAAATCCGTTTGGCAAAATTTTTGTTTTCGAGAATAAATTTCTTCTTGGGAATAGATTTGGAGTAGAATTGAGAAGTAAAAAAATAAAAGTTGATTCTTTGTTTACGAAAACAATTCCAAAATCAAACCAACCTAAATACTTTTTATTCTCTTTTCTCTTCTTCTTTTCTTCTTGTTCTTCTTCCTTCTCTCTTCTTCTTACAACACCGTCACCATCTGCCACCGCCCATCACTAGCAATCGGTTGGGCGAGCTCCAATGGGCTCACTGGATACTCACCAGATCTGGTGAGGCCAAACATCGTCAATGGCCAGGCAGGCCTCCCTTGGCCACTGACGAGCCTCGCCTAGTTGGGCGATGCTCGACCGAGGCCCACCTATCCGGATGAGGCTCGCCCAACCACCGACAAACCTCACCTAGCTTGGCGAGGCTCGATCTCGCCTAGATCTAGTGATGCCAAGCTCGTCTTGCTAGTGGCTGGGCAAGCTCGGCCTCACTAGATCTAGGCAAGGTCGAGCCTCACCTAGCTAAGGCTCGGCTGAGCCTTAACTAGTTGTCGACGAGGCTCGGCCATTGAGGTGCAACCTCACCGAGGGTCAACGACACTTCGTGAAGTCGCCGATCATCTTGAGGCCAACGACCAGCTAAAGCTTGAAAAAGAAAAGAAAAGAAAAAGTAACAAAATTATTTAAAAAAATTAAAAGAAAATGGTTTGGATTAGAAATTTTGAGGATAATATCACACGCAATTCTATCCGAAAACAGAAATTTTGGGTAATCACCAAATGCGTTAAAATATTTAAAAATTATTTTCGAGAATAGAATAAAAAATAATCATTTTTGACCAAAAATTGTTCTCGAGAAATTACCGGACGTATCCTTAAGCTCTAAATGTTGTGATTTCACGCTGGGACCTTGACTAAGCAGAAGAATGCGCTATTGATGTGCGACACGAGTTACGCGCGAGTCACTTGTCGCATTTCCTTTTTCCTTTCTTCTGCTTTTACCTTTTTCTTTTCTTTTCTTCTTTTTTCCCCTTCATTGTTTCTTTTGTTGTCACCATTTTTGACATTTTGACCAATCCAACGGTCAAATATGCTAAATTATTAGACAATCTACTTTGCTTGACCAAGCCCAGCCTGATAAAACAAGGCTCGCCCACCACCTGCAAACCTCACCTAGCTTGGTGAGGCTCGATCTTGCCTAGATCTAGCAACGCGAGCTCGCCCCACCAGCGGCTAGGCAAGCTAGGCCTCACTAGATCTGGGCAAGGTTGAGCCTCACCTAGTCAAGGCTCAGCCGAGTCTTGGCCAACTATCGGCGAGGCTCAATCGACGAGACACAGCCTCGTCAAGGGTTGGTGACGCTCCGCAAAGTCGCTGGTCATTTTGAGGCCGGCAACCAGCTAAAGCTTGAAAAAGAAAAGAAGGAAAAGAAAAAAATAATAAAATTATTTAAAAAATTTAAAGAAAATGGTTTAGATTATAAATTTTAAGAATGATATCAAATACGATTCTATCCCAAAAATAGAAATTTTGGACAATTACCAAATGTGTAAAAATATTTAAAATTTATTTTCGATAATAAAATATAAAAAAATCATTTTTGATAAAAAGTTATTCTCAAGAAATTACCAAACATATCCTTAAGCTCTAAGTATCGTGATTTCACTGAAGCTGACGGGACCTTAACTAAGCAGAAGAAGGCGCTACTGACGTGCGACACGAGCTACACGCGAGTCACTTTTCGCTTTTCCTTTTTCCTTTCTTCTGCTTTTACCTTTTTGTCTTTTCTTTCTTTTTCCCCTCTCTCTTGCGTGCTTTCCCTTCACGTCCATTTTCTCCTTTTGTTGTCTAGTCAAACCTTTTTCTCACTTTTTCTTTTGTTGTCACCATGTTGGACTTTTTGACCAATTCAACGGTCAAATATGCTAAATTGTTAGACAATCTACTTTGTTCTACACAACGCAGATCACGTTCCTTTATCAATAAACGTATTTTGATATGTGTCTGTTCTCTTCTTTGCTATTAGCTTCGATGATTTTTACATTATGATATGTGGGGTTGTTGTTCATTGAATGTGAGAAATGCCAAGTAAAAGTATTTGTCAATGTAGACCTAAAAGATGTTGCCTTAAAGATTAGCTCAAAATTTTGATGATATAGATGGGTAATAGAAACTTTGGGGTATTTGTATGATAGAAAATTAAGTGACACTGTTCAAAAAGACTTTGAACCGTCTTAATTTCCCCAAAGACATTACACAATGTAAATCACATTCCTCATCATTGACCCAAGGACGTGCACATTCATATCATAAGGCATGAGGCACCACCTATAAAATATGCTTCATTCTCTCATACTCGTCGTGTTTTTATTTTTGTGATAATTACTTATAGTATTATACAATGAGTTTCATTGATAGTGATAAGTAATTATCGTATAATAAACCTTGCTGTAGGACTTTGTTCTCACTTTAGTAATAAGATTTTTAACATAATATAGCTTAAATTCAGAAAAAAGAGATATGAGAATAAAATAGTGTTTAACCTGCCATGGATCTTTGATATATACATGGTCGACCACTTTCAAATGTTAATTACCACAATATGCGTGAATCTATTTTATTTTATTTTTTGTACATCAGTTAAATCACCAAAATATGTATAAGAATTAGAGATTTTCTAGCATTAGAGATTTTAAAGTCCATAAAAATTGAATTTATAGGCAAAATTCACATGTGAGAGTGCCTCGGTTGACCCAAGTCTCCTCGGATGAACCTCAATTATTTACGTCCACTTTCTCCTTTTGTTGATTAGTCAAACTTTCTTTTTCTTTTTCTTTCTTTTTATTGTCACCATGTCTGATTTTTTGACCAATCCAATGGTCAAATATTACCATTTCACATACTTTTTTTATGCTTTCTCCACGATTGACCCAAGTCTTCCATGCAGCTACACGTTAAGTACAAGGCAATGCACACGCACCTGAATATTCATAGGTACCGCACGTGTTTCATCACTTTAAAAGTCATTGGTTCGATGCATCCTAGCATGAGATGAGGCGTGTTGATCTGCTTCACTCTCTCATTCTCTGCTCATCAAAACAAAATAGTCTCTGTTTTGAATAAAATGGCTTCCTTGTCGTGCTTCTACATGTCCATACACTTTCTTTTCTTGTATTTGTCATCTCAGCCGATTGGTGCGTACTATCTCTCTCATTCCATGAAAACTCTATGTCTCGAGGACGAAATGTCTGCCCTCTTGCAATTTAAAGAGAGATGCAAAATCCCCAATTTTTCCACCCATAGATTTCATGCTTTCTTAAATCAGCAAATGAGGACCTTGTTTGCTGCATTGTAATGCGTGGAGATGTCAAGAAGGTTAAAATAGAGGATCTCAAGAAGGTTAAGCATGTGTGGATCCATGTTCCCAAGTTTGTTTCCCATGGCTGGGCCCGAGACTAGTGCTCGAGCCAGGGTCCTTGGCACTCAATCTCGGGACTCCAGTTGTGTAGGGAAAATATGACTTCGAAAATGGGTAGAACAATGAAGTCGAATCTTTAGAGTAATCAAGTCGGATTTTGAAGCGTGATATCACTTTCTTTAAAGATTTATTTGCCCCAAAAAATTGCTAATGGTCATCAACAAATATCCTCCAAGATACAACAAAATTTTAAAAAATGATAATACTAGATAGCAATTCTAGTATTTCTCCAAGGTCTCTCTAGGAAACAATTGAAAGATGGCTGTAGTTTTTTTCTTAAAGAAGACTCGAAAAGATAAAAATTATCACTCACTATGTTCTTCTAAAAACTGACATGTATATATAAAATAGTCTTAAAAACATAGGCAACTTTTCGTGAAAAATTGCAAAATGAACAAACACATCCTTTCGAAAATTGCCTAGATGAACAAAAGCGTCCATTCGAAAGAAGTTGAAAAAAATGAACAAATGCAACCCTTTGAGAAAAGTTGCAAACTAAACAAGTATCTTTTCCAAAGATTGTCTTGAAAAGACACAAACAAAAATTCGGAATAATTAAAAAATATATTATTATAATTATTTTTAATAAATAAAATTTCTATTTTTTTTTTTTTTTAAATTTGCATAAAATCTCAATAAACAAAACAACATTTGAATTGATTAAAGTTAATAAAATAATCATACAAAAGAAAAATAAAATAACAAAGGGGTTAGTGCTAATTAAGCCAAAATCGCGCACCGCACGCGGGTATGGTGAGATCTAGTCCACACCCAATCATTTCTTTAGGTACACTAAAGAAATCTCACACTTATTAATTGGCCCACTTCCTCCCACTTTTCTTATGTAGGACAAGGAAACATACACTTAGGGTCCGTTCGTTTTGCGGAAAATGGACCATTTCCAGAAAATATTTTCCAGAAAGTCATTTTCCAGGAAAATGATAATATTTTCTGGTATTCGGCTAAAACCCGAAAATGTTTCGGAAAATATTTTCCGGTGTTCGGTAAGGAAAATTTTTTCCTCTCACTAGATTGGCAAGCGCGAGCGTCAAGCTTGAGGCTCGCCGGATCGACGAGCGTGAGCTTGAGATCGACGAGCTTGAGGTTTACTTGGTGACGGCCGACGACTAGCCAAGAAAGAAGAAGACATGAAACAAAAAAAAAAAAAAGGAAAAAAAGGAAAGGAAATTAAAAATAATTCGAATTAAAAAATAAAAATACAATTTAAAAATAATTTGAATAAAAAAGAAAGGAAGAAGAAGAAAGGGGAGGAGGAAATGAGGATTTGTAGAGGTGTGAGATAAGAGAGATCAAGTAGGAAAATGTTTTCCACTTTTCAAAAGTGGAAAACATTTTCCTCTCGATTTAGAAGACTTTTTTTCTTTTCATGGAAAATATTTTCCTCGGAATTCATTTTCCATGAAACAAACATCGGAAAATCCGGAAAATGTTTTCTCGGAAAATATTTTCCGTAAACGAACAGAGCCTTAGTTTGTTTTACAAACAAACTTCCAACAAGTTGTACTCAAGACTTATTCCCTAATGTCTATTTCATAATTTTCTTGTAATATTGGACATGCCTTGAAAATAAGTTCCTTTCGAAAAATTCTAGCAAAGTTCATTTTTTGAGAAATAAAGGGAACTTGGGTTTGAACAAACTGCCTTGATTGAATATGGGACTGAATGTAAAAAAATTGTTCTTTCCTGTGAACTGACGAGCATTGTTTGCACAATGAACGAGGGATCTTGATGTTGCCAACAACACAGTTTAGTTATCTTTGTTTTCTATTTATTTCAAAGACAGAAACAATACTGTTCCAAACTGTAATTAATCTTAATTTCTCCAAATGCATTACACGGCGTAAATTACATACCTAATCAGGGACCCAAGGAAATGTCTACAGATCAAGAATCCAAAGTCGAAACAGTATAACATTGCAAACAAAGAAGTCCAACACAGCGCAACCTAAGTCTTCAACTACCCTTTATTATTTTCCATTTCATATACTTTTTTACTGCTTTCAGCACGGTGACCCAAGTCTTCCATGCAAAATGCAACTATATATGTATATAATAGGATATAATATAATATATATGTGCTTTTTGCTGCTTTCTCCACGGTTGACTCAAGTCTTCCACGCAAACGGAGATCGATTGGCTGAGTTCAGAGTATGTGCCCGGCAGCTGCCCGTCAGCTGCTCATTACGACGCTGCGGAAAGTAATGCGCGTACACATAAAATATTCATAGGTACTGCACATTGTGTGTTTCATCACGCGAAGAGTCATTGATTCAATGCGTCGTAACACGGCATCGTAACACGAGATGAAGCGTGTTTATATGCCCAGGCACCCAGCGCCACCTATAAAATCTGCTTTACTCTCTCATACTCTGCTCATCAAAACAAATTTGTCTCTATTTTGAACAAAATGGCTTGCTCGCCGTGCTTCTACATGTCCATACACTTTCTTTTCTTGTACTTGTCGTGCCAGCCTATTGACACGCACATTCTCTCTCGTTCTGTGAAACCTCTGTGTCTCAAGGATGAAATGTCTGCACTGCTGCAGTTTAAAGAGAGATATGGAATCGCCAATGTTTCGGGTGGTCCTCTCGCTCATCCCAAGACTCTATCCTGGAAAGATAGTCAGGACTGTTGCTCTTGGAAAGGGATTGAGTGCGATCAGAACACGGGTCACGTAATTGTTCTCAATCTGGAAAGTAGTTTTCTCTATGGTTCTATCGACAACAACAGTACCATCTTCCAGCTTACTCATCTTGAAAAGCTCAATCTCGGCGACAATCACTTCAACTACTCTCAAATACCGTCTCGAGTTGGAGATCTATCAAGATTGACTCATCTCAATCTCTCTGCTTCCGTTTTTTCTGGCCAAGTTCCATCGGAAATCTTCAAACTTACAAGGTTGGTGTACCTCAACCTGTGTTGCAATTTAGATCGGCATCATGATAGACTTTTGTTGGAGATGAAAGCCCCGGGCCTGAGAAGGCTATCTCAAAATCTGACCGGCCTAGAAGAACTTCTCCTTCGTCAAGTCAACATGTCGTCCCAAGTGCCCAACACTCTGGCGAATCTGTCTTCACTAAGGAGACTGAACATGGTTGTGTGTGACCTGCACGGTATATTTCCACCTGCCATTTTTCATTTACCGAAGCTGCAATATCTTAGTGTAATTGGCAATGAGGATCTCACGGGCCGCTTGCCTAACTTCAACTCGAGTAGTCCTCTTAAAGAGCTGAAACTGAGAGGCACAAGCTTTTGTGGGGAGCTACCGGCTTCAATCGGTAATCTCCGATCCATGGAGATATTGAATCTTCAATTCTGCAATTTGACTGGGTCCCTACCCCTGTCAATCGGAAACCTTCCTTTGTTGAGTTATCTTGGCATAGGTGGTAACAACTTCTCAGGATCCATCCCGGCTTCATTTGCTAACCTTAGCAACCTCGAATACCTAGATGTCGGAAAGAATCCATTTATCGCCCAGCCCACTTCCTCTTTGTCTTGGGTTTGGAAGATAAAAAAGCTTGCCACTTTGAACCTCTGGAGGATCAATTTATATGGCGAAATTCCCCCTTCAATCGGAAACTTGTCTCAACTTGTGGAGCTATCCTTTCTTGAAAACCAATTAAGCGGTAACATCCCATCTCAACTCATGAACCTCACTCAGCTAACTCATTTGCGACTCCGAACCAATCAACTATCAGGTTCTATACCTTCTTGGCTTGTGAACATGACTCAACTAGTCGTGCTTGACCTTTCACGCAATAAATTCCACGGCCAGATACCTTCATCAATCTGTCAACTCCAAAATCTCCAAGTGCTCAGCCTTTTCGAAAACAACTTTAGCGGTACTATTGAACTAGACAACTTTCTCAAGCTCAAACAGCTGTGGGTGCTCCAACTATCATCTAACCAGCTATTATGCCGCACGAGTAGCGCAAATGTTATTCTTCCACAACTTGAGGCCCTAGGACTGGCATCATGCAATTTGAGAGAGTTTCCGGCATTCTTGCAAACCCAAAAGGATATGAATTGGTTGGACCTGTCGGATAACAACATTACAGGAGAAGTGCCCTTTTGGGTATGGGACGGAAGATTTAAAAGCATGCAATACCTGAATCTCTCCCATAACTTCTTAACTGGCCTTGATCGATATTACCCGATCAATCCTTTATATATGTACACGATAGACCTATCTCATAACAAGTTAAAAGGACCACCCCCTGAAGCACCAGCGTCCATATTACACTACATAGTATCCAACAACGGGCTAACGGGAGCATTGCCACCATGGATCTGCAATTTGAGTTCGGCAATCACACTAGACCTGTCTTCTAATAATATGACCGGTGTGCTTCCGGTTTGTTTGGGCAATTTCAGCGAATCTCTCATGATATTGAACCTAAAAGGCAACAATTTCCACGGAAGCATTCCCGAGGTTTTGTTGAGGGGGACGCAACTAACGATGATCGATTTGAGTGACAACCAGTTTCAAGGCAAGTTACCGAGGTCCTTGGCCAATTGCAAAATGCTCGAGTTCATCAACTTTGCAAACAATCTTATCGTGGACACTTTTCCATCATGGTTGGGATCTTTACCAGAGCTTCGTGTCCTTATTTTGCGATCCAATAAATTCCACGGTGTCATAGAAAGGCCTAAATCTAGTTCCACATTCCTTAAGTTAAGGATACTCGACCTCTCTATTAATGCATTTACTGGTAAGTTGCCTATGGAGTTCTTTCAATCTTGGAATGCCATGAAATCCGAGATGGGAAACTTTGCATACATGCAAAGAAACCTACAGCCATCAGGTTACCTTATGTACACCTACTATGGCGATTACGATTTCTCCATGACAGTGATTTACAAAGGGCTTAAATGGTATTACCCAAAGATATTAAAAGTCTTCACGATCATTGACCTCTCTAGAAATTTTTTCAAAGGAGAGATCCCTAATGTCATAGGTGATCTCAAAGGATTGCAAGGACTGGACCTTTCCAACAATTCCCTCAGTGGTCACATCCCATCGTCGTTGGGAAATCTCACATCACTCGAGTCATTGGACCTTTCTCTGAACAAACTCTCAGGACAAATCCCCCAAAATCTAATAGAACTCGGGTTCCTTTCTTTCTTGAACATCTCTTACAACAATCTAACTGGGTCTGTGCCGAGAGGGAAACAGTTCGATACGTTTTCAAACAATTCTTTTGAAGGGAACTCTAGACTCTGTGGGGAATTCATATCTAGGAAATGTCAAGATTCAAGGGATAAGTGGGGAAAACCTTCAACCCACCAAGGAGAAGACTTGGGATCACCAATTGAACTCGATTGGAAAATCGTTCTTATGGGGTATATGAGCGGCTTAGTGATTGGAGTGGTCATTGGAAACACATTTATCTCCTGGAAACATGTTTGGTTTGAAGGAAATGCCAAGAGAAAGCGACGGCCTAGTCAGAGGCAGCCTAGGAGGGGTAGGAACTCTTGGTCAAGCAAGTTTTTCAATTCTGGTAGATATTAAAACTTACCGGAAAAATAAGCTAAGTATTTCCTTCTTTTTCTTAATTGTACTCGTTTCTTCGTAGTATCTTTACAAATATTTATGTCAAACCTTCGCTTTCTTCAATTAATCTCTCATCACATCCGTTCCCCACCTCTCTAATGTAAAATTACACTTTTTGTTCTTTTTTACAAAGCCATTGTTAGCTTGTAAACCAAGCGCATATGCGCCTTTTTTCTATCAATGTTGAAGCAAAAGCACTCCTATCTAACAATCAAATCTAAATTGTCACATGGATTCTTCTTTATCCAAGGTTCACATTACAACGTGAAACCCGCTTACAGATTCTAGTAAAACGATCAATAGCAAGACCACAGTGTCCTCATAACTTTATGTAAATCTAGGCTCTCGTCCGCACTTCAATCATTTGCTTTTTCTGTTTTTTTGTCACCACACAAATTATGCAGACACTGTTGTATTAACATTTGAAACAAAATTCGCAGTTGGAGGTTGATTGGATGAGAATTGTAACAAATTATTCTCTCGGATCTTCTTTTACGTTTTTGCTGTTGGAAATAGGATTCTCTCTCATGCAGAGAGGGTTGTAGTTTACGCACTTCAATCATTTGCTCTCTTTTTTGTTTATGTCGCCACACAAATTATGCAGACACTGTTTATTAACGTTGGAAACAAAATCCGCAGTTGGAGGTTGACTGGAAAGGAATTGTAACAAATTATTCTCTCGGATCTTCTTTTACGTTTTTGCGGTTGGAAATAGGATTCTCTCTCATGGAGCAGTATATTATGCAGAGAACCAACGTGGCATGATTGAAGTTCTTAAAGCTCTTACTATGTCTGCTTGCTAATCATGTAATCTGGAATTTACACAGTAAATCTATTTGATTTTTCTGTACATCCATTTCTTTTTCCCCTGAAAGGATAGTTTGTTTGGTAGGATGGCTTCTCTACAGCTAATTTAATCACTTGTAATGGTTCTCAAGATAGTGATTGGTTGATTATGGCTCAAAGTTAATGTTGATCGATTCAAAATCCGATACCTAATTGAATCTTAAGGAAATATGGCTACCGTTAGGAAAGTCCGAATTGAACTCTTGCCAATAAGATCGTGGGTGATGGAAAAAAGGAAATCCGACTTCCTGTAGCCTCCGTTTCCTAAATGAAGTACATGTTGACGTCGGAGAAGGGCTCATAGTATTTATGTAAAAAATTATTCTGTGGTTGAGTTTCATCTCTGGTGCACAGTAGGTGCGCTAAAGCACGCTAAAATGTGCGGAATTTGCGAGAGTCACAGAGCATCGAGAGCGTTCTAACAAGAGAACTGAGATTTTGAGAAAACTCATTCGTTGGAATTGACTCTTTTAAGTTCGGGTGCTATCTAAGACTTGGAAACGCTAGAGATTAGAACGTTCAAAGGATTGTAATCTTCTTTTTGCTGATTATAGCGAAATCATGTCATCGATCTCTTCGTGGGTATGCACACCTTCGAACCACGTAAATCCATTGGGTTTTAGATTGAACTTCTGTAACATATTTCTCGCTTGAATTGTTTCCTTAATTCGCGGTCCCGCATTCGTCGTATCGTGGTTTGCGTTTCTATCTTCACAGATATGCCCTTAAATATTCGTATACTTCATTATTGAGTAGACCGCCACTTGTTTTGGTTTCAAGATAAGGAAGCAACTTTTTCCATAGCCCTAATTCAGAAACAAAAGTTAAACCGTAGGTGCCTGGGAACTGCTTGGGTGCGCAGCGTAACTAGAAGGTTCATTACTGAATTTCTTGTCAGAACTTCTTAATGTCATTACTTATATAGCGACAAGTGATTATCGTGTAACAAAACCTAAACTTAGGACTTTATTCTCATTTCAGTAATGAGTATTTTCATGTACAATTTAAATTCAGAAAAATATATTCGATGACAGAATAGAATTTATCCTGCCATGGATCTTTGATCATTCATCTAATTTGAATCTATATATACATCAATTAAATTTTTAAAATGTCTCATTGCCAAAATCTGCAGAAGTCTATTGCTTTTTGCACATCAATTAGATTATCAAAATATGCATAAAACTTAAAGACTTTCTAAAATTGGAGATATTCTAAAGTCCATAAAAACTAAATTTCTAGGCAAACCTCACACATGAGAATGGGAAAATTTATTTAAAAACTCCTAAACCTATTATATGGCGGTCAATTCAATTATAAATCTTTCAATTCTGCCAATTTAATCCTAAACATTTTGACGATTTACCAATTTAGTCATAAATATTTCAATCGTGCCAATTTAATTCTAAGCATTTTCATGATTTGCCAATTTAGTCATAAACCTTTGACAATTTGTCAATATACCCCTTTCAACTAATTATTCATATAATTTGTTTATGACTAAATTGGCGAAATTTTAAAATAGAACTTCAAAAGGTTTAGGTGCCCATGTCCAAGCACCCAAGACCTATGCCAATTCACCAATGCCCTGGCCTAAGTCCATGGCTAAATTCCACAAAGGTGGGCTCGTGACCCTAGCGCCCATGCCTAGATCCCTGATGATGATTCCCAAGTACTTGTTTCCCAAGCCCAAGTCCAAGGAAGTTGGACTCAAGACCCAAGTGCCTACACCCAAGTCATCAACAGCCATGCCCCAGTACTCAGCTCACGCACCCGAGACACTAGCGCTTAGGCTCTGGTTCGCAACCATCGATCTCCAAGCCACGATGCCCATGCCCAAGGCCCTAACTCCTGCGCCCAAGTCATCAATGATGCTTGAGCCTAATTTCTCATCAGCTAGGCCAATCAGGCCTAAGACCTTGACGCTTGTACTCAAGTCCCTAATGGCCTTCCCATACTCTCATGCCCAAGTCATCGACAAACGAGTCCATATAGGTTGGGCCTGAGAACTCAATGCCTATGTTGGAGTCCCCAGAAGCCATGCTTAGGACAAGACCCCGATGCAATGCCTAGTTCTCTGATAGCCTTACTTGGATAATTGACCGCACTACCCCCAAGCTACTAGCTCTAAGGCTCAATTCCTCGACGAGCAAGCCCAAATCTATAGAGATTAGGCCTAGCTCCCTCAAGATTGGGACCAAGACCTTGGTGCCTATTCCCAAGTCCTTGATACCCATGCCCAAAAACTCGGCTCCTACACCCAAGTCACCGCATCCAGACCTAGGTCCATAAAAGTCAGGGTTCTTAGTGGTTGGGCTTGAGAACTTTGCTCCCTCAATCGAGACTCCGACAGTTGGGTATCTCTTATATAACACGTATAGCACTTGTCTTTTTAGGAAAATAAAATCAAGTTTTCATTTCTAAACAATAAGAATAATTTTCAATTCATTTTCAGATTTCAAACAAACAAATGAGAATATTCCTATTTTCTTGAAAAATGACTTCCTAACAAATATTTCCAAAAATGTGAAATTTTTCGTAAAACAAAAGGGGCCTTAATATCTTTCTATACCATCTCTTCTTCTTTTTCCCTTAAAGAAAGATCATTTTTTTTTTTTTTTGGTCAGAAAAGAAGGATCATTTCGTGAGTTTGCTTTTTTACGGCTAATATAATCACTCGGAAGGGTTACCAGATAGTGATTTGTGGATAATGGGTCGAAGTAAATGTCGTTTGATTAGACAGCTTACACATAATTGAATAGTAAGGGAACCTGGCCCATATTAAGAAAGTCTAAATTGAACTTTTGCTAACGGGCCCCCAAGACGTCCTTTCCTTATTGAAGTTGAGGTCGACGCTGACGTCGGAGAAGGGCTTATGGCTTTTTATGCATATAAATTTTCTTGAGTTCGGTCTGGATACAAAGTGAGTGCGCTTGGTATATGTGAAACTTGCGAGAGACACAAAAAGTATTGAAAGCCTTCTAGCAAGAAATTTAAGAGTGATAGAACTCATTTGCGGTGATTGATTCTTGCAAGTTCAGGTGTTATCTAAAATTGAGAAATGCTTGAGATCAAGTGTTCGAGCAATGGGAATCTTCTCCTTACCATTTATGATGGAACCAACTTGTTGATCTCTCCTTGTAGAGTAGGCACACCGCTGAACCAGGTTCAGGTTTTATTTTTGCAGTTTATTTCTTACTTGAATCGCTTCGTTTGTTCTTGCTTCCACATTAGTTGTAACGAAGTGTCATTAGAAACTAAGTTCATTGTTAATTGGTTGTTCCAGGAATTGTCAGCTATGATAATCATTATGGTCTCTGTGATCTTCGAGTTAGCGAAATCCACAATTATAATTTTGTGCGCATTAAGATGCACACTGGAGACACAAGATTTGGATTGAGAATTTAAGGGAGACGATAAATTTCCCAAAACTATGAAAGCTGCTAAAAAGTAGATATTTTGAAAAGAGTTCTAGGTTTATTCTGCTGAATTTAGTGAAAGAAGACAAAGTGTCGAGAGAAGACTAAGAGAATTCTAGAGAAATTGTATTTTGTTGTATATTCTCAATGTACAAGGTGCTGTAAATATAATACAAAGTTGATGTAATAAAGGCAAGAAAAGGTTTGTATAAACGATTGACATCAATTCCTAACTAATTTATGCACAAATATAATCGAGCATGATTCCTTCCAAGCATATCTTCGGAATCCAACCGATGCATATCTTCCAACACTCCCCCTCAAGCTGGTGGCTGGTAGATGTCCAAGACGCCAAGCTTGCTTAACAGATATGCATGTTGTCTCTGACATAGAGGTTTGGTAAAAATGTCGACAGGTTGTTCTACCGTTCCAATCCCTCTTGTTTCAATTATCCCTTGCTGAATTTTTTCACAAGTGAAGTGGCAATCCACTTCTATATGCTTTGTTCTCTCATGAACTATGGGATTCGCTGCAAGTTTGAGTGACACATCATTGTCGCAAAACAATTTTGTCGGACCCTTCAATTTGACTCCTAGATCCTGAAGTAATCCTCGTATCCATACAATCTCACAGGTAGTTTTTGTCATAGCTCGATATTCTACTTCAGCTGAAGATAAGGATACGGTCGCCTGCTTCTTGGTCTTCCAAGAAAGAAGTGATTCTCCAAGCTTAATGCATAAGCCTGTGATAGATCTTCGGCTCATAGGACAAGTCGCATAGTCTGCATCGCAATATGCCGACATTTCCATGTTGCATTTTCTGGATAGGAGAATCCCTAGCCCTAGACAGCCTTTTAAGTACTTCACAACCTTCAAGGCAACATTCATATGGGACAATTTTGGACTAATCATAAATTGACTGAGGGTTTGTACTGCATATGAGATGTCCGGTCTAGTCATTATTAGGTATATGAGTTTCCCAACAAGCCTCTGATAACTTGAAGGATCTTTGAGAACAGGGTCATGATTCTTTGATATTCCTGCATCATAGTCTTTGGTGGTCAATTTTGTGTTTTGCTCAATTGGAATAACTGAAGGTTTGCATCCGGATAAACTTGCTTCAGAAATGATTTCCAACACAAATTTCCGTTGATTAAGAGAAATCCCCTGATCAGATCGAGTAATCTCAATTTCAAGGAAATATTTCGATGCTCCCAAATCCTTGATATGAAAAGTGGAATGCAGGTACTTCTTGAATCTTTCTATCGCACTTTTATCATTGCCTATGATAAGGATATCATCCACATAAATCATCAGATAGATCGATGACGTACCTTGGTTCCATGTGAATAAGGCATAATCATGCCTGGATTGTTTTAATCCTGCAGATGTAAGAGCATCGGCAAATTTTGCATACCACTGCCTAGAAGCCTGTTTGAGACCATAAAGGGATTTGCGGAGACGATACACTCTATTCTCCCCCTATCTCTATAAACCCTGAGAAATGTCCATGTATATCTCCTCATCTAAGTCTCCATGGAGAAAAGCATTATGCACGTCCATTTGATGTAAACGCCAATCATGGATAGTAGCAACAGATAGAAATGATCTTACAGTTACATCTTTGGCTACTGGAGAGAAGGTCTCGTGGTAATCAAAACCTTCCCGTTGAGTAAATCCCTTAGCCACCAACCAAGCTTTGTAGCGCTCTATGGAACCATCAACTCGGTATTTGATTTTGTAGACCCATTTGCATCCAATCAGTTTTCTGTTTAGAGGCAATTCAACGAAATCCCAGGTCTAATTTGCAATCAATGCCTTCAATTCTGCTTCCATAGCTTCTTGCCATTTGAGGTCAGCAGCTGCTTCTTCATAATTGGATGGTTCTTTGTCCTCCAATATTTGACTAACACAACATCGATGTTCCGGCGAAAGTCTATGAAACAAAACATAAGATGATAATGGGTAGTGAATACCTAGTGAGTTAAGGGCGGCGCAGACATAATCCTTTGTCCAGGCTGGTGGACGTACAGAATGTCCAGATCGTCGAGGATGATCCACTTGTATTGGGACAGGAGATGAAGATTCTTGAGGATCCACTTGTGTTGGGATAGGATATGGAGATGATCTTTCTTCAAGCTCAATCTCTTCTTCAGTTGGTGATTGGTTCTCGTGTACTGGATCTACAGCAACTTCTGGTGTGAAACTCTCACATGAGTTTTGGATCATGACTGGGGGTCTTGTCATAAGAAATCCATCAGTTGAATCTTCTATGGGTACAGAATGATCTGGATGTCGTGAGATCTCCGATGTTTCCTTCAAAGAATTCTGTTCATGAAATGGAAATACATCCTCATGAAAAATGACATCTCTGCTAATGAAAAATTCCCCAGTCGTCTGATCTAGGACAAGATATCCTTTTTGCAAATTTGGGTACCCCATGAAGATGCAGCGCTTGGCCCGGGGCCCCATTTTATCGCGGGGCAATAATACTGTTGCATAACACAGACATTCGAAAATCCTCAGGTGTTGTAGTTCTGGCTTTCTTTTGAAAAGCAGCTCAAATGGAGTTTTTCCATTGAGTACTCGAGTAGGCATACGATTGATGAGATATGCCGCAGTGATGATACATTCACCCCAATAATTTTCTAGAATGGATGCTTGAAACTTCAATGCTCTTGCAACTTCTAGGAGATGGCGATGTTTGCGCTCCACTACCCCATTCTGTTGTGGGGTATATACACATGAACTTTCATGAAGAATCCCATTGGACGAAAGGGGGGAATTGCAATCATTGCTAAAGAATTCTTTCCCATTGTCTGTCCTCATGCGTTGAATAGATTTTCCAAATTGATTCTTGGACAAGGCAATAAAATTTTTCAAATTGGAGAAAACCTGTCCCTTTGACTGCATCAAGAACACCCAAGTGGCACGGGAATAGTCGTCCACAATTGTTAAGAAATATCGTGACCCATCATGATTTACTGTATGGTAGGGACCCCGGATATCGACATGGATCAATGAAAAAATATCAAGTGCACGGTTTTGACTGGAAGGAAAAGGAATACGAGACTGCTTTGCAAGAGGGCATATTTGACATTTAGAGCAGGGAAATGAAGCATTATGACCCAATCTTGAATGCATAAGGAATTCTTTATCATTGGTGGTTGTGTTACACAATGACATTTTATTTAAAAAAATGGACGACAAATCAAGATTACTTGGAAAATTTGTCCAAAGGAACAATCCTTCAGAGAGACTACCAATGTCCATCACTTTGCTAGTCGAAAGGGCCTGAAAAAAGCAAGTGTCAGAATCAAATAGTATACGACAGGAATTTTCTTTACAGGCTTTGGAGACAGAGACAAGGTTGAATCGAAATTCTGGGACATAAAACACATTTTGGAGAGTGATTTGGGGACTGAGTTGGACTTTCCTTGTAATTGCAACATAAGTGATATTCCCATTGGGTAATTGCATAGAAATGGGAAAATCCAATTTCTCATTTATTTCAGAAAAAAAAAAAAAAAAAGTCTTCTCACAAACTATGTGATCACTTGCCCCAGAGTCAATTATCTAGCTTTTTCTTGAGATATTATTGACTAGACAACGAGAGATACTTGAAAAATTGCCTCCTTTGTTGGATATGTCTAATTTGTGCAAAGCCTGCATCAGTTGTTGATATTGCTCATATGTTATAGATTTATCAACATTGGAATCGCTAACTTGATTAGATGCAGAAAATTCCTTTCTTCTCCCATTTTCTCCAGGTTTGCCATGTAATTTCCAACAATTCTCTATCGTATGGTGTGGACGACGACAAAATTCGCAATATAATTTACCTTTTCCTTTAGAAAAGTTTTTTGCGTATGCTGAAAAAACCCCTCCGTTGGATCCTTTCCCACTCGCCTCATCTCCACCGTCCGATCCAACGAGGCAAATTGATCCCTTCGGCTGTCGATCGTTATGGATGATCTGGATCGCCCATCCCTTCGGTTTTAAGGGCGCGTCTTTCCTCGATCCGGAATCCTAGCACCTCTTGCATCCCCCCCTTTTTTCGTGCGCTAGGGTTTTAGTTCCTGGATCTCGCCTTTCTCTTCGGCTCGCGAGAGCGAAGCTCCCTCCTCCCTTCGTCGGCTCCGAGGATGCGAGTCTCTGACTCTCTTCCTGGACGGCGAGTTGAAAAATACGCCCAAGTAGTGGCACAGGCTCCATGGCTAAGATCTGTGAGCGAAAACTCAGGTATGAATCGTTCAGTATTAAGAGAAATCGGGTTGCCTTTTCCCTTTCTTTTATGGAATGGTATTGCGCAAGTGTCTCCTCTGGACCCTCGAGCTTTTCTTCCGCGGCTTCAAGGCCGTTCCATAAGGATGACAATTTGTTGTAACAGGCCATGACGGTCATGTTCCCCTATTTTAATTCGCTAAGTTCCTGCAAAAGGGAAAAAATTCGTGCCTGATCTAACTTGCCGTACATCTGTTTGATGTTGTCCCACATGGTTTTTGAGTCTTCTGTTGGTGGAAGGCCAGCCGTGACGTCTGGAGAAATGCAATTGCCGATCCACGTCCTTACGTGCTAGTTGCATTTCCTCCAAAATCAGGCTAGTCGCTCATCGGCAGGAATCGGACCGCCCCGTTGAGGAATCCATCTTTGTCCTTCGTCACAAGGGCACGCCGAAAGTCTCGGGCCCACCTGGTGTAATTCTCCGGTTCGGTTAACTGTAAGTTGATCAATTTCAGTTCAAGGCCGTTGGCCGTTGAGACATGCAGGGGGTCACCAAGCTCTAGTCACCCGGTGACGGCAGCGACGGGGAACGGCATGAATCCGGGTGCAAGGTTCAGGTAGGGATTTTTCCTTTGACCCGGTTCGCTCGATCCGAATTGATAACCCGCATTTGAAAATCCCGGGTAGGGATTCGTTCCCATACCCGGTTCTCCAGACCTGCTAACTTACTCCATTTCGGGGGTCAAGCTTGTCCCATTCATGGCTAGTGGGCTCCCCTCGGGTTGGACGTGGGCTCCCTGGTGGCCCACATAAACAGGCGATGATGTATTTGGGCTTAGCCCGAGATACCATGGGTAAGGTACCCACTGGAAAGGTTGGCCCGCAATGGGTTGCCCCAGACCAAACTGAGCCTGTGTGGGTCTCCATTGAACGGGTTGAACCTGGAGTACTTGCTGTTGCGTCGCTGCAGGGGAACCTTGGATCTACGACGGTGGTGAAGCTTCTGCGGTAGACTGGTCGTCAGCCATGGGAGGTAAGAAAACCAGAAGCTCTTATCTTCTTCCTCGAGAATGATTCCTATACTAGATGGCAGATCTGTTATGTTACTCAAATCTCCTTTGGCAGGTAATCAAGAGCAGAAGCGAGGAAAGGTTAGAAGCCGAAGCTCTGATACCATGAAAGAAGACAGAGTGTGGAGAGAAGACTAAGAGAATTATGGAGAAATTGTATTCATTGTATATTCTCAATGTACAAGGTGCTGTAAATATAATACAAAGTTGATGTAATAAAGGCAAGAAAAGGTTTGTATAAACGATTGACATCAATTCCTAACTAATTTATGCACAAATCTAATCGAGCATGATTCCTTCCAAGCATATCTTCGGAATCCAACCGATGCATATCTTCCAACATTTAGGGAACAATGTTTTGGTTTCAGTGGCATATGAGAGGAATGTAGCTGCAGTTTCGGCGAAACTGGAAAACGTTATATATGTCAAAATTGTTCTCGAAGGTACTTTTCGCATCTTTTAACTTTTCAGATTATTGAGGGAACATCAATCCAGGATCACCTGTATAAGTTCAATAGAGTCATTAATGCTATGAAGAATGTGGATGAGAACGTGTTGACCAACGGTGGAGGAAGCGTACACTGGTGAACCTGCTAATTTACTCAAGACTGCGAGCATTTGGGTGCCCCGAATATGGCGATGTTAGGGACGGTAAGCTAGAACCGAGGATGAAGAATTGCATATTTCTATGCTATGCAGTATGCACTAGGGATGGAAGGTTACAGGTCGTGGTGTTCAGATCCTAAAATCACCCGGATTCATCAGCAGCAGAGATGTTGCAAGGAAACTCAGTAAGTACAGACTGGTGCCACGAGACAAGCGGAGCTTCAGTTGGAGGCTCGGCGGAAAACGCAGATGGGAAGTGAGGATAGAGGCCCCAAGCCGGGCGTCAGTGAGGGCACTAGTCAGTCTAGAGCAGAAGATAGTATTGGTGGAGAGGTGCAACTCGCAAAGACCTCATCCTCCATAGCGACAAGTAGAGGACGCGGGGAGATCAGAGAACCATGGAGCACATGCAGATTGCGTTAATTCAGATAGTGTTACTTATGCCATGTCTGCTGTAGAGGATGTCGAGGATTTACTCTCATACCGAGAAGCAGTGTCAGGTGTAGAGCTTCAGCAATGGATTGGTGCAATGAGAGAGGAGAAGGGATCTCTCTAGTGGAATCAAACATGGCAGTCACTGGTATCTTCAAAAGGGCAGAAGATAGGGTGTGAGTGGGTATTCAAAAAGAAGCACGACAGTTTCAACTCATGAGCAACTAGATATAAGACGTGCCTGGTGGTGAAGGGGTTCATGGTACAAGATATTCTCACTTGTGGTGAAACATAGTTCGATAGGGGTGGTGTTGCGATTAGTTGCAATGGACAAGTAGCTAGATGTTAAGCGGCTTTTCAGAGAATCAGAGCAGATATACATGCAATAGCCGGAAGGCTTTGTTGTTCTGGGTCCTGAAGACAATGTATGCTTGCTCAAGCGATCTCTTTATGACTTTAAGCAATGCCATAGTGGTGCAAGCGATTTGACTCCATTCAACGCTATGATAAGAGTGCTGATAAAAATTGCATGTAACTTTAGGAGGTTACACAGTGGTAGTTACAAATTTTTACTCTTCCCTACTGATGATATATTGATAATAACTAAGAACATGTTCATTATTGATGAGTTAAGACGCCAATTGAGGAGTAATTTTAAGATGATAGATTTAGGTACAACGAAAAAGATACCATGGAGATCTAGAGAGATAGGTTTGTAGCCAACCTTTTTGGCTATCACGAGATGATTACATACATAAAGTGCTGAGGCGGCTTAGTATGCAAAACACGAAACCAGTGAATTCCTTGCTAGTTGCATACTTTACAATTTCAACTGACCTTAGACCAAATTTGGAGGATGAGATGGCATATAAGTCCCACTCAAGCTTAATGGATCTCAAAAGCATTTCTAGGCAAGCTATGTAAGACTATTTAGTTAGAAAGATCGGGTCCAGCCTGAGGGCAGGCCTAAACAACAAGTTAGGCTCAACATAAATACATAACTAAGCCTAGTCCCGCCCTCGATCACTTCTATCGGCAAGTCGAAAGGTACCCTTATTTATAGTGAAAAATCTACATGTAATTAGCGACTTTTTTTGTATTAAAAAAGTATCTATACTCATGTTTTCTTCATTGTAATTCATAACTTTTCATATAAAAAAATAATTAAGAACGTATTGAAATTCACTAAGTTATCATAACTAAAGATATATTTGGACATCCCAATAATTAGTGACTAGTTTTTTTTGTTTTCTTCCTGATCCAACTTCTTCATCAACAATGAACGGTCCACAATGGCCACGGACGAATATTCATTCTAAAGCCAACCAAACCATAGGAAAAGGCCCAACCTCATATTATCATATGACCATTTTTGAAATAATGTGAAAAGATGGATTATTATACATACCATGCCTGCATCAAAGGGAAAAAAAAATCCGTAACCCTCTTTGCTTGTACTCTTTATTCTTCTTTTTCTCTTCTTTTTCGAATGAATCTGCTTTAGTATCCCACCTTAAATATTGCGCATGGAGTTAAATAAAAAATAATAAAAGAAGAAACTAGTGTAAAATAAGATTAATTACAGGATTAATTTTAACCCTCCAAAAATGTTCGCAAAGCAAATACCAATATGGAATTGAAGGCATCTCTTAATAAAATGGATCATTTCAATTTTCAAACCATCTTTATTGTCATTTTCACTAGGGGTAAGCGATTCTAGAGTTGGTTCAAGTTCCGTCTAGAACCTACCCATCAAAATCGATTCCCAAATTTTTGAAATCTAGAACTTAACTTATATACTCTAGAACCCAAAACCTACCCTGTCACAGGTTGATTCTAGGGTCTACTCATGTTTCACATGTATTATTAATTGAACGATTACAAGAAGTCAACACCTCTAATGACCATTATTTGCTATTATAATTTACTTACCATAGCTCATATTTAAACACATGAAGAATATGAAACAATAACAAAGTAAAAGTTTTAGTCATTAATATGCTGAAAATGGAAACTCAAAGTAGTGAATCAAGATTACATACTCGTAATCGGATGCTATGGAATTTCGTAAGATTGCGCGAAGATATAGAACAAGAAAAACACAAAAATTTGTTCCAAGTTCCAGGTTCCACAACCTACTTATCAAAACAAGCTCTCCAATTTTTTAAATCTGGAACTTATCTTGCGTACTCTCAAACCAAACCGATTCCAATGGGTCCTGTTTTTGCTTCGATTCTTGGTTCCACCCTCAAACCATGCTCGTCCCTAATTTTCATGGTAATAAAAGAGGGAAAAAAATTCTCCTCCAATTATCATCGTGCAATTTCCTAGTTCACCATTATACCTAATTTAATTAGGTCCAATGAGAGATTGGTTAATATGGTTTCGAATGTGTGTAAATTACTTGTGCAATACCTACTCTTGCTTATATTAAGATAAACATATACATATGCCTATGCCTATGAATTATGTTAAATGCTAAGCTAATGTGAATGTAGAGGATAATTATCTAATCAATCTTAAATCTATTGTTCGAATGCTAATTTAATCTTAAACTCTTCAAGTTTACCAACATAGTCCTCAATCTTCAATTTCTAGTGGCAGTTTGCTAAGAGGACTAAATTAAAATTTTGCACAAATATTTAAAATTATGTTAATAAAATTGAAAAGTTTAGGATAGAATTGAAATCCGTACAATACGTTTAGAGCTAAATTAGTATTTTCCCGTGAATGTAATATTGAAGATGGGAAGGCTCATATGCCACTGGAAAAATATAGTTCGTTAAGAGCTAAAATTTTCAGTCTTTTCTTTCCCAAATGCCTCGAAAATAGATTCGAGAAACACAATAAATAATTGTGGCACATTTGCAAAACGAAAATTACCCACACCTTTACAGATAAGATAATAAAAATAATAAAGCTCACGAATTAAAGAAATCAGAAAGTTCGTGATTTTTTTAATAAATAAAAGTTACTAACTCAAAAAGAAAGATTCGACCAAAAAAAAATTAATAGAGAAAGCTTTAAACACAATTACTTGCACATTTCCAAAAATTACAATCATTCTTTGGAAATTACCATTCACGAACATCTAACCCTATTACCAAACATGACCAAAAAAATAAAATAAAATCCAGCAAGCACTTACTGACAAAAAATAAAATAGCAGATAATAAAATCCAGAGAGCACTTGATGACAAAAAATAAAATAAAATCCACACAATCTTTCTCTCCCCCCAGCTGTCCATTATCAATGCACTTGAGATTGTAAATGACTTTGTCAAAGACTCAGCCCACTTTTTGCCCCTTTTATTCCTCCATTATCTTATACATCCTTCCCAATTATAATTTGTATATTTTCTTTGGCCCTCATATACGAATAACAACACAAAAAATACGCTAGCAATCATGTATGCATATAACCGAAAGAGACATTCGAAAAATCAAGAAAAATCACCCTATCAAAAAATACTTCAATAAAACTAAATAATAGAAATGCAAGATGAAAAATACACAAGAAAATCGCGAGAAAATTACTTTGCAACTTTTCTTAAAAGGTTGTTGTAAGATAGATTAGATTTGAAATGGGGGAATTAACGTAGATTATCGATCCACACATTTATTAATGGCTATAATATTTGTTAAATAATTATCTAAGGTTAGTAAAAAGAGAGGAAAATAATTAAAATGCCATAAAAGTATCAGATTCTCCTTGCTTTAAATAATAGTATAGCCAGTATAGATATATATAGTATAAAAATATATATATCACATCAAATCACATGTTATTAAATGACACTAATTAATAATGACAAATAATAAAAAATAAAATACAAAAAAGTACACATCTACCTCATCATCATCACTTCCCCCTCTCTCTCTCTCTCTCTCTCTCTCTACACCAAACCCAGCCCCCGGCACCCCCGGCACCCCCGCACAATTTAGCAAACGCCCCCTTCACTTTCCGATTTAATTAAATTAAAATTAAAATCAAAATCAAAATGTTATATATAAATAAACTTAATATTAACGCCTGCGCCCCCCGTTTACTTTCACTCAATGTCATAATAATTTTTTTTATTTATTTTTCCTCCGTTTTATTAACTCCCTTTTTTTGGGGCCCTTTTCCTCTAAAGACCACATCCCCCCAATCGGCAATCCACCGGCATCCCCTGGCCCGCACTGCGGATCGTCGGAGCTGCTCCGTTGTGCCGCCCCGAAGCTCACCGCCCTCCCCCACCATGCACGGTGAGTCCTCCATTCACCCCCCTGCTGCGGCCACCTTGAAAAGCAGTTCCTTTAGTGTGTTTTGTTTGCGCATGGGTGCCAGTACCTAGTTCCCCAACGGCCTTGCCCTGCTCCCATGCCCAAGTCACTAGCGAACAAGGCTAGGTCCATAGAAGTCGGGATAGAGAACTCAATGCTCATGTTAGAGTCCCCAAAGACCATGCCTAGGACCCCGTGCTGGTGCTTGGGTCCCCAACAACCAAGCCCAAGTCCATAGAGACTAAGCCTAGCTCTCTTGAGATTGGACCCAAGACTCCGATGACAATGCTTAGGTCCCTAATACCCGTGCCCGGATGCTTGGCTCTTGCGCCCAAGTCACCAACATCCGAGCCTAGGTCCATCAAGGTCAGTCATGGTTCCTCAACACCCGTGGTCAGGTTCTTAGTGGCCAAGCCTAAGAATCCCTACTCGTGCGATCGAGACTCTAGCAGTCAACATCTCTTATATAACATGAATAGTGGATATCCGTTTAGGAAAATAAAATGAAGTTTCCTTTCCAAACGATGAAAATAATATTTCATCTAAATATCGAAAAATTTTCATACTTTCTTGGAAAGTGATTTCTTGAAAATATTTTCCAAATGCCAAATTTTTCTCAAAACAAACGAATTCTTAATGTCATTTTATACTCTGTATAATCTTTTTTTACCCCCTAAAAGAAGGATCATTTGATTAGGTGGCTTTTTTACAGCAATATAATCACTTGGAAGGGTTTCCAGATAGTGATTTGTTGATTATGGGCCGAAGTAGATGTTGATTGATTAAAAAACCTACACGTAATTGAGTTGTAAGGAAACCCGGCCCATATCAGGAAAGTCTGAATTGAACTCTTGCTAATAGGTCCGCAAGACCTCTTCTCCTTATTGAACTTGAGGTCCACTTTGACGTTGGAGAAGGGCTTATAGCTTTTCTTTGGGAGTGCGCTTAATATATGTAAAACTTGCGAGTGACACGGAAAGCATTGAAAGTCTTCCAGTAAAAAATTTAAGAGTGTGAGAGAATTCATTTGCTGCGATTAGTTCTTGCAACTTCAAGTGTTATCTTAAATAATTAGGAAACACTCGAGAGTGTTCAAGCAATTATAATCTTCCATTTGCCACTTATAATGGAACCATCTCTCGTTGATCTCTCCTTGTGGAGTAGGCAAGCCGCCAAACCGTGTTCAGGTTTTATTTCTGTAATTTATTTCTTACTTGATTGCTCCATTTGTTCATGCTTCCATATTAGTTATAACAAAGTGGCATTAGAACCTAAGTTTATTGTTGATTGGAGGCTTGAATTGCTTCGTATGTTCATGCTTCCGTGTTATTCATAACAAATTAGCATTAGAAACTAAATTATTGTAGATTGGTTGTTCCAAGAATTTTGTTCATCTAGGACAATCATTATGGTATCTGTGATATTCGAGTTAGAGCAATCCACAATTTTAATTTTTTGTGCATTAAGATGTGTACTTTATTGGAGACACGGGATTTGGATTGAGCATTTAAGGGAGATGATAAAATTCCCCAAAATATGAAAGCTGCAATAAAGGTGACAATTTGAAAAAAGCTACATGTTTTATTCTGCTTGAGACACTGGATTCCTTAGCAAGTAGGCCAACTAGGCCTAGGTCCTTTAAGGCTTGACCCAATACCTTGGTGCTGGTACCTAGGTCCCCGATGGCCTTGCCTTGCTCCCACACCTAAGTCACCGACAAACAAGGCTAGGTCCATCAAGGTCGAGCCTGAGAACTCAATGCTCCCATCAAAGTCCCTAGCGGCCCATGCCCAAGACCTCAATACTAGTACATGGGTCCTCGACCGCCATGCTTGGGTAACTGACTTCCACACCCAAGTCACTAGCTCCCGAACTCCCTCAACAGCCAACCTCCCTCAAGATCGTGCCAAAGACCTAGGTATCTATGCCCAGGTCCTTGATACCCATGCTTGGATACTGCTCATGCCACCCGGACACCGGCAATTGGGTATCTCTTATATACTATGAATAGTGCATGACTTTTTAGGAAAATAGAATCAAGTTTTTCTTTCCAAATGATATAATTTTCAATTCATTTTTAAATTTCAATCAAATACCAGAAAATATTCTTATTTATTTGGAAAAAAAAATTCTTGAAAAATATTTTTGGAAGATATCAAATTTTTTCGCAAAACAAATGGAGCCTTGATTTCATTTGATTTTTCTTTCCAATCTCCTCATCTTTTTCCCCAAAAGATGGATCATCAGATGAGGACGCTTCTTTACAGCTAATATAATCGCCTGGAAGGGTTCCCAGATGGTGATTTGGGAATTGCGGGTCGAAGTAAGTGTCGTTTGATTAGAAAGCCTGCACACAATTGAATTGTAAGGGAACCTGGCCCATATCAAGAAAGTCCGACTTGAACTCTTGCTGACAGGCCCGCTAGACCTCCTTTTCTTATTGAAGTTGAGGTCCATCGTCGGACAAGGGCTTGTACAGCTTTTTTTGGCATATAACTCCTATCGAGTTCGGTCTGGATACAAAGTGAGTGCGCCTAATATATGTAAAATTGACGAGAGACAGAATGCATTGAAAGCCTTCTAGCTAGAAATTTAAGAGTGAGAGAACTCATTTGCGGTGATTGATTCTTGCGAGTTCGAGTGACATCTAAGATTAGGAAACGCTTGAGAGTTGTCTGTTCAAGCAATTGTAATCTTCTCTTTGCCATTATAATGGAACCATCTCATTGACTCTCCTTGTGGAGTAGCCAAAGCGCCAAACCGTGCTCAGGTCTTATTTCTGCAATTTGTTTCTCACTCTAATGGCTTCATTTGTTCACACTTCCGCATTAGTCGTGACAAAGTGGCAATGGAAACTAAGTTCAAATTTCACATGAGGCTAAATCGCTTCATGTGTTCATGCTTCCATGTTAGTTGTAACAAAGCTGCATTAGAAACTAAGTTTATTGTTGATCAGTTGTTCTAGGAATTTTGTCCATCTACGATAATCATTGGTCTCTGTGATATTTGAATTAGAGAAATTCATAATTTTAATTTTGTACGCATTAAGATGCGCACTTTATTGGAGACACAGGATTTTGGATTGAGCATTTAAGGGAGATGATAAATTTCCTCAAACTATGAAAGCTGCAAAAAAAGCTGATATTTTGAGAAAAGCTGCAGGTTTTGTTCTGCCGAATTTAGGAAACGATGTTTTGGTTGAAGTGGCTTATGAGTTCAACGTAGCTGCAGTTTGGGCTGCGAAGCCGTCCCGAAGATACTTTTCCCAATTCAACGTTTCTTAACTTTCCAGATTAATGAGGAACATCAATCCAAGATCACCTTTATAAGTTCAATAGTAATTAATGACGTGAAGAATGTGGATGGAGGAAGCGTGAACCGGTGAACCTGCTACTTTACTCGAGTCTGCGAGCATTTGGGATCCCCGCATATGGCCATGTTTAGGACGGTAAGCTAGAACCGAGGACAAAAAAGTGCATATGCCTATGCACTAGGGATGAAAGGTTACAGGCCGTGGCGTTGGGATCCTCAAATCGCCCGGATTTCATCATAAGCAAAGATGTCGCAAGGAGACATGGTAGCCAGTAGTATTCTTCAAAAGCGATGTCAGGTGTACAACTTCAGCAATGGATTGGTGCAACGAGAGAGGAGATTGGAGTCGCTTTAGTGGAATCAAACATGGTAATCAGTAGTATCTGGCAGAAGATAGGGTGCAAGTGGGCATCCAGAAAGGGGCATGATAGTTTTGATTCACGAGCGACCAGATACAAGACCCGCTTGGCGAAGGGATTCATTGCACGAGATATTCTCACTTGTGGTGAAGCATAGTTCAATCAGGGTGGCGTTGGGACTAGTTGCGGCGGACGACTTGGAGTTGGAGTAGCTCGATGTTAAGACGGCGTTTCTAGACAAGGAATTAGAGGAGCGGATATTCATGCAATAGCCAGCAAGCTTTGTCGTTTCGGTTCATTAATAAGGCAATGCATGCTTGCTCAAATGATATGTTTATGGCTTTAAGCAATCTTATAGTGGTACAAACTATTTGATTCCATTCAACGTTATATAAGAGTGCTCATGATCATTGCATGTACTCTAGGAGGTTATACGATGGTAGTTACATTTATTTGATGTTATATGCTAATGATATATTGATAGCAACTACAAACATGTTTCACATTGATGAGTTGAGACACCAGTTGAGGAGTAATTTTGAGATGAAAGATTTAGATGCATCAAGAAAGATAATCGGTATAAAGATCTAAAGAGATAGGTTTGTAGCGACGTTTTTGGCTATCACAAGGTGATTACATATGTAAACTTCTGAGGCAACTTACTATGCAAAATATCGAACCGATGATTTTCTCACTAATTGCATACTTCACGGTTTCACCTGACCTTAGACCAAAATCGGAGGATGAGATGGAATATAAGTCTCACTCAAGCCAAAGGGATCTCAAAAGCATTTCTTGGCAGGCTAAGTAAGACTATTTAGTTAGAAAGCTCGGGTCTGGCCCAAGGGCAAGCCTAAACAACAAGTTAGGTTCAACATAAATACCTAACTAAGTCTAGTCTCGCCCATTGATCACTTATGTTGGCAAGTCGAAAGGTACCATTATTTATAGTGGGAAATCTGCACGTAATTAGCAATTTTTTTTGTATAAAAAAAAAAGTATCTATATTTATATTATCTTCATTGTATCCATAAGTTTTCATATAAAAGAATAATTAAGAACGTATTGAAATTCACTAAGTTATCATAACTAAAGATATGTTTGGACATCCCAAAAACTAGTGGCTAGTGTTGATTGACCACCTTCACAAATAATAAATTAATCGGCCGAACAAGTCATTTGTTTTTTTCCCCCGATCCAACGGTGCATACTCCTTCATCAACAATGAACGGCCCAGAATGACCACGGACGAATATTCATTTTCAAGCCAACCAAACCATCGGAAAAGGCCCAACCTCATATTATCATATGACCATTTTTGAAATAATGTTAAAAGATGGATTATTATATATACCGTGCCTGCACCAAAGAAAAAGCAAAAAAAAAAAAAAAACACGTAACCCTCTTTGCTTGTACTCTTTATTCTTCTTTTTCTCTTCTTTTTCGAATGAATCTGCTTTAGTATCCCCACTTAAATATTGTGCATGGAGTTAAATAATATATATATATATATATATATATATATATATATATATAACAAGAAACCAATGTACAATAAGAATAATTACAGGATTAATTTAAAACCTTCAAAAATGTTCCCAAAGCAAATACCAATATGGAATTGAAAGCACTTTTTAATAAAATGGATCATTTCAATTTTCAAACCATCTTTGTCGTCATTATCACTGGGAGAGTAGTTCTGGGGTTGGTCCAGCTTCCATCTGGTATCTACCCTTTAGAACCGATTCCCAAATTTTTGAAATATAAAACTATCATACATACTTTGAAACCCGGAACCTAATCCGTTACAAATTTCAAGGTCAGCTATAAAGTCTATCTAGGTTTCCCATGCATCATTAATTGAACAATTGCAGTAAACACCTCTAGTAATCACTATTTGTTGTTATAATTAACTGACTACAACTCATATTTAGACACAAAAAAAAAAATATGAAACATTAATAAAGTAAAAGTTTTAGTCATGCACATGCCAAAAATGGAAACTCGAACTCAGTGTAGTGGTTTTAGATTACATAGGAATTTCGCAAAATTGCTCGAAGACTTGAAACAAGAAAAACACAAAAACTTATTATAGGTTTTAGATTCTATAACCTACCTATTTATTTAAACAAGTTCCCCAATTTTTTTAACTCGGAAGTTACCTTGCGTACCCTAAAACCAGACCAGTTCCAACAGGTCCAGTTTTTGCTCCGATTCCCGGTCATATCCTCAAACCATGCTAACCCCTAATTTTCATGGTTAAAAAAGGAAAAAAAAAAAAAAAAAAACTTCTCCAATTATCATCTTGCAATTTCCTAGTTCACTATTGTACCTAATTTAATTAGGTATGATTAAAGACAAGTTAATTCGGTTTCGATTGTGTGTAAATTACCTATACAATAGTTAGTCTTACTTATATTTGGATAAACATATATGTATGCCTATGAACTATGTTAAATGTTACACTAATGAGAATGTAGAGGATAATTAATAAATTAGTTTTAAATTTATCGTTTAGATGCCAATTTAATCTTAAACTTTCAAGTTTACTAACATAGTCCTCAACCTTTGATTTCTAGTGCCAATTTGCCGAAAGGACTGTCTTCAAGTCTTGCTCAAATATTGAGAATTATGTTAGCAAAGTGACTAAATTGATACTTTCCTATGAATGTAATATAGAAGATGGATGGCTGAAATGCCTCCAAAATGGACTCGAGAAACACAAAAAACAATTGTGGCGCATTTGCAGAGGTTGGGACACCTGGAGTGCCATAACTTGGCACGGAGGGACACTTAAGTGCCATAACTTTGAAATGGTACACTTAAGTGCCAATAACGGAGTAAAATGGAACACTTAAGTGCCACTCCGACGAAAATCCGGCCAAATGGCTGACGTGGCAATTTTCCAGCGAGTTTGGTCCAAAATGGCGTCATTTTGCATGTTGACGTGGCGGAGAAAATGCAAAAATGACGTCGTTTAAAGTGCCCGACGTGTAAATAATAATATAAAAACTAATTAAATTAGATTTAAACTTAATTTTATTTAAAATATTCAAAAAATTAAAAAAAATAAGAAAAATTTTAAAAATTTTAAAAATTAAGAAAAATTTAAAAAATTAAGAAAAATTTAAAAAATTTTAAAAATTAAGAAAAATTTTAAAAAATTAAGAAAAATTAAAAATTAAAAAATTAAAAAAAAAAAGGGGAGGGGGAGGTCGAACGGGGCGGTTGAGGGCTGCGAGCCCCCTCGCCGCCGCCGCCTCCCGCCGTCGCCGGGAAGGGCCGGCGATGGAGGGGGAGGGTCGGCGGGGTCGCCGGCCCCGGCCGACCGACGGTGAGGGTCACGACCCTCACCCCAGATCCGGGCGAGGGCTCGCGGGCCCTCATCGCGATCCGGCGACGGCGGGAGGCGGCGGCGGCGAGGGCTCAGCCCTCGGCCCGCCTCGTTCGACCTCCCCCTCCCTTTTTTTTTTCTTAATTTTTTAAAATTTTTAAAATTTTTAAAATTTTCTTAATTTTTTAAATTTTTTAAAATTTTTAAAATTTTTAAAATTTTCTTAATTTTTAAAATTTTTCTTATTTTTTAAAATTTTTGAATATTTTAAATAAAATTAAGTTTAAATCTAATTTAATTAATTTTTATATTATTATTAACACGTTAGACATGAAACGGCGTCGTTTTGCATTTTCTCCTCCACGTCGGCGTGCAAAACGACGCCGTTTTGGACCAAACTCGCCTGAAAGTTGCCACGTAAGCCATTTGGCCGGATTTTCGCCCGAGTGGCACTTAAGTGTTCCATTTAACTTCAAACCGGCACTCAAGTGTACCATTTTAAAGCTATGGCACTTAAAATGTTCCTCCTCCCGTCTTGAGATTATGGCACTTAAACTGTTCTTCCGCCCGCATTTGCAAAACAAAAATTACCTACACCTTCAGAGATAATATAATAAAAATTAGAAATGCTTGCAAGAACGGAATCAGAAAGTTCGTGGTTTTCTTTTACAAGTTACTAATTTAATGACAACGCTTTACACACAATTACTTGCACATTTCCAAAAATTACAATCATCCTTTGGAAGTTACCATTCCTATTACCAAACGTGACCACAAAAATAAAATCCAGCAAGCACTTACTGACATAAAATAAAATAGCAGATAATAAAATCCAGAGAGCACTTAATGACAAAAAATAAAATAAAATCCACACAACTTCTCTCTCCATCCCAGCTGTCCATTACCAATACACTTGAGATTGTAAATGACTTTGTCAAAGACTCACCCCACTTTTTGCCCCTTTTATTCCTCCATTATCTTATACATCCTTTCGAATTTTAATTATATATTTTCTTTCGCCCTCATATACGAACAACAACACAAAAAATACGCTGGCAATGATGTACGCGTATAAACGAAAGAGACATTCAAATAATTAAGTAAAATCAGCATATCAAAAAATACTTCGATAAAACTAAATAATAGAAATGTAAGATGAAAAATACACAAAAAAAAAATTATGAGAAAATTACTTTGCAGCTTTTCTTGAAAGGTTGTTGTAAGATGGATTAGATTCGAAATGGGGGAATATAAGGTAGATTATCGATTCATGCATTTATTAATGGCTATGATATTTGTAAAATAAGTAACTAAGGTTATTTAAAAAAGAGAGGAAATTAATTAAAATGCCATAAAAGTATCAGATTCTCCTTGCTTTAAATAATAGTACAGCCAGTATGGATATATATGGTATAAAAATATATATATCACATCAAATCACATATTATTAAATGACACCATAATTAATAATGAGAAATAAAAAAAATACAAAAAAGTACACATCTACCTCATCAGCATCACCTCTCTCTCTCTCTCTCTCTCTCTCTCTCTACCAAACCCAGCCCTAACCAACAGCAAATGCACCCCCGCACATTTCAGCAAACACCCCCTTCACTTTCCGATTAAATTAAATTAAAATTAAAATCAAAATCAAAATGTTATATATAAATAAACTTTATATTAGCGCCCGCCCCTCCCCGTTTACTTTCACTCAATCTCATAATAAAATTTTTTTATTTTTCCTTCGTTTTATTATCTCCTTTTTTCGGGGCCCTTTTCCTCTAAAGACCACATCCCCCCATCGGCGATCCACCGGCATCTCCCGGTCCGCGCCGCCGATCGCCGGAGCTGCTCCGCCGCGCCGCCCCGAACCTCACCGCCCTCAGCCACCGTGCACGGTGAGTCCTCCATTCGCGGCCCCCGTCTCTGCCTGTTGCGGCCGCCTTGAAAAGCGGTTCCTTCAGTGTGTTTTGTGTGCGCGTGGGCGTGCGTGCGTGCTTTCTGCGGTGCGTAACCCCACTTGAGATTCGCGACCTCAGCTCGACCTCGATTCGCTCGAGCTCCGGATCGCAGCGCCGCGATCCGAGGCCCCCCGAGCTCGAGTCTCAGCTGGAGTCACTGTGAGTGTTGATTATCTCCTTAATCTCTCCCGTAATCTTCTCGGTTAATCGCTCGCCGATTCGCGGTTGGGCCGGATACGGCGGAATTCGCCGTCGTCCGGCTTCCATCCGGTGATTCTGTGCCGGGATCTTGGTGATTTGGCGCCCTAGTTGATTTTGAACTGCGAAATGATGCTTCTTGCTGTTGATTACAGTCGCTCGGGTCGATTTCCGCGTGAAATGCTTGGTTCCGCTAGGGTTTTGTGTTGCTTCGTCCTTCGCTCGGTGCAAGTGGAGTATCGGTGTAATTGAGGTCAAGCATAAGTCGTGGACACTCGGGCTTTTGGTGTTTTGACTTTCGAGGTAGGGTAGAGAAGTACTAGGCGAGTCTTTCTAGGGTTTTGAGCTGGTGCTGCTCACTGCTCTGTACGGTTTAAATGTTTTCCGGTTCTGTCTCTGTGACTTTTAGGTTTTACGTCAAAGCCCGCTGACTCTTCCTTGGTCTTTTGCGACGTTGAGATTATCTGGATGCGATGCATGATTAGTTGGTTTGATTGCATGGGGAAATGATAAAGCAACTCAATTAGAGTTTTGTAGTTGTATTTATTGCGCAGTATGCTGTGCCGGAACGAGAAAGCAACTCAATTAGAGTTATGTAGCCATATTTACTGTGCAGTATGCTGTACCGGAACAGTTGGCTCGAGTTGGCATTATAGTCCGAATTTGGAGATTGATTAGAGAAGAATCGTGACAAATGATTCTCATGAAATATATATATATATATATATATATATATATATATATATTAGTTTTGCTTTTCAAATCTCCCTTTGTGTTTGTGTGGTAGGAAATCGAATTCTCTCATAAAGCAGCATACTATGCTGAGAATCAACATAGCACAATTGAATTTCCTAAAGTTCTTACTATGCTTGCTAGTCTTGTTCTTGGTTAATGTCACTTGATTTATCTGTTCAATTTTTTTTCTTTTTTTCTCAAAGAACGATCATTTGATATGGTGACTTATTGTTGACACCTGAAATTTTGCCCCATCTTCGTAAAACCAAGAAAAATAATGATAAATCAATAAACGAAAGAGGCCAATTTGGACATTTATGCAAGGACCTAAACCCATAGTCTAACTCGCTCGCTTTGGCCCGGTCTACCAACCCAGACCACTAGCCAAGCCCATTGGCCGACCCATCAGCCTAGCCCATGAAGCCCAAATTTAAAGTCGGATTAAGAATCTTTGGACCATGCCCAAATTTACAAGTTTAAGTTGGAGCCCATAAAGCCGGGGAGAGTATGGCCCATAAAGCGCGCACGTGCAGGGACTGAGAAGAGCGAAGGAATTCTGGCAAGGGGACACGTAACGAAGGACCATATTACACCGGATAGCACTACTTCTCTTCGAGAATTCGTAGTGCATTCTTCTTCTCCGGACATTGCTCGTAGTCGCCATGGCTGATCATTGCTTCTATCCATCTCCACCGCCGAAGAGGTGGCCGAGAATCATCTATATGAAAATTGATAGAATAATTATATATTAAATCGCATCTTCATCTAAAAGCTTAAGTTTTTAAATAGATAACAATCTTACAAAATCTTGAAATTAATTGTGGTGTGTTTCTTTCAAGTGTTTTTTTTTTTTTTTTTTTAGTGTTTGTAGGATCCAGTTTAGATACATTTGAATCCTTTTTGCTGTTCCACTTGAATTTGCCGAGGATAATATTCTGCATTCGGAAGTTGAACAGGAAGGAAAGAGAGAACGATGGCGGCTCGAAGAATTGTGAGTTTTGTGGTTCTGCGACTGAGTAATAGTTTATGCATGTTTGCAAAGCAAAAGAAAAGAAGTGGAACGGTAGCAGATTCATGACGAAGAAGAAGAACTCGTGCTTTGTGGTGCGACGACGATGGACTAAGAAAGAAAAAGGAAATAAAAATATAATAAGTAAAATTAATATATTAAATATAATAGATGAAAAACGAAAAATAAAATGCGGAATAAAAATGATTGGAAAGTGGGAGTCCTAGCTAGACAATTGCAGCTTGGAAATAGTTTCAATCAAATTTCACTTGATTTGAATTCATCTAGTTTAAGAGTTATTATCTTTGGATTCGAAAATTTGTTTTTTGGCTTTTATTTTCTTTTAGATGAAATGGATAAACAAATAAAAAAACAATAAAAAGAAATAAATTAAAAAAAAATCTCATTTGCGTTTGTATTAGAATTACTTTTAGGGGTCATTTTATTGATTTCCATCTTTAATATAGGCTACATTTGGTCGTTCGGATTTCTAACTAGGATAGGATTTGATAGAATAGGATATGAAATCTAGAAAATTTTGTTATATCCTATCAATTGTTTGGTGATTGTGGTAATAAAGTCAGATATTCATATCATATCATATATATTGTTTGATACAAATGGCATATCAATATAAATGAATCACAAATTTTGCAAATGGAGATAGTAAAAATCTCTCGCGACACTTTTGTCTACTTTATTTTTTTATTTCCCATTCTTAATTTCTTTTTTCCCTTCCATCATTCTCTAATGAAATTTTATTAAATAGAAAACTATACTAATAGATCTAAAATACTAAAACACCTAAAATATGTAATAAATATATATTTATATATTGAATTTATATTATAAGATAAAATTATATTTAAATATATAAATCAAAATAAGATTAAATTAAAAAACTAAATTGTTATTTTGGATTTCTTATATTAGAATTCAAATATCATTTATATCGAAATATAATTTTAAATTTATTAATTTAAAAATTTTGTTATTTGATCAAAATAACTTTTCAATTTTGAATATTAAAAATTCTATTCACTTTTATCCCACCTTTTACATGTGATAATTTTATTCGGCCTATATTTCCCTTATATCCAACTTTATTCTATCTTGAGCAAACACCAAATGTAGGATAGGATAAATTTTATCTTATTTTGAATTTTATTTTAACCCGCCAAACATTACCTTAGTATAATTCTCTTTAGTTGAAATTAGACTTTGACTTTAATTTTGAAAATTAGCACACGATGGTCATGCCCGGCTCAATAATAAGGTAATAAATATACTTTACTTGACTCATATCAGGTTATTTTACTGCACTCTACTTCTTTTTTTGTCAATTCTTTTACTGCATTTGAGTAACGTAAGGTATTAACTCATGGGGATCATGTCTAGGGACTTAATAACAAGGCCATGTAATTTTTTTGTTCAACTCATATCAGATTGGATTGATATGAAGAAAAACCTTAAATCAATACATTTGTAACAAATTTATCCAAAACTATTTTTTAAAAATAGCCTAGTTATATAAATTCACCAGGCAAATAAACGGCTAGTATCTTCGTTGTTTGAAGCTAGAAGTACGTTAAAGAATGGCCCACCCTTTTGGCAATGATGTTTATGGACTCCATAATTAAGATTAAAGACCACGAATTAGACTCCTCCACTAACTTGTTTGTCCATCAATTAAGAAAAGCACCATAAATCCCTAATAAGACCGCCCGCCCCGGGGGGCAGATGACATTCCATCAGGCCGATTCCCACCACCACCAGAAAATGAAAAAGACCTCAGGCGACGGAAATGGCCGTCGCTAAGGCTTAAAATCTTGTTCCTGTCTCTTGCTAGGGACGGGAAAGGGAATATATGGAACCGCTCCGAATAACGAGAAAAATTCTGAAAAGGTTTGGAGGTAGAGAAATGACCCATCCACCTATTTTGATGTGTATATGTCTACACAACGAGTGAAGAATTTTTTTGTTGTTTGTGAGATCTTGTCTTGAATGGTCCCAGTAACATGGGATATGCATTGGTGCAACGTTGTACCGTGCAATTTTTTCTTAAAAGTTAATTTCTTCACTCGGATATATCGAAACGTCGGTAGAGTCAAGAAAAGACGAATTGCTTCACCTTGTATGCTTAGTTAAGACAGAACTTCGTGTAATTGCACGATAAAATGGGGTACCGCAAACACAATAGCAAACAATTTGCTCTGTTTTTACTTAACTGGGCAATATGAACAGAACGACCAAGCCCAAGGAAAAGTAGATGCGTCATTGAATTTCCTATGGATGATTGAGTACGGGTTATGATAGATGATGTGCGGCAAGTACTAAAAATTTGCTCTGGCGTGCAACGACATAATATTCTTATGAGTAGAAATTACCTTCAACGGGTCTCCTTGAGCACATAATTTATCTCGACACAAAATTAAGACTCATAGAACAAGAAGAAATGCATGACTGGCTATTTTATTCCTTAAATTGCGTTCAAATGATTCAAAACATCTCAAGTTTTGTTCCTTGGATCACGGCAGTGCAAGCTTGGTTGTGCCTTTGTCGCCATGTCGGGATTTCATTAGTTTCCTGCAAGATACGGACTTCCGTAATATTTGCAAAATACAACCAATCGTACTTTGAAATTAAGTTCTTTTCCTTAAATATCGATGGTGCCAACGACAATATACTTTTGTCTCTGGTTTCTATCCGTTTCAGCATAAACAAACCAAGCAGTAGGAAAATAGTAGGCAGCAATGTTAGGTTACTGCACAATCCAAACGACTGTGATTGTTTGGGAGCAATAATCTGCACAAGACAAGGGCCAATTCCACCTCTATCTTCGTCTCAATAAGGGAGACTGATCAAAATTCTAAAAAATCTTAATTTCTCTGGATGCACTACACAACAAAAATTACATTCGTCATTAGTGACCAAAGAAAATGTTCACTGATCGTAATTCTAAGTAAAAACAGCACTAATATCACAAACCAAAAGGTCCCACATAGTGCAACTGTCAGGTGAATGAAATGGGTCAGATAAGCAACCAAAGTCTTCAATTTCAACCCTCAAATCATACCATTTGCCACTGTCTTGACAAGCAACAAAAGTCTTCAATTTCGACCCTCAAATTGCACCATTTCATAGACTTTTTTACCACTGTCCTAACGAGCAACAAAAGCCTTTAATTTCGACCCTCAAATCGCACCATTTCATAGACTTTTTTGCTATTGTCCCGATGGGCAATCAAAGTCTTCAATTTCAACCTTCAAATCGCACTATTTCATAGACTTTATTGCCACTGTTCTAATAAGCAACCAAAGTCTTCAATTTCGACCCTCAAATTGTATCATTTCATGGACTTTTTTTTTCTGCTGTCACATCTTGTCGTTATATGACCCCTTGGTCTGCAAACTTCCAGGGAAATAAAGATCTATGGGCTGAATTTTCAATCAATCAAAGTCATGCTGTCATGCACGGAGAAATTCATGTGCATTGCCCCAATTTTGCGTTTTATCACCAAAATATGCATAAGAATAGGAGATTTGATAGGATTTTTATAGAAATATACGCACATATACTATTTCTTGCATAGTGGTTAGAAAATTGTTAATGAAATAAGCATAAAAAATAGAGATTCTAAGATAAGAGATTTTTTAAAGTGACCATGAAATTAAATTGTTACACAAAACTCACATGAGAGTGCCATGTGGTATATGGCTTTTGTGTATCTATCTTTTTCTTCTTCTTTTTTAAAAATTAATAGTTACATAGATGGAAAATTGTTCAAAAGTCATAAACTTATTGCATTTGCTAATTTAATCTTAAACTTTTCAATTTTACTAATTGAGTCCTAAATCTTTTTACATTTTGCCAATTATATTCATTAGGTCAATTCTAACTGAAAATCGCTGACATAAATGCCAGGCATCTCACATGATTCAGCTAGCACTGACGTGAATAATTTTTAATAATATTTTGATATTTCTTCGATTTTTTCATTCTTTTTCTTTTCTTCCCTTCTTCCTCTAATCAATCGCCAGGCCTGGATGACTGGCCAAAGGTGAAGGCCAGCAAGATCAACCTCACCAACCTCAGGCGAGGCCGACTTGGCCATTCACATCCATTTTTTCCTTTTGTTGACTAGTCGAACTTTCTCATTTTTTCTTTTGTTGTCACCATGTTTGACTTTTTGACCAATCCAATGGTCAAATATGCTCAAATGTTAGACAATCTCCTTTACTCTACACACGTAAATCATATTCCTTTATTGATAAACGTGTTTCGATATGTGTCTGTTCTCTTCTTTGCTATTACCGTTGATGATTTTTACATTATGTTATATGGGGTTGTTATTCATTGAATGTGAGAAATGCCAAGTAAAAGTATTTGTCCATTCGGACACAAAAGATGTTGCCTTAAAGATTAAGCTTGAAATTTTGATAAAATAGATGGGTAATAGAAATTTTTTTTGGGTATTCGTATGATAGAAAATTAAGTAACACTATTCAAAAACACTATGAACCGTCTTAATTTTCCCAAAGACATTACACAACGTAAATTACATTCCTCAGTAGTGACCCAAGGACACACACATTCATATCACAAGGCACCAAGCACCACCTATGAAATGTGTTTCACTCTCTCATACTTGTCGTGTTTTTATTTTTGTGACAATTACTTGTAGTATTATAAAATGAGCCTCATTGATAGTGGTAAGTAATTATTGTATAATAAACTATGATGTAGGACTTTATTCTCACTTTGGTAATAAGATTTTTCACGTAATATAACTTAAATTGAGAAAAAGAGATATACGAATAATATAGCATTTAACCTCCCCCAGATCTTTGAATATACCATAATATTCCTGAATCTATTTTTTTTTGTACATCAATTAAATCACTAAAATATGGATAAGAATTAGAGTTTTTAGCATTAGAGATTTTAAAGTCCATAAAAATTGAATTTATAGGCAAAATCCACTTGTGAGAGTGCCACGGTTGACCCTTCAAGTCTCCTCAGATGAACCTCAATTATTTACGTCCACTTTCTCCTTTTGTTGATTAGTCAAACTTTCTCATTTTTTCTTTTACTATCACCATGTCAGATTTTTTTACCAAACCAATGGTCAAATATTACCATTTCACATACTTTTTCACTGCTTCCTCCACGATTGACGCAAGGCTTCCATGCAGCTACACGTGAAGGCACTGCACAAGGCAATGCTCACGCGTCTGAATATTCAGAGCTACAGCACGTGTTTCATCACTCTAAAAGTCATTGGTTCGATGCATCCTAACGTGAGATGAGGTGTGTCATATCCCTAGCACCCAGCGCCACCTATAAAATCTGTACTCTTTGTCTAGAACGAAGGGGAACACTTAGTGCCGTTTTTTGTGACTTACATCTCAAAAATCCATTGGGATTGAAAGTGAAGTGAGCCTAATTCTGTTTGAGATTGCAAGATTGATGCGTATTTTCCATACTCTCACATCTAGATCTTAGCTTGCTTAGACAACGTCTCTTCGTTTCCGCCTCTTAGTAATGAAGCTCATTTAGAAATATATCTTTTGTTTTTCTGTATTTATTTTCTAGATCTAGATGGTGCCAACGACAGTATATTTTTTGCCTTTGGTTTCTAGTTGTTTTGGCATAAACAAAATGAGCACTAGGAAAATATTGGGCGACCGTGTTAGGCTCTTGCAACATCCAAATGCCTGTGATTGTCTAGTACCAACAATTTCCACAAGACAAGGGCCAATTCCACCTTTAATGTCCCTCTCAATAAGTGAAGATTGTTCAAAGTTTGAACAATCTTAATCTCTCTAAAGCAATACATCATGGAAATTACATTCCTCATCAGTGACCAAAGAGAAATGTTCTTAGATCATGCATTCAAAGGGAAAACAATGCTAATATCACAAACAAACAAGTCCAACCTAGAGTAGTTATTGTTGGAGAAAACTTCCTTATTTGTTTTGAAGTTGACAAAACGTTTTCATCAGTCTAGTCTAAAGACTTGCAGACTCTATCGTCAAAGTTTGAAAACCTCCAGACTTAAGATTTATAATCTACCCTCACTGATAGTTTCCAAACTAACGAAGAAAAGGTTTCTCCAATGAAGAAGACTTATCCAGATACGAGTATATCTTTAAGGATTTGGTTCGTACGGTTGAAGAAGATCTCACGACTAGAGATAACATTACGTGATCAGTTATTCGTATTGAAATCAATTCAAGTAATTAGATCTGTTAATTGGTGAAGTATACTTCGAATGTTCTACTTATGGAAACCTAGATCCTGATTATATGGGCGAGTAGGATTGATGGGCTATCATCACATTCCTTAAATAACTCGAAATCTCCCTAATTGATTTTGTCCAACGGGTAAATTGAAAGAACTCCTTTGGAATGTGCCAACGGTTATAAAAGCATGGAGGAGTATATAAGAAAGACGCTCAAGTTATTTGAAAGTGTGCGTGAAAGAAAAATTCCAAAGTCTGAAGTTTATAATTCTTTGTTGAGCTTAAGTTGTACTCAAAAGAGAGATTAAATACTTGTGAGACCTTGAGGAAGTGTGGGAGAGGTTCTACACTGTGGAATCAAGGATGTGAGGCTGTAAAATCTCTTTTGATTCTTAGTGAAATCCAGCCAGTAGACTGTTAGTGTAGGAGAGTGGACGTAGGCTTGGTCTAAGCCAAACCATTATAAACTTTGTGTTTCGATTCTCTTTCTCTAAACTCTTTACTTTAATTCGTAGTTTTATATAACTGTTTACAGTCTTTTACATCTTCAGTCTATTGTCCTTAAAAGACGAATTAATTTGTTAAGTCTTGCAAAAACTTCTTTAACACCTATTCACCCCCCTCTAGGTGTTTTTACTAGCCCTATCAATTGGTATCAGAGTTTGCGTGCTCGATTTATTAAAGTGTTTTTACTTCTGAGTTAAAGATTTATGGCTAGTATATTGGCTCCAGGATTGGTTGAAGGCCAGAGCAACACTAGACCTCCCTATTTTGATGGAAAAGAATACAGCGTATGGAAAAAGAAGATGAATGCATTCCTAAGATCAAAAGATCCTTTGGAATGGGATGTAGTAGAAAAAGGAATCATTCCTAAAGCTGCATCAGTTTCAGAAAGAGGAAAAAAAGTTGCAGACGCTAGCGAGATGACTCAAGAAGAAATAATCAAGAGACAAGCTCTTGATGCTAAAGCAATTTACTCTTTATATTGTGCTTTATCTTCTACTGAGTATAATAGAATTTCTTTTTGTGAAACAACCAAAGAAGTCTAGGATAGATTACACATTACCTATAAAGGAACTGATCGAGTGAAAGAAACAAAGATCAATATTCTACTTGGACAGTATGAAGCCTTCAAGATGAAGCCAGGAGAATCTATCACTGACATGTTTAGTCGCTTTACTGAAATTGTAAATGGTCTAGAATATCAGGAACAACCAATCTCAAGAACCATGAAGGTTAACAAATTGCTGCGTGGACTCTCCAAAGACTGGAATCACATGGAGACTTCAATCAAGGAAACTCAAAGGATCGTGCCACTTTCGGTAGATGAAATGGTTGGCACACTTCAGTCTTATGAAGTGGAGCAAATCAACGAGGAAGAAGATCCCAAAGGTAAGAAGTCAATTGCTTTAAAATCTAACGATGATTCTGATGTTATAGACTCTGAAGATGATATGGACGATGAAGAGCTAGCACTTATGATAAAAATGTTTAGGAAACTGAACAAAAATGGAAGAAGATTCAATTGGAAGAAACAAAGCATTCAAAAGTTTCAAAACAAATCAATTGAGGATGATGAATCCAATAAAGATGTGATCTGCTTTGAATGCAAGAAAAATGGACATATCAGACCCAACTGTCCTCTGTTGAAGAAAAAGAAGGGAAAAACTGAGAAATACAGAAAGGCTCTCAAAGTAGAGACATTGAGTGATACTGAATGTGAAGAAAGTAATGAAAATTATGCCAATATATGTCTAATGGCAAAATCAGAATCAAGCTTAGACTCTAAGGTAGATTCAGACTCAGACTCAGACTCAGACAGCGAAATTGAGGTAAGCAATTTAAATATTCCTGCTAAAGTCTCGAAATACATTGATGAACTTTATCTTAGTCTCAAAACCTCTCTTAAAAGGATTTCCGAGCTAAAAAGGGAGAATTCTACACTTAAGCAACAGGAAAATTCTTGGAAAGAAAAGTTTGAAAATTTAGATAAAAGTTTTGCTGTTTTAAAAGAAAATGTAGACTTTCTCTCAAAAGAAAATACAATTTTGAAAGAAGACATTTCAAATATCTCAAAAAGGTTTTCAATAGGATCTGAAAAGTTGGAAAAGATTCTTTCAGTACAAAGACCTTATTTTAACAAATTAGGCTTGGGAATGACTTCAGAAACTATCCCTCTAATTGATTTTCCAAAAGTAAAGGAAATAATCAAACAAAGACCTACAAAAACTTTTTATAGAAATCATTTTCAAAAAGTCTTTGTAAAACCTATTAGCCGAAGTGCTCTCAAATATTCTAAGTATAACAGCTCAGAACACTTTGAGAAAGAATGTCCTATGGTTTGGAGACCTATTAAGAAAGAATGGGCAAAAACTGTGTATTGTACTAACACCCCTGGACCCAAGAAAATATGGGTACCAAAGAAAACTTGAGTTTCTTTTTTAATTGCAGGTCACTATCAATAAAAAGGTTAAATGGTATTTGGATAGTGGATGTTCAAGACACATGACAGGAAATTCAAGTTGTTTTATAAAACTTGTTCAAACAAATGGTGGAAAAGTCTCTTTTGGTGGAAATAGCAAAGAATGAATTGTTGGATGCGGAACTATAAAGATTGGAAGTCTTACAATCAACAATGTCTCCTTGGTGAAAGGACTAAATTACAATCTACTCAGCATTAATCAACTGAGCGACACTGGATTCAAAATCAATTTCCAAGAAGGAATATGTTCGGGAACTAGTAAATATATTTCTCAATCTTTTACTAGACAAAGACATGGGAACATTACCACCCACTTGGGTGGCGCTCCTAGCGGCGAGCTTCTGCCCCTAACGCAATGGGAGGAATTCGATTCCCGGGCGTTGCAAAAGGGTGACTTACTTGGGGCATGAGGGGTGGTGGTGACTCACATGCCTCCCCAGGGTTTATTCCGCCGCGCTGTCGGCGTATGAGGCTTCCCTGGGTCACCAAAAAAAAAGAAAAAGACATGGGAACATTTATCTTTTTAATATAAAACCAGAAATGTCTCAATGTCTAATATTAATTCAAGATGAAGTGAACATTTGGCATCGAAAGCTTGGCCATGTCAATATGAAGCAAATTGCCAAGATCTCTTCCAAGAAACTTGTTCATGGACTACCCAACCTGAAGTATCAAAAATCTGACTTATGCACACTATGTGTGTTAGGAAAACATGTTAGAAGTTCTTTTAAACTAATAAATCAAGTTTTTACTAATCGTATTTTGCAGCTTCTACATATGGATCTCTTTGGATCAACCAGAACTCAAAGCATTGGTGTAAAGAGATATTGCCTAGTAATTGTGGATGATTATTCTCGATTTACTTGGGTTTACTTCTTGGCAAATAAGTCTGAAACATTTACTCACTTTTCAAAGTTTGCTAAGAAAGTTCAGAATGATAAAGGATATGTTATCTCGAGCATACGGACAGACCATGGAGGTGAGTTTGAAAATCAAGACTTTGCAAAATTCTGTGATGAATCTGGTTTTCAGCATATTTTTTACTCTCCATACACTCTAGAACAGAATGGAGTTGTGGAAAAAAAGAATAGATCTTTGTAAGAAATGGCAAGAACTCTTTTAATAGAAAGTAATATTTTTTCTCGTTTTTGGGCTGAAATAGTTTCTACAGCTTGCTATATTATTAACAGAGTATTCTTAAGGCCTATTTTGGAGAAAACTCCCTATGAGTTATTCAAAGGAAAGAAGCCAATTGTTTCTTATTTTCATGTTTGGTTGCAAATGTTTTGTCTTGAAAAATGCAAATGATCGAACTGGTAAGTTTGAAGAAAAATCAGACGAAGGAATTTTCCTTGGCTACTCAACTTCAAGCAAAGCCTACAGAGTATTCAACAAGAAAACTCAGTCTGTAGAATAATATATGAATGTCTAATTTCAAGACTCTTTGCAGAATCAATTGATTCAGACTCAACCTAAAAAATCTGAACCTACTCTAGACTTTACAAAGTCTACCTCCCCTAAAGTAGCTCAGACTTATGAAGATTATCAACAAACGGATGTTGAAAAATCAACTGAAGTAGAAAATCAGCAATCTGTCAGACCGACCAGCAACTGAAAGCACAAGTCTAGTCATCCCAAAGAACTCATCATCGGTGACATTGATGAAGGGATTCATACCAGATCTAAAAAGCAAGAAGAGTCTAGCGTCGTGGCACTAATTTCTGAAATAGAACCCAAAAACATAGAATAAGCTTTAACTGACAAAAGCTGGATTGAAGCGATGCAAGAAGAGCTCAGTCAATTCAGTATTAATGATGTTTGGGAATTAACTCCTAAATCAAAAGGTAAATATATTATTGGAGCTAAATGGGTTTTCAGGAACAAGATGGACGAAAAAGGAAAAGTGGTCAGGAACAAAGCAAGACTCGTAGCCAAAGGATATATGCAAGAAGAAGAGATAGACTATGATGAGACCTACGCACCAGTAGCAAGGTTAGAAGCAATTAGATTATTACTGGCTTTTGCCTGTTATAAAAATTTCAGGCTATTCCAAATGGACATCAAAAGTGAATTCCTAAATGGATTTATCCAATAAGAAGTCTATGTGGAACAATCTCCTAGATTTGAATACCCAAGGAAATCAGACTCAGTATTCAAACTGAAAAAGCCTCTATATGGGTTAAAGCAAGCACCTCGAGCATGGTACGACGGGTTAAGTAAGTTTTTAATTCAAAATGGTTTTGTCAAATGAAAAGTGAATACTATCTTGTTTATTAAAAGAGAATGTAAAAACTTTCTATTTATTCAAATTTATGTTGATGATATTATATTTGGATCACCTAACGAAAACCTATGCAAGAAGTTTTCTAAGTCTATGCAGGATGAATTTGAGATGAGCATGATGGGTGAACTATCCTTCATTCTCGGATTACAAGTAAAACAATTGAAGGAATGAGTCTTTATTCACCAAGAAAAATATGCAAAAGAACTTGTTAAAAAGTTCGATTTGGAGAATTGTAAAAGGACTGAGATACCAATGTCTAGTTCTTCAAAGCTGGACAAAGATGAATGAGGAAAGAAAGTTGACCAGAAGCTCTATAGGAGTATTATTGGTTCACTTCTTTATCTTACTGCTTTTAGACCTGACATTTTGTTTAATGTTTGTCTTTGTGCTAGATTTCAATCTGATCCAAAAAAAATCTCATCTAAGTGCTGCAAAATGCATCATCAAATATGTTACAACTACCTCAAAGTTAGGTCTGTGGTATCCCAAAGAATGAGACTTTACTCTCCTTGGATATTCAGACGCAGATCTAGCAGGTTGCAGAGTTCATAGAAAGAGTACTTCCAGTACTTGTCAATTGCTGGGAAACAAGACAATATCATGGTTCTCAAGGGAGCAAAGTACTGTGGCTCTTTCAACAGCAGAAGTAGAGTATGTGGCCCTTGGAAGTTGTTGTTCTCAAATCTTATGGATAAAACAACAACTGAGAGACTTTGGAATTGAAGACTCATGCACCGATATCAAATGTGACAACACCAACGCAATTAATCTCACAAAGAATCAAATTCTTCTTTCAAGAGCAAAGCACATAGAGATTTGACACCACTTTATTAGAGATCATTTTCAAAATGGAGAAGTTATGATCCAATTCATTGATTCAAAGAATCAACTGGCGAACATATTTACAAAGCCACCGGAGAAAAGCTTATTTGAGTCTATTCGGACCAGACTGAACATCATATCTTTTACTCAGTAAAGTCTGAAGGAGCTCAGACTTAGAGATAAAAGTCTGAAGGTATTCAAACTCAGAAAACTAAGAGTTACGACTGTAAGTAATTTCGGTATTAATAATTTAAATTTTGGATAAAGACTTGAAAATGTACGATTACTTATTAATCGCTAATTGATTGAAATTATCTTTCCAAGTTTTTGAATTTATAGCAGTTATTCATTTTCAAAAAGGCAATTATTTTTCGAAAATGCATTTTTATTTTTCCTTTTATGAAGATTCGTTTACCTTGCTTCACTTGCTTTATATACAGTTGTTTTTCTTCTTCGTTTTCACTCACAAGCCCTAGAGCACAGAACTTCACTTTCTTACTTTTTCTCTCTAGTTTAATCCATAAAGTTTTCATCGTTCTCGCGAATTGAGTTTGTGAAATCTCTCAAAGACTGTGACAATGTCTTCCCAAAGAAAATCCTCTAGGATCGCAAGCAGGGGACCACAACATATACGTGAAGGTCCTACACACTTTGATCTGACCAAGGAAGAAGACTCTCCAAGGCAGCAGCAAAGTCAACAACATTCTCAACCGCGCCATTCTTCTCAGGCTAGAACTCAAGTGCCTCCGCAACAACAAGCAAAGGAAGAAATCACCGAGGATGTGGAACCTGTAAGGACTCTTAAGCCCGCATTTACTTTCAAACTCTACACCACTTTGAAGGAAGGTGGTTCTGTAATGACCTTTATTGATGAATTTTTTAGAGAAAAAGGGTACAGAAATGAAACCCACTTTTTAAAGACGATGGAGAGTTTGGGTATTGCTATTGCTGGTTCGGCAAAAAGGGCTTTTGCAAATTTTCCAAGTGATCCACAATTTAAAGGATTTAATCAACCTGAGGGAAAAGATGACGATGAAAGGATGTTCACTCATTTTAAGCCTATGATGGGTGTTGTTGCGAACATTCGAGGAGGAAAAACGGATCTGTTTCATTCTAAGGAACACAAGCGAGTTTACTCTAAATTATTGAAGCGAGGGGTGATGAACCCAATGAGTGTTGATTTTGATTTTCTTGACTCATTGAACGTAAAATTACGGGAGAAGTTTACATTACTTCAACTTGAACGATTTTGTTCTGAGACAACTGTTGCTCATCTGAAACAGCTTATTTCTATTTCAATCTATCCTTTTTAGATGCGAATAGATTTTCCTTTAGTATTAGAGACCAGGATTATGTGTTAGATATGGACACTCTGGCTGATGTGATTGGACTAGAGAGAGGATATTTCCAATCAATCAGCGTGTCTATTGCTCATGCTACCATGGAGCTTGTTCGAGATAGGATTGCGAAGGCCGGATTTCGTACTCGAGGATGAGTGCCTCTAATATCTTGCTCCACAAGATTGTCATTAACTGTCTCAGACCCAAATCCACATCAAAGACTGATGTCTCAAATTATGAAGCGAAGCTGATGTATGCCATCAACATTGGTTACAAGTTCTCTCTGCCTCACACCATCATGTTTCACATGTATAGGACAATGGTAAAGGACAAGGGACAACTCCCTTATTATGCTCTTGTTACTCGTTTGTTCAGACATCTTAACATTCAACCTCCCAAAATTCTGTGTGTTCGAACCATTGATCCAATGGTGATGGGATTGAAGATGGTTTCAAAGATGCGTCTAAAAGAGTTGAACAAGGTTTTAGAGAGATTTAAGGTGAAGACCCCTATCAAGGCACGACAAGACTCTACGGCTGCAAAAAGGAAAGGCAAAGAGTGTGACATCCCGATTTTCCAATTCTATTTTCAATAAATTGAAACGGGCATTTCGTTGGCACGCATATAGTTCTTTTCCTTGAGTCGACCACTCATGTGAAAACTAGTCTATCAGGTGAAGCCGTTAAGAGATTCTAATACATCAGATTTGAGAATTTGACCAGGAAGCGACCTTTCGACTAAGCTAATCTGCAAGGGTCATTACGGCACAATTAAAAATCAATTAGAGACCGGAGATAGGTCGACTTGACAGAGGCATGTGATCAAGTGTGGGTGATTCCACCAGATCGCACAATTCTTGTCGATCGGCACTGGACCGACTTTTCTGTCGATTGAGTACCCTGTGTCCGTATTTGAAACCTTAAGATAACTTCGACAATCGAGAGTCACCAATGTGTCAAAGATGTACATTATGACTTGATCAACCACAGGTCAAATGCATCAAAATTTCTAAAAGCTATCTGGTAGATTAGGAGTGCTAATATCTTGCCAGAGTGAAATTAACCGTGAATTAAGATCGAATTCAGAAATTGGAAGTCCGAGTGTGTTACAAATCATTTTAGGATCATTAACTCATCTTCGGAAGATTTTTCATGCAAGCCGAGTTTTTTAGCAAAATAATCAAAGTATGGTTAATTTGGTTTGGAAAATTGGTAGGCCCACTTTTGGTGGTATTTTTGAGATCAATATGGTTCTATGGTCAAGTAAATATGTGAATTGAAGTATGGTGACATTGGATTAATTTTATGGACTTCAATTGGAATCAATTGAAAGAGAATTGAATGGAATTGAAGAAATTAATGTACAAGATTTCATGCCTCGGCGGAAAATGAAATTTGCACCCATTGGAAGATGTTGTAGGGGGTTGAGTTAGTGGAAGATGACATCGGGTGATGTCATGGTGGTTGGGCCAAATTGAAGGAGATCTTGACAAGTGGATGGTGGAGGATTGGCTCTTGGAAAGGTGGGCTATCAACATCATCTTCAAGCTTGGGAAGAGAGAGAGAGAGAGAGAGGAGAGGAGGAGGAAGTGCGACCGGACCGGGCCAGCCCGCACGCCGACCGCCCCCCGTCCGCTCACTCGATGCCGCCGCACGTCGCCGGAATTGTCGCGATTGCCATTCGTCCGCATGCGCGCCCCACCAACTCGCTTCTCCGTCGTCGTCCACTCGTCCAAGCCTTTATTCTTCTCAGCCTGTGGTCGCCAGCTGCTGTCGAGGCCGTGCCACCGCCGTTTGGTCACCGGAGCAGCCGAAGCCGCCGAACCCAGCTCGTCGCCGCTTCTCCTTCGCCCGCGTGCCTGGCTAGCTCCCGCCGCTGCTCTTCCTTCGTTCACCTCCGTCCGACCGTCATCCTTCGTCATCCAGCTGCTGCCGCCGTCGCCAAGGCCAACGAGAGACCGCCGAAGCCACCGCCAGTCACCGCATGAGCTGCCACACCTCTCCTTCGCCCTTTCCAACTCGAACCAGCACCGGATCCACCTTCCTTCGACCCCAAAACAGTAGCTGGAAAATGGGTAGTCCAGCTCGGTCTTAGCCCGTTTTGGTCGGCTTCCCGACCCCGGATGCTCGGCTCACCTTGAGGAAAGTCGATCCCTATTGCGTCCCCATTGTTTGAAACCGCTCGGCTCGCTAATCGGGTGAGTTTAGCTCACTAATTTTGATTAGCGAGTTAATTATGCTTAGGGTGTTCTTAGTTTAAGCTAAGTAAGCTTAGGTGGTTAGTTTAGTTTATTTAATTGTGAATTAGATTAAGAGGTTGGTTTAATTTAAAGTATGTTTAGTTAAGGTTAAATTGTTGTTTATATTAGTATAATGATGATTTGACATAAATGAATTACTTTTGGATTAAATAAATATTTCGAAATTGTTTAATAATTTAATAATATTTTTTTATTATTCGAAATTATTAAAATATTAGTATTTAATTAATTTCGGAATAAAATTAATTATTTAATAAATTTCGAAAATTATTTCGGGACCTTATTTTCTCATAATTTCATGCTGATCGCTGCTGTGTAGTCAGATTATTAATTTGATGAGTGGATATCACAAATTGAGTGATGAATTGTGCAATTGATTGCTGAATTGTGAAAATGAGTGGTGATTGTAAAAAGTATATAATTTCTTCAGAAAATCCCGAGTGTCGGATTTGACACCGAAAATGAATTTTAAGTATTATATCAAGCAGTGGGGTTTGAAAAAGGATGGTGTTAGTTTTTCTGGTTCGAATTTGATCGTGTATCCACACACACAACTACTTTCTCAGATATTTTTAATATGAAGAAAAGTGGCCGAGATTACTATTTTAATTAAAGGCACTAATTGAAAGGCAAAGTGTCCTGGGCCAAATATGAATTGGTTGTATGATAATTAAGAGGAATTTGTCCTGAGCTGTTGAGCTGGACTTGCCCCTATATGGGATGCCCACGTAGTGGTTGAGGGTCGCAGTTGATTTTGGGCCCATGCTCCTTCAAGAACGCCGTCGAGGTACTGACGATGCCGTGCTCCAAGGTGGGGAGATGATGCCTAGCTATATGCCAGTAGATAGCCGAACTGCGAGTAGGCTATGCCCTCTTGTGGCAGTGAATAACAATTGGATCGCATGCTGAGTGCTATTGACGGGTCGGATTATGGGACGGAATCGTGTGGCATGGTATGAGACGTGTCATAACGATTTGGTCTTATAATCCGGACTCTTGTGGTCGTTCGAAATGATATTGTTGGCGTTCCAGTGGTTTAAATTCCTATTACTATATATGATTGAGTGATTTGAATTGTGCTAACCTGCAAGAAGGAATTAAGGCGAGGTAAGTTCTCTATGTAGTATGGTTAGGCCACCATTGGGCGTATTTTCTTTCTAATAGGGGTTTAGGGGGTTGAACTTGCTGAGACAATATCTCACTCCATTGTGGGCCAAAATTTCAAGATTGTAGATGGTGGAACCCCCGGAGGCTGATCAATCAGAAGTGGGATCGAAGAACGAGTCAGTCTAGTGGTCATAGGAGTGATCCATTTTGTAGACTGCCCCTTTTTGGTATATGTGTAAACCCTAGTGTGGTTATCTTTGAAAGCATGTTTGTTTATGAATGAGTTGGTTTCATGCTTTCCTATCCCGAGAGTTTTTGTCAAGGGTTTTATAATATGTTCCACTTGCACAATAATAAATGAATGGGGTCGGCGACACTACCTAGGAATGTCGCATTTGCATGACCATGGTGGAATGTTGGTGCACTTAAGGTTCGGGGCGTGACAAAGAGCCCATAACAGCACCATCTAAGAAGAGAAGAGTACTCATCTTGCAGGAAGAAGAAGATGAAGATGACATTCCAATCTCTGCTTTTGCCTTGAAGAATTTATAGGGTTTTGTTCCAGAGACAAAGGATCGAGAGAATCGAGACAAAAAGGGAATAGAGTAGAGAAATGAAGAAAGAGAAGCGATGAAGAAAGAAGAAGAAGAAGAAAGAACGAGAAGAAGAAGAGGGAATAAGAGAACAAGCAAAAGGAGAAGGTCATGATGATTCTCATGTAGAGGAAGAAGGACAAGATCATCAAGAGGAAGAGCAAGAGTATTTTTCTCCACCTGAAGGCACTGAAACAGGGGGAGCTGCTGATAAAAGAGGTACTCCTTCACTTACTTTTACCAATGATGATGTTAGTCGTTCTCCTGCCGATCTAGAGGATGTGTATGCCTCTCAATTTCCTGAATATGGTAATGAGGCTTTATCTCCAAGTTTGGATATTCGTGCTAAAATTCCATCATCCGCCAACACTCCAGTAACTGATCATGCTGAAGCAAGTACTCAAACTGACAATTCAGCAGACTTTGAAAGACTACTTGAACTTCTTCTAGAGATCAAAGGTCAGGTTTATGAGTTGGGATGTGAAATTTAGACCATGCAGAATGCTCATCAAGCCACTTCAGTTTCTTTGCACGACCAAATTCAAGCCCTTAATCTCCAAGTTCAAGTAAACACAAAGGGTGAGGATATAGCGCAACTGAAGGAGGATCTGAGTAAGTTGGAGGAGATTGTCAAGTCTATGGGGGATTTCCAGCTCGTTCGCATTCCCAAGCAATCTTAATTTTATCCATTTCTCTTTATGTTCTCCAGTTTTTGCTGTTGACAAAAATGGGAAGAAGTTTGATGCAGATTTGACTTTTGGTTTGGATTTTTGGATTTTTGACTTATTTTTTACTTATCTTTTGTTTAGACTGGTTTGGACTGATTGGACTGTTTGATTTGATCTTTTGATACTTGCAATAACTTAGGCCATGTTAATGATTATGGAAATGATAGTTGTTTTATAGGACTAACACGTATTCTATGGTTGCAGAATTGCTACTATCCTTATCCTAATCTACTTATCTTTTATGAAATATCTTGGTGAGCTTAAGTGTTATTTTGCAGGACAAAAGTGTTCAAATCTGCGGGAAAGTATTGTCACCATAAAAAAGAGGGAGATTGTTGGAGAAAACTTCTTTATTTGTTTTGAAGTTGATAAAACATTTCCATCAGTCTAGTGTGAAGACTTGTGGACTCTATCGTCAAAATTTGAAAACCTCCAGACTCAAGATTTATAGTCTACCCTCACTGATAGTTTCCAGACCGACGAAGAAAAGGTTTATCTGATGAAGAAGACTTATCAAGATACGAGTATATCTTTAAGGATTTGGTTTGTACGGTTGAATAAGATCTCACGGCTGGAGATAGCATCACATGATCAGTTATTCATATTGAAATCAATTCGAGTAATTAGATATGTTAATTGGTGAAGTATACTTGGAAGGTTCTACTTATGGAAACCTAGATCTTGATTGTATGGGCGAGCAGGATTGGTGGGCTATCATCACATTCCTTAAGTAACTCGAGATCTTCCTAATTGATTCTATCCAATGGGTAAATTGGAAAAACTCCTTTGGAATGTGCCAACGGTTATAAAGGCATGGAGGAATATATAAGGAAGATGCTCAAGTTATTCGAGAGTGTGCGTGAAAGAAAAATTCCAAAGTCTGAAGCTCTTAGTTCTTTGCCATTTCAATTGCTGAGCTTAAGTTGTACTCAAAAGAGAGATTAAATACTTATGAGACCTTGAGGAAGTGTGGGAGAGGTTCTACACTGTGGAATCAAGGACGTGATGCTGTAAAATCTCTTTTGGTTCTTAGTGAAATCCAACAGTAGGTTGTTAGTGCGGGAGAGTGGACATAGGCTTAGTCTAAGCCAAACCACTATAAACTTTGTGTTTCGATTCTCTTTCCCTAAACTCTTTACTTTAATTCGTAGTTTTATATAACTGTTTACGATCTTTTACATCTTCAGTCTATTGTCCTTAAAAGACGAATTAATTTGTTAAGTCTTGCAAAAACTTCTCTAACACCTATTCACCCCCCCTCTAGGTGTTCTTACTAGCCCTATCAGTTATTGGGCGAACGAGAGGAGCCAGATGAGCATTCAAAGTCTTCGATTTCAACCCCCAATTCATACCATTTCATTGACTTGTTTGCTGCTGTCACAAACTTATGAATAGATGCATTTGCTTAGAATGGAGGGAATAACATCAAACCTTCTTATCAACCACACAAGCCCTTCATCTTATCTCACCACGGAGGGACTTTATGTGAAGGGGACCATCATATGTTGCTATGCGATACCCTTTGGTTTGCAAATTTTTGGACTAATTATTGGTGGACTCAAAGTCTTCCGTGCAAATACAATTCTATTTGTCAATTTTGGTTGAATAGTCTTAATCTCTCTAAAGCATTATATCATGGAAATTACATTCCTCATCAGTGACCAAAGGGAAATGTTCTCAAATCATGCATTCAAAGGGAAAATAGTGCTAATATCACAAAAAAACAAGTCCAACCCAGAGTAGTTATTGGGCGAACGAGAAAAGTCAGATGAGCATTCAAAGTCTTCGATTTCAACCCCCAATTCATACCATTTCATTGACTTGTTTGCTAGTGTCACAAACTTATGAATGGATGCATTTGCTTAGAATGGAGGAAATAACATCAAACCTTCTTATCAACCACACAAGCCCTTCATCTTATCTTTACCATGGAGGGACTTTCTATGAAGGGGACCATCATATGTTGCTATGTGACACCCTTTGGTTTACAAATTTTTGGACTAATTATTGGTTGACTCAAAGTCTTCCGTGCAAATACAAATCTATTTGTCAATTTTGGTTGAACAGTCTTAATCTCTCCAAAGCATTACATCATGGAAATTACATTCCTCATCAGTAACCAAAGGGAAATGTTCTCAAATCATGCATTCAAAGGAAAAACAATGCTAATATCACAAAGAAACAAGTCTAACCCAGCAGTTATTGGGTGAATGAGAGGCGCCAAATGAGCATTCAAAATATTTGATTTCGACCCCAGTTTATACCATTTCATTGACTTGTTTGTTGCTTTCAACTTATGAATGGATACATTTGCTTGGAATGGAGGGAATAACATCAAACCTTCTTACCAACCACACAAGCCCTTTATCTCATCTTCCCACTGAGGGAATTCTTTTGAAGGGGACCATTAGATGTTGCTATGCGACACCCTTTGGTTTGCAAATTTTTGGACTAACTGTTGGTTGACCCAAAGTCTTCCGTGCAAATACAAATCTATTGGTCAATTTTGGCATGCTTGCTTACCCCTACACACCAAGCACCCTGCTTCCCCAGTAGCATTGCTCTGAACACAGTTAGAAAAACAGATTTGAGAACAAAATAGGATTTAACTTACCCGCTATCTTTGATCATACATCTAACTAGAATCTCTATATACATAAAGAATTCTGTTTTAAAGTTTATAAGGTCTTTTATTTTTTATACATTGGTTAGATATTTATTACCAAATATCCATGAGAATAAGAGATTTGCTAGAATTTGATTACAAAAATACATAAATCTATTACTTCTTGCAGAGTGATTAGAGATGTATTACCAAAATAAGCATAAAAATTATAGAGTTGCCAGGGTAAGAGATTTTATAAAGTGAACATAAAAATAATTGCTACACAAAACTCACACTTGAGAGTGCCATGTGGCATATGGCTTTTGTGTATTTATCTTCTTCTTTTTTTTATATATATATTAATAGTTACTTAGCCAGGAAAAAAAAAAGAATAGCTACTTCTAAGTTCAAATTTTCGTTGATGAAAATTGTTTAGAGTAGTATTTCTAAGATAAATGTCTCGTTTTTATTCTATAAATTTATTTTAGACCTCGATGGTGCCAACAATGTAGTTTTTCTCTAATTGCCATTTGTTTCGGCAATATAAAAAGAACGAGCGGCGAGAAATTATTAGGATGCAACACAAACGTCTAATTGCTTATAGACAATCACCTCTATTCTACCTCTATTCTCACTCTCAATAAGCAAGATTGATCATAACTCTTAACAGTCATAATTTCTCCAACGACACTACATAAAGTCACATTCCTCATGAGTGACCAAAGGAAGTATTCACAGGTCATAAATTCAAAGTGGAAACGGCACTAACACCGCAAACAGAAAGGTCCAACGCAAAGTAATTGCTGGGTGAATGAGAGGGGCCCAAATGAGCAACCAAAGTCTTCAATTTCAATGCTCGATTCATAACATTTCATGGACTTGTTTGCTGCTATCACAACTTACGAATGGATACTATTGGTCTAGAATGGAGGGAATAACCTCAAATCATTTCTTAACCATACAAGCTCCTAAGGATTTTTGTGAAGTGGATCATCAAGATGTTGCTACATCATCCGTTGGGTATGCAATTTTTTGACTAACTGTGCGGCCCAAGTCTTCCATGCAAGCGACAGATCTACTGGCCGAATTTCCAGTCAATCAATCAATTGTCGATTTGGGTACACATTACGGCACTGCACAAAGTCATGTGCATGCACCTAAAGATTCAAATGGATTTCACAGACTTCTGCGTGTTACATCACTAGCAAAGTCATCGATTTGACGCATTGTAGCATGAGATGAGGTGTGTTCATGCCCTCAGGCACCAAGCACCGCCTATAAAATCTGCTTCACTCTCTCAAACTCTGCTCATCATAACAAAGTTGTCTCTGGTTGGAACGAAATGGCTTCCTGGTCGTGCTTCTACATGTCCATACACTAGCTTTTCTTGTACTTGTGGTCACATCCTATTGGTGCTCACAATCTCTCTCGTTCTGTGAAACATCTTTGTCTCAAGGATGAAATGTACGCCTTGCTGCAGTTTAAAGAGAGATACGACATTGCCAATGTTTCCTGTGATCCTCTCGCTCGTCCCAAGACTCTATCCTGGCAAAACAGTCAGGATTGCTGCTCCTGGGATGGGATCGAGTGCGATGAGAACACAGGCCATGTAATTGTTCTCAACCTAGAAAGTAGTCTTCTCTATGGTTCCATTGACAACAACAGTACTCTCTTCCAGCTTGTTCATCTTAAAAAGCTCAATCTCAACGATAATGACTTCAACTTCTCTCAGATACCATCCCGAGTTGGAGATCTGTCGAGATTGACTCATCTTGATCTCTCTCATTCTTTATTTTCCGGGCAAGTCCCATCAGAAATCTTCAAGCTGACAAGGTTGGTGTACCTTAACCTATGCTATAATTGGGATCCACATTTTCCTCTACTTTCGTTAAAAATGAAAGCGCCAGGCCTGAGAAGTATAGCTCAAAATCTAACCAGCCTGGAAGAACTTTTCCTAAGTAGAATCCGCATGTCGTCTGAAGTGCCCATCACTCTGGCAAATCTATCTTCCCTTAGAAGTCTTGACATCTATGGGTGTGACCTGCATGGGCCATTTCCGTCTGCCATTTTTCATTTACCAAAGCTGCAACTTCTCACGGTAGGTGACAATAATGCTCTCACAGGCAGCTTGCCTGACTTTAACTCTAGTAGTCCTCTTGAAGAGTTGGATCTGTCTGGCATGTGCTTTTCTGGAGAGCTATCCTCTTCAATCGAAGTACTTCCTTCCTTGAGCTCTCTCGATGTAAGTGGTTGTAACTTCTCAGGATCCATCCCGGCTTCATTTGCTAATCTTAGCAACCTCGAATACCTAGGTGTCAGTAGGAACCCATTCCAAGCCCAGTCCATTTCCTATTTGTCTTGGGTTTGGAAGATGAAAAAGCTCACCGGTTTTGGCCTCGGTCACATCAATTTATATGGCGAGATCCCACCTTCAATCAGAAACTTGTCTCAGCTTAATCTATTACGCTTTCCTGGCAACCAATTAAGCGGTACCATCCCATCTCAAGTCATGAACCTTACTCAACTGGAAGTGCTTGACCTCAAAGGCAATAAATTCCATGGCGAGATACCTTCATCAATCTATCAACTCCAAAATCTCAAAGCCCTCGTCCTTGCAGAAAACAACTTCAGCGGTACTGTTGAACTAGACAACTTTCTCAAGCTCAAACAATTGCACATGTTGATCCTATCATCTAACAGGTTATCATGCCACACGAGTAGCATGAATGCTATTCTTCCTCAGCTTCGGGCCCTAGGACTGGCATCATGCAATTTGAGTAAGTTTCCGGCATTCTTACAAAACCAAAAGAGAATGATTTGGTTGGACTTGTCGGATAACAACATTAGGGGAGAAGTTCCCTTTTGGGTGTGGAACGGAAGTTTTAATAGGATGCAGTACCTGAATCTCTCTCGTAACTTCTTAACTGGTATTGATGGATATTACCCGATCAATCCTTTATATATGGACATAATCGACCTATCTAATAACATGCTGAAAGGACCACCCCCTGAAGCACCCCCGTCGATAGAGTCCTATATAGTATCCAACAATAGCCTGACAGGAGCATTGCCACCATGGATATGCAATTTGAGTTCAGTAATCACACTAGACTTGTCTTCTAACAATTTGACTGGTGTGCTTCCAGCCTGTTTGGGCAATATCAGCGAATCTCTCATGATATTGAACCTAAAAGGCAATAATTTCCATGGAAGTATCCCTGAGCTATTGGTGACACGGACACAACTAACCATGCTTGATTTGAGTGACAACCAATTACATGGCAAGTTACCGAGGTCCTTGGTCGATTGCAAAATGCTCGAGTTTATCAACTTTGCGAAAAATCTTATTGTGGACACCTTCCCGTCATGGTTGGGATCTCTACCGGAGCTTCATGTCCTTATTTTGCGATCCAATAAATTCCACGGGATCATAGAGAGGCCTAAATCTAGTTATACATTCCTTAAGCTACAGATACTTGACCTCTCTATTAATGCATTTGCTGGTAAGTTGCCCATGGATTTCTTTCAATCTTGGAATGCCATGAAATCCAATACGGGAAACTTTACGTACATGCAAAAAGACCTATGGCAAAGACCATACCTTGCGTTCACCTACTATGGCGATTACGATTTCTCCATGACAGTGATTTACAAAGGGCTTGAATGGTATTACCCAAAGATCTCAAAAGTCTTCACAGTCATCGATCTCTCCAGCAATTCGTTCGAAGGAGAGATCCCTGGTGTCATAGGAGATCTCAAGGTACTACAAGGACTGAATCTTTCCAACAATTTTCTTATTGGTCACATCCCACCATCGTTGGGGAATCTCACGGCGCTTGAGTCATTGGACCTTTCTCGAAACAAACTCATGGGACAAATCCCCCAGGAGCTAACAGAACTCGGGTTCCTTTCTTTCTTGAATGTCTCTTACAACAATCTGACCGGGTCTGTGCCTAGAGGGAAACAATTCGATACTTTTTCAAACGATTCTTTTGAAGGAAACTCAGGACTATGTGGGGAATTCATATCCACGAAATGTCGAGATTCAGCGGATAAGTCGGGACAACCTTCAACCTACCAAGAAGAAGACTTGGGATCACCAATTGAACTCAATTGGAAGATTGTTCTTATGGGGTATGGGAGTGGCTTAGTGATTGGAGTGGTCATCGGAAATGCATTCATCTCTTGGAAACATGATTGGTTTGAAGGAAACACCAAGAGAAGGCGACAACCTAGTCAGAGGCAGCCAAGGAGAGGTAGGAACTCTTGGTCAGGCAAGGTTTTTAATTTATGCAGATATTAGAACTTCCTTAAAAACTGAGTTGGGTATATCCCTTATTTTCTTAAATGTACTTGCTTCTTCGTATTATCTTTATAGTTATTTATGTCAAACTTCGTTTTCTTAAGCTAATCTCTCGTCACATCTATTTATAAAGCCATTGTCAACTTGTAAACCTAGCTCATGTGCGTCTTTTCCTATCAATGTTCTGGCAAGAGTACTACAATCGAACACTATCCGAATTGCCACAAGGATTTTTTTTTTTTTTTTTTTTGTCCTGGGTTCACATCACTTGCTGAAACCCGTTTAAGAGTTCTAGTAAAACAATCGAGGGTACATTGTTCTCATAACTTTATGCAAACTAGACTCTTATCCGCACCTCGATCATTTGCTTTAGTTGTTTGTCACCTCCCAAATTATACAAACAACAGTTGTATTGACATTTGAAACAAAATCTGCATTTGGAGATTGATTGGACAAGAACCGTGATGAATAATTCTCGTGAAAAATATTTATGTCACTTTTGCTTATCGGATCTTCTTTTATGTTTGTGCGGTAAAATATCAAATTCTCTCTCATAAAGCAGCATATCATGTCAAGAACCAACAGGGCGCAGGAGAATTTCCTAAAGTTCTTACCATGCTTGCTAATCATGTACTTGGTGAATGTCATTTGATTTATCTATTTAAACTTTTCTTTTTTTCTCAAAGAATGATCATTTGATATGTTGAATTATTGTTGGCACCTGAATTTTTGCCGAAAAGTCAAGTTTCAGTCTTTGTAAAACCAAGAAAAATAATAATAAATCAACAAACGACAGAGTCCAATTCGGCCGTTTATGCGAGGACCTAAACCCATTTGCCTGAGCCCATCTATTAAGTCTAAGTCGCTCACTTCAGCCCGGTCCACTAACCCAGACCACTAGCCAAGCCCATCAGGAATTTGGCTACCCATCAGCCTAGCCCATGAAGCCCAAATTTAAAGTCGCATTAAGCAACTTCTGCAGAGGCCCAGATTTGCAAGTTTAAGTGGGAGCCCACAAAGCCCGTGAGAGTTTGGCCCATAAAGCGCGCACGTACAGGAACTGAGAAGAGCGAAGGAATTCTGGCAAGGGGACGTTGGCAAAAGAACCGGCTCTCCCTCCAGCTTCCTCTCTCATCCAACTGACTTTGGTGATTCCTTCTCTCTAGAATCCAATTCCAGAGAATTCGTACTCGATTCTTCTTCTCTGGACATCGCTCGCAGTTGCCGCCTTCGATGGTCGCTTCAATCCATCTCCACAGCCATGAGAAAAAGGCTCTGTTCGTCTTGTTCTCAGTCATTGTCGCTGAAGAGCTTGAGCCGCGGTTCGCCATTTACTCTTTCGCTGATTCCCGCCTTCAAATTTTGCTTCTGTGACTGTTTTGCTCTGGTTCAATCGATAATTATTGCAGGTAAACATTCTTACTTAACGAACCATATCTGCTCTGTTTATGCTTAAAAACAGAGGCCGCGAATCCTACATACTGCTTGCGTATAGATCTTATGTAGCCGAGCTTCCGCTAGCGATTTGAACTCATCGTGTTTTGGTGATGATATGGAGACAAATTCTTGGCATGTTCCTGCGTTTAGATCTTTAGATTAAATTGTCTACCATGTGTTCAACAATTTTTGAGTGAAGCCGCGTGTGAAATTGATTAAAATCCTTGCGTATTGACGTTTGGTTGATTCTTACGTGTTCAGACTGAGACGTCTGTGTTTGATCCTCTCATTGCACCATTGAATTGACCTGCTGTGATGCTCCGCTCGAGACGTTGCCTGCTGTGTCTTTGCTTATTTTCAACCTCTGTTTCAGTCCATTTCATTAGTCCTGTTATCAAACCTAAATTTATGCCGATTGATCTTTAGAGGTGGTTAGGAATCACCTATATGAAAATTGATAGAACAATTAAATATTAAACATCGTCTTCATCTAAAAGCTTAACGTTTAGAATAATGGACAGTGGTCTCATAAAATCTCCAAAAAAAAAAAAAAAAAAAAAAAAGCTGATTGGCTAGGAAGTTCAACGGAAATGAAAGAGGGAATGATGGAGGCTTGAAGAAGTGGAGAGTTTTGTGATTTTGCAATTGAGTAACAGTTTCTGAATGTTTGCAAAACAAAAGAAAAGAAGTGGAACGGTAGCAGATTCATGATGAAGAAGAAGAATAACTCGTGCTTTGTGGCGTGACGGCGCTGAACTAAGCAAGAAACGAAAGGAAATAAAATAGTATATTAAATTAAATAAATAAAAACGAAAAATAAATGCGGAATGAAAACGATTGGAAAGTGTGAGTCCTAGCTAGACGGTTGCATCTTAGAAATAGTTTTGGCTGAATTACATTTGATTTGAATTCATCTAGTTTAAGAGTCATTGTCTTCAGATTTCAAAACAATTTGAATTTTTAGCTTGTATTTTCTTTTAGATTAACAGACAAAAAAAACAATAACAAAGAAAAGGATAAAATGAAAAATCTCATTTAGCGGTCATTTTGTCGATTTCCGTCTTTAATATTGTCAGTGTAATTCTCTTTAGTTGAAATTAGACTTTGATTCTGATTTTGAAAATTAGCTCACGGTGGTCATGCCCGGATCAATAATAAGATAATATATATTCTTTACCCGGCTCATATCAAGTTATTTTACTGCACTTCACCTTTTTTGTCAATTCTTTTACCGCATTTGAGTAAAGTGAGGTATTAGTTCATGGCGATCACGTTTAGGGACTTAATAACAAGGCCATGTAACTTTTTTGTCAGACTAATATTAATTGGGTTGATACCACAAAGAACTCAAAATCAGTACATTTGTAATAAATTTATTCGAAATTAATTTTTTTTAAAAACACCCTAGTCAAATAAAAGCGCTAGGCAAATCAATGGCTAATATTTTCATTGTTTGAAGCTAGAAGTATCTTAAAGAATGGCCCACCTTTTGGCAATGATTTTTATGGACGCGATGAGTAAGATTAAAGACGACGAGTTAAACTAATCCGCTAACTTATTTGTCCATCAATTTAGAAACGCACCATAAATCCCTAATGAGACCTAGGGGAAAAATGACATTCCATCAGGCCGATTCCCACCACCACCGGAAAATGAAAAAGACCTCAGGCGACGGAAATGCCCGTCGCTAAAGTGTAAAATCTTGTTCCCGTCTCTGGCTAGGGACGGGAAAGGGACTAAATGGAACCGCTCCGGAGCATGAGCATGCTTTTTTGTCATATAAATAGTAAAAAGAGCATCTTTATCTTATAGTTACCGTATCCATTGAAATTGTGCAAAGATTCATGATCTATTATTCACTCTCAAAGCGTTTTAATTGCGCCAAGAATTCACGTTTTAGAATGAATAACAAGAAAAATTTTGTAAAGGTTTGGACATAGAGAAATGACCCATCCAGTCGTTTCGATGTGTATATTTCTACACAATGCGTGAAGAATTTTTTTGTTGTTTGTGAGATCTTGTCTTGAATGGTCCCACTAACAGGGGATATGCATGGTGCAACGTTGTACCATGCAATCTTTTCTTAAAAGTTAATTTCTTCAATCGAAAATAACGTAACATTGTAAAGTCAAAAAGAAGTCGAATTGCTTCACCTTTTATGCTTTGTTAAGACAGAACTTTGTGTAATTACATGATAAAATGGGGTACCGAATACACCATAGCAAACAGTTTGCTCTGTTTTTACTTAACTAGACAATATGAACAGAACGACCAAGCCTAAGGAAAAGTAGATGCATCATTGAATTGCCTATGGATGATTGAGCGCCGGTTATGATAGATGATGTGCGGCAAGTACTAAAAATTTGCTCTGGTGTGCAATGATATAATATTCTTATGAGTATAAATTATCTTCAACGGGTCTCCTTGAGCACATAATTTATCTCGACACAAAGTTGAGACCGATAGAACAAGAAGAAATGCATGACTGGCTATTTATTCCTTAAATTGTGTTCAAATGATTCAAAACATCTCAAGTTTTGTTCCTTTGGTCACAGCAATGCAAGCTTGGTTGTGCCTTTGTCGACATGCTGGGACTTCATTAGTTTCCTGTAACAAACGGACTTCCGTAATATTGCAAAATACAACCAATTGTACTTTGAAATTAAGTTATTTTCCTAGATATGGATGGTGCCAACGACATTATACTTTTGTCTATGGTTTCTATCCATTTCAGCATAAACAAACCCAACAGTAGGAAAATAGTAGGCAGCAATGTTAGGCTAATGCACAATCCAGACAACTGTGATTGTCTGGGAGCAATAATCTGCACAAGACGAACCAATTCCATCTCTATCTCCCTCTTAATAAGGGAGACTTCTCAAAATTTTAAACAATCTTAATTTCTTAGAATGCATTACACAACAGAAATTACATTCGTTAGAAGTGACCAAAGAAAATGTTCACTCATCGTAATTCTAAGTGAAAATAGCATTAATATGACAAACAAAAAGGTCCCACACAGCACAACCGTCGAGTGAATGAAAGGGGCCAGATGGGCAACTAAAGTCTTCAATTTCGACCCTCAAATCGTACCATTTGCCACTATTCTATCAAGCAACCAAAGTCTTCAATTTTTGACCCTCAAATTGCACCATATGCCACTATCCACTGTCCACTTTCCTAATGAGCAACTAAAATCTTCAATTTCGACCCTCAAATCGTATCATTTGCCAGTGTCCACTGTCCTAATGAGCAACCAGAGTCTTCAATTTCGACTCTCAAACCATACCATTTGCCATTGTCAACTGTCCTAAAGAGCAATCAAAGTCTTCAATTTCGACCCTCATATCGTACCATTTGCTACCGTTCACTGTCCTAACAAGCAACCAAAGTCTTCAATTTCGACTCTCAAATCGTACTATTTACCAATGTCCATTGTCCTAACGAACAACCAAAATCTTCAATTTCGACTCTCAAATCGTACCATTTCATAGACTTTTTGCCATTGCCTTAATGAGCAACCAAAGTCTTCAATTTTGACCCTCAAATCGTTCCATTTCATGGACTTCTTAAAAGTTAATTTCTATGTTATATATATAAGGCCATTATTAACTTGTAAAACAAGCTTAGGTGCACCTTTTCTCTTTATATCAATGTCCTAGCAAAAGTACTCCTACTGAACACTTGATTCTAAATCGCCACAGAGATTCATCTTCACCCAGGGTTCACATCACGAGCTGATACCTGATTACAAATTCCAGTTAAACGATCAATAACAAGATTACGGTGCTCTCATGACTTAACGCAATTTAGTAGGCTCTAATCCGACCTTTGAAGTGACATTTAAGACACAATTCGCATACCAGAACTGTACCAAACGATTCCCATGAAAAAACATTCTGCCGGCATAATCTCCGCCTCTCTCCTCCTCCTTGTTTATGGGGATGATTTCCCATCTCTATCGTCATCTGCCGCCCCGCGTATCTTCGAGCTCCAAGCCTGCGACGCGATGATCTCTTGGGATCGAGAGTCGTTCGAGGAAGTCGACGAGAAGCTCCCAGTTGAGCACAATTCCCTCCCCACCGCTCGCGTTAACAGAGCAGAAGCAGAGTCTGCAAGAACCCAACAAAACCCTCGCAACCACAATCACAAGAGCAGCCATGGCTGATTTCTCCTACCTTTCCAACACCGACGACTCCGCGGTGAGGTGACTCCACGGTGGAAGACCTCATTTCCCAGACCAAGGACCACGTCCTGGAGCCAAATCGCCGCCATCAACTGCTCCTCGGAGAACGCAATTTTCCCGCCGCCAAAGCGGAATCCAGACGAGAAATCGCGTTGGAAGTCCACCACGAAGTACGATCCAGACTCTTCACTGATGGATTATTCCGATTCGTGGAGGAGGACGAGGTACTGTCGGATTTGGGGGCTGTCTCCGCTAAAGAGCAGGAGAAAAGTTGCTGAAGAAGGCAACGGAGGAACGGAGAAGATCGCGAGGATGGCGAATCAAATGGAGGTGTAGGCTGTAAATTACTCTTACTCGAATCTTTTCGTTTGTTTGCGCTTCCGCGTTAGTCGTAACATGATTTGTTGCACTCTTGGAAGATGTGCTCTTAGATATCAGTATACTTCATTACTGAATAGTAGTGATTACAATCTCGGCCATATGTTTTGGTTTCAATATAACGAGCAACTTTTTCACATCACCATGATTCGGGAACAAAAATTAAACCATAGATGCCAGCAAACTGCTTGGGTACGGCCTAACTAGGTCGATTTTGAATTTCTCGTCAAAATCTTTAAATACCATTACTTCTATGTTTTGAAAGAGGAAATGAGGGTGAACTGTCATTAAGAGGAAATGAGTGGTTTGGCAAAACCACCGCTAAATCGAATGATCTGGTTGATATTCAGGCTGAGCTGTGTGGAACTTTCATGCATCTCTCAAATCTCAACTAGGTAGACTGGTCTTCTTAGGCTCTAAACCTGGTGATTTTACTCATGCTAATGCTTGGAGCTTAACTAGGGAGAAAAAGGCCAAGGTAACTTGGCATAGGCTAATTTGGTTTAATCTTAATGTGCTGACATTTTGCTTTGTATCTTGGCTTGCTATCCTTACCAAGTTGCAGCAGACTGGGGATAGATTGTGCAAATGGCAGAATGTGAATGATATTTGTGTCCTCTGTGGATTGAAGCCCGAATCAACGGGACATTTGTTCTTTGAATGTTCTTTCTCTTCTGAAAAATGAAGCAGGCTTTTGCAGCTATGTGGTGTGGGTGGTTTTGTTGGCGATTGTGATGCTGAGTTTATGTGGGTGTTGCAGACATCAAAGGGGAGATCTCTGGAAAGTCTTATTAAAAGTGGCAAGGAACGGTGTCATTTATTTCTCATGGGAAGAAAGAAATGCTATAGTTCACAATGGGGGAGTTGCGTGTGCTGAAAAGGTCTGCGAGAGTATCTTGTTTGTGGTAAGGTTGCCGAGCAAATTCTTCTTCTTCTTTTTTTCTTTTTTTTTAAAGGTACCTTTTTTCACTGAGACATAACAAAACGTCATATAGCCAAGAAAGAAATCACATTACACCGTGTTTTTGTGCTTAGTTAAAAGATAAAACGGGCCCGTTTGGTTCAACTTTGGGGAAATGCAAAGCTCTTTCCCCAAGTATCTTTGAGTGAATGGGCATTTCGTGAAGGCAAATATGTTTGGAAACTCATTTTGTGTGTATATTTTGCAAAGTAACTTTGAGGTGAAAAGAAAAAGGAAAAAATGAAAAGAAAAGGGAGGAGGAGATGCAGCTGCGTGTGGAGAAGGGAAAATGGTGGGGGAGCGGCTGGTGGCGGTGGTGCTAGTGAGGAGGCGGCTGGTGGTAGCGGTGGTGGCAATGGGGAAGGGGGAGGCAGCTCGCCGAGGTCGGCGACCTCAAGCGACGCCTTGGGTCGCGCAACCTAGCCACCCGAGACTACGAGACCTTAGGCGCAACCCGGCCTCGAGCAACGTCGCCCGAGGTCGAGCGACCCAAGCGACGCCGCCGGAGGTCGCGCGGCCTCGGCGACATCGCCCGAGGTCGAGCGACCCAAGCGACGCCACCCGAGGTCGCACGAGCGACCGCCCGAGGTCGAGCGACCCGGGCGATGCCCAAGGTCGCTTGGCCTCGCTTGAGGTCGTGCGACCTCAGGCAAGGCTTCTCGGCGACCAGATCCGCCGCCTACGGGCGAGCGCCGCCCATTGCGAAGCTCGGCCGAGCAATCCAAGGAAGAAGACAAACAATGTTTTTGAGGGCAAAAATGGAAAATATGATTATCGGTAAGGGTAATATTGGAAAGAAAAAAATTCATTAAAGCTTAGACTAGCATTTCGAAAATGCTAAAAGCCTAAAGTAGGTTTGGATGTGCTTTGGACTTTCAGCATTTTAAAGGTAGCATTTGACTAAGAACACTTCCAAATGCTGAATCAAACACCTAAAATTTTTTCCAATGGGCTTTTAGTCCCGAAAGCCCTTTGGGAATGCTGAGCCAAACGGGGTCAACGTAGTGTAACTGCACGATAGATTGCCGTACCAAAGAGACAATCACAAACAATGTGCTGTGTTTCTATTCAAATAGGCAATATGGATATAAAGATTGAGCCCAAAGCAAAGTGGATCCATCATTGAATTGCCTATGGATGATTTATGGGCTACAAAAGATTGGGAAAATTGTCCAAAAAGTCATAAACTTTTTGTACTTTTGTCAATTCATTATTAAATTTTGCAATTTTATCAATTAAGTCTTAAATATTTTCACGTTTTATCAATCAAAGTGCATTCAGCCAATTTTGGATGAATATCGCGCGAGACATTGACCATCCCACGTGACACGGTCAATGTTAGGATGGACTTTTTTTAATAATATTTAAATATTTTTTCGTTTCTTTTCCTTATTTTCTCTTATTTTCTCTTATTTTTTCCTTATTTCTTTTTTCCTTTTTCCTCCAACGGCCACTATCGGGCCTCATTGATGGCCGTGGAGGTCATCGACCTTAGGCAAGGGCAACTCTCATCAACCTCCGGTGAAGGTCACCCTTGCCTAGGCGGGCAATGACTTGAGGCGCATAGAAGGCTAGCGACCTCCGCTAGCCATCAACAAGGCCTAACGAAGGGAAAAAAAGGAAAAATAAAAAATAAAAGAATGAAAAGTGAAGAATAGGAAAAAAAAACTAGAAAAATATGTATTATTTAAAATTGTCACTGTCAGTGTCGGTTGTGCCATATAGGAATGGCTGGTGCACCGGCACCTACTTCAATAATTTGTGGCCAAAATTGGCCAAATTAACTCAATTAGCAAAATGTGAAAAATGTTTATAATTCAATTAGTAAAATTAAAAAAAAAATTGATTAAATTAGTAAAAACATAATAGGTTCAGGATTTTTTTAACAATTTTCCACCCACAAATTTCATGCTTCTTACTTCAGCAAATGACGATCGTGTTTGCTACATAGCAATGCGTGGAGATGTCAAGAAGATTAATGTGACATCCTGAATTTCTCAACCTGTTTTCTACTGAATTAATCGGGCATTTCATTGACGCGTTTATAGGGCTATTTTCAGAACCGATCACTCTTAAAATAACTAGATTGTCTGGGTAAGTAATTAAGAAATTTTAGGGCAATAAACTTGAGAATTCGATTAGGATTCGGCTTATCGACCGTGCTCATCTTTAGAGTCCATTGCAGACTGAGTTAAAAATCGATTTAAGACCAGAGATAGGTCTGGTCGACTGAGATGTGTGGCCGATCGTGGATGACTCCACTAAATTGGAAAATTCTCGTCGACCGACACTAATCTGATTTTACTATCGTTTTGGTGCCCTGTGTCCGTATTTGAACCCTCGAGATTTTCACAACAATCGAGAGTCGCCATTGAATCGAATGGGTTCATAGTGGTTCGAAGAAAATCGACCACGGGTCATTTGCCTTAAAAAGTTCTGAAAACTACCCAATAGTCTAGGTTACACTAAAAACGCGCCGAATGAAAATTAACCGCCAATTTGAGTCTGATTTCAGAAATTGAAATTTCGGTCATGTCACAATTAATTCTAGGAGTTTCGACTCAGTCTCAGAAAATTTTTTAGAGATTCCAAGACTTTTACGAAAAATCGTTGCGAACACCGCGAAAAATCGACATAAATTCAGATAGGCCAAATTAAAAGAAATTTGGACTTCCAGGCCGAGCCTTTGGGTGTCAGAGACTTGCAAAGGATTGTTCGGGATTTTTCTTCACCGAAATTGGATCTCAATTTGGGAAATTGAGTGATGAAGTTAAAGATCAAAATGTGAAATTCGGATTGGAAAGTGGCAGCAATTTTAGGCTTCAAATTTGATTGGTTTATAAATATTATTACAAGAAAGTATTAGAGACCAACCAAGATAAGGATAAAGAAAAAGGAGGGGGACAAGCAATTAAGGGAATGGCTTAGGTTTGTGGATTTTGGGTCCCTCCCATCGCTGTCTTCATCATCACCGCTTCTGTCTTCTTCTCAAAGTGCGACGCCTCCAACACAGCTGAAGAAGACCGAGCAAAACACTGAAAATCCCTGCAGCTGCTCCACTACCGTTCGCTTCTTCACGCTTTCAAGCTCAGCCCTCCGGTCAACACTCAGCAGCACCAAGCAACCGGCGTTGACCCAAGCATCCACATGGCCAGCAACCTTCAACCTTTGAAAGTCCCGGGTGTTGACCGAATCAGAGCCGAGCGAAGCCAGTGGTGGATCACCCTTCGCAGCTTCTCTCTCTCTATCTCTCGCGGATCGTCCCCAACAACGTTCCAGTTCGGCCACGAATCCGCATGCCCCTGCTCCACCGCTTCTTGTCGTTTGTTGATTGAAGACCTTCAACCCCTCCACGCATCCGAGTCTACTCTTGGCTCGGTCAACAGCGGCAGCAACCGAAGCTGCTTGGTTGACCGCTAAAGCCCCACCCCCGTGCACAGATCCGTCGCTAGCAACACTCTCCACCGTTTCTGTCGCTCCAGCATCGTTGAAACTCCTGCCCTCGTCCGCTTCTTCTCAACGCATGGCCTCCACCAGCGTGACTTCGTGTTCCGCCCAGCAACAACAACGAGCAGTGTCTTCAGGCTTCGACTCCAACAGCCAGCGAAGCCCACGTCTCCTCCCCACCGAGTGAAGCCACACGCGAGCTGCCCCTCTTCCATTTCGTTGCAGCATCATCCATCTTCGCGTAGAGCTACTTCGCTGAGTCAACTTCAGCTTCACGCGTCTTCACCGAGTCAATCCCATCTCCACCGTTCAAGCAGAGTCCACGAAGCAGCTTGAAGACCAGTGAAGCTGCTCCATTCGGCGTGGTCTTCTCCAGCGAGTTTTGGCCCAACAGTTGGGCCCGTGTCTTCAGCCAATCTGCATACAATTTCAGCCCAGTGAAGAAGTTAGGCCAGCCCATGTGAATGTCATCTTCAAGCCCAGCGAAGTCTCAGTCCAGTTGGGCCCCCAAGCCTGCCACTTGAAGTCTCCAGCCCACACGATTGCAACCCAATTTCAGCTCAGTCCAGTCCTAGCGGATCAAGCCCATCAGCCCGCAAAAATTTCAGAAGCCCAGTTTAGCGAAGCCCGCTTGGTTCAGTCCATTTTCAGCAGGCCCAAGCCCAAGTTAAAGGCCCGGCCCAAGCCCGCCGATGTCGTCGAAAGTCCAATTTCGACCACCGTCGCGTCACCATCGCGGTGATTCGGTCTTTGCTTTCTTATCAGTGAGTTTCTTCACTAATCCCTTATTAGTCGGTAAATTATCTTAGGGGTTGATTAGATTTAATTAAGTGCAATTAGGTGGATATATTATATTAGAGTAATTAAATTAGAGACTTATTGATGCATGTTCGGCGATTGGATAGTGTAGATAGCAAGGAAATAGGTCCTGGTATTTATTGAGCAAGTCTCGGTAATTTTCCGAGTTCATGTCGACTTCCAATTAGGCTATAACGGGCCTAAGTTGAATTTATTGCATTTATTTAATATTTTTCGTAATTATTTAATTATTTATTTATTTTCTGGAAATTAGGCTGGGATAGCCGACGACCGAAATTTTGTGCTGATTCCAATGGTGCTTTCTGTTTATTTATTCGAGTATCAGATTGTGAAATTTTAGTGAAATTGGTGAATATGAGAATTTATCCCAAAATTGGGAAAATGTCGGTACTTGAAAGGAAAGTAACTATGTGAGGTTGTAAGTTGGATTAAAGATTGCCAGGTGGGGCTGTGATGCCACCAAGTTTAGAAAATTGCCAGGTGGGGCCGTGATGCCACCAAGTCTAGAAAACTTGCCGAGTGGGGCTGTGATTCCCCTAAAAATAAATTATGCATATAGGGCCGTGATTTCGAGTCAAGAACGAAGAGTCCGGATGACCATGTGCTGGTCTTGATGACATGTAATCGACCGAGTCGATTGATCGTTAAGTCGATCTGATTGATTGGATGCTATGATTGTCAGTATTTATTATTTGAACTGACTTGCAGGAAGGAAACTGAGGCCAAGGTAAGCCCTCTGACCCATGATGTGCTTAGGCAGCCCTCAGGGCGTATTTTCTTACTAATCAGGTCTTAGGGAGTAGAACTCGCTGAGACGTGGTCTCATTAGTTATTGAATAACCATTTCAGGACCTTAAGGGGGAGCCAAGGAGGAGGAACCTAAGAAGGAGAGCACTGATGTGAAACCTGAGGAGGAGAAAGATTTTGAAGCAGAAGATGATCCAGAGAGAGATCTTGAGTACAACCCGGATGTGGATTGAGATCCCATCCCTTTTGTGAATCCTGTCTTAGTGTAGATAGGTGTGAGACAAGTATGCTGTGAATAGTATTGTAAATATACTATGAGTCATGCTGTTAGTAAAAGTGTGGTTGTGAATTTCAATATGAAAAATATGGCTTACTTTTATATCTCATTGTTTTATTGTCTGGGGATTTATAACTGCTTCCGCATGTGCATAATAAACAAAAAGGGTCGGCGATACTTAATCCTGGGATATCGCACTTAAAAAAAAAAAAAAATCGACCAAGAAGAAGGATGGGTGCGTCCTCGAGGATCGGGGCGTGACAATTAAAATAGAGGATCTCAAAAAGGTTGAGCTTTTGTGGGTCCATGTTCCCAGGTTTGTTCCCCATGGCTAGGCCCGAGACCAATGCTCGAGCCTAGTTCCCCAGCGCTCAAACTTGGGACTCCGGTTGCGCTCAAGACTTATTTTCAAATGTCTATTTTATAATTTTCTTGTAACAAACATCAGTAAATGACTTTCCTATTGTTTGGCAAATACAAACCAACATGCCTTGCAAATAAGTTACCTTCAAAAAATTTCTGGCAAAGTTCATTTTTCGATAAATAATGGAACTTGAGGTTTGAACGCACCGCCTTGGTTGAATATGGTACTGAATGTAATAAATTTGTTGTTCCTTGTGAACCGATGAGCATTGTTTGCACAATGAATGAAGGATTTTGATGTTGCTAACAACACAATTTAGTTTTCTTTGTTTTCTATTTATTTCAAAAACAGAAACAGAACGAACAAGCAATTGAAAGTGGATGCATTTTTCTATGATTGATTGAGTATGGCCAGAGAAAGTGCTAATGTTGCAAACAGAAGTCCAAGACTGATCTATCACCCCGGCAATCTAGAGGGTCTGTATGAGCAACCAAAATCTCCATTTCTTCTCTCGATTCGTCCCATTGCATAGGCTTGAACGATGTTGTCACAACTTATGAAATGCATACTCTTTGTCTAGAAAGGAGGGGAAAACTTAGTGCCGTTTTTTATAACTTACATCTCAAAAATCCATTTGGGTTGAAGGTAAACCGAGCCTAATTCTGCTTTTAGATTGCAAGATTAATACATATTTGACGTACTCTCACATCCACCTCTTAGCTTGCTCAAACAACCTCTCTTCATTACCACCTCTCTGTAATGAAACTCACTTAGAAAGGTATGTTTTGCTTTTCTGTATTTATTTTCTTGATCTGGATGGTGCCAATGACGGTATATATTTTGTTTTTGGTTTCTAGTCGTTTTCGCATAAACAAAACAAGCAATAGGAAAATATTGGGATAAGTATACTATCAGTGTCAAAAGTTGTGTACGGCGCTCACTTTGGTGCCAAAAGTTTCTGTCGGATTACTTAAGTGCCAAAAAATTTGAAAAACGATCATTTTAGTGCCAACTCCGATCAGATTGACCGGAAATCCGATGTGGCACTTTTTTATTATTTTTGAAGCTGACGTGGCTCGCCGAAGAATACGGTCAGCATCTAAACCACAAAATGACGTCGTTTGGCTTCTTTCCCTAAATCGAAACCCTAAATCCCCAAATTGAGAGAGAGAGAGAGAGAGACATGTCATCTTCTTCCCCGAAGAATAACACCAGCAGCAAACGGCAATAGTAGCAGCACCAACAACGGCACCAACGGCGGCAACGGCACACCAGTAGCAGCACCTTTGACCCCTCTTCTTCCTCCTCCTCCTCCGCCCTCACCTCCTATTCTTCCTACCACTTCTTGCTTGAGCAACAATCTCATTCTCTCCTCGCTCACCTGGTCGAGCAACTACAATGGTGGCCGAGCGACGGTGGCCGAGCGTTGGCGAGCGAACAACAGTGACCAAGCGGCGAAGAAGAAACCCTAACCCTAATTTCAATCCATGTATGAGCTATACGGCGTCGTTTTTGTGAGGATGTTCACGTATAACGGCAAAATGACGTCGTTTCTTAAAGAGGATGGAAAACAACGTCGTTTAAAAGCCGAGCAACTTTTTTAAAAATATATATATAAAAGTCACGTAATTAATCTGGCCAAAATCTCTCGCCGGTGGCACCAAAGTGATTGTTTTTTCTCCGATTTGGCACTTAAGTGATCCAACAGAAACTTTTGGCACCAAAGTGAATATCGTACACAACTTTTGGCACTACTAGTGTACTTATCCCGAAAATATTAGGATCATGTTAGGGTATTGCACCATCCAAACGCCTGTGATTGTCTGGTACCAACAATTTCCACAAGACAAAGGCCAATTCCACCTCTATTGTCCCTTTCAATAAGGGAAGATTGTTCAAACTTAATCTCTCCAAAGCATTACATCATGAAAATTACATTCCTCATCAATGACCAAAGGGAAATGTTCTCAGATCATGCATTCAAAAAGAAAATGGTGCTAATATCACAAACAAACAGGTCCAACCCAGAGCTAGGCAAACGAGAGGGACTGGATGAGCATTCAAAGTCTTCAATTTCAACCTCCAATTCGTACCATTTCATTGACTTGTTTGCTACTGTCACAACTTATGAATGGATACATTTGCTTAGAATGGAGGGAATAACATCAAATGTTCTTATCAACCACACAAACCCTTCATCTTATCTTCCCACGAAGGAAGTTTTTGTGAAGGGGACCATCGCATGTTGCTATGTGACACCCTTTGGTCTACAAATTTTTGGACTAACTATCGGTTGACCCAAAGTCTTCTGTGCAAATACAAATCTATTTGTCAATTTTGGTTGAATAGTCTTAATCTCTCCAAAGCATTACATCATGGAAATTACATTCCTCACTAATGACCAAAGGGAAATGTTCTCAGATCATGCATTCAAAGTGAAAACAGCGCTAATATCACAAACAAATAGGTCCAACCCACTAGAGCAATTATTGGGCATATGAGAGGGGCCAAATGAGCATTCAAAATCTCCAATTTCGACCCCCAATTCGTACCATTTCATTGACTTGTTTGCTACTGTCACAACTTATGAATGGATACATTTGCTTAGAATGGAGGGAATAACATCAAATGTTCTTATCAACCACACAAGCCCTTCATCTTATCTTCCCACGGAGGGAGTTTTTGTGAAGGGGACCATCGCATGTTGCTATGTGACACCCTTTGGTCTACAAATTTTTGGACTAACTGTCGGTTGACCCAAAGTCTTCCGTGCAAATACAAATCTATTTGTCAATTTTGGTTGAACAGTTTTAATCTCTCCAAAACATTACATCATAGAAATTACGTTTCTCGCTAGTGACCAAAGGGAAATATTCTCAAATCATGCATTCAAAGTGAAAACAGCGCTAATATCACAAATAAGTCCAACCCACCAGAGCAATTATTTTAGTCGGTGTTGAGAAAACTCATATCAGGTTTTGAAATTGACAAAACTTTCATTCTCTTATTCTTACTCTTACTCGTGTTATATCGTGGAATGCTATCAAAGTCTATTTTACATCAGAAGTCTTTCTCACTCTGACGAAGATACAAAGTGAACTCAAGACAAGAACGGAGATATAATCAGACTTAGGATTATTGATCGTTCAACAAGGATTCCAGTATGTGCAAGATTTCTTCTTAATATCTGGCTTTCTAGCAAAGAATCTCACTTACATTTTATAAATATATTGATGAAATCAATTACGGATTGATAAAATCAATTTCGAAGACAAGTTCATTTTTGACAAATATCTACTTATGGAAACTTAGATTCTGATTGTATGGGCAATCAGGATCAGCGAATTTTCACCTCAATCTTCAAACGGTTACAAGATTTCCTTAATTGCGATTTGGGGCTTTCTCGGCTAAAGAGCAGAAGAAACATTGCTAAAGTAGGCAATGGAGGAGCGGAGAAGATCGTGAGGATGGCGAAGCAAATGGAGGGATAGACTGTATTTTATTCTTACTCGAATCCTTTTGTTTGTTCGCGCTTCCATGTTAGTCGGAACATGATTTGTTGCTTTCTTGGCGGATGTGCCCTTAAATATCAGCATACTTGATTACTCAATAGTAGCGATGACAATCTTGGTCATATGTTTTGGTTTCAATATGGGAGCAACTTTTTCACATAACCATGATTTGGAAACAAACATTAAACCATAGATGCCGGCAAACTGCTAGGGTACAGCCTAACTAGGTCGTTTTCAAATTTCTAGTCAAAATCTTTAAATGTCATTACTTCTGTGTTTTGAAAGAGGAAATGAGCGTGAACTGGCATTAAGAGGAAATGAGTAGTTTGGCAAAGCCACTGCTAAATTAAATGATCTGGTTGAAATTTAGGCTGAGCTGTGTGAAACTTTAATGCCTCTCTCAAGTCTCAATTAGATAGAGTGGCCTTCTTAGGCTTTAAATCAGGTGGTTTCACTCAGGCTAATGCTTGGAGCTTAACTAGGGAGAAAAAGGCTAAGGTAACTTGGCATAGGCCAATTTGGTTTAATCCATATGTGCCAAGATTCGGCTTTATATCTTGGCTTGCTATTTTTACCAAGTTGCAGCAGACTGGTGATGGATTGTGTAAATGACAGAATGTGAATGGCATTTGTGTCCTCCGTGGATTGAAGCCGGAATCAAGGAGACGTTTGTTCTTTGATTGTTCTTTCTCCTCTGAAAAACGAAGTCGGAATAGTGTCATCCAAAATAAAATAAAAGTATACTCCAAATTTGAGATTTTCTTTTCTTTTCTTTTCTTTTCTTTTTCTTCTTTCTTTTTCTCTTTTTTCCCTCCATCGACCACCACTGGGCCTCGTTGATGGCCCGCAAAGGTCATCGACCTAAGGCGAAGGCCACCCTTATCAACCCCTAGCAAGGGTTGCACTTGCCTGGGCAGCAAGGGCTTGTGGCCGCGCCTGAGGCCAACGGCCTCTGCCAACTATCAACAAGGCTCGGTGAAGGGAAAAAGAAAAATAATAAAAAAAAAAGAAGAAGAAGAAGAAAAAAAAATCAAAACAAAACAAAATAAAAAATAAAAAATATATATTATTAAAAATTATCTATGCCATTGTTGATCATGTCATTTAGGATGAGCGGCACCTACTTTAGTACTTTCTAATCAAATTTGGTTGGATTGACTCATTTGACAAAAAGTGAAAACGTTTAACACTCAATTAGTAAAATTGAAAGGTGTAAAATTTTCAGCATATGGGGACCTCGTTTGCTGCGTGGTAATGCCCGGGGATGCCTAGAAGGTCAAAACAGCGGATCTCAAGAAGGTCAAGCGTGTGTGGGTCCATGTTACCCGGTTTGTTCCCCATGTTTGAGCCTGGGACTGGTGCTCGAGCCTAGGTCTCCAAAGCCCAAACTTGGGACCCCGGTTCGAGACTTCTTCTCAATCATCTATTTTGTAATTTTCCCGTAACAAATGTCAGCAAATGATTTTCTCATTGTTTAACAAATACAGACCAACAAGCCTTGAAAATAAGTTCCTTCGAAAAAATTTCTAGTAAAGTTAGTTTTTCATGAAATAAACGGAGCTTGAGACTTAGACAAACTCCCTCGATTGAATTTGCGAGTGAATGTAATAAATGTGCTATTCCCTTGTGAACCAATGAGCATTGTTTGCACAATGAATGAAATATCCTGATGGTGCCAACAACATAGTTAGGTTTTCTCTATTTTCTATTTATTTAGGAGACACAGACAGAACAAACAAGCAATTGAAAAGTAGATGTATTTTTCTATGAGCAACCAAAGTCTTCATTTCTCCCCTCGATTCATCCCATTGCATAGACTTGTTTGCTGTTGTCACAACTTATAAAATAATTGCTCTTTGTTTATAATGATGGGGAAAACATAGTTCCATTTTTGATTACTCACATGTCAAACATCCATTTGGGTTGAAGGTAAAGTGAGCCTAATTCTGCTTTTAAATTGCAAAAATTATTACACATCTATTGTACTCTCACATCCAGATCTTAGCTTTGCTCAAACAGTGTCCCTTCGTTACCGACTCTCAATGATGAAACTCATTGAGAAAGGTTGTCTTTTGTTTTTCTGTATTTATTTTCTAGATCTCAATGGTGCCAACGACAGTATATTTTTTGCCTTCGGTTTCTATTTGTTTTGGCATAAACAAAACAAGCACTAGGATAATCTTAGGCAAATGTTAGGCTACTGCACTATTTAAACGCCTGTGATTGTCTGGACCCAACAATTTGCACAAAACAAGGGCCAATTCCACCTCAATTGTCCCTCTCAATAAGTGAAGACTGTTCAGAACTTTGAATAGTCTTAATCTCTCCAAAGCATTGCATCATGCAAAATTACATTCCTCACCAGTGACCAAATGAAAAAATTTGTAGATCATGCATTCAAATTGAAAACAACACTAATATGACAAACAAACAGGTCCAACCCAAAGTAGTCATTGGGCAAAAGAGGGGCTAAATGAGCATTCAAAGTCTTCGATTTCAACCCTCAATTCGTAACCTTTCATCAACTTGTTTGCTGCTGTCACAATTTATGATTGGGATACATTTGCTTCGAATGGAGAGAATAACCTCAAACCTTCTTATTAACCACATGAGCCCTCCATCTTATCTTCCCATGGAAAGACTTTTTGTGAAGGGGACCATCACATGTTGCTGTATAATACCCTCTGGTTTGGAAATTTTTTGACTAATTGTTGGCTGACACAAAGTCTTCCAAGCAAATACAAACCTATTTGTCAATTCAGGCACGAAGCTTTTCCTCATGTTCCCCGGCAGCTAACCCTATACGGCACTGTGCAAGGTCATTTTCATGCACCTAAAGATTCATATGCATTGCCCATATTTTGAGTGTTCCATCACTGACAAAGTCATTGATTTTGATGCATCGTAACGTGCGATGCTGGCTTACCCTACGCATCAAGTGCCCTGCTTCCCCAGTAGCATTGCTCTGATCACACATCTAACTAAAATCTCTATACACAGACTAAGTTTGGTCATCCAGATTTCTAATTTGGATAGGACTAGATAGGATAGGATATGAAATCTTGGGATTTTTTTATATCATGTCCATTGTTTAGTGTATCGCAAAGTATTATAGTTGGATATATTCATATCATATTATGTAACGACATATCATTGTAAATAGATATGGTGAAAATCTCTCGTAACATTATTCCTTAATTTATTTTTATTATATTTTTCCTCTTTTTTTATATTATTTTCTTTATTATTTCTTTAATCCCCTTTCATCATTCTTTAATAAAATTTTATCAAATAGTAAATTGTACTAACATACCTAAAATACAAAAATACCTAAAATATATAATAAGTATAAATATATAATTTATAGATTGAATGTTTATTACAAGATAGAATTAAAGTTGAATATATCAATTAAAATAAGATTAATTAAAAATAATTTTTAATTTTTAATTTCTTAAATTAGAATTCAAATATTATTTATATTGAAATATAATTTCAATTTTGTTAATTTAATAAGTTTGTTATTTGAGAAAAATAATTTTCCTATTACAGACATTAGAAATCTTATCCACTTTTATTCCATCTCCCTCATGGGATAATTTTATCCGGCATATATCCCCCTTATATTCAACTTTATCCTGTCCTAAGCGAGTACCAAATGTAAGATAAGATAAATCATATTATATCCTGAATTTTATCCCGACTGCCAAATGCAACCATAGAGTTATGTTTTAAAGTTTATCAGGTCTTTTATTTTCTATACATCGGATAGAGATTTATTGCCAAATATGTATGAGAATAAGAGATTTGCTAGGATTTGATTACAAAAATACATAAATCATTATATCTTGCAAAGCGATTAGAGATCTGTTACCAAAATAAGCACAAAAATTAGAGAGTTGCCAGGATAAGAGATTTTATAAACTGAACATTTAAATAATTGCTACACAAAACTCACACTTGAAAGTGCCATGCGATATATGGCTTTTGTGTATTTATCTTATTCTTTTTTTATATAATGCTACACAAAACTCACACTTGAAAGTGACATGCGATATATGGCTTTTGTTTATTTATCTTATTCTTTTTTATATAATAATAGTTACTTAGACAGAAAAAAAAAAAAAAGAATAGCGACTTCTAATTTCCAATTCAGTGATGAACATTGTTTAGAGGGGTATTTTTAACATAAATGTTTTGCTTTTGTTCACTAAACTTGTTTTAGATCTTGATGTTGCCAACAATGTAGCTTGTCTCCATTTGCCATTCGTTTGGCAATATACATAGAACAAGCGGTAAGAATATATTAGGCGGCAATACAAATGTCTAATTGCTCACAGACAATTGCCTTCATTGTACCTCTAATCACACTCTCAATAAGAAAGACTGATCAATGATTGGTGATCATAACTCTTAACGGTTATAATTTCTTTAAAGGCACTACATAAAGTAAGTCACATTCTTCATCAGTGACCAAAGGCAGTGTTCACAAATCATAAATTTAAAGTGGAAACAACACTAGCATCGCACAGAGTAATTATTGAGTGAACGAGAGGGCCTGAATTAGCAAGCTAAGTCTTTTATGGACTTGTTTGCTGCTGTCATGACTTACGAATGGATACTTTTGGTCTAGAATAGAGGGAATAACCTGAAACTATTTTTTAAACATACAAGCTCTTCGCCTTATCTTCCCGCAAAGAAGGTTTTTCGTGAAGTGGACCATCATGCTGTTGCTATATTACTCCTTGCGTATGCAATTTTTGGACTGTTCGGCCCAAGTCTTCCATGCAAATGACAGATCGACTGGCTGAATTTCCAGCCAATCAATCAATTGTCGATTGGGCCCGAGGTTTTTACTTATGTTGTCAGGAAGGTACACATTATGGCACCGCACAAAGTCATACTCGTGCTCCTAGAGATTCATATGTATTTTGCAGACTTCTGCGTGTTACATCACTCACAAAGTCATCGACTTGATGCATTATAGCATGAGATGAGGCATGTTCATGACCCTAGGCACCAAGCACCGCCTATAAAATCTGCTTCATTCTCTCATTCTATACTCATCAAAACAAAGTTGTCTCCGTTTGAAACAAAATGGCTCTCTTGTCGTGCCTCTATATGTCCATACACTTGCTCTTCTTGTACTTGTGGTCACATCCTATAGGTGCGCACAATCCCTCTCGTTCTCCGAAACCTCTGTGTATCGAGGACGAAATGTCTGCCCTACTGCAATTTAAAGAGAGATACGAAATCGCCAATGTTTCAGCTGATCCTCTCGCTCATCCCAAGACTCGATCCTGGAAAAACAATCAGGATTGCTGCTCCTGGGATGGGATCGAATGCGACAAGAACACGGGCCATGTAATTGGTCTTGACTTGGGAAGTAGTTTTCTCTATGGTTTTATCGACAACAACAGTACTCTCTTCCAACTTGCTTGTCTTGAAAAGCTCAATCTCAGCTATAATGACTTCAACTACTCTCAGATACCATCCCGAATTGGAGATCTATCAAGATTGACTCATCTCGATCTCTCTGCTTCCGTTTTTTCCGGTCGAGTCCCATCAGAAATTTTCAAGCTGACAAGGTTGGTGTACCTCAACCTGTGTTGCAATCTGGATCCATATACTTCTACACTTCTGTTGGAAATGAAACCACCAGGCCTGAGAAGCCTAGCTCAAAACCTAACAAGCCTGGAAGTACTTCGCTTGGGCGTCGTCAACATGTCGTCCGAAGTGCCCTACAATCTGGCGAATCTGTCTTCCTTGAGAACGCTGAACATGGATGTGTGCGTCCTGCACGGTGTATTTCCGTCTGCCATTTTCAATTTACCGAAGCTACAATATCTTGGGGTGGCTGATAACGAAGCTCTCACAGGACGATTCCCTGAATTCAATATGAGTAGTCCTCTCGAAGAGCTGCGACTACTTGGCACAATCTTTTCTGGAGAGCTACCCGCTTCAATTGGTAATCTCCGTTCCTTGCAGTTATTGAATCTTAAATCCCAAACATGCAATTTGACAGGGTCGCTACCCGCGTCAATGGGAAAACTTCCTTTGTTGAGATATCTCGACATATCTGGTTGCAAAATCTCAGGATCCATCCCCACTTCATTCGCTAATTTTAGCAACCTTGAATACCTAGATGTTGCAATGAACCCATTCACCGCCCAGTCCATCTCCTCTTTTTCTTGGGTTTGGAAGAATAAGAAGCTCACCACTTTGAGCCTCGGGATGATCAATTTATATGGCGAGATCCCACCTTCAATCGGAAACTTGTCTCAGCTTGTAGACTTGAGCTTTCTTGGCAACCAATTGAACGGTACCATCCCATCTCAGCTCTCGAACCTCACTCAGCTAACTAGTTTGTCCCTCCGAACCAATCACCTATGGGGTTCTATACCGTGTTGGCTTGTGAACATGACACAACTGGTTGTGCTTGACCTTGCGCGCAATAAATTCCACGGCGAGATACCTTCATCAATTTCTCAACTCCAGAATCTCCAATTGCTCCGCCTTTTTGAAAACAACTTCAGCGGAATTGTTGAACTAGACAACTTTCTCAAGCTTAAACAGTTGCAAGTACTGCAACTATCATATAACAGGCTATCATGCCGCACTAGTAGTGCAAATGTTATTCTTCCTCAGCTTTTGGCCCTAGGACTAGCATCATGCAACTTGAGTGAGTTTCCGGCATTCTTACAAAACCAAGAGAGTATGGATTGGTTGGACCTGTCAAATAACAACATTAAGGGAGAAGTGCCCTCTTGGGTGTGGAACGGCAGTTATAATGTTATGCAGTACTTAAATCTCTCTCATAACTTCTTAACCGTTCTTGATCGATATTACCCAATCGATCCTTTCCACATGTACACAATAGACCTATCTCATAACATGTTGGAAGGATCACTCCCTGAAGCACCACCCTCCATAATGTTTTATGCAGTATCCAACAATAGGCTGACAGGAGCATTGCCATTGTGGATCTGCAATTTGAGTGCAGCAATCACGTTAGACTTGTCTTCTAACAATTTGACTGGTGTGCTTCCGATTTGCTTGGGCAATATCAGTGAATCTCTCATGATATTGAACCTAAAAGGCAACAATTTCCACGGAAGCATCCCTGAGCTATTGGTGACACGGACACAATTGACCATGCTTGACTTGAGTGATAACCAGTTGCAAGGCAAGCTGCCGAGGTCCTTGGCTGATTGCAAAATGCTCGAGTTCATCAACTTTGCGAACAATCTTATCGTGGACACCTTCCCATCGTGGTTGGGCTCTCTACCAGAGCTTCATGTCCTTATTTTGCGATCCAATAAATTTCATGATGTCATCAAAAGGCCTAAATCTAGACCCACATTCCTCAAGTTACGAATACTTGACCTCTCTATTAATGCATTTGTCGGTGAGTTGCCTATAGAATTCTTTTTGTCTTGGAATGCCATGAAATCCCAGATAGGAAACCTTACATACATGCATAAAAACCAACAGCCGAGATGGTACCTTGACTTCACCCTCTATGGCTATTATGATTTCTCCATGACAGTAATTTACAAAGGGCTTAACTTGTCTTACCCAAAGATATTGGAAGTCTTCACGGTCATCGACCTCTCTAGCAATTTGTTCAAAGGAGAGATCCCTGGTGCCATAGGTGATCTCAAAGGACTGCAAGGATTGAACCTATCCAACAATTTCCTCACTGGTCACATCCCAGCGTCATTAGGAAATCTCACAGCACTTGAGTCACTGGACCTTTCTCAAAACAACCTCTCGGGAAAGATCCCCCAGAAGCTAATAGAACTCGGGTTCCTTTCTTTCTTGAACTTGTCTTACAACAATCTGACCGGGTCCGTGCCTAGAGGGAAACAGTTCGATACATTTTCGAATGATTCTTTTGAAGGGAACTCGGGACTATGTGGGGAATTCATATTCAGGAAATGTCAAGATCCAAGGAATACGCCAAGACAACCTTCAGCTAATCAAGAAGAAGGCTTGGGATCACCCATTAAACTCGATTGGAAAACTATTCTGTTGGGTTATGGGAGTGGCTTAGTGCTTGGAGTGGTCATCGGAAATGCATTCATCTCCTGGAAACATGTTTGGTTAGAAGGAAATGCTAGGACAAGGCGGTGGCCTAGTTGGATGCAACCTAGGAGCGGTAGGAACTCCTAGTCAGGCAAGCTTTTCAATTTCTACAGATTTTAGTAATTACCTGAAAAATAAGCTAGCATTTTTCTAAAATGTACTTGTTTCTTCATAGTATCCTTACTGTTATTTATGTCAAACCTTCACTTTCTTCAGTGGATGTCTCATCACGTTTGTTTACCACCTCTCAGACTAAACTTTTTGTTTTTTGGATAATTGTCAGCTTGTCGACCGAGCTCAAGTGCACCTTTTTCTATCAATTCTCTAGCAAAAGTACTCCTATTAACAATCAAATCTAAATTGCCACATGGATTCTTCTTTATCCAAGGTTCACATCACAACAATAGCAATGGTACAATGTCCTCAAAACTTTATGCAATTCTAGTCTCTCGTCCGTGCTTCAATCATTTGCTTTCCTTATATGTCACCTCGTAAATTGCACAGACCATGAGTGCATTGTCATTTGAAACGAAATTCGCATTTGAAGGTTGAGTGGACAAGAACTATAACAAATGATTCGCGTAAATATTTATATATCGGTTTTGCTTTTCGGATTAGAGCAGCATATTACATAGAGAATCAACGTGGCACAGTTGAATTTCCTGAAGTTCTTTTAAGCTCTCTCGGTCCCATTGGTAACAGCGGAACATATACACCACAGAGCACCTCACGAACTGACCTCACCAGAAGTTTTTTTTGGTGAAAGGTAATCATAATAAGCTATAACCAGAACTGACCTCACCAGAAGTTCTTTCCCTCTAGAATCGAAATTCCAGAGAATTCATAGTCGATTCACCCTCTCAGGACGTCGCTCACCGCCGTTGATTGTCGCCACAAGCCAACCCCTTTTCTCAGTCATTGTCATTGAAGAGCTCGTGCCACATTCACCATTTATTCTTTCATTCATTCCCTTCGAGTTGCTTCTGTGACTACCTCAGATCCAATTGATATGTTTAATCGAATCGTATCTGCTCTCGTTTTAGCAAAACTCATGCCGATATTTTAACTCAGTTTGTTTCGCAAAGACTGAATGATTTAGAAAAAAATTTAAAAAGTGATCATTTGTATCATTTAAATAAATGAATAAATGAAAAATAGTATCATCATTCATGATAAATTATTATCGATAATGAAAGGATTTTTCATTTGGTTTATTATTTCAAACAAGCAATCATTTTTAAGAAAATATTTTTTAAATCATTTATTTTCGATACATTGTGTGTAAATCTTATGTAACCAAGCTTCTACTCTCGATTTGAACTCGTTGTGTAGCTTTGGTGATATACTGACGAATCGTTGACATATTCTGGTGCGTGGATCATCCGATTACAATGTCAACTACATGTACAATGATTTTTTGAGGGAATCTATGCACGAATTTGAGTAGAATTCTTGCACATTGGCGTTTGGTTAATCGTTACGTGTTCAGAATAATACGTATACGTTTGATCCTATCAATTGCAACTTTGAATTGATCTGCCGAGACCACCTATCTTGCCTGCTTATTGTCGTACGTGACCATATGTAAATTAGTCCATTTAGTTTTTTATTTTGTGATAATTACCGGAAGTATTATACGACGAGCCTCATTGATAGTGATAAGTAATTATCATATAATAAAACCTTTATGTAGGACTTTATTATCATATAATAAAATAGCATTTAACTTGCCTTGGAACTTATATATATGTGTGTGTGGTCGATCACCTGCAAATGTTAATTACCACAATATGCGTGAATCTATTGTTTTTTGTATATCAATTAAGAATTGGAGATTTTCTAGCATTAGAGATTTTAAAGTCTTAAAAATTTAAATTTCTAGGCAAAATTTTCACATGTGAGATTGGCACATCATTCAATTCCGCGCGCGAACATTACCCATTTACATATTTGTATGTATGTCCGGGCTACCATTTTTAAGATTTTGATGGTTGCATAGCCAATAAAAAAAAAAGGAAAATAGAGATTTTTAGTTAGTGATAAAACTTATTTAGAGAGGTATTTTAAAACTGTACATTTCACTTTTATCTGTTTACTTTGTCTTAGATCTTGATGGAACCAGCAACAATCTAGTTTTTGTCTGCGATTTCTATTATTTCGACAATATAGATAGAACAAACAACAAGAAAATATTAGACAACAATATTCATCTATTGCACAATACAAACGTCGTATTGAACATAGACAATCACCTTTGTTCTATCTCTATTCACGCTCTCAATAAGCAACAATCTCAACACAATCACTTCAACTACTCTCAAGTACCATCCCGAGTTGGAGATCTATCAAGATTGACTCATCTTGATTTCTCTTTTTCTTTTTCCCCAGTTGAGTCCCGTCAGAAATCTTCAAGCTGACAAGGTTGGTGTACCTTAACCTATGTTGCAATTTAGATCCATATGCTCCTACAAATTTGTTGGAAATGAAAGCGCCGGGCCTAAGAAGCCTAGTTCAAAATCTGACCAACCCGGAAGAACTTTTCCTAGGTGCCGTCAACATGTCGTCCGAAGTGCCTAACACTCTGACAAATCTGTTTTCCTTGAGAAGGCTGGACATGGATGGGTGCGACCCGCACTTTGTATTTCCATCTACCAATTTTCATTTACCGAAGCTGCGATTTCTTGCGGCAAGTCACAGTAATGTTCTCACAGGTAACTTGCCTGACTTTGATTCGACTAGTCCTCTTGAAGAGCTGCAATTGCCAATCACAAAGTTTTCTGGGGAGCTATCCATGTCAATCGAAAACCTTGCTTCATGGAGCTATGGTGATGTAGCTGTTTGCAAATTCTCAGGATCCATCCCGGCTCCATTTGATAATCTTAGCAACCTTGAATACCTAGATGTCACAAGGAAACTATTCCCAATCCAGTCCATTTCCTCTTTGTCTTGGGTTTGGAAGATTAAAAAGCTCGCCGCTTTAGCCCTCTGTCACATCAATTTATATGGCAAGATCCCACGTTCAATCGGAAACTTGTCTCAACTTGTTGAATTAGGCTTTGTTGTCAACCAATTATGCGGCACCATCCCATCTCAAGCCATGAACCTAACCGGTCGTGCTTGACCTTAAAGGCAATAAATTCCATGGCAAGATACCTTCATCAATCTATCAACTCCACAATCTCCAAGCCCTCATCCTTGCAAAAAACAAATTCAGCGGTACCGTTGAACTGGACAATTTTCTCATGCTCAAACAACTGGAATTGCTCCAACTATCATCTAGCAGGCTATCATGCCGCACGAGTAGCATGAATGCTATTCATCCTCAGCTTGAGGCGCTAGGACAGGCATCATGCAATTTGATTGAGTTTCCGGCATTCATACAAAACCAAGAGAGTATAAATTGGTTGGACCTGTTGGATAACAACATTGGGGGAGAAGTGCCCTTTTGGGGGTGGAACGGAAGTTTTAATAGCATGCAGTAATTAAATCTCTCTCATAATTTCTTAATTGATCTTGATCGATATTACCCAATCAATCCTTTATGCATGTACACGATAGACCTATCTCACAACATGTTGAAAGGACCACCCCTTAAAGCATCGCCATTTATAATGTCCTATATAGTATCCAACAACAATATGACAGGAGCAATCACACTAGACTTGTCTTCAACAATTTGACTAGTGTGCTTTCGGTTTGTTTGAGCAATATCAATGAATCTCTTGTGACGTTGAACCTAAAAGGCAACAATTTTCATGGAAGCATTCACAAGGTATTGTTGAGGGGGATGCACCTAACGATAATTGATTTAAGTGACAACCAGTTGCAAGGCAAATTACCAAGGTCCTTGGCCAATTGCAAGATGCTTGAGTTCATCAACTTTGCAAACAATCTCATTGTGGACTCCTTCCCATCATGGTTGGGATTTTTGTCAGAGCTCCATGTCCTTATTTTGCAATCCAATAAATATCTCGGTGCCATAGAGAGGCCTAAATCTAATTCCACATGTTGATACTTGACCTACCTAATAATGCATTTTGTGGCAAGTTGCCGAGGGAATTCTTTCAGTCTTGGAATGCCATGAAATCCGAGATGGGAAACTCTACGTACAGTCGTAGAACCACATATGGCAACCATTATTATGAAAAAACCATAGGTGGGAAAAGTTAATTTTTCGTGACCTTCATATATGGGAATGTATGGTCAAAATGGTACCCTTCCTCTTCCGTCGGCGGTTATGATTACCCGATGACGATGACATTGACCTACAAAGGACTGGAAATGTATTACCAAAAGATCTCATGTGTCTTCACAGATGTTGACCTCTCCAGCAATTTGTTCGAAGGAGAGATACCAGGTGTCATAGGTGAACTCAAAGGACTCCAGGGACTGAGCCTTTCCAAGAATCTCCTCGTAGGTCATAGCCCATTGTCATTAAGGAATCTCATAGCACTTGAGTCATTGGATCTTTCAAAGAATGAACTTTCCAGACAAATCCCCTATAAAGCTAACAGAACTTGGGTTCCTTTCATTCTCGAACATGTCTTACAACAACTTGACCAGATCTGTGCCAAGAGGGAAACAGCTCGATACTTTTTCAAATGATCCTTTTGAAGGGAACTCAGGGTTATGTGGAGAATTTATATCTAGGAAATGTCGAGATTTAGTGGATGCATCAAGACAACCTTCAACCCACGAAGAAGAAGAGTTGGGATCGCTAATTGAACTGGATTGGAAAATTGTTGTGATGGGGTATGGGAGCAGCTTTGTGATTGGAGTGGTCATTGGAAATCTCCTGGAAACATGTTTGGTTTGGAAAAAATGCCAGGAGAAGGAGACAACTGCCCGGTCGGAGGCAGCCTAGGAGGCTTGGGAATTTTTAGTCAGGCAAGTTTTTCATTTCTACATATTAGAACTTCGCTAAAAGATAAGTTAGGTTTTTCCTTCTTGTCTTAAATGTGTGTTCCTTCATAATATCTTCACTTTCGTCGGATCAATCACATCTGCTTACCACCTCTCTAACGAAAATTTAAGTTCAATGTTTTTTTATTTTTTAATAAAGCCATTATTAACTTGTAAAACAAGCTCAAGTGCACCTTTTATCTTTATATCGATGTTCAAGAGAAAGTGCTCCTATAGAACGCTTTAATCTAAATAGCCACGGGGATTCATCTTCATCCAGGGTTCACATCACGAGTTGAAGCCGATTACAAATTCCAGTAAAATGATCAATAACAAGGTTACGGTGATCTCATAACTTAATGCAATTTAGTAGGCTCTAATCCGACCTTTGTAGTGATACTTTAGACACAGTTCGCATCCCAGAACTGTACCAAACGATTCTCGTGAAAAAACATTCTACCGCTATAATCTCGGCCTCTCTCCTCCTTGTTTACGGGGATGATTTCACATCTCTATCGTCATCTGCCGCTCCGCATAGCTTCGAGCTCCAAGCCTGCGACGCCACGATCACTTGGGATCGAGAGTCGTTCGATGAAGTCGACGAGAAGCTCCCGGTTGAGCACAATTCCCTCCCCACCGCTTGCGTTAACAGAGCAGAAGGAGAGTCTGCAAGAACCCAACAAAACCCTCGCAACCACAATCACAAGAGCAGCCATGGCTGATTTCTCCTACCTTTCCGACACCGACTACTCCGCGGTGAGGTGACTCCGCGGTGGAAGACCTCATTTCCCAGACCAAGGACCTCTTCATCCTCGAGCCGAATTGCCGCCATCAACTGCTTCTCGGAAAACGCAATTTTACCGCTGCCAAAAGCGGAATCCGGACGAGAAATCGCGTTGGAAGTCCACCACGAAGTACGATCCAGACTCTTCACCGATGGATTATTCCGATTCGTGGAGGAGGACGAGGTACTGTCAGATTTGGGGGCTGTCTCCGCTAAAGAGCAGAAGAAAAGTTGCTGAAGAAGGCAACGGAGGAACGGAGAAGATCGCGAGGATGGCGAATCAAATGGAGGTGTAGGCTGTAATTTATTCTTACTCAGATCTCTTCGTTTGTTCGCGCTTCCGCGTTAGTCGAAACATGATTTTTTACTTTCTTGGCAGATGTGCCCTTAAATATCTGTTTACGTCATTACTGAATAGCAGTGATTACAATCTCGGCCATATGTTTTGGGTTTCAATATAACGAGCAACTTTTTCACATAACCATGATTCGGAAACAAAAATCAAATCATAGATGCCGGCAAACTGGGTACGGCCTAACTAGGTCGATTTTGAATTTCTCGTCGTCGAGATCTTTAAATGTCATTACTTCTATGTTTTGAAAGAGGAAATGAGCGTGAACTAGCAATAAGAGGAAACGAGTGTTTGGCAAAACCACTGCTAAATTAAATGATCTGGTTCAAATTCAGGCTGAGCTGTGTGGAACTCTAATGCCTCTCTCAAGTCTCAACTAGATAGAGTGGCATTCTAAGGCTCTAAATCAGGTGATTTCGCTCAGGCTGATGCTTGGAGCTTAACTAGGGAGAAAAAGGCTAGGTAACTTGGCATAGGCTAATTTGGTTTAATCCAAATGTGCCGAGATTCGGCTTTATATCTTGGCTTGCTATCCTTACCAAGTTGCAGCAGACTGGAGATAGATTGTGCAAATGGCAGAACGTGAATGGTATTTGTGTCCTCTGTCGATTGCAGCCCGAATCAAGGAGACATTTGTTCTTTGATTGTTCTTTCTCCTCTGAAGAATGAAGTAGGCTTTTGCAGCTATGTGGTCCAAGAGGTTTTGTGGGAGATTGGGACGCTGAGTTTATGTGGGTGTTGTTGGAAATTAATCCAAAGAAAACACAAACTGTTTGTTGCAATCAGAACATGAAATTGGAGGTGAGGTACAGATATCCGAATCTCCTTAGGCAATTAGTTCCTGCCAATGGTGCTCCGCAGCTTCACGAACTATGCCTCCCAAGATACAACACCTCGAACCTGTTTGGATTAGCACTATGCAAACAGGACTCAGTCGAACCGTTCAATTAAACCAGCACACTCAGAAAAACAGAAGAGTAGAAAAGTGTATCAGAGCCTTTTTGGAATCGAGTCGGAAATACCAAAAAACCGTAAATGAAGCTCTTTGCTCCTATCTATTTATAGAGATTTTTAGTTCATGTACAGAAGAGATACATGAATTAAATAGACGCATGTATCCACGAAATTCATGAATCAAGAGATACATGAATTCAAGAGATTCATGAATCCAAAAATACGTGAATTCAAGAGATTCATGAACTCAATAAATACATGAATTAAAAGATACATGAATATATAAATTTCATAAACTCAATAGATACGTGAACATAAAAGATGAGGAAATTCATGAATCCAAAAGAGATACGTGAATAGAAAAAACATACTTTAATTTATTGGCTTTCGTTGATCCATTAACCATAATTATAACCATAATTACAACAATCCCCCACATTAATGGATCAACAAACTTTTTTGACTCGAAGGAATCTGAGCATACCTGTTGAAATACACTGCATCAAGATAGGTAGCTTTCGCCTTGAACCTTCTTTAGTGAAAGCCTATCGGACTTACTTAACTAGTCGATGGACTAAGCCTTGAATTGCCAGTTGTTTGTGTAAGCCTAGACAATAAACCTCACACAAAGTATTTCCAATTCAAGATTGGTTCTCGGTTGTGTTCGTTCTTTCGGCCCTGAACCTCTCGGGATTCATGCGTGCTTTAGAAAATCTAGCCTTTAAAGATTTTCATAGAGTCGGCGAGCTCCACGCATATAGGTGCATTCCTATTAAAGATATCCTACCATATCTCACTTGGATATTATATTCCAAGTTATAGGAATCATTAAACGCATAGCGTACCCTTAATAATTTGTAGGAAAGCACCTTTGTTGCATCATAGGAATGGGAGACAGTGCTTACACTAGAGTTTCCAAAATTTGCGTTGTCCTTTTGAACCTAGACCATGGGATCTCCAATCGCATAGGTTAGGTTTCCACCCTGGAATCTCTTTATTGGGTTAAGGCCCTTAAACCCATTCCCCTCGATGCGCAGTTTATTTGCTCTTTTGACAAACCTTTTGTCAGTGGATCCGCAATATTTTCCTTTGACTTTACAAAGTCTAAAGAAATGATTCCATTTGAGAGCAACTGCCTTACGGTATTGTGTCTACGATGAATATGTCTAGACTTACCGTTATAAATCACATTATGCGCCCTTGCAATTGCTGCTTGATTGTCACAGTGTATGCAAATTGCAGGCATAGGTTTTGGCCACACAGGAACATCTTCCAAAAAATGTCGAAGTCATTCTACTTCTTCAGCAGCTTTATCCAAAGCAACAAACTCTGATTCCATTGTAGAGCGCGTTATTAGAGTTTGTTTAGAGGATTTCCATGACACTGCGGCACCTCCTAGCGTGAACACATATCCGCTAGTCGATTTCGATTCATCAGAATCTGAAATCCAGTTGGCATCACAATAACCTTCCAAAACAGCTGGATATTTGCCATATTGTAGAACATAGTCTTTTGTCCTTTTCAAATATCCTAATACTCTCATCAGAGCATTCCAGTGCTCGTGACCTGGGTTACTAGTATATCTACTCAGTTTGCTTATTGAGTACGCAATATCAGGTCTAGTGCAATTCATGATATACATTATGCTGCCGATTACTTGAGAGTATTCCAGTTGTCTAACACTATTTCTAGTGTTCTTTCTTAAAGTTAGGTGTGGAAGAAAAGGATTGTTTGCATCTTTAATGCCGGATCCTTTAAATCTCTCAAATACTTTTTCAATGTAATGAGATTGTGTTAAACCTAAGCCATCAGAATTCCTTAGAATTGTGATGCCGAGTATAACATCTGCGACACCTAAATCTTTCATCTCAAAATTCTTCTTGAGAATGTTCTTGGTGAATTTGATGACCTCAATGTTATCTCCAAGAATTAATAAGTCATCGACATATAGACAAATAAGTACATATCCAACTGTTGAGGATTTAGTGTACACACATTTGTCACACTCATTGATTCTATATCCATTTTCAATCATTACTCGGTCAAATTTCTCATGCCATTGTTTAGGAGCTTGTTTAAGTCCATACAATGATTTGACAAGTCTACACACTTTGTGTTCTTGTCCTTTGACCTTGAACCCTTCAGGTTGTTCCATATAAATCTCCTCATCGAGATCACCATTTAAGAATGCAATTTTCATATCCATTTGATGTATCTACAAATTGTATAGCGAAGCTATAGCAATCAACATCCTTACTGATGTTATTCTTGTGACAGGTGAATAAGTATCAAAGTAGTCAAGACCCTATTTTTGTCTAAACCCTTTGGCTACAAGCCGAGCTTTGTACTTATCAATGGAACCATCAGCCTTTAGTTTTTTTTCTTGAAAATCCATTTACATCCAATTGGTTTATTTCCAAGTGGAAGATCAACCAATTCCCAAGTATGGTTACTTAGGATAGAATGGATTTCATTGTCATGACTTCTTTCCGAAAGGAGCATCCGGAGATGACATTGCCTCATTATATGTTTGGGGCTCACCTTCTAACATGTATGTTAGAAAATCAGGTCCGAAAGATTTTTCAATTGGAGACCTTTTACTCCTTCGAAATTCGGCTTCTTTGGTCACAACTTCATCATTCTCAGATTCCGATTCTCTAAGCCTTTTCGAGAAAGTTCTCCTTGATTTCTTTTTGCAGGATATATATCCTCAAAAAATTCAGCATCCCTTGATTCTAGGATTGTATTGACATGGATTTCCGCATTTTCAGATTTGTGAACCAAAAATCTATATGCGCTACTATTTTGAGCATAACCGATAAATATGCAATCCACCGTTTTAGGTCCCAACCGAGTTTGTTTAGGAGGAGGAATTGCCACCTTGGCCAAGCACCCCCACACTTTTAGAAAACTGTAGGATGGCAACTTTCCATTCCATAATTCGTATGGAGTTTTACCTGTCTTTTTGTGGGGTATTTTTTTAAGAATATAATTTGCAGTTAAAACTGCCTCTCCCCACAAATTCTGAGGTAAACCTAAACTTAAAAGCATGGCGTTAGCCATCTCCTTTAGTGTCCTGTACAATCGTTCAGCAACTCCATTTTGTTGTGGAGTATAAGGTGCAGTAGTTTGGAGAATTATTCCAAAACTAGCACAAAACTCTCTGAAATTGATTGAACTGTATTCTCCTCCTCTATCAAACCTAAGCACTTTGATCCATTTGTCAAGTTGGTTTTCAACTTCATTTTTATACTTGACAAACATGCTCATAGTCTCATCTTTGCTAGTTAGTAAATAGACATAGCAAAATCTAGTACAGTCATCTACAAATGTGATGAAGTACTTCTTTCCACCTCTACTTTCTACAAACTTTAAATCACATAGATCACTATGGATTAATTGTAGAGGTTCACTTGTTCTTTCAATGGATTTGAAAGGTTTCTTGGCAAACTTGGCTTCAACACAAGTCTCACACTTGTAACGGGCATCCAACTCAAATCTTGGAATTAACCCCAAGTTTGCTATTCTCTTCATTGTACCATAATTTACATGTCCTAATCTACCATGCCATAGATAAGGAGACACAACAGTGTAACTGAAGACTTTTCTTTATTAATAGTCTTTGGGTACACATACTTTGAGTTTACATCAATGACAGCCACATTGGCTTTAAACAGGTCATTACACAAGTACCCTTTCCCCACATACATCCCTCCTTTAGATAGTACAAACTTGTCAGATTCAAATACAACTTTGAAACCTTTTTTGATAAATATAGGGCCAGAAATTAGATTTTTCCGAATCTCCGGTACATGCAGCACATTCAGCAGGGCGACCTCCTTGCCAGATGTAAACTTCAGGATCACCTTTCCTCTTCCGGCAATCTTTGCTGATGCAGAGTTAGCCATATAAAGCTTTTCATCTTCTTCAGCCTTCTCATAAGATGAGAACATGTGTTTATCTGCACATATGTGATTTGTGGCACCCGTGTCTAGCCACCGGCCATTAGTGTTCGACACTAGAGATGCTTCGGACATAACCACAACAGACAGTCTCTCAATATTGTCATGTTATATCAAATTCAGTTGCTGGGCTACACCATTGTTCTTGCCTTTTTTCGGGCGCTTCTTGCAATCCTTAGCACGATGGCCAGGCTTGTTGCATATAAAACACGTTCCTTGGAATTTCTGGAACTGCTCATTCTGCTTGCCTTTTCCTTGAAAAGACATCTTCCTTTTTCTATCTTGCTTGGATTTGGAAGATTCCACAACGTTGACCTTTGGCTCAAAAGAAGGATTCGCACTCCTTCTATTGTCCTCCTCGATTCTGAGGCGCAGAATGAGATCTTCAAGCCTCATCTCCTTCCGTTTGTGCTTCAAATAATTTTTGAAGTCTGACCAGCCCGAAGGTAGTTTCTCAATCATGGCTGCCACTTGGAATGATTCACTAAGTATCATTCCCTCAGCCAAGATGTCACTCAGAATTAATTGCAATTCTTGAACCGACTCATGATGATTTAGAATCCACCATCTTGTAGTCCAAGAATTTGGCAACCACAAATTTCTTGGTGCCAGCATCCTCAGTCTTGTATTTCTTCTCTAAGGACTCCCATAACTGTTTAGCAGATTCAATATTACAATAAACATTATAAAGAGAATTCACTAAACAGTTAAAGATATAATTTCGGCATAAGAAGTCCCCATGCTTCCAAGCCTCCAACGCACCGAGCGTTGTGACATCTTGCTCATTTGGACTAATTATCGGGCACACCTCCGATAAATATTTCGTCGATTGAGCATGGTTAGATAGAAGAACATCTTACGCCGCCACTTTGTTTAAAGCCCACTCCGGTGAATTTCTCCGGTTTCTCATTAGATGTAACTGGAGGTGTTGCCATCACAGTAGGCAAGGTTCGTTGAACCATCCCTCCAGAAACAGAGCCAAAAACCATTTGGCCTATACTATTCTGAAAAACAGTCCCGAGCATACCAATCGTATGACTTGTACCCGCACCACCAAAATTGGTGTTGGCCCAAGGGCCCGTAGCATTGGTTGCTACAAATTCAGACCTTGAAGGTTACATCTTCCATAGCAACGGTCGAATCGACCATAGGAACGTCTCCTGACACATTCGGGACATTGAAGGGCACTTGATTGTTTTCAGCCATCTCAATAATCTGACAAGAACAACAAACAGTGAGTAAGCTAATTGCCTTAAGATTGTTGGAAATTAATCCAAAGAAAACACAAACTGTTTGTTGCAATCAGAACATGAAATTGGAGGTGAGGTACGGATATCCGAATCTCCTTAAGGTAATTAGTTCCTGCCAATGGTGCTCCGCATCTTCACGAACTATGCCTCCCAAGATACAATACCTCGAACCTGTTTGAATTAACACTATGCAAACAGGACTCAGTCGAACCGTTCAATTGAACCAGCACACTCAAAAAAACAGAAGAGTAGAAAAGTGTATCAGAGCCTTTTTGGAATCGAGTCGGAAAAACCAAAAAACCGTAAATGAAGCTCTTTGCTCCTATCTATTTATAGAGATTTTTAGTTCATGTACAGAAGAGATACATGAATTAAATAGACGCATGTATCCACGAAATTCATGAATCAAGAGATACATGAATTCAAGAGATTCATGAATCCAAAGATACGTGAATTCAAGAGATTCATGAACTCAATAAATACATGAATTAAAAGATACATGAATATATAAATTTCATGAACTCAATAGATACGTGAACATAAAAGATGAGGAAATTCATGAATCCAAAAGAGATACGTGAATAGAAAAAACGTATTTTAATTTATTGGCTTTCGTTGATCCATTAACCATAATTATAACCATAATTACAACATTGCAGACATCAAAGGGGAGATCTATGGAAAGTCTTATTAAAGGTGGCAAGGAATGGCGTCATTTATTTCTCATGGAAGGACAAATACTATAGTTCCAATAGGAGAGTTGCATGTGCTGAAAAGGTTTCCGAGAGTATCTTGTTTGTGGTAAGGTTGCCGTGCAAATTTTTTTTTCGTTGAAGGTACTTTTTTCACTCGGACACAACGAAACGTCATATAGCTAAGAAAGAAATCACATTACACTGCGTTTTTGTGCTTAGTTAAGATAACACATCGTGTAACTGCACAATAAAATGCCGTACCAAAGAGACAATCACAAACAATATGCTTTGTTTCTACTCATAGGCAATAGGGGTATAAAGATTGGGCCTAAAGAAAGGTAGATCTATCATTGAATTGCCTATGGATGATTGATGGGCTATAAAAGATTGGAAAATTATCCAAAAAGTCATCAACATTTTACATTTTTGTTAATTCATTCTCAATCTTTCAATTTTATCAATTGAGTCTTAAAAATTTTCACATTTTATCAATTAAAGTGCATTCAGCCAATTTTAGATAAATATTGTTAACATAGATACCGATCATCTTATGTGACATGGTCTATGATAACATGAACATTTTTTAATAGTATTTAAATATTTTTCGTCTTTTTTTTCCTTTTTTCTCTTTATTTTTTCTCTTTTCTTTCTTTTAGTTTTCCTTTTCTATTCTCTCTATCTTTTTTTTCCTTCTTTCTTTTTTCCTTTTTCCCTCCGCCGGCCACTACCAAGACTCATTGATGGTCTATCGAAGTCACTAGCCTCAGGGAAGGGCCGCCCTCATCAACCCTTGGCGAAGGTTGACCTCGCCAAGGCAGGCAAGGACTTGAGGCACACCAAAAGCCAGCAACCTCCACTGGCTTAGCAAAGGGAGAAAAGAAAAAAGAAAAGAATGAAAAGGGGATAAGTACACTAATGGTGCCATAAGTTGTGTACGGCGCTCACTTTGGTGCCAAAAGTTTCCGTCGGATCACTTAAGTGCCAAATTGGAGGAAAAACGCTCACTTTGGTGCCACCGGCGAAAGATTCCGGCCACCGGCGAAAGATTCCGGCCAAAATGATTTTTTTTATAAAAAAAAATCGATAGGCCTTTAAATGACGTCGTTTTCGGTCCTCCTTAAGAAAATGACGCCGTTTTTCCGTCCTACATGGATGGCTTCATGGAAACGACGCCGTTTAGCTCACATGGGGAAAAATTAGGGTTTCCGCCGCTCGGCCACCGTCGTTCGCCCGCCGTCGCTCGGCCACCGTCGCTCAGCCACCATTGTAGTTGCTCGACCAGGTGAGCGAGGAGAGACTGAAATTGTTGCAGGAAAAATCGAAGGCGAGGGCGGAGGAGGAGGAGGAAGAAGATGGGTTGAAGGGGCTGCTAGTGCGTTGCTGCTGCTGGTGTCGTTGCTGGTGTGATGCCGGTGCCATTGCTGGTGCCGTGCCGGTGCCGTTGCTGGTGTGGGTCTTCAAGGAAGAAGAAGACACGAAGACGAGCCTTCCCTCTCTCTCAATTTGGGGATTAGGGTTTCAAAGTTGGGGGAAAGATGCCAAACGGCGTCGTTTTGGTGTTTGGATGCTGACTCAACTCTCCGACGAGCCACGTCGGCGTCAAAAATTAATAAAAAAGGCCACGTCGGATTTCCGGCCAATTTCGTCGGCGTTGGCACCAAAGTGAGCGTTTTCAAATTTTTGGCACTTAAGTGATCCGACGGAAACTTTTGGCACCAAAGTGAGCACCGTACACAATTTATGGCACCATTAGTGTACTTATCCCGAATGAAAAGTGAAGGACAGAAAAAAGAAAATTAATATATATTATTTAAGACTGTCAATATCAATGTCAATCGTACTACATAGGAATGGTTGGTGTGCCAACACTCACTTAAGCAATTTACAGCCAAAATTGGCGATTATTGATTAACTCAATAAGCAAAATATGAAAAATGTTTAGATGGTGCGCCAACACCAACTTAAGCAATTTGCAACCAAAATTGACATGATTAAATCAATGAGCAAAATATGAAAAATATTTAGAACTCAGTTGGTAAAATTAAAATGTTTATGACTAAATTAGCAAAAGCGTAATAGATTTAAGATTTTTTTAACAATTTTCCACCTATAGATTTCATGATTTCTTACTTCAGCAGATGAGGACCTTGTTTGCTGCATTGTAATGCGTGGAGATGTCAAGAAGGTTAAAATAGAGGATCTCAAGAAGGTTAAGCGTGTGTGGGTCCATGTTCCCAGGTTTGTTCCCACGGCTGGGCTCGAGACTAGTGCTCAAGCTGGTCCCTCGGCACTCGAACTTGGGACTCCAGTTGTACTCAAGACTTATTCCCAAATGTCTATTTCATAATTTTCTTGTAATAAATGACTTTCTTATTGATTGGTAGATACAAATCAAAAGTTTGTTTGAAAAATTTCTAGCAAAGTTCATTTTTTAAGAAATAAACGAAACTTGAGTTTGAACAAATTGCCTTGATTGAATATGGGACTAAATGTAATAAATTTGTTGTTTCTTGTGAACCGATGAGTATTGTTTGCACAATGAACGAAGGATCTTGATGCTGCCAACAACACAGTTTAGTTTTCTTTGTTTTTTATTTATTTCAAAGACAGAAACAAGACTGTTCCAAACTCTAATTAATCTTAATTTCCCCGAATGCATTACACGGCGTAAATTACATACCTAATCAGTGACCCAAGGAAATGTCTACAGATCATGAATCCAAAGTCGAAACAGCACTAACATTGCAAACAAAGAAGTCCAACACAGCGCAACCTAAGTCTTCAACTACCCTTTATTATTTTTTATTACATGTACTTTTTTGCTGCTTTCAGTACGGTTGACCCAAGTCTTCCATGCAAAATGCAAATATATATGTATATATATATATATATATATATATATATATATATATATATGCGTGCGCGCGCGCTTGCTTTTTGCTGCCTTCTCCACGGTTGACTCAAGTCTTCCACGCAATATATATATATATGCGTGCGCGCGCGCTTGCTTTTTGCTGCCTTCTCCACGGTTGACTCAAGTCTTCCACGCAAACGGAGATCGATTGGCTGAGTTCAGAATATGTGCCCAGCAGCTACCTGCTACGGCACTACGGAAAGTCAGAATATGTGCCCAGCAGCTACCTGCTACGGCACTACGGAAAGTAATGCGCATGCGCAAAAAATATTCATAGGTGCTGCGCGCGCGCACATTTATATATATATATGCTTTTTTGCTGCATTCTCCATGGTTGACCCAAGTCTTGTACGCAAATGTAGATCGATTGGCTGAGTTCAGAGTAGGTGCCCGGCAGCTGCCCGTCAGCTACCCGTTAGGACGCTGCGGGAAGTAGTGCGCATGCACATAAAATATTCATAGGTACTGCACATTGTGCGTTTCATCACACGAAGAGTCATTGATTCAATGCATCGTAACACGAGATGAAGCGTGTTTATATCCCCAGGCACCCAGCGCCACCTATAAAATCAGCTTTACGCTCTCATACTCTGCTCATCAAAACAAATTTATCTCTATTTCGAACAAAATGGCTTGCTCGCCGTGCTTCTACATGTCCATACACTTTCTTTTCTTGTACTTGTCGTGCCAGCCTATTGACGCACACATCCTCTCTCGTTCTCCGAAACCTCTGTGTATCGAGGACGAAATGTCTGCCCTGCTGCAATTTAAAGAGAGATACGAAATCGCCAATGCTTCAGCTGATCCTCTCGCTCATCCCAAGACTCGATCCTGGAAAAACAATCAGGATTGCTGCTCCTGGGATGGGATCGACTGCGACAAGAACACGGGCCATGTAATTGGTCTTGACTTGGGAAGTAGTTTTCTCTATGGTTTTATCGACAACAACAGTACTCTCTTCCAACTTGCTCGTCTTGAAAGGCTCAATCTCAGCTATAATGACTTCAACTACTCTCAGATACCATCCGGAATTGGAGATCTATCAAGATTGACTCATCTCGATCTCTCTGCTTCCCTTTTTTCCGGTCGAGTCCCATCAGAAATTTTCAAGCTGACAAGGTTGGTGTACCTCAACCTGTGTTGCAATCTGGATCCACAATATGATGGACCTTTGTTGGAGATGAAAGCGCCGGGCCTGAGAAGGCTATCTCAAAATCTGACCGGCCTAGAAGAACTTCTCCTTAGTCGAGTCTACATGTCGTCCCAAGTGCCCAACACTCTGGCGAATCTGTCTTCACTAAGAAGGCTGAACATGGATGAGTGTGACCTGCACGGTATATTTCCGCCTGCCATTTTTCATTTACCGAAGCTGCAATATCTTAGGGTGGATGGCAATGAGGATCTCACGGGCCGCTTGCCTAACTTCAACTCGAGTAGTCCTCTTAAAGAGCTGCAACTGGGAAGCACAAGCTTTTATGGGGAGCTACCGGCTTCAATCGGTAATCTCCGCTCTATGGAGACATTGAATCTTGAATTCTGCAATTTGACAGGGTCCCTACCCCTGTCAATCGGAAACCTTCCTTTGTTGAGTCATCTTGGCATATGTGGTAACAACTTCTCAGGATTCATCCCGGCTTCATTTGCTAACCTTAGCAACCTTGAATACCTAGATGTCGGAAAGAATCCATTCACTGCCCAGCCCACTTCCTCTTTGTCTTGGGTTTGGAAGATAAAAAAGCTTGCCACTTTGAACCTCTGGAGGATCAATTTATATGGCGAAATTCCCCCTTCAATCGGAAACTTGTCTCAACTTGTGGAGTTATGCTTTCTTGGCAACCAATTAAGCGGTACCATCCCATCTCAACTCATGAACCTCACTCAGCTAACTGATTTGGAACTCCGAACCAATCAACTATCAGGTTCTATACCTTCTTGGTTTGTGAACATGACTCAACTAGTCGTGCTTGACCTTTCACGCAATAAATTCCACGGCCAGATACCTTCATCAATCTGTCAACTCCAAAATCTCCAAGTGCTCTGCCTTTTCGAAGACAACTTTAGCGGTACTATTGAACTAGACAACTTTCTCAAGCTCAAACAGTTGTGGGTGCTCCTACTATCATCTAACCAGCTATCATGCCGCACGAGTAGCGCAAATGTTATTCTTCCTCGACTTGAGGCCCTAGGACTGGCATCATGCAATTTGAGAGAGTTTCCGGCATTCTTGCAAACCCAAAAGGATATGAATTGGTTGGACCTGTCGGATAACAACATTACGGGAGAAGTGCCCTTTTGGGTATGGGACGGAAGATTTGAAAGCATGCAGTACCTGAATCTCTCCCATAACTTCTTAACTGGCCTTGATCGATATTACCCGATCGATCCTTTACATATGTACACGATAGACTTATCTCATAACAAGTTAAAAGGACCACCCCCTGAAGCACCAGCGTCCATATTACACTACATAGTATCCAACAACGGGCTAACGGGAGCATTGCCACCATGGATCTGCAATTTGAGTTCGGCAATCACACTAGACCTGTCTTCTAATAATATGACCGGTGTGCTTCCGGTTTGTTTGGGCAATATCAGCGAATCTCTCAGGATATTGAACCTAAAAGGCAACAATTTCTACGGAAGCATTCCCGAGGTTTTGTTGAGGGGGATGCAACTAACGATGATCGATTTGAGTGACAACCAGTTCCAAGGCAAGTTACCGAGGTCCTTGGCCAATTGCAAAATGCTCGAGTTCATCAACTTTGCAAACAATCTTATCGTGGACACTTTTCCATCATGGTTGGGATCTTTACCAGAGCTTCGTGTCCTTATTTTGCGATCCAATAAATTCCACGGTGTCATAGAGAGGCCTAAATCTAGTTCCACATTCCTTAAGTTAAGGATACTCGACCTCTCTATTAATGCATTTACTGGTAAGTTGCCTATGGAGTTCTTTCAATCTTGGAATGCCATGAAATCCGAGATGGGAAACTTTGCATACATGCAAAGAAACCTACAGCCATCAGGTTACCTTATGTACACCTACTATGGCGATTACGATTTCTCCATGACAGTGATTTACAAAGGGCTTAAATGGTATTACCCAAAGATATCAGAAGTCTTCACGATCATTGACCTCTCTAGAAATATTTTCAAAGGAGAGATCCCTAATGTCATGGGTGATCTCAAAGGATTGCAAGGACTGGATCTTTCCAACAATTTCCTTAGTGGTCACATCCCATCGTCGTTGGGAAATCTCACATCACTCGAGTCATTGGACCTTTCTCTGAACAAACTCTCAGGACAAATTCCCCAAAAACTAATAGAACTTAGGTTCCTTTCTTTCCTGAACATCTCTTACAACAATCTGACTGGGTCTGTGCCGAGAGGGAAACAGTTCGATACATTTTCAGACAATTCTTTTGAAGGGAACTCAGGACTCTGTGGGGAATTCATATCCAGGAAATGTCAAGACTCAAGGGATAAGTGGGGAAAACCTTCAACCCACCAAAAAGAAGACTTGGGATCGCCAATTGAACTCAATTGGAAAATTGTTCTTATTGGGTATGTGAGCGGCTTAGTAATTGGAGTGGTCATTGGAAACACATTTATCTCCTGGAAACATGTTTCGTTTGAAGGAAATGCCAAGAGAAAGCGATGGCCTAGTCGGAGGCAGCCTAGAAGGGGTAGGAACTCTTGGTCAAGCAAGTTTTTCAATTCCGGTAGATGTTAGAACTTACCGGAAAAATAAGCTAAATATTTCCTTCTTTTTCTTAGATGTACTTGTTTCTTCATAGTATCTTTACAAATATTTATGTCAAACCTTCGCTTTCTTCAATTAATCTCTCATCACATCTGTTCCCCACCTCTCTAATGTAAAATTACACTTTTTGTTCTTTTTTACAAAGCCATTGTTAGCTTGTAAACCAAGCTCATATGCGCCTTTTTTCTATCAATGTTGAAGCAAAAGCACTCCTATCTAACAATCAAATCTAAATTGTCACATGGATTCTTCTTTATCCAAGGTTCACATTACAACGTGAAACCCGCTTACAGATTCTAGTAAAACGATCAATAGCAAGACCACAGTGTCCTCATAACTTTATGTAAATCTAGGCTCTCGTCCGCACTTCAATCATTTGCTTTTTTTGTTTTTTTGTCACCACACAAATTATGCAGACACTGTTGTATTAACATTTGAAACAAAATTCGCAGTTGGAGGTTGATTGGATGAGAATTGTAACAAATTATTCTCTCGGGTCTTCTTTTACGTTTTTGCTGTTGGAAATAGGATTCTCTCTCATGCAGAGAGGGTTGTAGTTTACGCACTTCAATCATTTGCTCTCTTTTTTTTTTTTATGTCACCACACAAATTATGCAGACACTGTTTATTAACGTTGGAAACAAAATACGCAGTTGGAGGTTGACTGGACAAGAATTGTAACAAATTATTCTCTCGGATCTTCTTTTACGTTTTTGCGGTTGGAAATATGATTCTCTCTCATGGAGCAGTATATTATGCAGAGAACCAACGTGGCATGGTTGAAGTTCTTAAAGCTCTTCCTATGTCTGCTTGTTAGTCATGTACTCTGGAATTTACACAGTAAATCTATTTGATTTTTCTGTACATCCATTTCTTTTCCCCCTGAAAGGATAGTTTTGTAGGATGGCTTCTCTACAGCTAATTTAATCACTTGGAATGGTTCTCAAGATAGTGATTGGTTGATTATGGCTCAAAGTTAACGTTGATCGATTCAAAATCCAACACGTAATTGAATCTTAAGGAAATATGGCTAACGTTAGGAAAGTCCGAATTGAACTCTTGCCAATAAGATCGTGGGTGATGGAAAAAAGGAAATCTGATTTCCTGTAGCCTTCGTTTCCTTATTGAAGTATATGTTGACGTCGGAGAAGGGCTCATAGTATTTATGTATAAAATTATTCTGTTGTTGAGTTTCATCTGTGGTGCACAGTAGGGGCGCTAAAGCACGCTAAAATGTGCGGAATTTGCGAGAGTCACAGAGCATCGAGAGCGTTCAAACAAGAGAACTGAGATTTTGAGAAAAACTCATTCGTTGGGATTGATTCTTTTAGGTTCGGGTGCTATCTAAGACCAGGAAACGCTAGAGATTAGAGTGTCCAAAGGATTGTGATCTTCTTTTTGCTGATTATAGCGAAATCATGTCATCGATCTCTTCGTGGGTATGCACTCCTTCGAACCACGTAAATTCATTGGGTTTTAGATTGAACTTCTGTAACATATTTCTCGCTTGAATTGCTTCCTTAATTCGCGGTCCCGCATTCGTCGTATCGTGGTTTGCGTTTCTATCTTCACAGATATGCCCTTAAATATTCGTATACTTCATTATTGAGTAGACCGCCACTTGTTTTGGTTTCAAGATAAGGAAGCAACTTTTTCCATAGCCCTAATTCAGAAACAAAAATTAAACCATAGGTGCCTGGGAACTGCTTGGGTGCAGCGTAACTAGAAGGTTCATTACTGAATTTCTTTTCAAAACTTGTTAATGTCATTACTTATATAGCGACAAGTGATTATCGTGTAACAAAACCTAAACTTGGACCTTATTCTCATTTCAGTAATGAGTATTTTCATGTACAATTTAAATTCAGAAAAAGATATTCGAGGACAGAATAGAATTTATCCTGCCATGGATCTTTGATCATTCATCTAATTTGAATCTATATATACATCAATTAAATTTTTAAAATGTCTCATTGCCAAAATCTGCAGAAGTCTATTGCTTTTTGCACATCAATTAGATTATCAAAATATGCATAAAACTTAAAGACTTTCTAAAATTGGAGATATTCTAAAGTCCATAAAAACTAAGTTTCTAGGCAAACCTCACATGAGAATGGGAAAATTTGTTTAAAAACTCATAAACCTATTATATGGCGGTCAATTCAATTATAAATCTTTCAATTCTGCCAATTTAATCATAAACCTTTTGACGATTTACCAATTTAGTCATGAATTTTTCAATTGTGTCAATTTAATTCTAACCATTTTCATGATTTGCCAATTTAGTCATAACTCTTGACAATTTGTCAATATAGCCCTTTCAACTAATTATATATATAATTTGTTTATGACTAAATTGGTAAAATTTTAAAACATAACTTCAAAAGGTTTAGGTGCCCATGTCCAAGCACCCAAGACCTATGCCAATTCACCAATGACCTAGCCTAAGTCCATGGCTAAATTCCATGGAGGTGGGCTCGTGACCCCAATGCCCGTGCCTAGATCCCCGCTGATGATTCCTAAGTACTTGTCTCCCAAGCCCAAGTCCAAGGAAGTTGGACTCAAGACCCAGGTGCTTGCACCCAAGTCGCCAACAGCCATGCCCATGTACTCAACTCACACACTCGAGACAATAGCGTTTAAGCTCTAACCCACAACCATCGAGCTCCAGGCCATGGTGCCCATGCCCAAGTTCCTAACTCCTACGCCCAAGTCATCGATGATGCCTGAGCCTAATTTCTCATCAACTAGGCCAAACGAGCCTAAGACCTCAACACTCGTACTCAGGTCCCTGATGGCCTTTCCCTACTCTCATGCCCAAGTCATCGACAAACAAGTCCATAGAAGTTGGGCCTAAGAACTCAATGCCTATGTTGGAGTCCCCAGCAGCCAAGCTCAGGACAAGACCCCGATGCAATGCCTAGTTCTCCGATAGTCTTACTTGGATAACTGACCACTGCCCCCAAGTTGCTAGCTCTAGGGCTTAATTCCTCGACAAGCAAGCCCAAATCTGTAGAAACTGGGCCTAGCTCCCTCAAGATTGGGACCAAGACCTTGGTGCCTATTCCCAGGTCCTTGATACCGATGCCCAAAAACTTGGCTCCTACACCCAAGTCACCAGCATCCAGACCTAGGTCCATAAAAGTCAGGGTTCTTAGTGGTTGGGCTCGAGAACTCTGCTTCCTCAACCGAGACTCCGACAATTGGGTATCTCTTATATAACACGTATAGCGTTTGTCCTTTTAGGAAAATAAAATCAAGTTTTCATTTCTAAACGATAAAAATAATTTTCAATTCATTTTCAGATTTCAGACAAACAAATGAGAATATTCCTCTACTTACTTTCACCCAAAAAAAAAGAGAGAATATTCCTATTTTCTTGAAAAATGACTTCCAAACAAATATTTTCCAAAAATGTAAAATTTTTCGCAAAACAAACGGAGCCTTAATATCTTTCTATACAATCTCTTCTTCTTTTTCCGTGAAAGAAGGATCATTTCATGAGGTTGCTTTTTACAGCTACTATAATCACTCGGAAGGGTTCCCAGATAGCGATTTGTGGATTATGGGTCGAAGTAAATGTCGTTTGATTAGATAGCTTACACATAATTAAATTGTAAGGGAACCTGGCCCATATCAAGAAAGTCTAAATTGAACTCTTGCTAACGGGCCCCCGAGAAAGGATCCTTATTGAAGTTGAGGTCGACGCTGACGTCGGAGAAGTTATGGCTTTTTATGCTTATAAATTTTCTTGAGTTCGGTCTGGATACAAAGTGAGTGCGCTTGATATATGTGAAACTTGCGAAAGACACAGAAAGCATTGAAAGCCTTCTAGCAAGAAATTTAAGAGTGAGAGACCTCATTTGCGGTGATTGATTCTTGCGAGTTCAGGTGCTATCTAAAATTCAGAAATGCTTGAGATCGAGTGTTCAAGCAATGGGAATCTTCTCCTTACCATTTATGATGGAACCAACTTGTTGATCTCTCCTTGTAGAGTAGGCACACCGCCGAACGTGTTCAAGTTTTTTTTTTTGCAGTTTATTTCTTACTTGAATTGCTTCGTTTATTCATGCTTCCACATTAGTTGTAATGAAGTGGCATTAGAAACTAAGTTCATTGTTGATTGGTTGTTCAAGGAATTTTTTCAGCTACGATAATCATTATGGTCTCTATGATCTTCGAGTTAGAGAAATCCACAATTTTAATTTTGTGCTCATTAAGATGCGCATTGGAGACACAGGATTTGGATTGAGCATTTAAGGGAGACAGATAAATTTCCCCAAACTATGAAAGCTGCTAAAAAAGCAGATATTTTGAAAAGAGTTCCAGTTTTTATTTTGCTGAATTTAGGGAACAACGTTTTGGTTTCAGTGGCGTATGAGAGGAATAGAGCTGCAGTTTCAGCGAAACTTGAAAGCGTTATATATGTCGAAATCGCTCTCAAAGGTACTTTTCGTGTTTTTTAACTGTTCAGATTATTGAGGGGACATCAATCCAGGATCACCTGTATAAGTTCAATAGAGTCATCAATGATATGAAGAATGCGGATGAGAACGTGTTGACCTATGGTGAAGGAAGCGTGAACTGGCAAAAAAAAAAAAAACCTGCTAATTTACTCAAGACTGCGAGCATTTGGGTGCCCTGCATATGGCCATGTTAGGGACGGTAAGCTAGAACCGAGGACAAAGAATTGCTTATTTCTATGCTACGCAGTACGCAATAGGGATGCAAGGTTACAGGCCGTGGTGTTCAGATCCTAAAATCACCCGGATTCATCAGCAGCAGAGATGTTGCAAGGAAACTCAGTAAGTACAGACTGGTGCCACGAGACAAGCGGAGCTTCAGTTGGAGGCTCAGCGGAAAACGCAGATGGGAAGTGAGGATAGAGGCCCCAAGCCGGGCGTCAGTGAGGGCACTAGTCAGTCTAGAGCAGAAGATAGTACTGGTGGAGAGGTGCAGCTCGCAAAGACTTCATCCTCCATAGCGACAAGTAGAGAACGCGGGGAGATCAGAGAACCACGGAGCCATGCAGATTGCGTTACTTCAGATAAGTGTTACTTATGCCATGTCTGCTGAGGAGGATGTCGAGGATTTACTCTCATACCGAGAAGCAGTGTCAGGTGTAGAGCTTCAGCAATGGATTGGTGCAATGAGAGAGGAGAAGGGGCCTCTCTTGTGGAATCAAACATGGCAGTCACTAGTATCTTCAAAAGGGCAGAAGATAGGGTGCAAGCGGGTATTCAAAAAGAAGCATGACAGTTTCAACTCATGAGCAACTAGATATAGGGGTGTCAAAAAACCGAACCAAAATCGAACCGAAAATCGAACCGAAAAATTCGATTTTTTCGGTTTGGTTTTCATTCAGTTCGGTTCTCATTAAAAATAGAAATTTTTTTTATCAATTCGGTTTTTATCGGTTAACCGAACCGAACCGAACCAACAAACCGATAAGAGCTTATTTCTTAGAAATACAACAACAAAAAAAAACAAATGCAAAAATCGAAAAACCGAACTGAATTTCGGTTCGGTTTGGGTCTCATTCAGTTCAGTTCATAAGGTTTTCTAACGGTTCGGTTCGGTTCGATTTTTCAAAAAACCGAACCAAACCAAACCGTTGACACCCCTAACTAGATATAAGACGTGCCTGGTGGTGAAGGGGTTCATGGTACGAGATACTCTCACTTGTGGTGAAACATAGTTCGATCGGGGTGGTGTTGCGATTAGTTGCAATGGACAAGTAGCTAGATGTTAAGACGGCTTTTTGGAGAATCAGAGCAGATATACATGCAATAGCTGGAAGACTTTGTTGTTCTGGGTCCTGAAGACAATGTATGCTTGCTCAAGCTATCTCTTTATGACTTTAAGCAATGCCACAGTGGTGCAAGCGATTTGACTCCATTCAACGCTATGATAAGAGTGCTGATAAAAATTGCATGTACTTCAGGAGGTTATACGATGGTAGTTACAAATTTTTACTCTTCCATGCTGATGATATATTGATAATAACTAAGAACGTGTTCATTATTGATGAGTTAAGACGCCAATTGAGGAGTAATTTTAAGATGATAGATTTAGGTACAACGAAAAAGATACTCAATATGGAGATCTAGAGAGATAGGTTTGTAGCCAACATTTTTGGCTATCACGTGATGATTACGTACATAAAATGCTGAGGCGACTTAGTATGCAAAACACCAAACCAGTGAATTCCTTGCTAGTTGCATGCTTTACAGTTTCAACGTACCTTAGACCAAATTCGGAGGATGAGATGGCATATACGTCCCACTCAGGCTTAATGGATCTCAAAAGCATTTCTAGGCAAGTTGTGTTAGACTATTTAGTTAGAAAGATCGGGTCCATCTTGAGGGCAGGCCTAAATAACAAGTTAGGCTCAACGTAAATACATAACTAAGCCTAGTTCCGCCCCCCGATCACTTTTATTGGCAAGTCAAAAGGTACCCTTATTTGTAGTGGAAAATCTACATGTAATTAGCGACTTTTTTTTGTATTAAAAAAGAATCTATACTCATGTTTTCTTCATTGTAATTCATAACTTTTCATATAAAAAAATAATTAAGAACGTATTGAAATTCACTAAGTTATCATAACTAAAGATATATCTGAACATCCCAATAATTAGTGACTAGTTTTGATTGACCAACTTCACAAACGATACATTAATCGGCCGAACAAGTCATTTGTTTTTCTTTTTTTTCCTGATCCAACTCCTTCATCAACAATGAACGGTCCACAATGGCCACGGACGAATATTCATTTTCAAGCCAACCAAACCATAGGAAAAGGCCCAACCTCATATTCCCATATGACCATTTTTGAAATAATGTTAAAAGATGGATTATTATACATACTATGCCTGCATCAAAGGGAAAAAAAAAAACGTAACCCTCTTTGCTTGTACTATTTATTCTTCTTTTTCTCATCTTTTTCGAATGAATCTGCTTTAGTATCCCACCTTAAATATTGCGCATGGAGTTAAATAAAAAATAAATAAAAGAAGAAACTAGTGTAAAATAAGATTAATTACAAGATTAATTTAAACCCTCCAAAAATGTTCGCAAAGCAAATACCAATATGGAATTGAAGGCATTTATTAATAAAATGGATCATTTCAATTTTCAAACCATCTTTATTGTCATTTTCACTAGGGGTAAGCGATTCTAGAGTTGGTCCAAGTTCCATCTAGAATCTACCCATCAAAATCGATTCCCAAATTTTTGAAATCTAGAACTTAACATATATACTCTAGAACCCAAAACCTACCCTGTCACAGGTCGATTCTAGGGTCTACTCATGTTTCACGTGTATTATTAATTGAACGATTACAAGAAGTCAACACCTCTAATGATCATTATTTGCTATTATAATTTACTTACCATAGCTCATATTTAAACACATGAAGAATATGAAAAATTAACAAAGTAAAACTTTTAGTCATTAATATGCCGAAAATGGAAACTCAAAGTAGTGATTCCAGATTACATACTCATAATCAAATGCTATGGAATTTCACAAGATTGCGCGAAGATATAGAACAAGAAAAACACAAAAATTCATTCCAAGTTCCAAGTTCCACAACCTACTTATCAAAACAATCTCTCCAATTTTTTGAATCTCAAACTTTATCTTGCGTACTCTCAAACCAGGCCGATTCCAATGGGTCCCGTTTTTGCTTCGAGTCTTGGTTCCACCCTCAAACCATGCTCGTCCCTAATTTTCATGGTGAAAAAGAGAGAAAAAAATTCTCCTCCAATTATCATCGTGCAATTTCCTAGTTCACCTTTATACCTAATTTAATTAGGCCCAACGAGAGATTGGTTAATATGGTTTTGAATGTGTGTAAGTTACCTGTGCAATACCTACTCTTGCTTATATTAAGATAAACATATGCATATGCCTATGAACTATGTTAAATGCTACGCTAATGTGAATGTAGAGGATAATTACCAAATCAGTCTTAAATCTATTGTTTGAATGCTAATTTAGTCTTAAACTCTTCAAGTTTACCAACATAGTCCTCAATCTTCAATTTCTAGTGGCAGTTTGCTAAGAGGACTAAATTAAAATTTTGCACAAATATTTAAAATTATGTTAATAAAATTGAAAAATTTAGGATAAAATTGAAATCCGTATAGTATGTTTAGTATTTTCCCGTGAATGTAATATTGAAGATGGGAAGGCTCATATGCCACTGGAAAAATATAGTTTGTTAAAGAGCTAAAATTTTCAGTCTTTTCTTTCCCAAATGCCTCGAAAATAGATTCGTGAAACACAATAAATGATTGTGGCACATTTGCAAAACGAAAATTATCCACACCTTTAGAGATAAGATAATAAAAATAATAAAGCTCGCGAATTAAAGAAATCAGAAAGTTCGTGATTTTTTTAATAGAGAAAGCTTTAAACACAATTACTTGCACATTTCCAAAAATTACAATCATTCTTTGGAAATTACCATTCATGAACATCTAACCCTATTACCAAACATGACCAAAAAAATAAAATAAAATCCACCAAGCACTTACTGACAAAAAATAAAATAGCAGATAATAAAATCCAGAGAGCACTTAATGACAAAAAATAAAATAAAATCCACACAATCTCTCTCTCCCCCAGCTGTCCATTATCAATGCACTTGAGATTGTAAATGACTTTGTCAAAGACTTCAGCCCACTTTTTGCCCCTTTTATTCCTCCATTATCTTATACATCCTTCCCAATTATAATTTGTATATTTTCTTTGGCCCTCATATACGAATAACAACACAAAAAATACGCTAGCAATCATGTATGCATATAAACGAAAGAGACATTCGAAAAATCAAGAAAAATCACCCTATCAAAAAATACTTCAATAAAACTAAATAATAGAAATGCAAGATGAAAAATACACAAGAAAATCGAGAAAATTACTTTGCAACTTTTCTTAAAAGTTTGTTGTAAGATAGATTAGATTTGAAATGGGGGAATATAACGTAGATTATTGATCCACACATTTATTAATGCCTATAATATTTGTTAAATAAATATCTAAGGTTAGTAAAAAACAGAGGAAAATAATTAAATTGCCATAAAAGTATCAGATTCTCCTTACTTTAAATTGCCATAAAAGTATAGCCGGTATAGATATATATAGATAGTATAAAAATATATATATCACATCAAATCACATATTATTAAATGACACTATAATTAATAATGACAAATAATAAAAAATAAAATACAAAAAGTACATCATCTCATCATCATCATCACCCCCCCTCTCTCTCTCTCTCTCTCTCTCTCTACACCAAACCCAGCCCCCGGCACCCCCGCACAATTTAGCAAACACCCCTTCACTTTCCGATTTAATTAAATTAAAATCAAAATCAAAATCAAAATCAAAATGTTATATATAAATAAACTTTATATTAACGCCCGCGCCCCCGTTTACTTTCACTCAATGTCATAATAATTTTATTTATTTATTTTTCCTCCGTTTTATTTTTGGGGCCCTTTTCCTCCAAAGACCACATCCCCCAATCCGCGATCCACCAGCATCCCCTGGCCCGCACTGCAGATCGCCGGAGCTGCTCCGCTATGCCGCCCCGAAGCTCGCCGCCCTCCCCCACCGTGCACGGTGAGTCCTCCACTCGCCCCCCTACTGCAGCCACCGTGAAAAGCAGTTCCTTCAGTGTGTTTTGTTTGCGCATGGGTGCTGATACCTAGGTCCCCAACGGCCTTGCCCTACTCCCATGCCCAAGTCACTAACAAACAAGGCTAGGTCCATAGAAGTTGGGACAGAGAACTCAATGCTCATGTTAGAGTCCCCAAAGACCATGCCCAGGACCCCGTGCTGGTGCTTGGGTCCCCAACAACCAAGCCCAAGTCCATAGAGACTAAGCCTAGCTCTCTTGAGATTAGACCCAAGACTCGATGACAATGCTTAGGTCCCTAATACCCGTGCCCAAATGCTTGGCTCTTGCACCCAAGTCACCAACATCCGAGCCTAGGTCCATCAAGGTCAGTCATGGTTCCTCAATACCCGTGGTCAAGTTCTTAGTGGCCGGGCCTAAGAATCCCTACTCGTGCAATCGAGACTCTAGTAGTCAACATCTCTTATATAACATGAATAGTGGATATCTATTTAGGAAAATAAAATGAAGTTTCCTTTCCAAACGATGAAAATAATATTTCATCTAAATATCGAAAAATATTCATACTTTCTTGGAAAGTGATTTCTTGAAAATATTTTCCAAATGCCAATTTTTTCTCTAAATGAACGAATTCTTAATGTCATTTTATACTCTGTATAATCTTTTTTTTACCCCCTAAAAGAAGGATCATTTGATGAGATGGCTTTTTTACAGCAATATAATCACTTGGAAGGGTTTCCAGATAGTGATTTGTTGATTATGGGCCGAAGTAGATGTCGATTGATTAAAAAGCCTACACGTAATTGAGTTGTAAGGAAACCTGGCCCATATCAGGAAAGTTTGAATTGAACTCTTGGTAATAGGTCCGCAAGACCTCTTCTCCTTATTGAACTTGAGGTCCACTTTGACGTTGGAGAAGGGCTTATAGCTTTTCTTTGCATATAAACCTTGTTGAGTTTGGTCCTGATGCATTGGGAGTGCGCTTAATATATGTAAAACTTGCGAGAGACACGGAAAGCATTGAAAGTCTTCCAGTAAAAAATTTAAGAGTGTGAGAGAATTCATTTGCTGCAATTAGTTCTTGCAACTTCAAGTGTTATCTTAAATAATGAGGAAACACTCAACAGTGTTCGAGCAATTGTAATCTTTTCTTTGCCACTTATAATGGAACCATCTCTCGTTGATCTCTCCTTGTGGAGTAGGCAAGCCGCCAAACCGTGTTCAGGTTTTATTTATGTAATTTATTTCTTACTTGATTGCTCCATTTGTTCATGCTTCCATATTAGTTATAACAAAGTGGCATTAGAACCTAAGTTTATTGTTGATTGGAGGCTTGAATCGCTTCGTATGTTCATGCTTCTGTGTTATTCATAACAAATTAGCATTAGAAACTAAATTATTGTAGATTGGTTGTTCCAGGAATTTTGTTCATCTAGGGCAATCATTATGGTATCTGTGATATTCGAGTTAGAGCAATCCACAATTTTAATTTTTTGTGCATTAAGATGTGTACTTTATTGAAGACACGGGATTTGGATTGAGCATTTAAGGGAGATGATAAAATTCCCCAAAATATGAAAGCTGCAATAAAGGTGACAATTTGAAAAAAAAAACTACATGTTTTATTCTGCTTGAGACACGGGATTCCTTAGCAGGTAGGCCAACTAGGCCTAGGTCCTTTAAGGCTTGACCCAATACCTTGGTGCTGGTACCTAGGTCCCCAACGGCCTTACCTTGCTCCCACACCTAAGTCACCGACAAACAAGGCTAGGTCCATCAAGGTCGGGCCTGAGAACTCAATGCTCCCATCAAAGTCCCTAGCGGCCCATACCCAAGACCTCAATACTAGTACATGGGTCCTCGACCGCCATGCTTGGGTAACTAACTTCCACACCTAAGTCACTAGCTCCCGAACTCCTTCAACAGCCAACCTCCCTCAAGATCGTGCCAAAGACCTAGGTATCTATGCCTAGGTCCTTGATACCCATGCTTGGATATTGCTCATGCCACCTGGACACCGGCGGTTGGGTATCTCTTAAATGCTATGAATAGTGCATGACTTTTTAGGAAAATAGAATCAAGTTTTTCTTTCCAAATGATATAATTTTCAATTCATTTTTAAATTTCAATCAAATACCAGAAAATATTCTTATTTATTTGGAAAAAAAAATTTCTTGAAAAATATTTTTGGAAGATATCAAATTTTTCGCAAAACAAATGGAACCTTGATTTCATTTGATTTTTCTTTCCAATCTCTTCTTCTTTTTCCCCGGAAGATGGATCATCGGATGAGGACGCTTCTTTACAGCTAATACAATCACCTGATGCGGGTAGAAGTAGGTGTCGTTTGATTAGAAAGCCTGCACACAATTGAATTGTAAGGGAACCTGGCCCATATCAAGAAAGTCCGACTTGAACTCTTGCTGACAGGCCCGCAAGACCTCCTTTTCTTATTGAAGTTGAGGTCCATCGTCGGAGAAGGACTTACACAACTTTTTTTTGTATATAACTCTTGTCGAGTTCGGTCTGGACACAAAGTGAGTGCGCCTAATATATGTAAAACTGGCGAGAGACAGAATGCATTGAAAGCCTTCTAGCTAGAAATTTAAGAGTGAGAGAACTCATTTGCGGTGATTGATTCTTGCGAGTTCAAGTGACATCTAAGATTAGGAAACGCTTGAGAGTTGTCTGTTCAAGCAATTGTAATCTTCTCTTTGTCATTATAATGGAACCATCTCATTGACTCTCCTCGTGGAGTAGCCAAAGCGCCAAACCGTGCTCAAGTCTTATTTCTGCAATTTGTTTCTTACTCTAATGGCTTCATTTGTTCACACTTCCGCATTAGTCGTGACAAAGTGGCAATGGAAACTAAGTTTAAATTTCACTTGAGGCTTGAATCGCTTCATGTGTTCATGCTTCCATGTTAGTTGTAACAAAGCGGCATTAGAAACTAAGTTTATTGTTGATCGGTTGTTCCAGGAATTTTGTCCATCTACGATAATCATTATGGTCTCTGTGATATTTGAATTAGAGAAATTCATAATTTTAATTTTGTATGCATTAAGGTGAGCACTTTATTGGAGACACGGGATTTTGGATTAAGCTTTTAAGGGAGATGATAAATTTCCCCACACTATGAAAGCTGCAAAAAAAAAGCTGATATTTTGAAAAAAGCTGCAGGTTTTGTTCTGCCGAATTTAGGAAACGATGTTTTGGTTGAAGTGGCTTATGAGTTTAATGTAGCTGCAGTTTGGGCTGCAAAGCCGTCCCGAAGATACTTTTCCCAATTCAACGTTTCTTAACTTTCCAGATTAATGAGGAACATCAATCCAAGATCACCTTTATAAGTTCAATAGTAATTAATGACATGAAGAATGTGGATGAGAACATATCGACCGATGGTGGAGGAAGCGTGAACTGTGAACCTGCTACTTTACTCGAGTCTGCGAGCATTTGGGAGCCCCGCATATGGCCATGTTTAGGACGGTAAGCTAGAACCGAGGACAAAAAAGTGCATATGCCTATGCACTAGGGATGAAAGGTTACAGGCCGTGGCGTTGGGATCCTCAAATCGCCCGGATTTCATCATCAGCAAAGATGTTGCAAGGAGACATGGTAGCCAGTAGTATTCTTCAAAAGCGATGTCAGGTGTACAGCTTCAGCAATGGATTGGTGCAACGAGAGAGGAGATTGGAGTCGCTTTAGTGGAATCAAACATGGTAATCAGTGGTATCTGGCAGAAGATAGGGTGCAAGTGGGCATCCAGAAAGGCGCATGATAGTTTTGATTCACGAGCGACCAGATACAAGACCCGCTTGGCGAAGGGGTTCATTGCATGAGATATTCTCACTTGCGGTGAAGCATAGTTCAATCAGGGTGGCGTTGGGACTAGTTGCGGTGGATGACTTGGAGTTGGAGTAGCTCGATGTTAAGACGGCGTTTCTAGACAAGGAATTAGAGGAGCGGATATTCATGCAATAGCCAGCAGGCTTTGTCGTTTCGGTTCATTAAGGCAATGCATGCTTGCTCAAATGATCTATTTATGGCTTTAAGCAATCTTATAGTGGTACAAACGATTTGATTCCATTCAACATTATATAAGAGTGCTCATGATCATTGCATGTACTCTAGGAGGTTATACGATGGTAGTTACATTTATTTAATGTTATATGCCGATGATATATTGATAGCAACTACAAACATGTTTCATATTGCTGAGTTGAGACACCAATTGAGGAGTAATTTTGAGATGAAAGATTTAGATGCATCAAGAAAGATAATTGGTATGAAGATCTAGAGAGATAGATTTGTAGCGACGTTTTTGGCTATCACAAGGTGATTACATATGTAAACTTCTGAGGCAACTTACTATGCAAAATATCGAACCGGTGATTTTCTCACTAGTTGCATACTTCATGGTTTCACCTGACCTAAGACCAAAATCGGAGGATGAGATGGAATATAAGTCCCACTCAAGCCAAAGGGATCTCAAAAGCATTTCTTGGCGGGCTATGTAAGACTATTTAGTTAGAAAGCTCGGGTCTGGCCCGAGGGCAAGCCTAAACAACAAGTTAGGTTCAACGTAAATACCTAACTAAGTCTAGTCCCGCCCATTGATCACTTATGTTGGCAAGTCAAAAGGTACCATTATTTATAGTGGGAAATTTGCACGTAATTAGCAATTTTTTTTTTGTATAAAAAAAGTATCTATATTTATATTATCTTCATTGTATCCATAAGTTTTCATATAAAAGAATAATTAAGAACGTATTGAAATTCACTAAGTTATCATAACTAAAGATATGTTTGGACATCCCAAAAACTAGTGGCTAGTGTTGATTGACCACCTTCACAAATAATACTTAAATAGGCCGAACAAGTCATTTGTTTTTTTCCCCGATCCAACGGTGCATACTCCTTCATCAACAATGAACGGTCCAGAATGACCACGGACGAATATTCATTTTCAAGCCAACCAAACCATCGGAAAAGGCCCAACCTCATATTATCATATGACCATTTTTGAAATAATGTTAAAAGATGGATTATTATATATACCGTGCCTGCACCAAAGAAAAAGCAAAAAAAAAAAAAAAAAAACACACGTAACCCTCTTTGCTTGTACTCTTTATTCTTCTTTTTCTCTTCTTTTTCGAATGAATCTGCTTTAGTATCCCCACTTAAATATTGTGCATGGAGTTAAATAATATATATAAAACAAGAAACCAATGTACAATAAGATTAATTACAGGATTAATTTAAAACCTTCAAAAATGTTCCCAAAGCAAATACCAACATGGAACTAAAGGCACTTCTTAATAAAATGGATCATTTCAATTTTCAAACCATCTTTGTCGTCATTATCACTAGGGAAGAGTAGTTCTGGGGTTGGTCCAGCTTCCATCTGGTATCTACCCTTTAGAACCAATTCCCAAATTTTTGAAATATAAAACTATCATACATACTTTGAAACCCGGAACCTAATCCATTACAAATTTCAAGGTCAACTATAAAGTCTATCTAGGTTTCTCATGCATCATTAATTGAACGATTGCAGTAAACACCTCTAGTAATCACTATTTGTTGTTATAATTAACTAACTACAACTCATATTTAGACACACAAAAAATGAAATATTAATAAAGTAAAAGTTTTAGTCATGCACATGCCGGAAATGGAAACTCATACTCAAAGTAGTGGTTTTAGATTACATAGGAATTTCGCAAAATTGCTCGAAGACTTGGAACAAGAAAAACACAAAAACTTATTATAGGTTTTAGATTCTATAACCTACCTATTTATTTAAACAAGTTCCCCAATTTTTTTAACTTGGAAGTTACCTTGCGTACCCTAAAACCAGACCAATTCCAACAAGTCCAGGTTTTGCTCCGATTCCCGGTCATATCCTCAAACCATGCTAACCCCTAATTTTCATGGTTAAAAAAGGAAAAAAAAAAAAAAACTTCTCCAATTATCATCTTGCAATTTCCTAGTTCACTATTGTACCTAATTTAATTAGGTATGATTAAAGACAAGTTAATTCGGTTTCGATTGTGTGTAAATTACCTATAAAATAGTTAGTCTTGCTTATATTTAGATAAACATATACATATGCCTATGAACTATGTTAAATGTTACACTAATGAGAATGTAGAGGATAATTAATAAATTAGTTTTAAATTTATCGTTTAGATGCCAATTTAATCTTAAACTTTCAAGTTTACTAACATAGTCCTCAACCTTTGATTTCTAGTGCCAATTTGCCGAAAGGACTGTCTTCAAATCTTGCTCAAATATTGAGAATTATGATAGCAAAGTGACTAAATTGATACTTTCCTATGAATGTAATATAGAAGATGGATGGCTGAAATGCCTCAAAAATGGACTCGAGAAACACAAAAAACAATTGTGGCGCATTTGCAAAACAAAAATTACCTACACCTTTAGAGAGAATATAATAAAAATTAGTAACGCTTGCAAAAGAATGGAATCAGAAATTTCGTGGTTTTATTTTACAAGTCACTAATTTAATGACAAAGCTTTACACACAATTACTTGCACATTTCCAAAAATTGCAATCATCCTTTGGAAATTACCATTCCTATTACCAAACGTGACCAAAAAAATAAAATCCAGCAAGCACTTACTGACAAAAAAATAAAATAGCAGATAATAAAATCCAGAGAGCACTTAATGACAAAAAATAAAATAAAATCCACAGAACCTCTCTCTCCATCCCAGCTGTCCATTACCAATACACTTGAGATTGTAAATGACTTTATCAAAGACTCAGCCCACTTTTTGCCCCTTTTATTCCACCATTATCTTATACATCCTTCCGAATTATAATTTATATATTTTCTTTCGCCCTCATATACGAACAACAACACAAAAAATACGCTGGCAATGATGTACGCGTATAAACGAAAGAGACATGCAAATAATTAAGAAAAATCACCATATCAAAAAATACTTCGATAAATCTAAATAATAGAAATGTAAGATGAAAAATACACAAAAAAAAAATTATGAGAAAATTACTTTGCAGCTTTTTTTGAAAGGTTGTTGTAAGATGGATTAGATTCGAAATGGGGGAATATAAGGTAGATTATCCATTCATGCATTTACTAATGGCTATGATATTTGTAAAATAAGTAACTAAGGTTATTTAAAAAAGAGAGGAAATTAATTAAAATGCCATAAAAGTATCAGATTCTCCTTGCTTTAAATAATAGTACAGCCAGTATGGATATATATGGTATAAAAAATATATATATCACATCAAATCACATATTATTAAATGACACCATAATTAATAATGACAAATAAAAAAAAAAAAAATACAAAAAGTACACATCTGCCTCATCATCATCACCTTCCTCTCTCTCTCTCTCTCTCTCTCTCTCTCTACCAAACCCAGCCCTAACCAACAGCAAATGCACCCCCCGCACATTTTAGCAAACACCCCCTTCACTTTCCGATTAAATTAAATTAAAATTAAAATCAAAATCAAAATGTTATATATAAATAAACTTTATATTAGCGCCCGCCCCTCCCCGTTTACTTTCACTCAATCTCATAATAAAATTTTTTATTTTTCCTTCGTTTTATTAACTCCCTTTTTTGGGGCCCTTTTCCTCTAAAGACCACATCCCCCCCCATCGGCGATCCACCGGCATCTCCCGGTCCGCGCCGCCGATCGCCGGAGCTGCTCCGCCGCGCCGCCCCGAACCTCGCCGCCCTCCCCCACCGTGCACGGTGAGTCCTCCATTCGCGGCCCCCGTCTCTGTGCTGCGGCCGCCTTGAAAAGCGGTTCCTTCAGTGTGTGCGCGTGGGCGTGCGTGCGTGCTTTCTGCGGTGCGTAACCCCACTTGAGATTCGCGACCTCAGCTCGACCTCGATTCGCTCGAGCTCCGGATCGCAGCGCCGCGATCCGAGGCCCCCCGAGCTCGAGTCTCAGCTGGAGTCACTGTGAGTGTTGATTATCTCCTTAATCTCTCCCGTAATCTTCTCGGTTAATCGCTCGCCGATTCGCGGTTGGGCCGGATACGGCGGAATTCGCCGTCGTCCGGCTTCCATCCGGTGATTCTGTGCCGGGATCTTGGTGATTTGGCGCCCTAGTTGATTTTGAACTGCGAAATGATGCTTGTTGCTGTTGATTACAGTCGCTCGGGTCGATTTCCGCGTGAAATGCTCGGTTCCGCTAGGGTTTTGTGTTGCTTCGTCCTTCGCTCGGTGCTAGTGGAGTATCGGTGTAATTGAGGTCAAGTATAAGTCGTGGACACTCGGGCTTTTGGTGTTTTGACTTTCGAGGTAGGGTAGAGAAGTACTAGGCGAGTCTTTCTAGGGTTTTGAGCTGGTGCTGCTCACTGCTCTGTACGGTTTAAATGTTTTCCGGTTCTGTCTCTGTGACTGTAGGTTTTACGTCAAAGCCCGCTGACTCGTCCTTGGTCCTTTGCGACGTTGAGATTATCTGGATACGATGCATGATTAGTCGGTTTGATTGCATGGGGAAATGATAAAGCAACTCAATTAGAGTTTTGTAGCTGTATTTATTGCGCAGTATGCTGTGCCGGAATGAGAAAGCAACTCAATTAGAGTATCGTAGCCGTATTTACTGTGCAGTATGCTGTGCCAGAATGAGAAAGCAACTCAATTAGAGTTTCATAGCCGTATTAATTGCGCAGTATGCTGTGCCCTAACAGTTGGCTTGAGTTGGCATTGTAGTCCCTTGATTTCTTGCTATCGTGTTTTGGTAATAGTTGGATTTTTGAGATATCAATTTTCTTTTATCTGACTTTTATTTTTCTTTTGGAATTTTAGTTATCAGGTGGACCGGAGAATATAAACTCGAGATTCAAAGCAAGTTGTGGTAGTACAGCCAGCGGATAATTTCGTTATTTAGCATCGTGGTAAGCAGTACATTCAACTGAATTAAGTCAGATTTGATTGTTGTAATGCTCGTTTTAATACGAATTAGACTTTAATGTTAACCAAAGTGTTTGCAGACTTGATAAGGTGGCTCTACATGGAAGTCAAGCTTGTTTCTGTATCAAGATGCTGAAGTGACCGTGGCTTCCATTCAACCACTACTGTTCTAAAGCAATTCACTACATGGAAGTAAACAAAGAAGAGGCCCTTAAGGCAAAAGAAATTGCTGAGAAGCGATTTGCTGAAAAAGACTTTGCTGCTGCAAAAAGTTATGCCTTGAAGGCTAAAAAGCTGTGGCCTGAACTGGATGGTATATCTCAGATGGTGGCCACTTTCGACATTTATGTGGCTTCTGCAGTACACTTTAATGGTGAGGTAGATTATTATTCGATTCTTGGGTTAAAGCCTACTGCAGATAAATATGCAGTGAAGAGACAGTACAGGAAGTTGGCTGTTCTCCTTCACCCTGATAAAAACAAATGTGTTGGAGCTGATGGTGCTTTTAAACTTGTTTCTGAGGCATGGACTCTTTTGTCGGACAATGCTAAGAGAGGCTCTTATGATCTAAAGAGAAATCCACACTCGGCATCGTTGGTTTCACAGCCAAGTTTATCTTCAGTACACGGGGCTGGTTACATGACGCATGGTAACTGCTTCAGTCCGCCCACAGCTCAACCTACACTTGATACTTTCTGGACTGTCTGCACGTCTTGTAAAGTTCAGTATGAATATCTTCGTAAGTATGTCAACAAGAGACTTTCATGTAAAAATTGCCGGGGTATTTTTGTTGCTGTGGAGACCGGTACCGCTCCAGTTACTGGGTCTTTTCCCTATAGTCCTTATACTTATCTCCCCGGTAATGGATATGGAAGCCACAGATCTGATGGCGTGTCCTACGTCCCAACAAATGCCACTTATTTTGTGGGAAATGGAGTGTCAGGATATCACACCGGACAGGGCTATGATTACACCTCGAACGTGTCCTTCCAGTGGAGCTCGCCCTCTGGGAGTTCCACTGTAGTTGTTGGCCCTAATGGGTCTACAGCCAAATCAAGTGATGCAGTTAATCCAGCCAATGGTAAGGTTCATAAAGCTAGACACAGAAGCAGTGAAAAGCATGCTACTAAGAATACTCTGGCAGACATTGGTCCGCATTTGTCTGGTGGTGTTAATGGATCATCAGGGTTGAACACGGTTAGACCTGACAAACCTGACAAGAGAAGGAAGGTTGTGGTTGGATCCGAGTTTAGGAATGGCTCTGAACTAACAGGGGTAAAGTCGTCTCCAGAAACCAAAAAGGAGTTTGACCCTAAGTTGTCGAACTCAAATGAACTTCCAGCTAGACGTTGCTCTGCTATGCCAGCATTTGATGCTAGGAAATTGCTGATGGACAAGGCTAGGACAGAAATCCAGAAGAAATTAGAAGAGATGAAGCAGAAAGCCGCAGCAGCTGCAGCGGCAAAGGAGGCTGCGAGGTTACGGGCTGAAGCTGCTGGTCAGTCCAAGTTAGTTAGTCATTCAAAAGCTAGTAGAAGTGGACCAGTCACGATAACAGTCCCTGACCCTGACTTCCATGATTTCGACAAGGACCGATCCGAGGAATGTTTCAAGCCCAAGCAAATATGGGCTATTTATGATGAAGAAGATGGCATGCCTCGACTTTATTGTCTGATCCGTCAGATCATCTCAGTAAAGCCATTCAAGATCCTGATCAGTTACTTGAGTTCTAAAACTGATTCTGAATTTGGGTCAGTTAACTGGATAGATCGTGGATTTACCAAATCATGTGGTCATTTTAGGGCATGGACCTCTGATGTTGTTGATCAAGTGAACATCTTCTCTCATCTACTGAGTAAGGAAAAAGCTGGCCGTGGAGGTTGTGTTCGCATATACCCAAGAAGTGGAGATGTATGGGCTGTTTATCGTAATTGGTCTCCCCATTGGGACCGATCCACACCAGCTGACGTGAGGCATCAATATGAGATGGTAGAGGTGGTCGATGATTATTCTGAAGAGCTTGGTGTCTGTGTTACCCCCCTTGTAAAATTGGAAGGGTACAAGACGGTATACCAGAGGAATACAAGCAAGGATGCACTTAGGTGGATCCCAAGGAGAGAGATGTTACGCTTTTCGCACCGGGTCCCGTCTTGGTCTCTGAAGAGAGAAACAAGCAGTAACTTGCCTGATGGCTGCTGGGATCTGGACCCTGCTGCAACTCCTGATGAACTCCTCCACGCTGGAATTGAAGTCCCTGCCTAATGCATCTACAGAGAGAGGCAAAGAAGGATCAGGTGGAACCTATACTGTTAGCATTCTTTAGACAAGGTTACCTTAAGGTGTACAAATATTCAGACACATGGCCAAAAGGCCATTGTAACATTAACCCCAAGATGGTTTTCGAGGGTTCTTTGTTGTGCCTTTCTTGACTGTTGACTGTTTGTTCGTGGAAAAATCCACTTTGTGGTCGGTCTGATAACATAGGATACATGCAAGCAAGTGGGTTTTGCCAAAGCCTGGAGGGAGTGAACAGCATTCAAATTCCATCACGGTTGAGAAGCTCCATTCCAGTTATCTGCAGCATTCACCTCAAGGTCCGTAGGAGTATCTACAGCCCCTATTGTTCCGGGAATACTGAAGAATCCCGTCATAGATCTTTATATTTCGAGTTTCACTGACAAGTTTGATTGGGCATATTATGTCATTTTCAATGTCAAGAATTTAGATACCGTTCAGAACTTGGATTACGGATTATTTAAGGTTTATCTGTGTACCAATAGTTGTTGGAGGATGCAGGATCATTTGAATTGAAATTTTAGGGGCAGCAACTCCACTTCGATTGTTACTATGCTATGATGTCGAATCTTAGAAGTCTGTCATTCAGTCTGCCGTTATCTCTTGAGCCATTCATTAGTGATTTAGTGTGCTTTCTTCTTTTTTGAATTAACCCCGATGTCGTCATCTGGCTACAGTTTTTCATGTTCAAATTGAAACTAAAATAGTCTCTTAAATTTTCTTTTTCCTGGAAAGGTAACTTCAGATTCGTAGTTAGAGTTATGACTATTATTTCCCATTAGGCATAGTTCCTCGTCTTTCTTTCGAGTCTTTCAATTCTGCGATTTTTGTGTTCTCTGTAATTGTTCTATGTATAGAGCATAACTAGTTGAAACCCCAAGAGGAATTTCACATCTCTTGGCAATGGAAAGAACCGCTTGCAAGCATGATTTAGGTACACTTCCAGCAAGAACATTCCTATGACCGATTACTCAGGAACTAGTTTAACTCAGCTTAAAAAATTCCGTATTTCTGAGGAGAAATCGTCCATACATTGGGAAAAGAAAATGAAGTAGAACGATAACGAAGCTCTCTGGTTTGAATTTCCTCCAAGTAAACCTGGAGACCGAATCATGCTGCCTTGGCCCATTGATCTGCATGCCTCCGAATCATGGAAGGTAGTCGTAGTGGCAAGAACCATGACCTGCGAATCGAACAGCTTGTAAAGTCAGCAGAACAGTGACAGATTTTCTCGGGATCCGCCCGATGATTACGCTTCGTCCCTTTTACTCGAGAGCACTGATGAGATTTATGCAATTGTTGATTTATGGTCATTTGTCTTCTCTCAATCTTTAGAAAGCAAAGTGAAAAGGAAAAAGAAAAAGTTAAGCGTTGGGCCATGATATAAGAGTCAGCTCGAGAATGCATGGGATTCCGGACGTGGCCATTTAAAACTCCCAAGGCACACTCTTCCTGGGCACATGGACTTTTGCTTCTTTTCTCTAGATCCCATGTGAAAGGTCGCATACCAGTAAAGCTTCTCGGATCGCCCCTCAGTAGGAAATTAATTATAAAATGTAAAGCGTGATTTGTACACTCTTTGAATTGAACAAACAAAAGAATATCTCATCTTCTGTAACTTCAGCTACCAAAATCTTCACGCAAGTGGTATTATGCTCGAAGATTATTACTTTCGCTGTCATGACATATGACCCTTCACATAGCGTAGACTACTTTCAATAGTAAATACTCATGTTTTCTAGTTAGATCTGTATGGAAGAACCGATTCGGAAGAAAAGAGAGATCAAGATGCTTACTGGGATCAAGCTCGGTGGTCATGGCGGCGCTGCGGAAGTAGCAAGATCCCCCCGAGTGCTTGAACTTCTGATAGTAGCTGTTGAAGGCATAGGAAACATGCGCCCTCAAAGTGTTGGGGAGATAGCAAGGCTGGTTCACCTGGATCACGGTGCAATCAACCCCTCCTTGTGCACATGCCCAGTCCAGAGCTGCTTGCAGTTCGTCGTCCGGGGTCTGCTCATCGGCCACACACCATTGCTCGAACTCCCCAGCTGAGTGAAACGCCATAAAGAACAGAGAAATTGAGATCAGAAGAGGCTCTCTTGCTATGCCTTGCTGTATCAGATGAGCAAATGGAGGCATCAGAGATGTGAATCAGATAGCGGAAGCTCAGTGAGATGTTTGTCTATTTGTCTGGTTTAACTTTACCAGTGTTTGGAAGAGCAAAGCGACCATTTAGGGTATACAGTTTCAAGATCCTTGATTGCCATGAATTTCTTGTGATGCAATAATGAGAAACTCACCTGATTTGTGTGGAACAGTTGCCAAGAAGAGGGCAGCTACCAGAATCCATTGCAGTGAAATCGACATGCCTCTTTCTGATGTGCGTTGATGTGTGTGTGTGTGTGTGTGTGTGTGTTTGAGAGAGAGAGAGAGAGAGAGAGAGAGGGGTTCAGTGGGGACAAATATGTGAGCTATCTCCAGAGAGGTCTTATGGCCACATTCTATTGAAGCTTAGAGGTATCCAGAGCAAGAGTGTCATATTATTATAAGAAGGGCAAGACGCGAGATCAGAGAAAATAAAAATTTATCAAATTCCATATAACATGGACTCCAGCTAGGAGATTTTTATATTCCAATCCAAGATTGCGAATTCATTCGGAGAACAATTAGATGCATGTGACAAAGTTATCACCATATGTCCCTGTACACAGTTCATGAGGAGGTGCTCCCTTTTCAACTTTCTTTAGCACTTGAACTTCTCCAGTTCACATTGATGGGGTTTTGGCCTATTCCTTCTTCTTTCTTTCTTATCCTATTTTTCCTTTCTAGAAAAATGAATAAGCTCACAGCCTGCTAGTGCCAAAATGAACACAAACTTTGTTGCATTGCCAGGTGAAATGCCGAATACCCTGTAAAGATGGAGCTTGTAAAGCAGTCGCAGGAGAGAAGATCTTGTCGATAAGCTGCCCTTGTATGAACACAACGATCTACATAACATACGCACAGCGTTCGCAAGGTCACATTATTTACCTGTGTCCATCTCATTCTGAGGTAGATGAAATCTGTGGACAAGTTTGCCTCTTCTTTTGATGAGTCGGGCAGACATTCCTTTTCAATGATTTCAAAACGGCGATCTTTGCAAAGAAGTAGATGGCAAATAGGATTCATAGCGTCTACTTAATTTCCTACAAACAATGTATCGGTAACAACTAAGTTGCTGTCTGATGTCAGGATCCTAGGTTCAACAAAAACATGCGGCCTAAACGTCATTACAATCCTTCTTGTTGTATGAATGGCCAGCCCTAAATTTTGCGTTCTCCTTTTTTAACCAAACAGGCATATGCACCTTCCTTGTGTCTGAACTGCCCACCAACTAGCCCCACGAGACATGCACCTTCATCAGCTCATGAACCTTGGAATATATAAACAAGCTTCATTCTGAAAGACATGCTCAAAATCTGCAGTTCAGAAGATCTCACATGAATGGAGATGGCCTTCTTCAGATTTGTGCTTTCGCCGAATCTTGGCCCACAGGTGAAATTAACCGGATAGACCTGCACAAAGCCATGGCCTACATGAGAATGAAGTCCTAGCATGGCTTTGTCATCCTTCTCCAAATTCTAAGCACTTACCCCAACGCACTCCATGGCTCTGATATCGCCTTCATAATGCCAAACTACCAGCAACAATCTCCAAGATTTCATCCTCAGCCATTATCCCCATGCCACTCCTGATGACCCACCTGATTCAATTCCCCAAGGGAACACTCATGCCCACATGCCTTGCCAACCGGATGATCAAAATCACTAACGACGGAAGGTCAGGCATGTTAGTGAACAACGCCAGGATTGTGAACCCAGACGTCTGTCTGATTCTCTGACTCAGTGCCACGGTATTAGCGACACGCTCATGTTGGACGCTTTCGCTGAGTTGAAAAGGTTAATAGACGAAACCAAGCCAAATTTGCTGCTGACCGTTTGGCCGAAAAGAACGACTCCCCTCCATTGATCCTGGCCATTAGCTTCTAGTTATTTCTATTCTGTCGAATAAGATAGATGTGCGTTTTATCCATGGCAAGCTTAAAATCGTCCCAGTGACGGTGATAAAGTAACATTGACAATAATGCTCACAAGAACTTTCAAACCCGGAACCTTGGACAAACCCACTACTCTGCAAATTTGTGTACTCTTTTGAAGCTTTAGTCTTTTATCAAGCATATTCAACGATTGGAAACGGCAAAGATTCTTTCTTTTTTATTACTTTACAGTGGTGCTAAAGACGTGAATGTTGAGAACATATTCCCGGTGGCCTTGCTGTCTCAAAATCTAGTTCCTGCGCAAGCAATCCAGACAGAATAAATCTATCATTTGAGACATTGCTCAAGAAAAAGCAAAGGATCATGGTAGGAAACTGCGGAAATCATCGGGATTCCAATTTTCAGTAAAAGCATGTCCGGTATACCATTTTACAAAGTTCTTGACCCAAAGACGTAAGTGGTTCGTTTGAAATCTAACACTGACCACACGAGGTCGTATGCATATGTGAGGTTGACTCTCCATTCATCAAACAGTGCACAACCAAAATCAATTAGAATATTGCTCAGTGAGTATCTCATCCCTATCATCAACGACACCCCCAGGGTGCATCTCCTACATCGCTTAATCATTCAAAGTAGTGCTCTGCAGTAGGCTTTCCAAATCATCAGAGCAATGGCAACTTAAATCGGACTCGAACCGTTTGAGTGAACTTCTGATACCATCGCAAGCCCGAACAAAACCCTCTGAAGTTCCTTTAATATTTTCCACCTCCACCTGTAAATCATTGAGATGAGTCAACATTTTCCCTGAAGCCACCATCATGGCCGAGAACTCTTGCGGAGGGTAAAGGCAAGCACCGAGCTCGTCGATTTGTACTCCTATTCCTTGGCATAGCTTCAATAACTTCTCCAGAGAATCTACAAAAGCACCACTGTCATCTGAATTTTCCATCTTGAGCAAACCTGTGATGACGCGTATTAACTCCTTGATGACTGTGAGGGTATCGGACACCACCACAATTGCCACATTAGCAACTTTCATCTCTTCAGGTGATAAGTCATTGCCAATGTCACCTTCACTTGAATTATCATCAACTTGAGTCTCGCCTTCCTCTTTTATAGAGGAGACATCAGAAGTTTCATTACTGGGGTCCACGCAAGCTGGCTTGAGCTCTTTCATCTCGCGAAGGACATCTTTCATGGTAACTGCAACCTGCGACATGGCTCGCCCAATTGCAGTTATATTTGTTGCTGGAGCTTTCTTAAGAGCAGAACATGTCTCCCATACTGTACCAACTAGCACTGGAATGGAAGCCGCCTGTTCCTCACCATTGCTAGAACCTGTTGATAAATGAGTTCTAAAATATTCAGACTATTACCATAGATTGCAGGACAACATGCACAAGTGAGCTAGTTAAGTGAAATGTGCAAGTGCCAAAGACCCACCAAAAAAAAAAAACATTGTGCTTCTGAATTCGTACCCTTATATACTAGAGAAAAAAATATGAGGACAACTGAAAATAACATTAGGCATTTTCAGATGACCCTGCTTTCAAAAACAATTCTCAAAACAATAAACTATTTAACAGTTAGACAAGCAAGTCTACATTGATATATGTCTTCGGAAACAAAAACAGTTCCTAAAAACAGCTTCAGACAAGCTCTTAATTTCTTTCATTTGAATGTACCCACATAACCCTTTTCCTGGAATTTTCAATTATCTAGTCCATGAATCCCATCATAAGTTACTTTGCATCATTGTCACCTCTCCGGGAACTCAACAAGTTTTCCTAATGGGATGGAGCATCAAATAAATAAAGGCTCAATAGCCAATGCCATGTTAAATCAAGATGTTACCAGCCTTAGTCTCTCAATCATTTTATCAAGGACCAGAACTTCAAACCATGAGAGAGCGAAAGAAAGAGATGCGACCAGGATTTACCATAAGAATGGACAGATGTGCTGAGCAACTTAAAGCTACAATCAACAACTTTCTTCACTGCTTCATGGATATTGGAAGAAAGAGTCGGTCCAGCACCCACCATGCTTCCATGGGACAACAGCAGAAAACCCTGAAGTGCATTAAAGTAAGTTGTCATGCTTTCCTCCATTGCTTTAGCTTGAGGTTTTTGTCCCATCCACAACATTCCGACTGCACAGTCAAAAAAGGCACCAATAAGTATGAAAGAGCCAATATCGTTTTCTCCCAAAGAACTGACTTCCATCACAAAGCCTATTGGTCAAGACCTACTCAAGATACTAGCAAAAACAGTTTGTCCTCTTTCTTTCTTTAAAAAACAGATAGCTTGTCCTTTGAAAACCGCAATGGTGATATATGTCATTCCAGCACTTTTTCTTGACCATTCCCTTTCTGCATTTAGCTGTATTTGTACTGAATTTATAGATAATTTCACCAGATAAAATCCAGCCCTCTCCATGCATGTTATCATCTTACCCTTCGACCATTACTCAAACCAATTCAGTCTTTGGAAAAAACCCAAAGGGTGAAATAAAATTTGCCAAAGTTCCAAGACCCTGCAATGAATACTAATCCAGACAGCAGCCTAAGGTAGAAAGATGGATTTGCAGACATAGACTCCACACACCATCAACTAAATCTACTTGAAAAAATAAATGACGGGTTCATCCTGATATGTTGAGAGAATGACGCCCCCCCAAGTGCACAAGACAAGAACAGCATAGGCATAGACCAGAAAGGCCCATGCTGAAGGGAAAGTATCGCCACCACAACCATACATACGTATCAAGAAAACTACGAGGTCAACGATCATTATCAGCGCAAGCAAAGAGAAAGAGCACGTTCACGAGCTGCCAACATTGACAAGAATCACACAGAAGCAGAAATTACGAGCTCGCAGCAAGAGGACAGACAGAGACAGAGAAAGAGACAGTACCCACAGTGGCTTGCTTGGAGACTTGGTCGCCGATCTTGACGACCTCTTCCCAACTCACCCGTTCGAGAGAACGAGAGGGTTTTTGGCTCAACACCTGCACAGGGTTTACGCACGCAGACACCCATGCCATCCGCCATCGTTAAGGAAAAGAAGGAACCCAACAAAAAAAAATCGATCTTTTTCTTGGAAATGGAAGAGAGGAGAGAGAGGCGAGCGGACCTGGAAGGTGTCGTGGATGTTGTCGAGGTGGGTATTCAAGACGCGAGCCAGGTGCTCGTGCTCTGCCCCTGCTCCTCCCATTCTCTCTCTCTCTCTCTCTCTCTCTCTCTCTCTCTGTCTACTGGGAAAGTTAGGGCATGGAGTAGTGATGATGATGATGATGGTGGTGGTGGTTGCGTATATAGAGCCATGTAAACGTGCTCCAGGTTCGGTTAATCGCCAATTTGATCAGTTTTTTTACTTGATTTGAGAGGAAAGCTTTTTGATAAAATACAGAATGTGATCAATTAGTTTAGTCTTTTTAAGAGATAATTAGTCTAAATTATCATAAATATATTCATGGATTCATACTTAACAACAATTACAAGGTATAACTATTAAATAACATTATCGTAAAAATTATCCTAATCTACTTTTCTTTATATCGTAATCATTTTGCTCAGGCTTCTCCTTCTATTTTGAATAGTATGGCAAATGAATTTCCAAAGCTTTAGTAATACTATCGTAAAATTTAATCCACTTTTCTTTATATCATACCCACTTTGCTCATCATTTCCTTCTATCTTGATAGTATAACGATATGAGTTTTCAGAATAATAAAAGTACAAAGTCCAATTCGAAACTGAGTAGGATCCTTTCTTGTTTGGACTCGATATATATACTTTGAGGTACCGCTCATTTCCGAAGGAGGCAAATTACTCTAGAAGGGTTTTGTATTTTATGCCTTCTCTTGTCCTTGCAAATGGGATTGTCCACATTGAGGTCCAAATTAGACTGCCTTCCTCAGTTTCTCCGAAGGCTGTCAACAACATCAGGTTGCACCTGCAACTTTCTCTGTTTCATCCATACTATGAGGTAGTCACACACTCCAGAGCAGGAAGTCCGTGATGATCGGCTATTTGTAACATGATCAATGGTGACTGTGCTCCTTGGGTGGAAAGAAAGAAGAGGAAAGGGAAGGAAAAGGAAAAAAAGAGGAGAACAAGTCTTGAAATGAACAAGAAAACGAGCCAATCACAAAACCGCCGAACACGTATTATTATTATTTGCCATTGTATATGTATTGTTATCACTTATCCCCCTATGTTCACGCAGCATATAATAAAGAACAAGAGTAGAAGATGTATTGATTTCCTCTAAAGATGGAGAGAAGTATCGACGTCTGAATAATCAGGACTTCTAGACGAAGTCGCAGACGCTGCATTTGGCCATATGTCAGGAGATGGCATCGTGTTCATGGTCCGAAACTTGCCGTGGCTCTGCTGCGGGTGCGAATTGAGGCCTGGCGAGAGGAAACAATCTTCAGGGGCCGGTCTTGATGGGAGATGAGGATGACTCGTCTGATACTGGAAACGAGCCCTGGAGCGGTCAGGGCTCGCGTTGTAGTTGGGCTGGACCGGTTCTGGGAACCATCTCATGTGCTCCCTCTGCTCTCTCCTCTCCTTGGCTCTCTGAAGCTCCTTGAACCTTTCTTGAAGTAAGGCCAGGGAGGACCAGACCATCTTCGTATCGCCGTTCTGCCTCGCCATTGTCGGAGGAGTTTAGAACTTCTTGTGATTTCTCGGCCTCACTCCTCAAAAGCAGAGGCTGAAATATAAGGGGAGGATCGGCAGGGTGGAAACTAAGTCCAAGAGCAAAAATTCAAGATTCCGGTGGAGGAACATGGAGGGAATGAGGAGGCAAAATGAATTCTTAGGAGATGGTGGGGGAGTAGTTGCAAGAGGAAGAGTCCAAATGAAGATGGAGCTAGCATATTTGGAGGTGCCTCTGCAAGGGAATAAGCAGATTCTGGGTGGTTGTCACAGCCATCTAATTTTGTCATCAACCACCCCCCTAGCTTCGGAGAAAGAGCACTTTTTTGTTGTGTTAGGGAGTTCATTAATCCTATTTATTGGACTGGTTCTCTTGTTTTCTTCTTCATTCTGGATTATGAGAGAGAATGCATGAGATTTGATGGGGTCCTTGAGAAGGTGACAATAAACTTAGTTTTTAAGTGTGTCATCTTCTGATTAGAGCCATGCTTTAGGGACGTGAGGAGTGAGGCCTACCATTATATGGCCTGTTTCGCTTGTTGCCGTCAAGAGCATCACCTGAGAAGGCCAGAGAAATGAACCAGCAGGGCTTGGAATGGGGCATATGGTATAGGGCCTCTGCAGAATACACGTGAGACGTGAGATCAGAATGTGGAGAATCAAGTCGTGAAAATCAAGGATGGGAAATAGATTTTGATTTATCAATGTCACTAGAGATGAACCAGAAGGCCGGAAACCAAACAGATGACATAAGAAGAAGTTACCGTTCAACCATATCTTGGATAAATTGCAGTTCAATGCAAGAACTAACGCGTTCCTTCTTTCATTTCATCCTTGAATGGATAGATTACCCGATTTTCTCTTGACAAGAATGGGGAAAGAGAGCACTTTGTAAGAAGTCGAGAGTCATTGAAAACTCAACTGAGGATAACTCGGTACGGACTCCGACAGACTTCAGAAGTTTAGTCCCCCTGAAGAATTGAAGAATGCATGACCACAAGGCAGCCCAAACATTATGGGCAAAGGAAGTTCACAAGTAGCACAGGGAACAAGCTTAGATAACAGAATGCGTTCTCACTGGACAATTTTTACTCACTTTGAATGCACAATGTTTGATCAGTAGAGTACCAAAGGGTACCACCCTATACAATGATACAAAACTTGAAACAAATTCTGATGACAACTCTATCTCTGTGATACAAAAGCCCAGGAACTTCATCGACCTATCTTATCGTACAAAAGACTTCTGATTCTCAAATACCCCTCAGATCACCCAAATGGACAACCTTCCCAAAATTGAAGAGTAGATTACTAGTGCTTGATGCACCACTTATTTGCATAACCTATAATTGAATAAAGAATAGGAGGGCCAACTCAACAAGGAAAACCTCCATCCTTACTAAGGAGCACCTTTATGAAATTAGACCAGAACGCGGTCATTATTTTCCTGATCACTTCTTTTACTGAGGCTTGACTAGGATGATTAAACATCTACCGATGTACAATAAAGAATTCATCACTAATGGTGATTTGAGCTCCTCCTCCTCCTCCTCCTCCCCTGCTTGTCTCGTCTTCTTCTATGGTGGGGCCACATAAACTGCACTTCATTACCTCAACATTCATCTCTGCTGTCTGCCAGGCAAGAGAAAAGCTTCAAATGGCCAAGAAACACAGTTTCATCCTGCAAAATGGAGGCAAGTATGTCAACATTCCCATATCTAAGCTTGATTTCCATCCGTCATGGCAAAGCTATACTGATATTTCTGCGATTCCACAATTGTGCTGAAATGGACAGATGAAGGTAAGGCACCATATTGTTCAGTCTACATTGTCATTATGGTGTACTATTGGCAGAGAAACTCTAGTGAATATATATTGTTGCAAACATTTCTCCTCCAAAATGTTAACCCTGAATACTTCCTCCTTGAGCTTAGCAAAAAGAGCTTATAGAAGTGAGTCATACAAAACCAAAAGCGACCACAAAAGGGATGAGAGACACTTAACTTGAAGTAAAAGAAGGAAGAGAGTAAAAAAACTACTTTTGGAAATGATAAAAAATAATTGCAGATCTTTGACATTGAAATCAAGAACATCTACTAGGATTAATCATACTAAAAACTATGCAATCTTCACCACTACTGATATTACAAACTCTACCATCTTCTCTAAACAAATCTGAACTTGAGATGGCATAAACTTCAAATCGCAGTAAAAGACTTGAGTTAATAATGATAGAAGCATTGCTTTAGACAAGAAAATTCCTCTTAAAAGTATGAGAAGTCAAAAACCAATCATTAAAACCTCCACTGTGCTTCACTATTTGTGAAGTTATAGCAGAAAAACTTCAAAAGCAAAATGGAAAACTTTCAAGAGCAAACATAAATTTCATTTGAAGTGAAGTCAGCAGGTACTTATATTCTCTAATCTACAAATCAACTATTCAACAAGATGTATCTAAAGACATGAGTGTCCATAAACTTGGGATGAGACATTTCATAAACCAGTTAATAGCCAAATATTTCCTATGAAGAACCTGTAACAGATCCTGCTCTCTACTCAAACTTTTTACCAGGACAGTTCATTATAACTTAGGTCAACCGTGTGCTGAAGTAGTAGAATGTGTTAGCTTCTTCATTTCTCCAGTATATAAATGTTCACAAGGAAGCCATATCAGGTACTTCACTAGTCCTGCTGCTTAAGAAAGATGGAGAATTTGTTTACATTGCTGCCCTGAGGTCCAATCAAACAAGGGTGTAATAAGAATATTCCACAAGGCTCAAACTGCTAAAGGCAGTCTGTGGCAGGATTGAGCAGGGTCCTTTGAAATTCTGTAACTCAATTATCAGGTCAGGCCAGGTGGAAAACTCAAAAGCTTTCCCTAACTCAATCATCAAATGCAAATCCCTGATGAAGTACGAATAAAATTTAGGGTTGACCAGAACCTAGCAGAGTAAGAATAATATTTTGGGATTGGGCAACGATCAATGGGCTAGGCTAGGTACTAAGAAGAGCCAATTGTCCAAATCACACTTTTGATCACTTCAGGTCGGCCCGCCATATGAAACAATACTTTTTCCGAGTCTACCTAAACGGTGGACTTGGCCACTCAAAATAGTCAGGTACATTGTCTGTAATCCAGCCAATAGTAACTCATTCATTATCCATGCAGGGGCTAGGCACTCACAAACTCACTCTAGAAACCCGTGCTCCATCTTTTTGGTGCATAAAAAAGTTCATTTCATTTCATACAAGAAATTCACTAGCCACTATCAGAGATATTTTTCCTGGATAGATAACAACTATCAGATATTTATGCTTTAATTTATTTTCTGGTCTTCTTTGGCATCAAATTACATATCTCTGCGTTTACTACATTCCAGGTTGTCGAGACAAATGTTAGATGTTTGAGGTCTTCTTATAACATGCACAAATTGTTTCCAATTGCAAAAATGCCCAAGAAACATCAATAAATTTGAATGCCTCCTAGCGACCAAATTGTACCACATAAAAGTAAAAGTATTAAATTGCACAATCAGAAAATTTAGAATATTCTTTTTTTTTTCCTTTATCAGCAAAATTTGGCCAGACAAAAGAATAAGCACATGGTTAGTGCCCACATTATGATGCCCAATTTCTCAAACTTAGCTGGTAAAAAGTGGACATGATTCTGAAGGTCAAGATAATGGGTGCATCATATGAATATATCTCAAGGAGCATGATACCTGTAATATGACACCCACCTTAAGCCAGTGCTTGACATAGGGCAACCATTCCAAATCTAGCTTGACCACAATCACCTCTCCAAGATATGCAAGTTTCTCCAATCCTATCAATTTGTTGCAAAGGTGGCAGATGTGTGGTTCACAGAATTGTCAGGTGAACTACAGTTAATGAGAGGATTCAGATGTTTGTAAAGAGAAAATCCCAGAGTCAAGTAGACACAGAAGACAGAAGCAGAAGTTACAGCTTACCAATTATCCAGAATGTGGTCGCCATGAAAATTAGAAGCAGCTCCATGCCAAAAGCAAAATTACTATGGCCAGCTGGGCTTGCGGAGTGGGCAGCACTGTCATCTCAAAGAACCTCCCTTCTGGTGAATGCTGATGTTACAGTGAGACAATCTTATTTTTATTGATGTACCTGAAAGCTTTCATTTTCTCAGCTATGCAATCAGCTTCTTCTGACTTGTCTATTTTGGACAGTTCTCTTGCCAGTATTGTGTATGTATGAAAGCTAATTATGTAATTTTTGGATTCTATGATGTGGAGGAACTCCATGCAGAAATCTGTATTTCCTTGCTTCAGCAAGCCATCAATTAATACTGTCCAAACAATCTCATCTACATTCAACTCTTTCTCAAGCATCCTCTCAAATAATGCTTTTGCCTCACCAAAGCGACCTACCCTGCATAGAGCAGAGATGAGTGCCTTAAATGTCAACAGGCGACACTCAAAGCCTCTAACTGCCATCAAATCAAAGATTCTCAAGGCAGGATCAACTTGGGAATCTCTACAATGTGAAATTAACAAAAACTGATATGCCTCCTTGTTGGGATACAAGCCTTTCTGCTCCATGTTTTCCACCAACTGATCTGCCTCTGCACATCTACCTTCCCTACACAAGCCCTTTATTAACTCACTGTACATGTTGGTTGTGGGTTCACATCTGATTTCAGACAAGCGATTCAAGAGCACAAACAAGTTGATGGTAGAGTAACTCTCATCAGAGACACTAGTGTAAGCAGCTTCCTGTTGTGCAACAGCCTTTTCTGAGAACAACTGGCATTCCTTTTGCAAACCTTTAAGCAAAACAGCAAAAGTTCGAAAGTTCGGTTCACAGCCTCTAGCTACCATAAGCTTAAAAAGCAAGAATGCATAATCTAGTTTGCCAATCATGACGAATCCATCAATTAAAGAGGTGAATGTTATGTGGTCAGGATAAAAACCCTTCCCTTCCATCTCTTCCATTAATTTCTCAGCACTCTCTGGCTTACCCACCTGACACAAGCCAAAAATCAGTGAACTGTAAGTTAACAAATTCGGCAAGCAATTTCCTCTTTCCATTTCATGAAAAATCTGAAATGCACGGTCGATCCCTCCATTTCGAGAGAGCCCGTCAATTAACGATGTATAGGTGATAACATTTGGTTGAAGTCCTTGATCTTCCATCATACTAATTAGCTTTTCAGCTTCAGCACTGCGATTTGCTTTGCTCAAACCGCTAATAATGGCATTGTATGTTTCAATACTAGGCAAGCAATCTTTTTCCCCCATTTTTTCAAATATGTGCAAAGCATCATCTACCTTCCCCTCCTTACAGCATCCATCAATCAAAGCTGTGTAAATGACATGATTAGGACTGATCCCCTGTCCCACAACATCATTGAAAAGATCAAAAGCTGAACTTAACTTGCCAGCTTTACAAAACCCAGTTATCAATTCACTGTACGTCCACTCATCTGCTGCACATCCATTCTCCTTCATAAAATACAATAGTCTAGTTGCATTGTTAAGTGAACCCTGTTTGAGGTACCCACCAATGAGTGTGTTATATGTTATCACATTTGGAAAAGGACCAAATTTGAGCATCTTATCAAAAAGAACCATTGCTTTGTCCATCTCATCAACTAAGCATAAACCCCTTATTATTTCATTAAAGGTCTGAATGTTGGGTGCACAACCAAGTCTCTCCATCCTACGAACAATTGTCGATGCATCATCAAATCTTCCACTTAGACATAGCAGATTTATTAAGGCATTGAACGTGATAGTGTTTGGCTTCAGACCTAGCTTCAGTATTTTATGGTACATTCCAACTGCCAATTCATACAGTCCTGCATCAGAGAACCCACTAATAAGAGCTGTATAAGTCTGAATATTTGGACTGCAGCCTCTCCTCTTCATGCTATGCACAAGCTCCATTACTTCTTTCACTTGTCCAACCTCACATAAAGTGGTGATCGGAACCGTGTAAGTATAAACAGTTGGTTCGATTCCTTTCTCAATCATTTCATTGAGCATATCAAGTGCCTCACCCACCCTTCCTACCTTGCACAACCCATTGATCAGATTCGAATATGTAACAGAATTCGGATCACAGCCCTCCCTGGTCATCCTATCAAAAACCTCAAAAGCTGAATCTATATCCTCATTCCTACAATGCCCAAGAATCAAGGACGTATAAGTAAAAGTATCTGCACGCATGTCATACTGAAAAATCTTACTGAATATCAACATAGCTTCTTGAACCATGCCCTTCCTACAAAACATATTAATCATCGTGTTGAATGTCAACAGACTAGGTTTAATACCATCATTAAGCATCTGAGTGTACGTGTTCCGAGCTAAACCAACCATCCCAAACTTTCCCAGCTGCAACAAAAGAGTATTATAACTGTACAACGTCAAAGCAAGACCCTTTCTACCAATCTCATTCAAATACTCAAGAGCCCGCTTCAGCTCCTCCTCGCTTCTGCAAGCCTGGATCATCATGATCCTAACCTTATCCGCGGGCGCCAAATACCGGTCCCGGACAAGCCTATCCAACATCGACACAAAGCAGCGCGCATCATGTTTGTAGAAATGCCGCCTAGACATCCAAAAAAAGAATTGCAGGGCGGAGCCGGTGTTATCATGCCATTGCACGATTTCGGACACATGGTGGGGCTTCAACTCCGCGCTGACACGGATGAGCTCGGGATTCTTGTGCCAGTGGCCGACGCGCAGAAAGCTCAAAACTTTGGACACCAGGCCGGCGGGAGAGCCCGTTTTCGAGGAGGAGCAGAGGGGGGAGCTCGGATTGAGGGCGGAACGAAGGCTTTGCAGGTGAACCAGAGATGGGTTCTTGGGTTTGAGCGGGTTTAACATGGCGGGCGATTCGGGTTCATGGGTTCGTCCTGTTCTTGAAGTTCAGCACGAAGAATCCGGATTGGCGGGGTGGTTTGCCAGAGCTGCCGTCGATCTTGGAAAATGGCAACATCGGGATCTTGGGTCTGCGTTTGGTGGGGCTTGCGTAGATGGGATTTGAGTACGTGGACATTGCAAGATGCTGGGGACGTGGTTACCGCGACGCCACCAGTGACTGCTATTTGCTTATATTGCCCATGAGAGAGAGAGGACCAGAGCAGGTTTCTCTCTCCAAGAAGGAATGGAGGAAGGACCGGTCTACCATTTTAGACGATGGCCGATCCTTCCTAGGGTTGCTCCCAAGTCCTAAACAGAAAAACAACATGAAACATAAATTTTCCATTTCTTTGTAAGATTAATACCATTGAAATCGATATATTGATTTTCGTCTCATCAAATATCTTATACCGGTAGCTACATGACATTTTCATGAAATTAACTTTCGGATCACAAAAAATCTCAAATTGATATTCATAATCCAAGCCTATCCTATAGCATCGTTAAAGTAATTATAAAATGATCAGTTTATAATTTTTTGTGCAGCAAAAATTACTTTAAGATAAATCAGTCATAACACCAATTTGGGTAAATGTATCACGAGTACATAGATTTCAAATCTTTGGTGTTGGATAAATGCGTCATTAAGGTACTACAACAATTTTTGTTCTCCAAAAAAATTTGAAAATATAGGTTTTTTTTTTGGGGGTTACCCAAGGAACCTCGATCGCTGCGTCGCGGCGGAGTAAACCCCAGGGCAGACGATGTAGGGATTCGAACTCAAGACCTCTCTCGAAAGGAAGGACCTCTCCCAAAAGGAACCTGTGCTCAACCACTATGCCGTCACCACGGGTGGTTGAAAATATAGCTTTTACTTCTTTACTTTCTTTAAATTTAATGATTCTATACACCTTAAAAAGCAACTTATTCTTGATATAAATTCTCATATATATATTTCGCGATTTTTGAAATTCAAAAAATATTATGAATTCTTACGAAAAAGTGAAAATATCAGGTTTCATTGTTCATAAATCCAAACAAATAATCCCAGTAATGCGTGGATATGAATTATTTTTGGTAACCAACAATTGTGATCATTCCAAAGTATGAAAAAGAAGTTGATGTCATTCATTGCTCATCAACCAACAAAGAGAGTGGGAGACTAAGTCCACTTGCAAGCCAGAAAGCACAATCCCATCAAGAACAATGCAAACCAGTACAGCTAACAAATAATAATCCCAACACATCAAAAGTGACCAATCTGCCGCTTTACCAAAACATTACAGGACAAGATCCACAACCAAAAGACTACAGAAATAGATACAGTAATCCTCCGATAGCACCAACAAAGCACCGGGCTAAAGAATGTAATTCCAGCTCAAATTTCAGTTTCCCAAGCCCTGCATAATCTCCTCTGCAGCTCGGTCGTAATTCCGCTGCTGAAGTTTCTCCGGCCCTCAAAACAATGTTCAACTGTAAATCTCACAGTTTGGATCACAGCATCCACAGAACGAGAAGTCTGAGAATGCAGCTTGGAATTCCTAGCTTGCCAAATCTGATAGATACAGCAATTGCAAGCCAACTTTATCAGACCCTCATGAATATCTCCGCCCTTAGGAAACTGCTGCAACCGAAGCTAGCTCACCGTTCCATTCACCAGTATTATGATGAATGTAACACAGTTTCAGAGCTCAATCCCATACCTGATGTGAACAACAACACCCAAAGAAGAGATGGGACCTGGTATAAATCACAATTGTTAGAAAGGAAAAGTAGAAAATGAGCATAACTTGTGGACCACTCACCAATCCTCTCAAAAGTAAGTAAGTTATCTAGTATGGCAAGCCATGTGAGGAGAGAACCAAAGCAATTTATGCCTATTAACATTACGACCTCTGTTTCATAACAATATCCATTTCAACACCAGAAGTAAACAACCCAGATGCTATAGATGAGCAAATAACTTCATCATCATACATGGAACAGTTGGGAAATATCAGACAACAAATAGCTGATTGTATAGCTACAAGATGTTCAGATCTAGCATCTGGCCAACTCCATTCAGAATTGCAAATAACGGCCGCTACTTTGGCACCCGCAGATCATGCCACAGTGAAATAGACTCTCCTCCCTTCCCAACTGGTTCTTTAATATAGGGTTTCAATATATGCCTCACCTTCATCATTTTCCTCCAAGCACAGGTGGCATCCATAGGAGAGCTCACAGACCATATGCTGCCCTTGCTAAGAGGGTAACCATAAAGCCAAGAATCCGTAAGCACCCAAACCTCCATAAAATTCTCCATAAGCACCTTGAAATACAAGCAAGATTCCACAATCCATCCTTCTAATGCCAAGACCTCCTTCATGTTTGGGAGACAGAGAAAATGCCATTTAACTCTAGCATCTCCTCTGGCTTCTGGGTCTCCTTTCCATGAGCCCTGCATTTTTGCTTCACAAGCTTGACAACCTTCTTTGGCAACGAGAAAAGCTGATAGCAGTAGTTAGTAAGACTAAAGATGACAGACTTAATTAGTTGCACTTGACCAGCAAGACAGCCACTTAACAGTCCAACCCTTAAACGTCGAAGTGATTCCATCTGCAATAAGTATGCAAAGCCTGCCAGAAAATGCAACAACTATATATTAAACAGGTAATACTCCTCCTTTCTTGATCCTACAGCAAGCTATTAATTCCTCCACTTGCTCAGCAGTATAACCAGAAGTATAAACCTTAGTCTCTGGAGGATTAATTATCAACCCAGAGATGCTTCTGAAGTATTGAAGCAGACGAATTTCTCTCAAGAAAGCCACGTCACCTTTAAAGAACAGCATTTAATCATCAGCAAAGCATATATGATTGAGTTGGATTTTACTACGATAAGGATTCAAACTAAAATCTTTCCACCCTTTGCAGCATCATTGAACAGCCAAGAGAGGACCTCCATGACAAGGACAAAAAGAAAAAGGAGAGAGAGGATCTCCCTGCCTCCATCCTCCTTTTGACTACCATACACCCTTCATCTCAGCAACAGTCAGTGACTCAATGAGAACTGAGGAATCTCATTTCGTGCAGATAAAGAATACCAGAGTAAGCATTGTCAGGAGATCCCAAACTACTTCAAGAGACAAACTACTTCATTATATGCGTCTTATTACACTCATTAATCATACCTGACAAGGAAACGTTTTGACTTTCAATACATTGATTGTACATAACATAAGAGAGGCAATGCCCTGAAAGTGACAAGCATTCCTTATCTGATTGTCTAACAAGAAGCACTTGTTAGAAAAACCCTTACTTTACAAAGAAGAGATAGAGCATCACAAGGCATCCATGAGTAAAATCCTCAATGTATAAAGTCTATGCTAGGCATATATGTCGTATAACATGGCAAAAGACACTTTTCTGGAGTGGAAGCCTGTGACAATTTCCCTCATCACCAATCAATATGCTGTTATCATCACCAAATGAACCCATGACTCCAAAAGGATATGATGCACAAGAAATTGGCCCGAATTGTGCTCCGATTGAGTCAGTAAGTTAACCGCATCTTCCATGAAAGCCGGTCATCTTTCCATCAACTTGTGGAAATCAGATAAACTGTCCCTTTTTGCTGCCAAACAGTCCGCATGTCGTCCTGTTGCTATGGATATAGGAGCTTCGTCATTTCTCATATGGCCTGATATAGAAATTAGGTATTCACTTGGATGATCCAATCTCACCTGCAGGAAATGAAAGAGTTATTTGGGTGTGTGGGAAAATCGGCATATTCACTTTGTTCATTTCCAGGAAGTGGAATTTTCATGGATGGCCAAAATCTGCTATAAATAATATTTCTTAGTCCATATCCTAATAGTTTAAGCTTTTCTGGAAAAATGGTCCATCTAATATATGGTATGAAAGTACAAGTCCATGTTTCAAATTCGGGCACTCTCTCTTAATTTTCTCTTGCCTACACTTCATGGTATTCCGTCTGTGTTGCTGTACAGTTGTCTCCTTGATGCGATTACGTTCATGTCACGTCCTACACTTGTACGGAGTGGATTACATGCGAGGAAAGTGCTAAGAAGTGGTGTTAAAGGATCTGAAATATATTTGAAAGGTGCATTTTTCTTGGGGTTGAAAGGGGGGATCAGATTGAAAACACTTGACAAAATTGGGATTAAAGTTTAATTTGCCCAAATTAGAATTAGGGTTCTCTCCAGAAGTGAGACAGATGCCAGTTCCACTTCAAGAAAACCCAACCAACAACAAACAGAACGAAAGGAAAAATGGGCACACCAAGGAATATGCCTCGTCCTTTGAACCAAACACAGTGTCGGTTCTTTCCAGGGCTAATTCCATAAAAAAAACATCAACTTAAACAAAATCTGGCCAAAACTTTTTTTTATCTCATGAAAAAACACAAATTTTAGATCAATGGACAAATCTGGCCCGAATTTTTTTTTTATCTCGTAAAAAAGCACAAACTTTAGGTTAATTGACAATTCTGGCCCCAATTTTTTTTTGTCCCACAAACTTTAGGTTAATTTTTTTTTCTCATAAAAAATCACAAACTTTCACTCCTATCCAAAATCTAATCCCTACCATTAACTTTTATTTGAAGTTAACCTTATTTCAGGAGAAAAGGTTCTAGCCGTGAGGTTGGTGGATCTCATCCATGGTTTCTCTTAATGGACGGTGATTCACAACTTCATATTATGATAAAACGATAAAGTCTAGCTAGAGAAATTCAATCTGGAGATTTTTTTACTTGCTAGTGAAGTATAGGAGACGACACAGTTTCACCGTTATTCTTCAAGCTGTGGCTCAAACAAGAAGACAATGAGGACAATAAATGAATCTAAGTTAAGAGAGGCTAGATTTAGGATTTAAGTGAAAGTTGGTGATTTTTTTTTTAAACAAAAAAAAAAATGGGCCAAAATTGTCACTCAACCTAAAGTTTGTAATTTTTTATATGACAAAAAAAAGTTTGGGCCAGATTTGTTACTTGATCTAAAGTTGATGCTTTTTAAAAAAAAAAAAAAATTGGGCCAGATTTGTTCATCAACCTAAAGTTGGTGCCTTTTTTTTGGAATTAACCCGTTCTTTCCACATGCTCAACATTAGACAGCGAAGATATGCTGGAGATGAGGGTTGCTTACCAACTTCTCCAATATATAACGCCATTGACCTTTGGACTTGCCGACTTGCCACTGTGGAAGGAACCGAGTGTTTTGAGACCCCAAGGATACTTTCCTGCACAGTGCACTAGACTTTTAGACAACTCCTCGGGACCTTCCTCGGGATCCAGCCCTTTGGCGAGGAGCTTGTCGTCTACTTTGAGAACGTCGAGCAAGTCACCGTCTTTCCCAAGGCGACCGTAAATGACTCCAGCCGCCATGGTCTTTACCTATTCCTCCTACTCCATGTACCTCAACACAACGGGAGGAGGTAAAGGAGGAAAAGGGGGAGGAGGGGACATGATTTCTGGCGCGTTCATAGTGATTTGTTGTCAGAAACTTCGTCTGAGAGGTCATATGTATGTGTTCGGTCAGGACATTGGACGCAGCGGACAGACTTCTCGTTTACAAAAGTCGTGAAGACCACCTCCTTTAGCCTTGGCCAAGGAAAGATGATTCGAAGAATCGACAGGAAAAGAATCCTGTGTCGTAGAAAATAAAAATCTGAACGAAAGATAGATAAAGAATCCCTCAAGATGAAGGGAGAACTCATGAAAGAATCCTCAATCACCTCTTCTTTTCTTCACTTTGGATCCTTTAAATGAAGCAAGTAAGAACCATCTTTCCCTAGAGAAATCTCTCTGCCATCTCTCTCTTTCCCTCCTTCTTTCACCTTTGTACTGCTCTATGTTTAATCTTCCACAGCGATTTCAGGGACTTCCGACCGCACCTTACTCTCGACGTCTTAATTTTGACCCGCCAATCGGGCGAGATTGGATTTGGGGTCGACATGAATTAAGGTCCTGTATCGGGTCTTTTCCAATGGGTCAAGCTTTGATTGACACAGACCCACTTCTATTCAAGCTGGCTTGTGCCCATTTTTTGGCCCATTTCTCCCGTTGATCCAGAAATAACTCCAGCATTTGATACATAAAGATTTCACGCAACAAGCCATAAAGTGTCTTGCACTTTGTTCCCAATGACATGATATTGTTCTCCGAATATAAGGCTAAATGCATTTAAAACATTTACAAGAATTAACAAAAACGAGCAGCATGTTATCTGTGCAGGCGCGTGATGGTTCTCCGAGAAGAGACCAACGGAAGCACCTTGCAAGATGCAAAGAAGCCAAAGAGCTTGCTCCTATTTTCACTTTCCTTCTACGAGGCAATCTTGATGTCGGCAAAACCATGTCACGCATCATGGTTCTAGTTTTAGTGAAACAACCCTTGATTGTCTGTTGCGCTTCGCTGCCTTCACAGAGACTATCGAGAGGCACGACGGAGCCCACCACGGCCTCCGGACCTTCTGATCGCCTTTCAAGCATGCCACTGGAAAGAGTAATTGACCTCAGAACATGTAAGGAAACTGACGCATAGCCTAGAGTGCATATGACATATAAACGGATGAATATGCTCGAGTGTCAATTTGTCAAATGTCATTATGCATAGCAAGAAGAGACCAGGAGAATTCTACATGAGGAACACCCGTGACAACAGATAACATAATTCCAGATCATCACAAGTTATCACCGAATGAGAATATCTGGCTACAGACAAAAAAAATTAATCGGAACCACTAACAACGCCACTACTGAAAAAGATTTGCCCCTACTTAATCTTAGTCAAACGTATTCCCTGAAAGAGATACCTGCCCTCACAAAGGAACTAACCCTAAGAATAAATATGATTCCTGAATATGCATCAAAGTGAAGCAAAAAGATATCCACAGCTCCAAAGTCAAAAACAACACTACTTATCAGTTAAAAAAAAAGTCCTAAACACCATTCATGGTTCATATTGACGGTGATTTAACATGTGAAGCAAAAGACACTACTGTCAGGATTATGCACGTGGAAAACAATGAGACCAGAGGGAGGGAGGGAGGGAGGGAGAGGGTGAGGACCCTTAATCCGCCGGAGTTCTTTGCAGAGCGTAATGAAGTCCCCCCATTTCATGTGGCACTTTCTGATAAACCGAAGTATCTGCTCAGTCGTGAACGTGGACATGCTTTCCAGATACTCACCATTGACCCCATTTTCTTTAAAAATCTGGCGGTAGCTTCCCAAATTTATTTCTTCCAACCACCTACCAACATCCTGAAAAGCAAATAAGAAATGGAAGAGCCACAGAAGAATCGCCTTTGAAATATGTGGCTTTTTTGTGAGGGAAAAAAAAAGTATGTAATCTTGTTTGACCAACCTTTCACTTCGTTATACTCAAGTATTGCACAAATAAATCAAAACTTTTCAGCACAGGGATTTAAGGACACAAGTTTTTCAACTTGAAGATTGTGTCCCAGGCATACAGCCTAACTAATATAATAATCATAACACCTACATCAAGATTCTTTACACATATCATTACAGAAACTGAGGTTACCAACAACAAAATCAGATAAATTCTAATTCTATTGGTAAGACCTTCGTGTTTCATCCAAGTTCAGTCCTCATAAAACTTATCTTCAAACCGATTTGACAAGCAAGGTCATCTCCTTTGCCAGATTTAACACTCAAGAGTAGAGTTATGATCCTTGCAAAATTTCCAAATGAACCATCGATTGCTCCAATTTAGGTGCATGACAGGGCAAACGAACCACACATCCTATCAGCAGTTAATTTTGGTTTTTCTTGCACTCAAGTTCCATTTTGAGCAACAGTAGAATGAACTAAAGTAGATATATCTGTCGCTGGAAAATCACAACTTTTGCCATGCCAAACAAAAAACTGTGATTAGCTAATCCAGAGACCTCCTAAGTCGCTCTGCTGATTAACCTCATGGGTGAACAGAGGAATTCCCCTATTTCTCATTAGGAGTCCCTTAATCACTCCATCATATTGCTTGTCTGTCCAACAGAGAGGATTAAATTTGAACATTCATGACAAACTTGCAGGCAGATTATGTCTATCATGTAAAGAAAATTTGGATTTGTAGAGTCTAAAAACCCAAGCATCTTGTGACGTAGATAGTAATGCTTCAAAGATATTGGTAGAGCGCAAACTAAAGCGCTGCAGATTGGTGATGGCAATCCATTCAATTGTTGTGTCAGTGCTTTACTTTTGCATCAATTACTTGTTGTAATCACAACACTATAAATGCCTATACCCAACTGCTGCTAAGAAAATGGGCTCTTGAAATCCAAAGGCATCACCTGTCCTGGAATTCGCATTAGGTATGGTGCTCCAACAAAACCATTTGATGATCTAGAGTCAGGTGCAATAGGGTGAGTGTAGAAGGCCAACATGACAAGCGCAGTTTATAGACAAATGTTCTCATTTGCTTGCGACATCACCAAACCAAGAAATCCCCCCAGTGCAAACCGACAAATGAAAATTCCGGTTCACTAATCACTAAAAATCCAAATTCCAATTCCTTGTATAAGGGCAACATCTCGAAGTGAAAGAAACAGAACTTCTTTTCTTCTCGGAAGGGAAAAGAAAACGAGAAGAATCACAGAACTTCTTTTCTTCTCGGAAGGGAAAAGAAAACGAGAAGAATCCAGAACCCAAAACTCTCATGGACATGAAAATTTATACCATGTCTCCCAAAAGACAAGAAAAGAAGAGAAACTGCAGGCAAAGTCAACCAAAAAGCTAATCAATCAAGAACCCTCAGAAAAATGAGTACCTCAACAGTCCAGATGAAGAAATCGAGAGGCTCGGGCGACTGCGCTTTTCTCATTTCCCAAATCAATTCTACACGACGAAGATCAAAACATCAATTCAAGCCCCAACCCTTCACTCCTGGAATGACATAATGAAGACCAGCAAACAGCAACAAAATCAATACCCAGAATTCATAGGCAACGACACATCCAAAATCAGGAAAGCAAAAACTCAAAAACAGAAACCACCCCACAAAATTAAAACGAGGAGGCAGTGAAAAAGCCTCCAGCTTTTTTCGTTTCATTTCACATACACGCCCCCCTCTACCTTCCTCATCGCTCTGCAACAGCCAAACAGCAGCTGGGAAATCAAAGAAAAAGCAAGTACAGAAAGATCAGTCAACTTACCTTGACAGTTGAATTCTGGGAAGCTTTCCACATTTGGGACTGAAAGAATCCAAGAGAAAAAGAGACCGAGAGAGAGAGGAGAGAGAGAGTAAAGGGAAGGCGCAAAGGAAGGAGAGAGAGAGAGAGAGAGAGAGAGATGCACGCACAGAAGCTCACGCTCGTGCGTCTGCTTGTGCTGTACGTGTACGTGGCCAACCCATACGAGTCCTCCATCCATCCTCTTGTACTGACAGGTTCACTGCGTATCCATGAAATCGTGACGCAACCTCATGGACATGCAGGCTCGATTTAGTAAATCCGCAGTTTACTGAAAATGCCCTTGATAGAATTTTTGTTCCGAAAAATAATTTTTTTTTTATTTTCTTATTTTGATTTCTGAAATAAAAATAAAATAACGTTTTGATAATTATACAAAATTTATATTCTCAAAGTAAAAAATGATAAAAATAAGTTTGATACGATTTATAATTTTTTTATAATGTAAATTTTTAAAATTTTTAATAATTTTTATAGATTTTTTTTTTCATTCTTTCTCTCCTTCTTATTGCTCCTCCTCAAGCCAACGGCCGGCATTTGGCAACAAATGGCAAGTAATGACCGATGGCAAAAAAAAGAAGAAAAGAAAAAAAATTTAAAAAAATGACTTATTTTTAGAAATTATTTCCAAAAATAAATTGCTACTTTTTCCTATTTTTTATTTATGCTTCAAACATATCCCCTACTACTTTTCTATTCGGAGAAATAAAAAAATTAATTAACGTTACTAAACGGATTTATGTTCATTTTTGTTCGGGAAACAAAATAATATAAATTAAAATAAATAAAAACATTACCAAATGGAGCCTAAAGTTTGTAAATCAAATACATCATAACTTAAGATCTATTTGGATGTTGTGAGTGCGAATTTACTTTACATTAAATAATAATAAGGAGAGACCTAATGTTTCGATCGATTCTATCTGTATTGCTGAAGTGGCGAGCTTGATTCGGTATTCGAACAAATCGGAGATTACAAAAGATAAAAAGGGTTGTGCATTACGCTTCTAATTAAATAGAGGAAGTGCAGTCAAAGTCAATGGCCACCATGGAGATGCATGTGCAGCATGTGGTGCCCTAGAGCCTCAAGCCGCGGTTTCCGTAATTGTCGGCACGCCAGGGCCACACCCTTCCTAATATGTTTGACCTCGACTTTACATTAATTTTGAGATTTGAGAATGATTACTTCGCAAAATCATGTAGTCATTCGGTCCGATTCGGGCAAATTAAGTGTCGCTGAGCCCCGCCGGAGATGGAAAATTAAGCTGAATGTGGTTGTACGGCAATTTAATTCATCTATTCTTATTATAAAGTCCAACCGGAAAATATAAATTAATTTATTGTATAAAGGGAGAAGGTCTAAATGTAAAGGTTTCTCAAAACTCATATTTAAACAATGCAAGATAATTTTTTAAAATTTTCCAGCATTACTTTCATTACCCGATAAAATTATTTATTATAACAATATTGTTCAAATTCATGAATTGCATGATAACCAAATATATGAATGTGACAAAGTGGCACGGAAGCTTTATAAAATTAGGGGTGAGTATGGCTTCAGAAGGTTAAAACCGAGAATCAAATCAATTATAAGTTCTATTAGGATTCGGTCCAATTCTCGATTTCATATATTTTCTGAACACGTACCATGCAGTTCATTTCTTGATTCTTAGGTAGAAATCGAATTGGGACCAAACCACTTACGATATTGGTGAGAGCCGTGAGGCAGAAGCAAAACAAATGTGTTTTTGAGTCTCCTTTGCTTTCTATATATTGATATCAGCATTCGTGGTCTTATTCAGTTGAGGTGCAGTGCCCGGGAGAGGTGAGCTCCTGTGCTCCGTTTTATGCCATCTGCATGGATTTAGTGTTTATGATAGTCACCACGAGCATATTATAGATTATTGGATTTGCTTAACTAAAAGTTAAACAAAAAAAAAAAATTGTTAGTTCCCAACTAGACTTTGGAATTGAATTCGGAATATGTGATAGAGTATGTTCCAAATTCAATGGTATACAAAGTGGGTTCCTGATTCTAAAAAAATGGAGAATTGATTTTAATGGATAGGCTTCAAGTTTTAGGTGAAATATGGAATTACTTACCCTTAAGGCAATATAAGAGCTCTCTTTCTCAATGCACTTTATTTTGGCATGCATTATCATGACACAAATAATTGTTGCTTCTTTAAGAAGAAACGGTTTGAGAAAGTTTATGATCAATTCTTTGAATTAACCTGATAGCAAATTTTTAAAAAAAAAAAAAATGTATACTTCTCTAGATTGCATTCCCATATTTCATCAATAAATTGAGGGTATGCTGTGGAAGTAAATTAATTATATTACTTAGTTTATCAGACTTTCGAGCATCCAATAACAAAGAAAATGCAAATTGAAAAAAAAAAAAAAAAAAGATGCGAATTTTGTCGACATTATTATATTAACATGTCACGTTATACCATATAATTGGTGGAATTTTTTTTTTTTTTTGGTCAGTAATTGGCGGAATATTGGCACGCTAAACTTTCTCGCCATAAAATAGTTAATAGGAGGATTGGAGACTTGTGGCGACATGGATGGGCCTGCTTGATGGGCCTTGGGCTGGAAGACAGGAGTGGCCTTAGAATTTTTTTGGATGAAAAGTTCTGCATTAAATACTTTCCTTCTTTGAAGAATGACAGGAAATTACCTTAAGTATCTGCCATTGCTACAGAATATATATATAGGTTTTTAACACTTGCAATTCATATTAAATGAACAGGAATGGCAAATCAAAATTCCAAATTGTACTCTTCTCCTATCAACTATCACCAGGAAGGGCCTAAGTGTAATTTGGCTTGCTAATATCTAGTTGTCAAAGAATAATATATTTCACTTTGAACATTCATATCCATATCTGAGTTTATTATATTAAAAGTCGAAGTGGGCATCGTTAAATTTGGTAAAGAAATTAAACTAATATTAGGAACCCAAAATACACAAACCTTTTATTTTTTTTTTTACGCAAGTCATATCCATCATTGTATGCTGTAGCAGAAGGCATAGATGCATAGATGAATATGATAGGACGAATTTGCTTACATTTAATTACCATAAGATCAATACTCAATGCTTGTTTTCCCAAAAATAGAAAAATCTTTTGAAGGGATTTTGCGGAAACCCATGAGATTTGACACCGGTCCAAGTCCCAGGTATACTAAAAAGAAGACGAATTGCAATTATTTCATAACATGCATAAGAACATGGTGGGAGCTGCGACTATGATTAGCATCCAATGATTTTGGTAAAGTATCTTATTTGATTGGATAAGATTAAAAGAGAAAGGAAAGAAAAGAAAGGAGGGGATAATGAGGTCAGCTTTCATGATGAGTTTCTTATGGTGAACGATCGATCGTGACAAGGGTGTCGAATGGGAGCCCTCAATGATTTTGCTTGCTTTGGTTGCTTATTTGGACTTTACATTAAAAAATACAATGAAAATCCCCATACCCATAAGCTATATAATATATATATATAGCTAGTGTTTAGCATCTAGCAGTGTCTTTGATTGTGATTTTTAATTTTTTCTCCGGCTCTGAAATATATGAGGATGATGAACTTTATCCTTATATTACTTTTTTGATTACGATCGGATAATTTAAGTGCAATAACGCGATATAACATTCTTAATAAATGAAAAAATTGAATTGAAACCATCGATCTGAATAATAGCATTTCATGTTTGGTGACTACTCATCCTAACCTATGTGGTCAATAAATCAATCACGAGGTCGTCACTTTACAAATTAATATCTCCAAAAACCCCAACTGTAGGTTCTATCACAATTTTACCCTAAATTTTTCTCTGTCCCACAAAAAAGCTATAATCTTACATCCAGTCCTAATTATACTCTAAAATTTTTTTCATCTCATAAAAAACCCTTAACCTTTAGTCCAATTCCAATTTTATCCTCAACTTCAATCATCAATTTTCACTTTGGTTCCAAATCCATTCGCATTAACCCTCTTACCAAAATTTCTTTTAACAAAGAGATAGAAAGCTGTGGAGCACGAGTCGAGCTCTAACCACAAAAGATGGAAGATTCCCAAACACAAGAATTGACGAGATGGAAGGAAGACTCATTTAAAAGCAAGAGCATTTGAAGAATGTCAACCCGAATTGCTATAATTTTTACCCAAATTTTAGATTTAGAACAACATCATTTGGCCATGGAAATTCATTTTCAAAAGACATCTTCTTGGATTTGAAATTTAGGAAAAAACTAGAGCAGTGACATTAAAAAAGCCACATCACTAAGTAGGGTGAGCAAAATGGTTGACCAAAACTGAAAACCGCCCAAACTAGACCAAATAGGTCGATTGGTCCGATTCTCAAGAGTGTTGGTCTGGATCTATGGGAGGAATTGGATTGAACTAGACTGCTCGAGCCAATTGTTATTTATTTATTATTTGTATTTTTTAAAAAACTCACATGTCTCCTCTACTCTTTTGATCTTTCCCTTGCACTCCACGACACTCATGCCTACTCTCCTATTTTGGTTTTTTCCTTTTCTCTAGGTCTCTTTCACCTTTCATAGAGTTCAATGCATTATTTCCTTTGAACTCGATCGATTTTACTGGATCGCTCGAAAATTGGACCAAACTAGAAATCAATCCCCTTATCACTAAGGGCAATTTTGGACAAAATGTTAATGGGGGTAAATATGGACTCAAGTAAAAGTTTATGATTCTTTATATGACAGAAAAAGTTTATGGTAGAATTAGAACATGACCTAAAGTTGATTTTTTACAAGATAAAAAAGGATTTAGGATAAAATTAGGATTCGATTGAAAGTTGAGGATTTTCTATAGTATATGACAATATTGTGTTATGCTACATAATTTGTTCTGATTAGCCAAATTCCGAGAGGAGGATCTCGTCATTTCTTTCTTGGGTTATCTCTCTTCGGATGTATAATTTCATGATTCCCTAAAATCAGATCACTGAAACAAAATTAAGTAACGACTGACTGAGAGATCTCTCTTCTAATCTACGTTGCTCTAGCGAGGTTCATCTTGGAGACAGAGCAGTCACGCGCGACATTCATAATGATATATTTTATATTTCTTCGAAATGAACGAGGAAATATCAGTAAAATAACCCACCGAGAAAAAAAAAAAAGATAATAAAATAAAATAGAGATTGACTCGACATCGAATTTCGGCATCGAACTGCTTAAGTAACCTTTTGAACACGGCATTAACAATTCTCAACTCTCGGAGCTGCCAATTCGTCGCTGATTTCGATGCTTATTAATTTATAATTAATTATATCCTCATTTTGATTTAATTTAATTTAATCTAGTTTAATTTAATTCGTTAACTGTGTTTTGCCCTTAAATCTACCAATGCCAGCATTACACCAGCACGGCCTCCAATGAAACAGATTTCTTATTTTCTTTTTCTTTTTTTCTCGATACTTTTTAATTAAGTTATTTTTAGTATCACAGAAACATAAAATTCATTGGGACATTTTATTATATTGATAAATTCATTGTGACGACAGCAAACATGCATATTCGGACCGATTACGTTGTCATTGGATGTAAATCAAGAAAATTCTTGTTTGTTGCGCGAAATCATTCTATGCTCACGAGACATTTCAAATCATATAGAAAAAGAAATTACTACTTTTTCCCATAGAAATATTGGGTTTTGTAGAGATGGCGTAGATGTAAGTTACAGGAGAAAATGTGTGAGAAAATATCCATGTCATCGTTAGAAATATCATGACAACTAAAAGATTCATAATTACTAATCATGACTTTTCATTACATATGACCTTGGGCTGCTTTGCTTTTCTTGTGATTTTGATTATTCACCTCAATATACATATACTAATCACCAGCTATTTGATACAAGATCTCAATACACTAAATCTCGATTCAACTAACATTTAACATAATGTATGACCTCGGGCTGCTTCGTTTTTTTTTTTTTTTTTTTTTTTTTTTTGTGTGATTTCGATTATTCACCTCAATATACCTATACTGATCACTAGCTATTTCATACAATGTCTCAATACATTAAACCCTGACTCAACTAACATTTAACATAACTCCAAATAATAAAGTCAATTAACGAATCCCCTATGTATCATTACTGAACATACGATTCTCATTGATAATTGGGTTTTATTAAAAGGTGACCTAGAGGTTGGTATTTATCAAAAATTCGATGTATATACTCTACAATCAAGATATTTATTTTTATACCTTTAATTTTCGTTGTAATGTACATATTGACCTTTGTCAACATTGTGTTCTCGGATGAGATCCCCATTATTTGCTAATAAAAAGAGTCGCTTGATTTAATTTATTAACATTGAACATAATCTCCAAAATGCGACCCACTAAACTCCTCCCCTCTGATCATGTCGACCATAATTTTTTTTTTTTTTTTTTTTTTTTGGGGTCCATCGATTCGGGTTGGCTTGCACTACTGTTCGATGAAATCTTATGCCCTTTTCGGAAACCAATTAATAAAAGAAATGCAATGAAATGTCTCCATCAAAGCTTGGATAATCCAGCATCATCGTCGCTATTATTTTAAGTATAATTATTTTTTATGAAATGTCCGTATGTACGTGCTAGCTACCAACATAATCGATAATTAAAAGCTCCTTTTTCTTTATGGTCGGTTTATAATTAATATAAATGCGATCGTCGGAATTGTCTTATGTCACGGTACTTAGTGTCAAACCACCACCACGACAACATAAATTCCATACCGAATGGTGACGTCGCGGCACGAGGAAAAGGACCCTTTTTTCTTTTTAATAAAATAATTTTAGCTAGCGCGAAAATATAAAAAAAAAAAAAAAAAAGCTTTTTCGAAATTGGAAATAACCGCGTAAAGAGGATTATTACTAGATACTTGCTGGGATACCGGCAAATTAGGCAAGGTTTTTAACAAATTCAATAGCGAGATAATCTCCCAGTTAATCGGGAAATCCCAACGTATTAGGAATTTTAAGACGGGGCTTGCGTTTTGTCCAATTTGCCCTTTTCTCTTGTTTCTCCTCTAACCCATTTCGACAATTAAAAAAAAAATAAAGATTAGAATCCGAAACGAAAACTCCAACCATTCGTGTGCAAACTTGCATGCTACGTTGCGAACTATTACAAATTAGTTTTTTATTTTTTATTTTTTATTTTTTTGGGGATGATAATTATTTGCTTGGTTAGTTGTGAAATTCGCGGGTTGAGGCAATTATTATCGGCCGCTAATCACGGAAGACGCGATGATGCGCGCCGTCCGGTTCTCTCTCACCCTCCGCGGACCGGACCGGACCGGCGTCGAACCGGACCGGGAAGATGGAAGCCACCGAATCTCCGGGCCGCCACGTTCGGATGTGGAAACCGCAAAAAGTGGGGGACAAAAAAGGGAGAGAAATTTTTCTGTAGATGAGGTGGGTCCCACCGGATTTACCCTGCGCGGTCCTGATTCTCTGCATATCCACGTAACGATCCAAAGATCCCCGAGATCCGAATACGGCGCGGGCGGGAGCACCGCGCGCCCCCCCTGGACCTGCACCGCGGACCGCAAAAAAAAACCCAAGAGGAAAACCGTGCAGGACCCGCGCCTCGGGCCGACACGTGGCGCGCATGCAAGCGCCTCGGGCGGCGGGGGTGGGGGTTTCGCGTTTCCTGCTTCTGGCGGGAATCCAACGGAACCGGCAAAGAAGGAGGAAAACAGCTTCTCGAAGTTGGGAGGATCGCAGCCGCTGATTCCTCCCCCCGTGGGGCCCAGCACCCCCCTTTCCTGATCCCCTGCGCCGCGGCTACCGTGCACCCTCGTTGCTTCCGGCGTTTCGCAAAGAGAAATAGGCAATGTATTGGCGCAGGGACTGCCATACATACCGATCTAAATTCAGGGATTACATCTACTAAATTAAAATTTTATACACCGTATTACATATTCAGTCAAAGTTCAGAGAGACTATCCGTATCGTCTTTCTTATTTAATGCTAAAAATTTACTATTATTCAAATTTTATGACCATTTATATTTAATTAAATGAAATACCATATCGAGACAGATCTCGTATCACTCATACATAACATAGTAAATTCAACCGTTAAAATAGATATTAGACTCACGTCACTTGGTCATCGCCATGATTGATTATATGTAAGATTGTTGTTTTCTCTTTGCGTTGTTTGTAACGTATATTAGACCGTTCTCTCACGTGTTTTAGATTCTTACTTTCTAATTGTTGCCTCTCAGTGGTTGATCCACAAGAGCTGGAAGTAGAAATTGGTGTATGAACACGTTCGCCGGTCCTTTTCAATTGTCCAACACAAAATTAATTGAATAATTTGAATAGATAGTAGACTCGTGTTTGACCTATCTTCATAGTGGTCAATCGAATGTAGAGACTATCGTTTTTTTTTTCAATTTTGTCAATATTGCACGTTCGACCATTTTGTTTCATGTTCTCAATTCTACTTTTCAACCGCTTTGAGACTATGAATCCCCAAACGAATACGTCGTGTCGATGCTTTATTGTGCGCTCGGAGAACAAAAATTAGCACATGTCTCAAATCTATGTTACTCAGCACTCTAAATAACATCTTTAATCGAATCGATCGCCATAATAAAAAAAGAAATCGAAAAAAAAGAAGAAGATCGCGATGATCAACGGCCAGGATTCGCTCACACCGATTCGGAAAACGGTGTGCTGGCCGCACCGTAGGATCGCCCGTTCGAGGACACGGACAAGGAGAGCAGACAGATTTTCAGTTCGTCCGCCCTGTAGCCACACATAGAAATTCACGAACTCCTCAGAGAGAGAGAGAGATGGCAGCCTCGAGGTTCCGCGGCAGCGGCAGGGGCATTCCCGTCAATCCGCACGCGTGCCCGTTTCGGAAATCCAGGCGCATCCCCACTAAAAATCCCCCCGTAATTTTCTCTCGTGGGGGGGAGACGCAGTTCAAAGTACACCCTGTAAATCACCCGCGCGCGCTCATTATCTCTCCAATTTATTAATCTTTTTTAATTCCCTCGCCATCTAACGCTCGAAACGAAACGAAACGAAACGAAGATGATGATGATGAATTGCGAGAGAAAGCTCATCCCTTTCTCAAGAAATCCATGGATGATTGCTTGAGTGACAGCAACAGGGGAGAAAGAGAGAGACAGAGAGGGACGATGGGTGATTAAAGAAATGCAAGTGGCAGTAAATTAGCAATCAAAGATATATTTTTTATTTCTTTCTGCTCACGTTTATTTCTTTCTTTCTTTCTTCCTTTTTTTTGATTAAATTCGAGATAAAGTCATGGGGCGTTGCTGGGTGCGTGCGCGGGTGGCTTATATAAAGGGAGCGTGAGGTGGGTTGGGGTCTCGTTTTGGAGCAAAAAGACATGGCGCTCTCTTTATAGCTATCCATTTATTGTCAGTTTTGGCTTTTTTGGGTTTTTGGAGTTTTTTTTTTCCGTTCGCCTCCCTTATTTTAAAAAGGCGTGTTGCTGTCGCTGACTCGCTTGCTGCTGCGGAGGGGTTGAACTCCGGGAAACACAGTTAAAAATAGCACCTCACCAAAAAAAAAACAGAGAGATAGAGAGAGAGAGAGAGAGAGGGAGGGAGGAGGTTGAGGGCCATGGATTGGCTTGTCTGAATTTAAAGTTTTTCTCTCCATAGAAGGCCCCCGGTTGAAGAGTTTGTGGTGAGTACGTGTATGTGTCGTCGTGTGTTTTTCGCACTGAAAGCAAGGGGAAATAAGGCTCGAGACTTGGGATTTTTGTGTTGTTTCCCCTGCATTTTTCTCTGTTTCTGGGGGTTAATTGGTTTGGAATACGTGGGTTTTGGGGGTGGTTTTCCTCTGAATTTGGTCGTGTGTGCATATACGTGTGTATATGTATATCTGTATTCATCTTCTGGTGTCATTGTTGGCCTATTGTTTGATTATTCTGGAAATGGGTTGTGTTTTTCTTCCAAAACATTGCCTTTTTTTTCTCTTTTTTTGGGGAGAAGCAGTGATTTGGGGATGATAAACGATAACCCTTTCGTGTTTTTGTCTTTGTTGTGTGAGTTTGACTTCACGTTGCTTCTGTTCTTGGCGCGTGGATAATTTTTTTCTGGAAAAAAAATGGTAACGAAAGCTTGAAATTCTGTTGTGTTGCAGTTCTTGGGGTAAAAAAGAGGAGGAATTTTGAGTTTCATTTGTCATTTTTTTTTTCTGTGGTTTGGAATTGTTCTCAGGATGTTAGAGAGTGGGAAGCCTTTCGGTTCCGGCAGACAATTGTGGTCCGGTTATGTTTGTGTCTTGCTTTTGGCTTTCAAACTAGAAAATTTAACCTTTACTGTTCCTTCGTGTTGGGTCACTTGTGGAGATGTCTATAATTTGATCAGTTTTTCATAGAAAAGGAGATGATAGAGTAGGGGAAATTATGAGTTTTTAGTCAAAACAGGAAAAAGAAAGTGGTTGGGTTTTTTTTTTCTGTGGCGTTGTTGCTATGGTTCTCAGAGAAATGGAGAAAAAAATCCCATTTTTTGTTCCGCATAAAATATTGAGGCCTTCTTCTTTCCTTTTCCTGATAGCTATTAGTTAGACGTCATAAATTTAAGCTTCAGAAGTTTATCTTTGCCTCTTTTTCAGACTTTTACTTTTCTGAAAATTTTGATCTGGCTTTCTCTTGGTTATAATCTTTTCCCTGCATCTGTTAATTTCCTTGGATAGGAAAAGAACAGAGAGAATGAATATGTTGATTACATATAGCATAATGCCTTTCCAGGGCAAAAAAAAAAAAATAAAATTGCTCATTGGTGTTTTATAATCATCAACTTCGACACGCCAAATGTCGTGGAATAGCTTTGAATGCATTTTTGCGGGATTATAGTAATATCTTGGTTACCAGATCTGCAACTGTTTCAACTTTTTTTTTTTTTTTTTTTTTTTTCCTTTTTGCTGTATCTGTTGTTTGCACTCATGCATACTCTCTAAAGTTCTAGCTTTTTGCAGGGTTTGCGATGGACTTTTCGGAGTCCACCAAAGTTGTGTACAACAGGATCCAGAAACTCGAGCCCGAGAATGTCTCGAAGATCATTGGATATCTTCTTTTGCAAGATCATGGTGAACGCGAGATGATCAGGCTCGCCTTCAGCCCTGATAATGCGATTCACTCCTTGATCGCCAAAGCAAAATCCGAACTGGGATTGTCTAAACCAGCAGTATCTGTTAATAAGTTACCCCATGTAAATTCTGCACCAACGGTTAGTATACAGTCTGCTGCAGAAATTCCTATGCAATTCACTCCGTTTTCGCCAGCGTCAGCCCCTGCACTTTCACCTCCGTCGTCTCTCCGAATCACCAGCCCATACTGGGAATCGCAGGTTCCTGGTGGTCATGTGCCTGATGATTTTCATCTCATAAACCAAGTTCGCCACTTGGGATTGGAGGACCCTGCTGAGTTTGCCAACTTCAGTGGTTCGGAGTTTATGGGGAGTTATTATTTCCCCGAGGCTGCAATTTGTGCAAAATCGAGTCGTAGGTCTCCGAGTTTACCAGATTTTCCTGTTAAGATTTGCCATTACTTCAATAAGGGGTTTTGCAAGCACGGGAACAACTGTCGGTACTTTCACGGCCATCTTATGCCGGAGAGCTTTTCACAGCATTTTAATGCAAATTACAATGAGATAGGAAATGAGGATCATGCATTTATTCAAGGATCTCTTGACAAACTAGAAATGGAGGTTGCCGATCTTTTGAAATCAAGAGGAGGAATGCCTGTTTCAATCGCTTCATTACCCATGTTGTATTATGAGAAGTATGGGAGGACACTTCAGGCCGAGGGGTATCTAACAGAGAGCCAAAGACATGGCAAGGCTGGTTTTAGTTTGTCGAAGCTTCTTTCTCGGCTTAAGAACAGCATTTGTCTTATTGACAGGTACTTCCTATGAATTTAGAGGTTTTTAGACTTTTCATGCTAGTGTTCTACCTTTTAACATTGTTCCTAAAATCTCACAGACCACATGGCCAACACTCTGTGATTTTGGCGGAGGATGCTCAAAAGTACTTGGACTATACAATTGAAAGATGTGATCCAGGTGTAAACTCTGGGTCTCGGCAAATATATCTTACGTTTCCGGCGGAGAGTGTTTTTACTGAACAAGACGTTTCGCATTACTTCAAGTATGGAAACGCATTTTCTGCATACTTTTCTGCCAGAAGCACCTCACATTGTGAATAACCCATTAGTTACTTTGATGCAGTAATTTTGGACCTGTTCAAGATGTTAGGATTCCTTGCCAACAGAAAAGGATGTTCGGATTCGTCACATTTGTCTTTGCAGAAACGGCCAAGCAGGTTTTGGCCAAGGGAAATCCTCACTTTATATGTAATGCTCGTGTTCTTGTGAAACCGTACAAGGAGAAGTCGAGGCTTTTTGACAGGTGAACTTATGTATTTCAAACGTTGTTTTGGTGGGTTTTTGTTGCCATTCGGCGTTGTAGTCATTTGTGTAGTCATTTGTTATCCGTGTTTAATTGGTGGTTTGTTGCTTGATGGTGCATTTCTTTCGGAGTGCACTTTTAGGGGTCATGTCGTGATATATATTAAGTAAAACAACAATCATTAATTTGAATCATTAATTGAAATAATTATGCATTCTTTTACCTTTTAGTACCCTCTTTAAGAATAAACAAAATAAAACCATCACCATCTGAACAAACTTTTCATAAGTGCTTGACCTAGTAATTTCCAGCTGTCTTGAGTTCTGCGTCAGTGCTGTGCGCTTCCTTTCTTTGTTTACCATTATTTACATTATTCTAGTGTACAATCAATACATACATATATTATTTTTCCACTTTATAGTAGTTGGTTGACCAACTATAGAACATATGCCGCTTTGGTTGCTAAAAGGAATAAATTTTTTACTATAACTACATATGGACCGAGTACTAATTCTTTATTTCAGTTGGCATTGTCGGTTGTTGTTTCCTTTTCACTGGTTTTTATGTGAAGTGTACCATATAAGAACTGTCTCCAAAGGTGCTTTCCCTTTATCTCATGATCTCTTTTGACGGTTTGAAATTTACTTATGTGCAGAAGGTATATGGAGAAAATGCAGAATCTCACATTTAATTACAATCAGCACCTTATAGAAGGGGAGACTGATATTCAGTCAAGTGAGTAGATGATACCGTTGACGGTGCATGTTTCTTTTGTGCAGAATCTTCTTGATCTATGTGTTCTCATCGGTTTGTGTGTCTCCAAAACTATTGTTTTTCAGTGCCAAGAAGTTGTGATAATTCAAGGTTTCTTAGGAAGGAGGTCATCCAAGAGCATGAAACTGCACTTTGAACTCGAGAGGAGACGCTTTGCAGAATTTCATATGGCACCAAAAGCTTTGGCCCGCCCTGTATACTTTGGGCACTTAATGGACCAATTGAACCCACCAGAAGGTCTGCAATGCATCTTTATGCCTCTTTTCTTGACTCCTCTCTATTCTCTCAATTATTCATTTCTCCCCCCTATCTTTGATGATGTCCTTTAATTTCTGATGACTCGTTCTTTCTGTGTAGGCCAAGAAGAACCAGCAGTGTCACCACCTGCTGATCATTTTAATCACTTCCTAGATTTCGTACAAAATGGTTCGAGCAACACCAGCAAAATCTCGCTGCGGGTCACTAATTGCACCGAACAGGATAGGTAAAAAGTCTACTATGATTCTCTGACATTCTGAAACAGAGTTCATGACTATACTGCTGAAAATCGCGATCTTATCTTTTTATTACCACATGACTTCACTATAGCAGAGATCGAAATTAAAACTTGGTCATTTTGATTGATTTGCATCTAATTATATAGCATGTCTAATTTAACCTCTTTCTTTTTTTTTTTTTCCCACTTTGTAGCAGCCAAGGAATCAATCTTCCTGACAGCCCATTCGCATCTGCGATAGGGACTGGAATTTCAACAGTTACATAGATAACCAGGGGAAAGGAAAAAAAAAAAAGCAACTATAGAGGACCGAAGAACTCGAATACCATGTGGCGAGTTCGACATACAACTGGACTTTTCTCTCTTTCTTTTTCCTTTCTGCAGTTTCAACTAGCTGCTGCTCAGGAGGGACGCGTGATTTAAGTCCTCCGTGTTTCACCGGCAAAAGTAGATCAGGCAAAAGAAATTGATGCACAGAGAAGAAGCTAATTTCATGACAAGGGTTTTTATACAGAGTCAAAGTTACAAGCTTTTCATCAGAGCTTGTGGGTGTGTTAGAGGAGAAGTTTAGTAATAGTAGAGTCTTGCTGTTATAGTTGAAGAAAGGAAGTAAAGAAATTGTGCAGAGAAAGAAGAATGTGAGAAGCTGTTGTTTTTAAGTAAATATTTGCCTACAGAGAATTGAAAGAAAGGATGTTTATGCTTTGGTACATAAAAGAAGGAATCACAAATATTATAGCTTTCCAATGATATACACTTTCTCTTTGGGTCACTATCAGTGATCATGTGCATTTTGTTTACTTCTCCATCTTTTGCGCATGGCTTTGTGGGGGGTCCCGATGATCATTGATAGATCTTTGCTTTTCTTAATTTTTTCGCATTGACCCTACATTACCAACCCGAACGTGGGTCCAGCCATGTTCATGCAATGCAAGTTTTCCGGTAATTAGTTGCGTCGTCACTCAGAAGTCAGTCTCAATTGATCCGTGATGCTTATATGCGACACAAGAGGGAAGAAGATGACAGCTATGAAGAATCTGGATCGGTTCATGTGTCAGGTAAGACAGTACACGAAACGGAAATGCCTATCTGATCTGTTCCTGCGGCGTAGCTTACGCATAGATGAGATCGATATCGTGCGTGGGGGACGGAGGATAGATAGCCCACAAAAATGTTTGTAAAGCTGTAAAGCTTCACCCAACGAAATGGACCCTGAAATGGAGGACAGAAAGGCGACGGTGGGGTTTTAGGATTCGAGCAGAGTTGGATGTCTTGTCTCTGTCTTGCCTTTTCCACCTCTTTGAAGGAGGAGGAGGGCAAGGAAAGGGAAAAAGGACACGGTGGTTGTGATGTGATGATCAATCTGCTGCTCCGCTCATGGGAGGATTGACTTTTCTGCGGGTCGCCGGGGGCTAAGGTCTGCGTAACTCTCCATTCGGCGCTTGACTTAAAGTGTAACATGAATGCGATGGGAGACGTGCGTCTTCCCGTGATTTTGCGGAAGATTTTCTTGACCCAGGAATGGCAATTGCGGGATTTAGATTGATGGGCTAGTTGTGTGCACTTTTGGGAAGTTCTTGCTGTATCGACAGGGACGGGTGGGCTGGCGAAAATGATGGGGGCATCTCGTGGATATGCAGTAGGATAAAGGTTGCTGAGAACGTTGTCGGTTCTTGTGGATCGAGAACTAACTCGTGGATGATTTCAGGGTAAGCCCAAGTTAAGAACCCAAAACGAGGAGAGGCCTCAGGAACCGCTCAGTGCATAAGTGGGTGGGTGCCTTCCCATCTGCCCTCGATTGGGCTTTAAGCTGTTCAGGACAGTTGCGTCTTGACAGGACTAATTTTCACGTTTGAAAAGATTTGGTTTCCATGAGAAGGCTTTAGAGAAGGGTAATAACTTTGCCATTATTCGGGAACATTTTTGTTCAAAAATAATTTGTTTCTATTTTTATTCTCCAGATACGCTCTTAAACAAAAGAAAACGTTTGGTAATTATACAAAATTTATATTTAGGAATAAACGTATTTGGTACGACACCTAAATATTTTTATGACTTATAATTTCTTTTAATTTTTTAAAAATAATTTTATGACTCTCTCTCTCTCTCTCTTCCTTTTCTTCTTCTCCTTCTCCCTTTGATTGGTCATTGGCCTTGGCTAGGCCAGCAACCTCATTGGAGTGTTGCCAGCCCATGGCAAGATCGAGCTTGCCTAGCCGTTGGTGAGGCTAACCTCACAATGGCTTAGCGAGGTCGAGCCTGCCTAGCCAAGGTGAGATCGAGCCTAGCCTAGCCACGGCGAGGCTCAAGGTGACCTTACTGGTAACTGGTGATCCTCCGGTGAGGTCATCGGGGCTCATTTGGTTGATTGCCAACCATCGTTGAGGCTAATGACTGGCTTGGGGAAGAAAATGAGGGAGAGAAAAAGAAAGAAAAGAAAAAGAATAGAGAAAAAAGAAAATTGGGTTTGATCCTTGAGTTGTTATTGGAAACAACGAAGTAAATTTTTTTTTTTTTTATTTCTTATTCTTGTTTCAAATCTATTTTCAAGAACAAATTTGTTCTCGACAACAAAAACCTATACAAACGGATTTCTATTACATTTGCATTCCTATAAAAAAAAAATAGAAAAACGGGAATATTACCGAACACACTCTTAGTTCGTAGGCTGGACATGTTTTCATCTCATTTTTGACCCGAGGGATCGATCTGGTCGACTTAATTACCGGTTCCTGGTTTTGAAGCCGGTACTAAACTAGTACTAATAACTCTGGAGCGAAGCTGCATTCGGGAATGGCTGGCGCATGTCTCGTGCTTTGCTGCGCTGACTCAACACGCACAGCATGTTGACCCGACAAATGGGTGGCCGACACCAGAGAGCGAAGGCGCGGCTCGTGGCATGTTCTGTCCCCAGTGGCGGGTATTTCCCGGTGTTAGATCCGAGGGAAAGCGGACTTTGTCCGTCGTCTAGGATGCCCTCCCCTTTAAATATCTCATTCCCCTGTTCGCCAAAAGATAAATGCAAAGTGAGATGGCATTCTGTGCAGGCCTGCTCAATTTTTACATGCTTAACAAGCCCAATTCCATTGATCAACATGACGCATTTCGACTTAGGAATTAGTGATTTAGGATCCATTCGTTTCGAAAAAAATATCACATTTCGAAAAATATTTTTTAAGAAATCATTTTTCAATAAAATAACTATATTTTCTGGTGTTCAGCTGAAACTTGAAATTTGAATGGAAAATATTTTTCATTATTCGTTATCTAATTTCATTTTTTTGGGAAAAATTACCAAAAAATTAAATTTTAATATTTTTAATTGACCAGAAAATTTTAATTTTAATATATATATTTTTAAAAAATTGAATTTTTAATTATTTTTATTTTTAAAAATCGAATTTTTAACATTTTAAATTCAATTTAAAAAAGAAAAAAGAAAACATAAAAATAAAGCAGAAGAGGGATAACAAAGAAAATAACAAATAGTTCGAATTTAAAAAAAAAAAAAAAAAAGGAAGGAGGAGGAGGAGGAAGTGAGGGCATATAAGGGGGGTAAGATAGGAGAGATCAATTGAGGAAAACATTTTTCATTTTTCAAAAGTGAAAAATATTTTCCTCTAGTTTATAAGATTTTTTTCCCTTCATGGAAAATGTTTTTCCAAGCAATTTATTTTTCATAAAATGAACACCGAAAAATTTTAAAAAACATTTTCTTAAAAGTTATTTTTGTGAAATAAACATAACCTTAGTACAAGTAGGAGCTGAACACGAAAATGGCGACACTGCTACAACAATAACATCAAGCAATCTGCATATTGAAGAACCATGGAATGCCGATGTATCCACTCATGTCCAATCCTCAACTGTACTCCAAAGTCCAGTGGGCATAATGCGATTGTAGAGACGATTCTCGTTAGCCCACTTGTTGGACACGTTGGGCTTTGATTGTTGAAACTCTTATTCGCGGTTCTTGGTAAATCTAAAAATTATACTTTCCACTCACTAGTGCCAAATTATTGGAAAATTGCTTGTTAATGTGGTTGTGGATTTTTTTTTCTTTTCCAAACTTTCGATTGCAACCATGTGTCGAATTTACTTATTAATTCATCAGCAAATCCCAAAAGTGAACATATTCGACAATTAAAAGTTAGGGAAAGTAAATTTATTGCTTTTTTACCAATTGAGTTTATTCGAAAACCGTTATGTTGATCGTATTACATGGTATGACATGTGTTTTTTTTTTTTTGGTACCCAGGGAACCTCTGTGCAGATGACGCAGGGATTCGAACTTAGGACCTCTCCCGAAAGGAACCTGCGCTCAACCACTACGCCGCCACCACGGGTGGTATAGTACGACAGATGTTGATATAGATAAATTTTACAAATTTGTTCTTTTCTATGTTAATTTAATTTAATTTTTTATTATGGTTGGCAAGAGCTCTCGCCACCAAGCCCTGGCTAGATTTGGCAAAGGTGGACCTCACTTGGCTGCGAGGGTTGAACTTGTTGAATTTGGCAAGGGTCGGCTCTCACCTGCAGCCTATTATGGCTTTGGCAAGGGTCGCGACCCTTGCTAGCAGTTGACGAGACCACAATAAAAAAGAAAAAAATAGTAAAAATTCACCAAAAAAAAATTAAAGAAATTTTAAAATTTGCACACATTGGTACTAATCATGCCACATGGGATGACCTGCATCCAATTTAGCGATTTTTAGTCAAAATTAAAAAGATGGATTTAATTACAACAATGCAAAAAGTCTAATTGAAAGTCTTTATACTAAATCAATTGATTTTTCTAGTACTTTCCCATCCAAGTTACCATTACTTTTTCGAAATTCTTCAACTCTTATTATCTGATTTTAATTCAACGTGAAGCATGAAGAACATTGAATATATACAGATATTCACATGTAGTTTGCGGCTTCTATAGTCTCCTGAAATTTAGAACCCCTTCTCAAAAAAATTCGTATTTTAGAGAAAAGAAATCATTTACCAAAAAGCGATAAATAATTCTTTTGTAAAAATTTAAGCAGGCCGAAAGAAGAAATGAAAAAATAAAAAAAAAAAAAAAGAAAAGAGAAGCCTCTAAATTAATTTTATTATCATACCAAATTAATAATCTCATAAAAAATAGTAATTCCAGTAGGAATCAAACGCGTAACCGCACGAGAAAAACGCCACTCCTCGCGTCGGCGGCCACCGCCCATCATCTTCTTCTTCTTCTTCTCCAATTGGGGCCAGAATCGGAACCCTAATCGCACCTCCCTCCCCCAAATTCCCTCAAAGCTCCGATCTTTCTCTCTCCAGCAACGATGCTCCTCTCCCCCGGCCACTCCCCCGCCACCTCTCCTCGCCGTCCCCGTCTCCGGCCCCGCCGAACCCCTAAACCAGCACCCCCGCCGCCGCCGTCGTCCTCGGTCGCGGCCGCCTCCCCGAACCCCCGGAAGCGGCCCGCGGTCCTCGATGAGGACGCCTACGTCTCGGCCATCGAGGGGATCATCGAGCGCGACTTCTTCCCCGACATATCCAAGCTCCGCGACCGCCTCGACTGGCTCGAGGCCGTCCGGACCGGCGACCCCATCCAGATCCGCGACGCCCAGCTGAAGATCATGGAGCGCCGCGGCAGGAGGGCGGCCGGCGGCTCGAGCGCCCGGGGCCGGACGCAGACGCAGACCCCCGGCTCGACCTTCGCGCGCACTTTCACTCCTCTCGACGAGTTCGACGGTAAGACCCCGAGGACTCCGGGCGCTCTGGGTGGGGACGGGGTAGGTGGTTTAGAAGCCGGGGAGGGTGATTCCGGCGTCGACGTCTCGCTGTCGTTGGACCAGTTCTTTAGGCGGTACACGAGCGAGGACAACGAGAGCTTTTCGAAGATTCTGGAGAAGGTTAATAAGAAGAGGAAGGAGAAGTATGGGTACTTGCTGGAAGGCCAGAAGGAGGGCGTGCAGGCAATTGAGGATGCCGAGAGGGACAGAATTACGGATGGGTATGGGACGTCGGATCAGCCGGTGAGTACTTTAGAAGGGTGGAAATACACGCCGAAGAATCTCTTGATGTACCATCCCGCTGATCGGGGGGAGGCTCCGTTGACGGAGGAGGAAATGGCTGTTAGGCTCAACGGTCTGACTAAGGAAGTGAGTTATGCTAATACTAGGTTTCATGGTAAAATAATGGATTCGAGGCCAAAAGATGATGGTATGGTTGAGGTCTTGTATGCGCCGATTGCGGGTGCTTCTCCGATGCTAAAGTCAGCTAGGGATGGGGACAATGTTAAGAAGTACGACCTGGATGACTTGAGGAAGACCCCCATTCCATTTTATGTGGAGTCAGGTAAAAAGGCCGATAATGGATATAGTTATGTTAGAACTCCTTCACCTATGCCAGGTGCTGATGAGTCACCGTTCATCACGTGGGGTGAAATTGAGGGAACTCCGTTGAGGTTGGAGCCCGAGGACACACCTTTTGATATCGGCGGTAGTGGAGACGGGCCTCACTTCAGGATCCCATCGGCACCAGCACGAGATGTAAAGGCTCATTTGCTTTCTAGAGAGGCTGCTCGAAAGTTGAGGGACAGGTCTAAAATGTTCCAGAAGCCACCACTGCCATCACCTGTCAGAGGGGGAAGTGCCAGTCCAAGTATGCGGACTCTTTCTCCCGCTGCCCAGAAGTTCGTGAGAAATGCAATTTCTAGGTCGTCATCTTCAGTTGATGAATCACTTCGAGCTAGTTATCGAGGTGCAAGCCCCGCAGCTCGGACTCCTAAAAGTGTCAGGAGCATGTCCAGGTTTGGTAGAGATGGGAGTCTGGAGTCCAGATCTCCTTCTGTAAAAGAGAATTTGAACCCTCCTAGGTAATAGGTTGTGTGCCAAACTGTGATAGTCTCTGGAAGTCTGGCTTTATGTTATTACTGGAGCATATATGTTATTTTACTTTCTAAAAGATGTGGCTGTTTCTTGTTTAGTATCTCTATTTTCATAACCATCACATTGTTAAAGATATTTGGTCAAAGGCTACAGTTTCAATGTAAATTCTAAGGATACTTAAGGACCCAGGGGAGCTTCCTTATTTAGCAGTACAGTATGCTGTTGTTTTTTTCCCAGAGAGAAAATAAGGTAAAACTGAATCCAAAAAAGGTCGACTGGGAGCCTCTGGTTAGATTATCGGCTGATGCATTTTGAAATTCGAGATTGTGATTGGAATAAAACTAGCCACATTTTGCATCATATGTGGTTGAAGAGCAAGAAAAGGTATATATAAAGAAAGAAAAATAGGTAAGCCGTGTATAATGTTTGTTTTCAACAGCTTCTGGGATGGGGAATTTGGAACTTTAATCTGCTCGAGGCTTATACATAAAGCTAATATAACCTTATCACTTTGAATATGGAGTTTTCAGCTTCAGTCATTAGGACTCCTTGCAGCGCTTGGATGTGTAGTCATCTTCATCGACTTTATATATGTCTATGCTGAGGTTGAGGGGGCTGTATCTCAGAAGTTGCTATATGTGTGTTTTTGTCGCTTCTGATGATGTTTCTGTCGTCACTTTTAGAACCATTATGTCGAACGAGCTAAAAGCTACTTTTTTATTTTTTCCTTCTTTCTTTTTCCTAAAATGCTATGGTGCCAGTGTTTAAGATTTTTCCTTAACAGCTGTGGTCATAGCTAGGTTGGCAACTGTCTGTAAAACCAAGTAATAGTGTTGACAATGAATGGAGAAAGATTTTTTGAAAGCCGGGGCTGCTGAAGTTTTAGCAGTGTCACTTGCTTTCCAGGATGTTGCAGTAATCAGTTTTTGAAAGTTTTGCAGATTGTTTAAAAGCTTTACATTGTTACCATAGCAAAATTGGTCACAGCGGGAACCAAACAAATGACATTTTTATGTGAATATGAGATTTTCTACCCTTGGTTTTTTTGCTCATGGTCTTTCTTGAAATGGGACTGCAAGCTAGAATCTACAGATGTGGTGTTTGTGGAGGATTTTGGCATGTGGGATTGGTAATTTTTTGGCACTAGTGAAGGATGGATGCTGCTTCTGTATTCTTAAAATTAAAACTCTGCTTCTTTGCAATCATCAATTTAGTAAACTTAGCGAGGGGGTAGGGGCTTTTTACGGTCTCCGGAAGTTCGTCATTTGTTTCTTCTGTGGTAGTTTTGGTCGCGTGGGTTGGTACTGAAGGTGGCTGCTTCTGGTCTCATACGTTGCTGGTTTGAAGGTAAAGGTAGGAGTGAACGCCAGACTGGTCTTCTAAATGAAGAGGTTTTATGTTTGAAGCACGCGCAGCGATGCAAACTAATCGACGATGGACATAATTACGTGAATCTGAATTTTGATCTGAACTACTCGGGCACATAATCTGCAACCCGCAATGAGCCTCTTGTCTTTGTTCTAACTAGTAGTGTAAACAAACTGAGTCTCCGGTAGACAGTATGCAACTAATAACGCCGTACCATTATATTTCTTTTAAAACTCTCCACCTAAATACAACTTAGGAATTGAGACTCGATCAATGAGTGGGTTTGGGTGGGGGTCGGATCATGCCGGGTCGAGTTGGTGCCCGAGCTTGCAAGTGCTTGCTCAAGCCCTTCCCATTGTACATTAACTTATCAAATGTCAAATGTCAAATGTCATTCACAGGTTACAATGACAGTATTAGGGTTGCTGAGAGAGAGAGAGAGAGAGATTGTTTGCCTGCCTTTTGGATAGAAAGAGAGTGGAGGTGGGGGTTGGATGCTTCATAATCACATGATGAGCTCAAAGAGCAAAGGGCTCTTTCTTCCTCTTTCTTTTAACATGTGGATGTGGGTGAGAGCTGTGATTGCTGTGTGAGTGGGTAACACAAGAATTATGCCTCACCGGTATCCCCTTCTCTCTCTCTCTCTCTCTCTCTCTCTCATTAAATATCCCTAGGATAATTAATTATTAATTACATCAGAATAATCTCTCTCTCTCTCTCTCTCTCTCATTAAACATTTATTTTGGGGGCTTCCCTAGGATAATTAATTATTAATTACATCAGAATAATAGATTACTTATACATTCCTTGCACTCCTCAACCTATGTCTGCCCGTAAAAAGCAAGGTGCTTTCTGCAGTAGAGTGGAATGTACCATCATCAACCAATTCTAGCTACCAAATTGAATAATGGAATGGAATGAAACATGAGATGAAGTCGGTGGTAATGGACGGAGTTTTTTTTTTTTTTTTTTTTGGTCAGAAATGGATGGAGTTAAGAGACTTAAAAAAGCAAGATGGGTTTGATATTTTTACCTCGTCATCGACTATCTTTTTAGGGCACTAGCGATCCATTTAGATAAAATACATCTTGCTGAGTCGCACCATACGAGAAATGAATGTTTGAAGAAGAGACGAAATGTTTAGGGTGGGTTTGAGAGAACCTTAACATTTCAGAAAGCTCGTTTGGAGAAAAATGGTACTTTCTGTTTTATGAGGTCTTTAATGTGACGCATTTTAGCTTTTTACATTTTAAATTTGTTTAAAATTGAAAGAAACAATGATTGCAATTTTTACAGTTTGAGTGTTCAAAATAACAAATCTATAAATGTAAACAAAAAATCGTACACGACAAACATAGCATTGTATTAACAAATTGATGAATGTAAAAGAAAATCACATTGAAGTGGGCTCTTTCTCAATTGAAAATGGAGTAAGTTTGTATAACAAATATGGTCACATATACCCTGTGGGAGAGAAGGCAAACTCTCCAAAATTATAAGCATCCTCAATTATTTACTAAACCTATAGCAATCTTCGTAAACTCATTATGTCATACGATACATTATCATTTGAAGTACTAGCCTCTCATTTAAATCAATGGTTCAAATATGTATCCAACATTAGGATCCAACTTTACCTTTGTAAAATGAGTACCATTCATGGTGTTTCTTTGTATATAATTATGTAAAGTCAATGCCATTGCCAACAACTTTTAGTTGCTTTTTATACGAGTAGACTATCATTTATTTTTTCAGAATCTTCAACTTTGTTTTTAATATGCTAAGGGCTTGCTTAATTTTATAATCACAATGAATAATGGGCTTGGTTGAACACTTCTTGATAGCCTATAAACATAAAGTCTCATTGAAACTCCAACGAATGAAATTAAATTTCTTTATATGTCTCGAAATACACTTTGGAGTATGAATATCTAGTATTCATTAAATGATATCTACCCACACAAATATAATGCAAAACTAAATGGAATGTTCCACATATATACTAATGCTTTTGACTTGGTACTCTGGAGATTAGCTAAATGCTTGTGGCTATTACCCTATGAATCACCTTTACCCTTGGTAACTCTAAATCTGGACTAAACAATTAAGGTCAAAACGCATTCATTAGTGTCGCCAATTATAAAATGTCAAAAGCATTCTTGGCAACTTGCAATCAATTCTCTTCATCTCGAAGCACCCAATGATTGCTTTCGAGTGTTGAGTTGTTGTTTGTTGTGTGGGTAAAAAAATAAAAGGGTCGCAGATATTAATGTGATTAAATCAGGCGTTCATAAAGAGGCAAAGCCAAGAACAATGTGGTGATTAAAAATTAACCTCATTGCGGAAGAACAGCTAACATGCCAGCTTCTATCTTATCATTCTTGACAACCCCTACATATTTATTATATGTATATATAAACCTGTAATGTCTCTCCTATCCCTCCAAAGATTCTAAGTTACTTAAAAGAGTATTGGCCCAAAAAAAATATACTTTGCCTATGCTTTGTATATGATATTTCCACATCATTTATATGTGAAATATCATTGAACTTTCTCCCCCTTCTTTAAATACATTATCGGTTGTATTGTCGGTCTCACACCTCAATATTAGTTGACAATTTTAAATACTTGCTATTTAAAATACACCATATTAAATACTTTATTAGATACATGTTTTTTTAAATACACTATCAACTATATGACATGAGTACATGACTCAGCTGCGGTATAGAATTAGCAAATTTGGGTTTGCCATTTATGTGTGATTGTTACGTTAGCTCTAGCGATACAATTAATAGACTAATGCATGATTACCTAAAAGTAACTGGTTTAGTCCATTTTTGCAAAAGATTATGTAAGATCTCATAAGTCGTGCATCCATAATTACACTTAGTATATATATGATATTTCGACTCTTTAACTATAACTATGTTTCGGTTACTTTTTTGTTTCTTTCTCTTATATATTTACTGTTGAATTTCATTTTTGACTGCGTGAAGCTAAAGCATAATAACCAATCCTGAAAAGTGGGCAGTTTTACCTTTTTCGACGATAATTTTGACTGATATGACTTCGAGAGCGAAAAATCAGTTGCCGTGTACAACCGAAGCTTAGAATGAAGAAGAAAAAAGAAACAAATGCCAGCATTTTCTTCTTGAAAATTATTGCGCAAGGCACGTTACTCTTCCTCCTTAATAAGTCCATGTGCTTGAATTTTCTCAGGCATTGCAGGCTGACTAGACGGGGACTTTATTTATTTATTATTATTATTTTTTGCTAATTCTCTTGTAAAATTATATTTTGAACATGACGCAGAGAGAAAGCAGCCCCATTCAAAGTCGCATTTAATTAATGCTTAATCAATTATTATTAGGGCGAGAATTCATCACAAACGTGACAAGCAAGTGATGATGTATGATATCTTAATGTAAGATAAGTTCATCAATAGAACCCTCACGACAAACCTCAAATCGAGAAAATCCATTTTTGGCTTGTACCCTCGGTTGAAATTCTCATTGATAGTATTCCAGTTTCAAGCAGTCTATTCTTTACTTTTTCAGAGGTGCTATGAGCTCCTTGTTTCATAAAAATTTCCAAAAGTGCCACGATTTTAGACCGTTCGAAAAAGCTATTGGATCAAGTAAAAAACGGATCCGTTTCCGTTTCACACTAGAATTCATCTGGAAATTTGTGGATAAACAGAGCCCTTTCGCTTGGATCCATAATTAAATTCGGTGTTGACCTCCTGGATTGATCATAAGCTATTTTTATAAAAAATTAATATCTCTTCGAATATATAAAAAGATAAGAAGAAAAAGGACATTGAGATGAAACGTTCTTGCATGCGATCGCAAAAGGGCGTCGTCATGAATAGCTGAGAAAAAGCGAGGCCGGCCATTTGCCACCGAAAAATCCCTGGAAAGAGAGGCTGCTTCTTTTGAGTGGGGTGCACGAAGGGGCGGTGCTGACCTAATTTTTCCATATAGATTCAGTCAATTTTTTCAATTTATTAATTTTTTTTGCCCATTTTGTTTGGTGATATAAATGATTTCGTTTATTAAAAATTTCAGCAAAAATTTGGGTTTTTCTGCATTTTCTTCATCCTCTTTTGGAAGCCCAATTGCACAAAACAAGTTGATATCGTGAATCCATGATCTGATGAGTTCCTCGGGGTTTGTGCCCCTTTTTTCTTTTTTTTATTGGACTTGTGGATATTCGTACACGTAGAAATAAAATATATGGTTTGATGATAAAATTGTCCGAAAAAACACTCTAAAGAAAAAGAAAATTTAGAAACAACACACTATAAATGTTCACAGGGTAAATGAAGTGCAGAAATCCGAACACTTCGGGATCATCTAATAAGTGTAATGACTTTGTCTACACATCGAGCCAAGAAAAAATTCTAATACATTTTAATGATAATTTTAAGAAAGATCATTGACTTCAAGATAATGTAATCAATTTAAGCAAAAAACAAAGTCTGCCCGATTTAGCCAGAGCGTCAATAAGAGGAAAACTTAAAGTTTCAACGCTAAGGAGTCTCGGGTATTATCTATATTTCCCAAAAAATTATATATTTTTGGCAGTTAAACCCATAAAAACACTATTAATTTTGGGCACATCTCCTTAAATAAAAAAAAAAATGAAGATGGATGCTAGGGTTCAGAAAAAAAAAGGGAAATCAGACAGTGGAAGAAAAATCGTTATTACAGAAATGAATGAATTTTGTATTTGGACGTCACAAGAGAAAAGAAAATAACGCAAGAAAATGACCACCGAAAATGTAAAAAGAGGTGTACGCACGATAGAAGAAAATGACCCCCAGACAAATTAATATCGACGCAACTCCCTCTCTCCGCGTACGGGAAAAGGAAGCAAAAAGTGGGGGCAAAAAGACTGCATTGACCCTTCAAAGTCAACGCAATTCTCAATGTATGAGACCCCAATATTCAACATCATCCACGAGAGATTTCCATACAACCTTGTTTCCTTACAACCTTTGCAATCAAAAACATTCTCCTGGCCACTTCCCTTGATTTGTCCCCCCTCTTTTGATGCGTATTTTTGCCATTTTCTCCTCCAATGTAATGTAAAAGGCCCTCTCGCACGATCATGGTGTCCATGGCTTTGGCCAAAAGAGGCAAAGCAATCTTTCATTCTTTCCCCATATGGAGTGCGCATCGAAATGGAGAGCATCATGCCCTTTTGATCGGAAGGGAGAATTCCGTATTTAGATGATTAACCGGAATTTCGAAATTGGATCTACTAGGGATATGGCGTAATGATGAAAGAGTTGCTTGTAGTCGAGCTGCCTTGGCGAGTGAGGTTGATATTGTAAATTGGTGAAATTGCCCATTTGTTGCTTTGTGTGGAGTGGCTTTCCAACTTCTAGCATGCTGATGGGGTTGCATTAATGGGCTTGTTAATCTCGTGACTATCCTTTTTATCGAGGAGATACAAAAATACTGACACATCAACATGTTTGGAATGTGACGTTCATATCTTGTTTAGTGAGATAAATTTAGGAATGAGGATGTAAAGTCATAATTACATACCCCCAATGTCGAGTTTTAATTGGACACTACTTACCAAGCCGAGTGATGATAGGATACATAGTAGTTGGGCTTGTATTCTTGAGAAAGTAACACTTATCTTGTCTGGTTTAAGGATGAGGATGTAGAGTTGGGATTACATATCGAATTTTTATTGGATGCCACTTACCAAGTAGGGTGATGACATGACATATAGCAATTGAGCTCATACCGTTTGGAAGGTAACACTCTCATCTTGTTTGGCGAGATAAATTTAAGGACGTGGAAATAGGATCATGATAACGTATCCCTAAATGTCGTGTTTTTATTAGATGCCACTTACCAAGATGGGCGATGACGCGACATGTAGTAATTGGGCTCGTATCATTTAAAAGGTAACGCTCACATCTTATCTAACGAGATAAATTTAGAAATGGAGGCGTAGAGTCGAGATCACATACTCAAAAATATTACCACTTGCTTAGTTGGGTGGTGACAGGACAACGTGGCAACCATGCTCATATATTGATTCCCGGAGCCGAGGATCCCGATCCGATCGGCGATCGCGGCGCTGGTGCCGATCGACTTCCGAAGAGAAGTCAGCAAGATCAACGGCGGAGGCTCCTCGGCCAATGGGAAGGCGCGGAGGGGGACAGATCGGTGTGAGCACGCAAACACGGCCGTCTCTCTCCAATAAGTATAAAAGGGGACGAAAAGCCAACCCCTCTCTCTCTCTCTCTTCCTCCATTTTTATCATCAGATCCCGCATAAATACCGAGGAAAAAATTCCTCTTTTTTGCTGCTCTCTTCCTCCTCCTTCTTCATCCTCCACCATTTCGAGTCTTTTTTCTATTTCCTTAAGAAAGGGGGAAAAAAAAATCGAATTTTTATGGAGAATTTGTGAAAAAGATTTAATTTTTTTTAATTTATTTATTATCAAAGTCTATATATACTCCATTCACCGGATGCTGCAATCCTTCTCCCTTTCTCCTCTGCTCTTCCTCCTCCTCCTCTTCTCTCTCTCTCTCTCTGAGGAAAAAGAAGGAAGAAAGTGGGAGAAAAAAAAAATAAAAGAAAAAAAAATAATACGGGAAAAAAAGCATATTGTTTTCCTGGGCAGTTGAATATGCATTTGGAATTTATCGGGGAATAAAAACGATTGATTCACGGACACGGGCGGCTGAGGTCGGGAGGGGGCATATGGAGATCATGCCCTCGGTTCCGGTTGTTGTTGTTGTTGTTGTTGTTGTTGGTGGTGGTGTTGTTCCTGTCAGATCTTAGGCGGTGGCCGTCGCGAGATTCGGCGTCTCCCCCGGGGTCTGAGCTCCGATCGGTGCGAATCTGGAGTTGGGTCGTTTCGATTTTCAGGAATTTTGGGTTGGTTCTTGGATCTTGATGGATGTGGGTTCGGTTGTTGTCTGATTAGGTGGGATTGCGTTCTTGGGTCGGCTGGACGAGGATCTTATGTTTCGGTCTTGAATCTGAAGATTGGTTCTTTTGTTTTTTGATATAAAATTTTTTTCGTTTGGCTTGGCATCGAGCTCGCGGTTCGTACTCATCCGTCGACAGAAGGTATTGATATGCGTTCTGGGATTGGTCGTGTGCGTGCATTTTTTATTGTTCCTTTCCCTTTTTTGAGTGGATGGTGTTCGGGCGAATTCGATTCTGGTTCCTGGGTAGCTTTTGTTTGCTCGATTTGGATGGTTCATCGGTTTTCAATTGTGGATTGAAATCGGGTGGATCTTATACAGACTGTGTGGTTTCTAGTGGAAATGGGTTTTTCATTCCGTCTTTAAAGTGCCCGCCTTTTGCTTTCTTGGTATTGTAAGTGTTTTGGATTGAGTGGCGTGTGTTTTGATTGATGAGATGGTAATTTTTAATTGTAGAGGCAATGCAATCTGATAATGGGAAGCTATTTATCGGTGGAATATCATGGGACACAAATGAGGAGAGACTGAAAGAGTATTTTGGTGCTTATGGAGAGGTGGTGGAGGCAATCATCATGAAGGATCGAACCACAGGGCGTGCCCGCGGTTTCGGTTTTGTCGTTTTTGCGGATCTGGCTGTTGCCGAAAGAGTCATCAAGGATAAGCACAGCATTGATGGCCGGATGGTAAGTGAGTGATCTCCGCAAGTCTACTTATTACTGTGGCATTTCTTTTTTGAGGGTTAATTATGATTTGTTATACCTGACAATTTAAATTCTTCAACTTTCTATTGAGATTACAAGTCCAACATTGTGATTGCAGGATTCTGTATTCAACTAAATTTGAAACTCAATGTAATATTTGTCAACACTTCCTTTTTCGTTTTTCCCCTTCTCCTTCTGTATGAGTACATTCTTTGTCCCATATTCATTCAATTGGCGGTTTCTTTTCTAGTACATTACAGTTACATGAGGTGTATTCTTGATCATCAAGTTCTGTATCCTCAGGTCGAGGCTAAGAAAGCTGTTCCTAGGGACGACCAGAACATTCTGAGTAGGAACAGCAGCAGTGTTCATAGTTCTCCTGGCCCTGGCCGTACCAAGAAGATTTTTGTAGGAGGTTTAGCATCCACAGTAACTGAGAGTGACTTTAAGAAGTACTTTGAGCAATTTGGTATGGTCACAGATGTCGTTGTAATGTATGATCACAACACCCAGAGGCCCAGAGGCTTTGGGTTTATCACTTATGACACAGAGGAAGCTGTGGACAAGGCGTTGCTCGGTACCTTTCATGAACTGAATGGCAAAATGGTTGAGGTGAAGAGAGCAGTTCCCAAGGAGCTATCACCAGGTCCAAGTCGTAGCCCACTTGGTGGGTATAACTATGGGATGAGTCGTGTCAATAACTTTCTTAGTGGATACACTCAGGGATATAACCCAAGTGCCGTGGGAGGATATGGACTTAGGATGGATGGTAGGTTTAGTCCGGTTGCAGGAGGTCGAAGTGGATACCCAGCATTTGGCATGAATTTTGAGACAGGGCTTAACCCAAATTATGGCGGGACTACAAATTTCAGTAACAACATCAGCTATGGCCGGGGACTGAATCCTTATTACATTGGCAATTCCAATAGATTTAACAATACAGTTGGATATGATGGAGGCAATGGAGGAAGCTCTTCTTTCTTCAGCTCAGTGACTCGGAATCTCTGGGGAAATGGGGGCCTGAATCAGCCACGAACCCTACAAGCTCTAACACCAATACGGGAGGAAATTTGAGCATTGGAGGAAGCAGCTTTGGCGGTAGTGCCGTTAATTGGGCCTCTTCACCAATTACTGCTCAAGGTGGTGGTGGTGGAAACAGCGCCTCCAATGATAGTGCGAATTTTGGTTATGGAGGTGGTAGCAACAGCTACGCATTGGGCAGTGTGGGGTATGGAAGAAACAACAGATCTGGTGGGCCCCTGACATCATCATATGGTACATCAAATGGTGCCTACGATGGTGCCTTTGCAGACCTCTATGGAAGTGCTTCAGTGTATGGTGATTCTACTTGGCGCCCGCCAAATCCTGAGAGGGGAGGATCTGGTTCATTTGGTTATGGAATTGGCAATGCTGCTTCAGATGTTTCAGCTAAAAGTTCTCCAGGTTATGTTGGTGATTACAGCGTCAATAAGAGAGTCAACTAGAGGTAATGTCTCACTTTAAGATCTCCATGTAATTTCTTAAATTTGTTTTAGTACCTCTTAACGATTTCTCAATAAAGACTTTTTTTTTGGGAAAGAAACTTTTATTTTTCCTTTTCATATGTTGAGGGAAGGACAATTCTTTTATCCTGTTGTATTTGTTTGATCATTCTGCTAGGATGCATTTCGCCTTAGTCAGTTGTTTTGGTTCTAATGTCTGCAAAATTTGAACAATATTGCTTTGAGACAAATGGTCTACACTGTTAAAAGAAGTACTCATTATCCATTAATTTCGTCTCCCCTATCTCTATTACAGCCTATCACAAATGCAACCAGTTCTTCCCTTCTTTTGAATTGCTAGCTATCATTCTTCTGCTGTGACTAAGCCTGTTCCTGAAGGAGATGATTCTTTGTCCTCAAATTAAGAAGAAAAATATATTAACTGTTACCGAGATTCTAATCTGTTGGGAATCGGGATCTTTTCTTAGCATGATCATGAATGATGAAATCCCAGGGATTGATGTGTCCCACTGATACCACCCATCCATTGTCCTAGAAAATTAGTTTACTTAATTAGGTATTACTTTGTTTACTTACGAGGGTGCTTGGTATGTGGAAGTTTTACAAATGGGCTAACTACCCTATTATGTCATCCCTGAAGATCCTTTGGACCATCCAATTTGACAGTGTTGGCTGTTAAGTTCTGGTGTTGCTACACCATGCTGCCATGATTTATCCTTGGCATCTGGTGATATGCTGATTGCACTGTTTACTCCTTCATAATGTAATGTCTGCATGTGATTCTGTTGTTGGGTGGATAAGTAAGTGCATGAGAAGCTTAATTTTCCCCTGGTGAAGCTTTTCCAACAGCGTATGTGCTGAGAATTTTCTCTGAGGCTTTATCTCCTACTACGGTTGAGTTTGGTGAGTTTGTGTTGGGCCAGATAGTTGTGTTAAGAAGCTTAATTTGAGCTTTTAGGTAGCAGCTGTATGTGCAGGAGAACTTTCATGAACCTCTGTAATGAATGAAGTTGCACATGCATTCAGAATTGAAAATTGCAAATTGAACCCTTATTTTGTGGTTGTCTTAAAATTCCACTGCAAGCATTTTCAGGGATAATCAGGTTAAATGTAAAATTTGTCTGTCTACTCTTTTGGTGCAATCAGTACCAGCTGTGCTGTGAATCCTGGGTTAACACTTACAAATTCATCTGACCCTTGATTCTGGATTGGGATGTCAAAACGTTTAAGCTTGTCTTGAGTACTATTTGCCCTTTGCATGTACTTAATATGACCCAAAAGTGGAACTAAGATCCCTCACTCAAGTGGAACTGAGGTCATGAAACTGTCAAAACTTTCATGAATGAAATGGTCAATATTTTTTTTATTTTTTATTTTTCTACTCATGTTTTGAGATAGTACCTTGGAAAATTTTACATAATTTGCAACAAGATTTATCCAATCAATTGATTCAGCTCGGTTTTAGAAGTCTGTGAGTGAGAAAGTATGTGCATCTGAATGCAAGGAGCACATCTAGATTTATCAAGTACTAGTTTCTGGTTGATTAGTGGATAATACAAAACACCAAAAACTTTTTCATGTCTATGTGTACAGTCTGATTGCTTAATATACTAGTGCAGGTTAATTTTTTCCCCCAATGTAGCAGAGCACAGAATGAAAATGTCAACTTGTGAAATCATGAACTTTGTGCTGTTTTTGGCTTAACTTTAACTTTTTTTTGAAATTGTGTTTAAAATGCTAGTTTCTAGTCCATGGTGACATTCGAGTTTTCATGCTAGGGAGCATGTGTCATAGTGCTGCTAAATTGTCACCCTCATATTGACAGCTTCTGGCACTTATGTTGTTGTGCCTCCCTTCCTCCCTCCTTTTCTCTCTCTCTCTCTCTCTCTCAGAGGTGGCAACCGCTAATGTATTAGAAATGTTATTTGAGGTGCTTTTATGTTCCAAGTGTCTGTTGCTTTGACTTTGTCTGCTCTGCAATCCATGTGTAGTATGCTCATTTCTTTGTTTCCTACTTGAAAAAAAGGGAATACGCCATAAGAGCACCCCGTTTAATGAAAGTTGATGGACACCCCATGCTTTCTGAAATCTGCTTTGCTCTCCTGTTAAATGTGGAGGATCGGTTCCTTTTTCAAGGGAAATACCCCTTGTGTGTTGGACTACAGTAGCAAACCCCCTCCTAATTTCATTAGAGTAGAGAGAGTTCGTGAAATTATCTTTATAATATTACATTCAATTAGGCTTTGGGTTTGTGTAATTCAATCTGGGATTGATTCCGTTATGGCCACACAGGAGAAAATTCTTTTATTTTTCTTTTACTGAAACTGACAATATAGTTAAGGTCCTGTATGCTCATTCAATTATATCTTGATATCCATCTAGTATGATGTATATAATATATGACAAGGGTGGAGAGTTGGAGGATGTCGATTGATGGGTCATGTCTTAGACGCCCAAATTGTATGTCCAAATGCTTATTTCTACACCAACTAATATTCCGTGTTTGTTTATGTTAGTGTAGGGGAAAAGGATAATCTATGGTCTTTCCAAACCATCGTGAGAGTGTTTAATGTACATATGTAATTATAAATTGTAATGTCCCAAAGTCACTTCCGAATTGTTTTGATCAATTTAGAGGAAGAGAGGTGCATTTTCTTAATGAAGGAAAGTGGAGCCAGGATTGGTGATATTAGATTTTGACGTGTTGATATTAGGGAGGAGATGGTTATAACATTATACAGGCAATGAGGGCATTGAATACTTGTTGCATCTGAAGTTGAATTGCTTTTATAGTGTGCAGTTGTGGTTGATGGACTTTGTTGTGCTTAAGCATTTATCTATCGGGATAAATCAGTAATTAATGTTGACCATATCATATTAATAATTTATAACCATTTCATGGTCCAAGTTAAAAGTTTGAATCACTTTTTCACATGAGACATCTTAGCTAGTACTTATAGGCTTTTTCCTGATGGTTGTGTGTAACATATATGCATATGTGTTTCACGAATGCTTCTGTAGTGGTGTCAATTTCCTGCGAATGAGGTTGATGTCCTTCTGCCCTTGTCTACAGGTTGAAGTTCAGGCAACCTCATGTATATAGAAAGTTTATTTCTTGTTGGAAAGTGAAAATCTTTCGTATCAACATTTCATGTTAGAAGTTGCTTTTATTTTCAACAGTAATTTTTCTTTACACATAGATCCATCTTTTCTTTCTTCAGTCCAAGTATTTAGTAATTGTGTATACAAAATATTCGGCATTTTAATCTAACAAGGTTGCCTTTTCTTTTTCATCAGGCATTGCTTCCTAGGGAGATCGTCTCCATACATTCAGAATTCGATAGGTGAAGAAGGGTTTGGTGAAGCTGGTGAACTATGATTTGGGATATCTCTCTAAAACTTTGGTCAAAGAAATTGGTTGTTTAGAGCTAACGGGAGTGTCTTTTGGAAAATTAAACTTACAGATAGAAGTTACACAAGGATTTTGTGTTGAGGCTTGAGTTTTTTGAGGTACAACTTTAGGTTGTTTTCTGCTACTTGAGTGATGTAAAATTAGATTTCGGATATAGTCGGAAATGTATCATGCATCTTTGGTGAGGTGGCGATACATAGAAGCATAGACTGATAAAAATTTTCCCCTAGATTTTTATTTGCTCAATTGTCTGGCAAGGCTGTGAGTTCTTGTCCAGGTTCCTTTCTTTCTGCAGATTGTAACTGGAATTCTTGATTTACTAGTGTGAAAACGTTAAGGGATACCCATGTAGGGTCCCGGGAATAAGCTACTACATAATTCGATTCTTTCTTCCGTGGATACAATTAATGAGACACATTTCAGCTTTATTTGATTGCAAAGTCTAAGTTCCTCAAGTAGTCATTTATACACTCCATATTCACTTGGTTAGAACTCCATTTCATCTCGTGGTATGAAATATTTTCTCGACATAATGCTTATGTGGTTAGCTTGTGGTGATCCAGGATTTCGTGCAGATGAGTTTCTTGTTCTTTTTTTTTTCACGTTCTTGGGAAAAGTTGTTTTAATCCTTGTGAACTTAACTTTTGCTTTCGTACACATTTCATTCTGTTGACCAGTTTCTGTTGCTCTGGTGATTGTGGTTGTCATCTAATTTAGTTTCCTCACTGGGTTAGCCAGATCTCTAGGATAAGCATCAGTCGCTGATGTGTTTGTATACATAAGATGTCAACCTTGATTTCCTTTTCATGTGGGGATTTTCCAGCACAGTGCTCTCTCACTGGTAATCATGTGTTTGATGGCCTAACATAGAAGAAAGTGTATGGAACAGAGCAGATTTGTAAGTTGTGATGGATCTCTCAGGTCCCATTGGCTCAGTAATATTTTCTTCTTAGGGCCAATGAGATGATGATGATGATGACTGAATCTTCTCCTGGTCCAACAGATCATACACTAGCTATGCTTAGGTCCCAATAAGAAGTTTTCTTTTTGAAAGACATCTCTGTCCCTCTCTCTAGCGGTCACCCTTTATTGCACCATCTCTTTGAAATTCATCTAATGATGAAGATGACCTAAAGAGAGACCGCCTTGTCTTCGCCGTAATTGATGGCGATTTCCATGTCGAAAGAAGCATCATGATTTTACCAAAAGAGAGCACTTCTGAAGGTGGAATGTCCTTTGTACTCTTTTCAGTCTTAAAGCTAAATTTGTGGCCAAAATTCCTGGCGTCACAACAGCGGATAATCGAATTTATATACTTTTCATTAACGAAAGCTGGTGATACAAAATTTGAGCTAGTAATTATCCACTAACTAGTTGGGAATGTCGTCTTCCTTCTGCAATCTCAAATCCTTGTTACATAAATACTGGTCACCTCTCATTGGAGGTTTTGATTCTCTTGAGCAATGTCATAAAGGCATAAAAGAGAAGGCTAGATCCAAAACGGCGCGCAGCGGAGCACGAGGAACCATATTGCTGATCTCTTGCGATAGGACCTTTTTGGCTGCTGCTGTCGTCGAGTTGCTCTAGAACCTGGATGAAGTGCTTTGAATGTGCAATTCACTTCTCATCAGTGAGAATTCATTAGCTAAAAAATTGTGTTTTGACTAAAGTACAGGATCCTCCCTTCAGCTGTCATGTTAATTGTACTCTAATGCGAGTCGACGGGTTTGGTTCTGAAACCAACTGCGCAAGAGCAAATGCACCAGATCGAAAAGATGGATAGAATCAGTCGCAAAACCACATATCATTGGCTCTCGCATAATTAGGATTGAGGGCAACAGAGGAAACGGATTTCTTGACATGAAAGCTTGCATCTGATGAGATTCTTTAATCAGACAATACTTATATTTCTCGCAATGCGATCGACCGATTTAGGAAAAATGAAAGAAAAAAAGTTTCACATTACACTCAAGAGTTGCTATCAAACTTTTCTGTGAGTTAATTCAATCTGTAGGTTCCACTCTCTTTCTCAGAACCACCAATCAGTCCCTCTCTCCTCATCTTCTCTTCCTTGGACTTCCTACAGAAAATCACCCAGCTGTTGACCTCTAAAGCTATGCAGGCACCAATCAAAGTGGACAGGCACAGACAATAGCTCAGCTTCTCATAGGACCTGCCTAAGCCCATTGCTTCAAATCCTTGGAAGACATTCACGACTCCTATTACCACACAAGCATACCCAACAAAGTGGTGGTACGATTTCCAGTACTTCCTGAACTTGTTCGTGGTCCGGGGCCTGAAAAGAAGCGCCAGCGTCTGGAGCGCGCCGAGGCAAAATGCCGTGAACCCGAGCTTCCGGTGGAGCCCGTAAACCACTCCCGGAGACAATTCCCCGAGCCTAATCCCGATGCCGAACCCGACGGTTCCTAGGAAGAAAGCGGACAGTTGTATCCCGGCATGAGCATAGAACCACGAGGGTCCTAGCGCCTGCACGTGCCTCAGGTACCGGGCGATCACCGCTCCGCTAGGGAGAAGGATTCCCCAGGCGATGGCGTTTATGATCCCGTGAGCCGTCTTTAGAGTTCCAATGTTGCTGTGCTGAGAACCGGCGGATCCCGACAGGACATCGATCGTGGCGATGGACGAGAGATCGTTCTCGGTGGTTGGGTGAATGGTCGGCGAATAGCCTTGAACGTATAGTCCGCGGTTCCAAACAAAATGGATCCTGGTCTTGTTCGGAGTCAGCTTTAGTGTGACATAAATTTGTATTTGAGCTCCATTGTGGACCGTGGCCAGTTTCCCGCCGTAGAGCGTGGCCGAAGACGACAAGACGTGGATGTCGTCGATCGGCTGAGAGAGAAGCGGCGCCTTTTGGAGCTTAACCGTCGGGTCCAGGACGAACGGGAGGAGCACGATCTGGCCCGAGTTCGGGTCCGGGAAGGCGATGAGCGCGCGAGTCCCGGTCATCTCGGCGGAGGTGGGATTGATCCCCCACCCGACCCAACCGGACGGAGAGATGAAGGAGCCGAAGAAGGCGAGGTCGAGGGTGGCGTTGCGGGGGTGGAAGGTCCATGCCAGGGAAGCCTGCTGGGTGGGGAGGGAGGTGCATTTGTGGAATGACTTGGTGGATGTTGTGGTGGTGCAGTGGGCAGAGGAGGCAGGCTGAGGGCAGGAGGACAGGAGGAGGAGGAGGAGGAGGAGGGAGAGGAAGATCAGATGATGAGGGATTGGCATGGTGAATTGTGAATTGTGAATTGTGAATTGTGAATTGTGGAAGAGAAGATGGGGGTGGGATGATAAAGGTGGAAGATGAGCTGAGTGCTCTCTGAGTGACAAGCTCTTGGTGGGCATTTTTATGTGGTGGGTTGGTTGTTTCAGGAATTTTTGGGAAGTGAAAGTGACTGCTCATGATAGCAACTCAGTATGCTCATTAGAGAAAAAGCCTTTCTCAGTGCTTGGCTTTGAAGGTAAGATAGTCCTTAAAAGATGACAATTCTTTATCTCTTTTTTACTTCTACAAATGTTCTTTTCATTTGACATGAGTTCATCATGTTTTGCTTCACTTTGAAGCTAAGCTAAATTATTACATGCCTAAAAAGCTCTTTAATTCTTAGGCATGAAAATAAGAGATTCGGCGCTCTTTGGGTAAGCACCGCACCCTAATAGAATATGTTAGTAATTAATGCGGCGACGACAAGGGCTGATCGTCAAAAACCTTCCTACGGAATCTTGAGTAGGCATTATGGAATTCAACATAAATAATCAATAATGATTACTTAAGATAATCGTGAGATAAACTCAAATGATTCTTCCAATCATGGTGTTTTGCAATATGATGATACTATTTTCATTATATTTGTTCGGTCATTTATAATTGTGCAATCTCGAGTGTAAAATACAACTTAGTGGACATCACATCAGTCGATCGAAATCTTGATAAATCCATAGATTTCAATGTATTTTCACTATCGATACTATTGACTAACATCTAACGTAATTTCTACGTCAGTTTGTCCCAAAAAAAAATTGAATCACGTTGATCTTAGTTGTTATTCGATCGGGCTTTCTGCGACCGACGACGGGTCAAAAAGGCCCGACCCGTCTCGTTCGAAGACGACATCCGCGGCGGCCGTCGAAGTTCGAACCCCGTAAGCCGAAACGAAGGAAGAAGGAGAAGGAGAAGGAGATGGGGAAGGAGGCGAGCTTGGAGGGGGAGAGGGTGGTGCTGGTGCCGTACACGGCGGCGCACGTGCCCAAGTACCACGAGTGGATGCAGGACCCGGCCCTCCTCGCCGCCACCGGCTCCGAGCCCCTCTCCCTCGATCAGGAGTTCCAGATGCAGCGCTCATGGACCCTCGACCCACTCAGTCGGTCCTCTAATCTCTCTCTGTTCGTCGTGCGTGTTGGGTGTGCGTGTTCTGATCTGGGTTTGTACATGTTGGTACGTTCGAATCGATTCGCGCTTGCCAGCTTTCCTGAACGCTAGTTGCGGCAGGAGGCTCTGCATGAAGTGGTTCTTGCGGCTCGAATTACTGATTGGGGCTTTCAAATTTCGTTTTCTTTTTTATCTGTTTCCCCTTGTTTCTGAGCAGTGAGCTGACTGTCGGGGTTTAGGGTTCTTTCCTGGCTGAGTAGGTGGGGTAGTTTCGGGATTGTATTGTTGCTTCTGCATAATTGACATTGCTAGCATGGTTCTTGCAGAGCAGACGTTTATCATATTGGACAAGGAAATGGTGGACGGGAAATATGTGCAAGGAGATCCCCATGTTGAAGGTGAGCTTCGCTGTCGTCCAAATTCGTCATGTGTATTTTCTCGTTAATTGGACAAGAAAATCCCAAGAAAGGCCGGAAAAATTGGAGCTTTGCGATGCTGTTCTCCAGGGTAAGAAAAGGAAGGTTCGCCTTACCCATCATTAATCAAATGAAGGGTCTGATAGTCTGCTGTAAAATTGTGCTTGTGTGGACCGTGTGTATTTAGTCTGCGATGCTTGATTTTTTGCGCCAAGAATATCGAGTTTGATGTGATTTCTTGTTCAGTCACAAAGGATTTGGGCCTTCCGGTTGAACTAAGATAATACTCTGTCGAATGTAATCAAGCGATGCTGCAATTCTATAGTTAAAAGAGTTCTAATCTTATGCTTAATCCAGCCATGGTTGGTGATGTGAACATATACATGAATGATCTGGATGATCCCCAGATGGCAGAGATCGAGATAATGATTGCAGAGCCTAAGAGGTACTTGATTTTCTTTTCCAGCATTCCTGTTTGATAGGATGAGATTGCCGATCGGTAGCTTAACTTACCTTCTTAGGTGAGGCAACTTGTTGATCTCAATGAGTATCCTGAGCAATTAAATTTATTGGCTTAAATATTATTCTAGATGTGACAGTCCTCTCAAAGATTTTCTGAAGCTTCTTTTAACAATCAGTTACCTAATTGGTCGAATCCTATCTCTAAAATATAAAAAAAAAACAAGTACAGGTTTTCAACATGACAATATTTTCTTGAAACATATAAGAAAAACTGATGAGTGATAAAACCAGGTGTTGAGCAAATGGCTGGAACTAATTTTAAATGTAATATTTTTATCACGTTTTTGCAGGGCATTGTGATGAATCATAAACTGCATTGATCACTACTCTTAGCAGTTGCAAACTTTCTTTTGTCTCTTCCATAATATGAATCTACAGGAAGATCATATTTACTACCTTAATTATTTTGAGATCTCTTTGGTTATCTGTTCCTGTTGATCCTAGGAGTGCATAACTTACTATAAGTGACATGAGTTTGTCTATTCAGAACATTAGGGAAAAATCATCCATACTCAATTAGTTTGATATAATTAAATTCTTTGTTGACTTTATATGTTTGAATTGGTATTAGCTGCATTTACTATTGTCTCATATCTTCTAGCTTAGCCGTGGCAAGGGACTTGGAAAGGAATCTGTTCTGTTGATGATGGCTTTTGCAATGAAAAACTTTGGGATCCACACTTTTCGTGCAAAAATTGGAGAATCAAACAGAGCATCTCTTCATATGTTCCAGAAATTGGTCTCTCTCTCTTTCTCACTCTCTCCCCCTCTCTCTCTTGGTGCATGTGCATGCTTGTGGGAGTGTGCGACTTTGGCCCACATCATGGTGATAATACTTTGAGATTGTTGTTGCAGGGCTTTGTGGAGTCGTCTTACAGTGAAATCTTCAAGGAGGTTAGAATCTTTCCCCTTCAGTTGGCACAGATCCTGCTGTATAGTTTTCATTTGTTATATGAAAAGTGAAAGTGTTAGTCATCTGTTTGTTGTGCATACATTTTTCAGATTTGTATTTTTATGTTTGAGTGCTGGCACGTGGATGGTCAGTTGGCTGCTGGAAATTTTCACTAAACAACAGAACTTTGTCCCAGTTCTATGCTTTTAACTCAATGGCACTCATCGGAATGTTGCTCCATGAAATGTTCATTTCTTTATTTTTGCTTATGAATGAAATGGAATTCCCATATTCTGAGCTGTTTTACAGGTGACCTTGGAATTAGATGTTACAAAGGCGAAGCAGGAGGAGCTACAGTGTCTACTTGGTGATGTAACCATGAATAAGAGCGAACGAATGTAGTCGCCCTTCTTATTTAGCTGTGAGCAGTTATCTTCATTTGGGGAGCGTTGCTGACATGCACAATGATTGGCGCTGTAAAGAGTTGAACAGACAAAGTAACAGTTTGTACTACATCGTATTTTTTCTCCCCCATTATGTACATAGCAATTCCCATGCCCCACAGATCGCTGTTCATCTCTTCATTGACAAGTTTAGAGGCTAAGTAGGCAAGTTCTGGCAATATCTTTTGGCTACATCGAGGGCCACTAGGCATTTTTAGCAGCAAGTAAGATGAGAGTAAAGTCAGAAACGCCCTCATGAAGATGGCCGGATGGTTCACTGCTAACCAGATTCCACTCGGTAGCTGAGTTCGGTATTGAGTATAGGTTCTTACATTGCCTTCAAGTATAAGAAATCTCAACGTAAGCTCTAGATATAGATTGAAAATTAGGGAAGTTCACGTGCAATGAGTTTGGAATGCTGTGGACTTTCTAGGATAGTATTAGCATCAAGTAAGTACAAGCAATACGAAGAAAGGCGGCAGCATGGTGTAGCCCTGTCTAGTTTTGCTCCGTTCTTGAGTAGCTTTTCTCGTGATTATTCCCATTGGAGATTTACAAATGGTATTTCACATGGTTGAAAGTCATTTGGGTTCTTCTGGATCATCAAGATCGCTTGTACAGTCAGTCACCCATTTCTCGTGCACTTATTGTCTAGATCAATAAAAGAAGTGCCTTCAAGGATTGTGCTCGAGAGAGGATGAGTCTTTAAGGTGTATCGCAATCTGAAAAAAACAGGGGGTAGCAGCTTAGGAGCATCGCGCCGTGAGTAGGATTTGATTGTGTTTTTTCGAGAGATAGTTTTGCATTTGCGGCGACCACCCCACGGGGCATGTGAACGAGTTCTTGATTGATGCTTTGGCAGCAAGGAAGCAAGCTGCATCAGGTTTCATCCGCGCAGAGGGGGGAAAGAACGTGTATCTGAAGGAGGTGCGTCGTCCTCAGTGCGGACACGTCGGGAAGCATGTCTCGATTCATTGTTCTTGCTCAACTTGTAAACAAAGTTGGCTTTTCTCATTATGATAATCGACTGCAAAAGCTCCATGTTGGTTCAGCTGAAAGCCAGTAAAGCAGCGGGGAACGGACGTGCTTGTCACTAGCTGCTTTTTTGTATTCGTTCCTAACATCTTGAAATGGGGACCTATTTGATTACGCGGGCGATGATGCCATCTCGGCGTAATACAGAATAAACTGTGGGTGAAAGTTTTAATACAGACTAAACTTTTACGCCTGGTTGGAAGCGAGGAAATTGCTTCTTTAATAGTATCACATACTCGAAATGCCTCTTTCTAATGCAATCACTTCGAGATAAGGCGAAGTCAAACTCGCCTTCCTTAAATTCCTCCTCCTCTTGTCGATGAAGCTGATTGGTCATCCGGAAAAAAAGAAAAAAAAAAAAAAAAAAACAGAGGCAGAACAAGAAAAAAATAAGATAAAAAAATAAGATAAAAAAATAAAAAAATAAAAAAAAAAAAAAAAAAAAAATAAAAAATAAATAATATATATATATATATATATATTAAGGTTAATACAATAAAAAGCCTTAAATCGATATATTTATGATACATTTATCAAAAACTAATTTTTAACTGCAAAAAAATATAAATTAATTAGCTTGTGACTAATTTATCTTTCATTAATTTTCCATTAAATTATACTATTGATTGCCGAGTTATATGATACATGATAGTTTGTGGTTAATTTAATTTAATGAAAATTAATAGAAGATAAATTTGTCATAAATATACTTATTTAGGGTTTTTTGTGATTAAAAAATTAATTTAAGCTAAATTTGTTACATGTGTACTGATTTGGGATTTTTAGTGGTCTAAAAATTAATAAATTTGTCACAACTATATTGATTTGAGGCTTTTTGTGATTTTAATCCAATATTCTAATGGATAAAAACAAGTACAATTCCACGTGGTCAAGAATGTGGTGCAGCTAAGAAAACGACAAGGCAAGACAGAGCACGTGACGTGGCTGTTGCCTCACTTTCTTGGCCAGGCTGTCGATCTAGCTGTCTATCGCTTATTTTTTACTGCAAATATTTGGAATATCAAACCTTATAGTTACGCCTACGTTTTCTTTTTTTAATTGGGGGGCGCATGGGAGCCACACGCCATTCTATTAATTTTCCTTTTATTTTGGTGGGACCCATTCAGTTCTAGGTTGTATCTTGAATAATTAACCATCTTGTTTATTTTTCTAATTTCTTATTTAGACCCCACCTCGGATAAAGAGAAAGTTAAAAAGCGAAATGGACCCCACACCCACATGCCCGACACACGCCGCTGAATTTTTTTAATATTTTTCGGACGCGGAATCAACTTGACTCCGCACATAGAAAAGAGAACCCGAGGACTCCCTACTAAACTAAATTATCATTATTATTATTATTATTATTATTATTATTATTATTCAATCGCCAATTTTTTCCCTTTGACCAAATGCAATCTTAAGTCATATATTCACAGAGAAGAAAAAAAAAGTAATTATCTATTCTTTTTTACCTGTTTGATAATTTATATCCCACACATTTTCAAATTTTATTTTGATATATAAGTTAACACACACAATAGGCTAATAATCAAATAATGTAATTTTTCTTAGCTTATTCTCCCTAAAAAATCTTGATTTTTCTTACACATATCTATTGTGAGAATATTCATTTACGGAAAAATAACATTAAAAATCAACATAAGTAATGACAATAAAGTGCCGCAACGGAATGTTCGCTCGTCTTTCCTTTGATTCTTCTCGACGGAGTCAAAATAAACGACGCTTTGGCAGCGGCTGGAACTTGGAAGTATGATTTCCAAAACAAGTTGACATATAAAACCCTAAAGAAATTCAGGAAATTTCAAGAACAAGGAAGGAAGACTTTCTAGGCAAATTCCCACCTCCCGCAACACACCTTACCCAGTACTCACCTTTTATATATATAAATCATGATTAATTCTCAGGTGGTGGGAAAAAAGAAAGAAAAGGAAGAAGAAAAGAATGATCTTGGCCACTCATCACGTAAGAGACACCACTATATATAAGAGACCTAGTCTTAGCAGGATCAGTCATTAATATCAAACCCTAACTCGATCACTTCTCCTCCTCCATTTCTTGATCATCTTATCTTGCATTTTTCATCCACCAAACTTAACAAATTCTCCTTAGAAAAGATACTATGCAGAGTGCTTCGATGAGGTCCGTGTTTTTCCTATGGGCCCTCCTGGCGTTTTCTCTCTGCGTTTCGTGCTCTCGTGCGCAAACCTGCCGGAACTACACGTTCTCCAACAAGAACACCTACGCCTCGTGCGTCGACCTCCCCGTGCTGAGCTCCTACCTCCACTGGAACTACACGCAGTCGACCGGCACGGCCGACGTCGCGTTCCGGCGCACGGGCGCCTCGACTTCGAGGTGGATCTCGTGGGCGATAAACCCCAAGGGGCAGAGGATGTTGGGGTGCCAGGCGCTCGTGGCCTACATGACCACGAGTGGGTCGATGTACGCCTACACGTCGAGCGTCGACAGCTACAGCACGGGATTGCCGGAGGGGGCCCTGAGCTTCGGGGTGCTGAGATTATCGGCGACGTATGAGAACGGCGAGATGACCGTATTCGCGAGGTTGAAACTCGGGACGAGCATGACGAGCGTGAGCCAGGTGTGGCAAGAGGGTCCGATGAATGGGCCCGGAACCCCCGGCATGCATTCCACGGGAGGAGCCAATGTGCAATCGACGGGGACGCTCAACTTCTTGTCTACCTCTAGCACGTCGGGTGGCGGATCGCCATCGGGATCATCGGGAATCAGCTCGACGGAGCGGAAAAAGAATGTAAGGTTTCGTTGCGTGAATTAGCTTTGAATCTACCTCTTTGGCAAGGTTGACCTTTCGTTTTACCCTCTTTACGTCTAAGATGACTTCATATCTTGTTATGCATGCATGTGCCAGTTGCAACCATATAATCTATTGAATAAACTAGTCCATCTATACTTAGGTCGTGCAGGCCATTTACAGCAATTATAGGCGGAAAATAATATAAACATATATAATAAATATAATTAGCTATGCATGTACATGTACTGAGTGAATGGTGTAAATATTTTTGTTGTTATCGTAGCTACTATACATATAAAGATATTAAAGTTTATTAAAGTGGTTGGTCTATTATTTATTTGATTGCTTTCTTCTTTTTTTGTTGGGAAAATTTGTGCAGGTTCATGGGGTTTTGAATGCTGTGAGCTGGGGAGTACTGATGCCAACGGGAGTGCTGTTGGCGAGGTACTTGAAGGTGTTCAAGTCAGCAAATCCAGCTTGGTTTTATCTCCACGTGACGTGCCAGACATCTGCCTATGCCGTTGGCATCGCCGGTTGGGTCACCGGCCTGCGGCTCGGCGACGTTGGCGGAGGCAGCAACGTGGGCACTCATGGCAACATTGGCATGACCCTCTTCATCCTCGGAACTCTTCAGGTAAAATTTTACTTAATAATTTGACAGTCACGACTATCAACTATTCAAAAACTATATCACAATTTGGCAGTCACAAATTTAACCTAGTAATCAAATTGCAGCCAATGGAATCTTTTTCATGTTCAGATAACTCCTTTTATAAATATTATTTGAATTATGTCTATCTCCTCTAGAAAAAAGAACAATGCTAGGAAATCGCCCATGGTATTGTCCCTCTAAAAAGATTCCTACTTACCCTTAAACGCTTACTTTCCACAGTGTTCTGACTCTAGTATAATAATTAGTTAAGTGGAAATGAAAGGATGATAAGAAAATGTAATTACCTGGTTCCGCCCATAATAATATATATTAGTGGCGTAACCATAGGTTTTTAATAAATTTATGAGCATAGAGAAATGGTTACGTGATAATTTTTAATTTATTGTGAGAATAACAGTATATTTTGGACTATAAAAAATTAAATAATACATAATTATAAATTGTTATGGAGCCAACTTCTTAAAAAAATTGCGACTCACAAAAAACTATTATTTTTATAGTAACCTAAAAATTGTTATATCAGCAAAGCTCGTAAATATAATATAAAGTCTCTCAGCCGTCTTAAAGCAGCATGGGTCATGTCTCTCCTCTGAAGTCCTTGCTTTCCTTTTCATTTAGATCGATTTCTAAGTGAGGCATCGTGGCGTGATTAGTGGGTCAAAGCATCTGACTTTCGCCTCTTTCGGTTAGTGGGTCGATTTTGACGTCTCATTTTAAGTAAAGTCAACTTGCATTACGTATTATCTGCGAAGCGATGCGTCTTGAGCGATCTCGCTCTCGTGATTTTCTACTAACTCATTCACCAATCCAGTGTGGCACGTTGCGTTTCTTTAGTAATGCTGACATACCCATTTGCTTAATGGATCATAAGAATCGATTCGGCAAAATGGTTGTTCCGTAGCACCATCATGAACAGATCCATTCTCAGAAGAAGAGTTCATAATACTCCCAAAAGAGTCTGTCGAATTGCTCAGTCCTAAAGATCAATCCTGCAAATATTTGTTTGTTCTGATCACCGAGATTTACGATTATATTTGGTGAAATTAACTGGATGGAACGTAATAAAGGCAAGGATTATTGACGAAAAGAGTACCAGTTAGAGAACCAAACGTATCATATATCCTTACTTTGTGGATTCTTCTTCTGACAAAACGAGGGAAAAACTCTTGCAACTAATGAATGTGCTTTGGATTATTTTCTCTAGGTTTTTGCTCTTCTCCTGAGGCCTAAGCCGGACCACAAGTACAGACTCTACTGGAACATATACCACCACTCTTGTGGGTACACTGCGATTGTGCTGAGCATCGTCAACGTGTTCATTGGCTTGGACCTTTTGGACCCGACGAAGGTGTGGAAGCGGACGTACATCATCATCCTTGTAGTTCTAGGCTGCGTCGCCCTGATCATGGAACCGGTTACGTGGGCCATCGTGATCAAGAAAAGGAGGAGAGAGAGATCCCAGAAGCACCCGGCCGTCGGCATGAACGGTGCTCATAGCAATGGCTATAACGGCAGATCCCATGAGGACGGTGTTTAGATCCGTTGGTATCGTGTTTGATTAGCATATGTACTGCGTTATGAGCAGCTATTGCGTACGTACCGAGGACACTCACGTATTTTATTTTGACCGTTTCTTGTTCTTCTTCCGTTTCGATAGATCCCGTGTTGGTAGGTTGTACATGTCCGATATGGCTATCGTTGATACTTTGTATTTTATTGGGTAGGTATATCATGGTTATTCATGACGATGGTATAGATTTTGTACCTACTAGGCATTGACAGCGCTTTATTTATCATAATGTATTGTGTCAATCGATAAGCTTTCTCCTACTTTTCTTTTCTTATTTCTTTGTTAGGGTTTTGATTCTCGTTTCAATTAGATAAAATAAAGAGGAGGAGGATGAGGAATAGAAGAATAATCTCTGGCATCATCGATTGGGTTTTTCCAAAACAATTAGGTAGGTTAATTCATCTAATATTGAAGGACCATTTCTTTTAATTAGTATGTCTAATCAAGGAGCAAATTGAGGGTGGTTATATCACGTTGGCGCACATGCAATTCTTCTCCACAAATCACCAGCATCTTCCCTTCGAATTTTCTATTATGGACAGACCAAATATAATGAGTTCATTCTTAGAAAAGTGAAGGGTCCATACATGTGCCTGGTTTTATGTCCATTGGCCCAATTAAGGAGCACGATTTTGCTCCAAAGGAAATCCAAATTACTCCTCCACGCCGCTCACCAAATTCATGGACAAAAGGGATAATCACCTAAAATTAGGTTAAATGTTTTGCGGTGCTCATCGCCTTCTATCACACTATAAATGAAACCCCTAATGGTGTTCTTGATTAATGAGATCAATTTAGCTATTGAATAGTGCAAAAGCACAAAAAAGGAAAAAAAAATCACAAAACAAAAACCGCCAAAAAAACAGAATAAAAAGATAGAAGAAAAGACACAAGAGAAGAGGAGGGAACAGATTCTCAAACATGGGTTCCAAGATGATGGCCAGAGCTGCAATTTTCCTTTATCTGCTCTCCCTAGCGGCTGCCATGAGAACTAAAGGTGTTTCCATGGTAGGTCAAGCCGAAATCAACGTGAAAAAATTTGGAGCGAAAGCCGACGGAAGATCCGACGATAGCCAGGTAAATAGGAACTTCATCAATCATCTGCTTTGATTGTTTTTGTTAAAATATATTTGAGACGGATTGTTTAATTATCAATTCCGTCCGGATCGTCTACAAGCACACGTATGAAAACACAAATTGTAATTTCCATATAAACGATTCAAGAGCTGTAATTCTCCTTTTGTTTTGAAGCCCTAAATAAGAATTTTTTTCTTGTAGATTATTGTGAATGCCTGGAATAAGGCATGCACGTCTCCAAGCCCTAGCACGGTCGTGATATCCAAAGGGAGTTACCTGGCGGGCCCTCTGAAATTCCAAGGGCCATGCAAGGCGGACGTCAACCTGAAGGTCGAAGGGGCCGTCAAAGCACCGGCGGACTTGAACAAGTTCAAGTCGCAAGGCTCCTGGGTCCTGTTCCAGAACATCGACGGCTTGACCCTCTCCGGCGGCGGGTCGTTCGATGGCCAAGGCGCGGCTGCCTGGAAAGAGAACAACTGCGCTCAGACCGGCAAATGCAATTCCCTCCCCACCGTAATTCTCTCCCGTAATGACTATTTGAGCTTCGTTAGAAGACAATGAGCGTGACATAACCTTTTGATTTTTAACAGAATCTGCAGTTCACCTCGGTCAACAACTCGCACGTCCAAGACATCACCTCCCTCAACAGCAAGCTGTTCCACGTGGGGCTCCTGAACTGCAACAACGTGACGCTCCAGCACGTCACCATCGACGCGCCAGAAGACAGCCTTAACACCGACGGGATCCACGTGGGCCGCTCCACGGGGGTCAACATCACCGGTGCCAACATCAGGACCGGCGATGACTGCGTCTCGCTCGGCGACGGAAGCCAGCAGGTGCACGTTGAGGGCGTGACGTGCGGGCCTGGCCATGGCATCAGCGTCGGCAGCCTCGGCAAGTACCACGACGAGCAGCCTGTGGTCGGCGTGACCGTGCGCAACTGCACCCTCACCAACACGATGAACGGGATCCGCGTCAAGACGTGGCCTAACTCCCCGAGCGGCATCGCCAGCAACATGCACTTCGAGGACATCACGGTGAATAACGTGTCCACGCCTATTCTCATCGATCAAAACTACTGCCCGTATAACAATTGCCAGCAGAAGGTATTCTGCTATCATCCGCCGTTTCATGAGCTCAAATTGCTATCACAAGTGATCCCATATCGAAAGATGTATGAATTATGTCAATTCCGTGATTTTTCTTTTCCGATTTTCAGATTCCTTCAAAGGTAAAGATCTCAGATGTGAGCTTTAGGAACATCCGAGGAACGTCTGCAACACCACTTGCTGTGAAGCTTGTGTGCAGCAGAGGAGTCCCTTGCCAGAAAGTGGAGCTTGCTGATATTAACCTGAGGTATAACGGGAGAAACGGGACTGCCACGTCCCAGTGCGCGAACGTGAAGCCTACGATCACCGGGAAATTGTCTCTGCCCATTTGCGCGGGGTCACGAAGTTGATCAATCTTCATATTCATCGCGCATGTGATCGTCGGAGTGTTTAGAAGAGTTCGATTGATAATATGCACCCCCTTCATGCTCCAGGGCACGATGAGAGACTGGTGAAATAGAGCTGCCAATAAAAAAGACCTCTTTTGGCTGTTTTACTATCTTTAGAAATAAAGCTATGCACTCCTCTACATGCTTTTGCTAGTTATACAATACAGAAGGTGCTTACTGCTTAGTACCAACAAGAAATTGTGAAGAGATTTCTGGAGAAATCAATGAGATTTTCAATTTCCTACCACTTTGTAATTTTCTTGCACAGAAGTCATATTCTATTCAGAACATGAACATGTTCGTGGGAGTTTATTATGCCAGTTTCGACCTGCAGTTGATAAGCTTCAAATTCCAAAAATCAAAAGGAAAAAAAGGGAAAAGTTTTCAAGTAGCTCTAATTGGGTCGCTTTGTGGTTCTATGTGATGAAGAAAATTACTTGAATTAACAAGTACATATCTAAATGACAAAAAAAATTACTTGAATTGAATAAATAGATTTGGAAGTTATTTATTTATTTATTTTCCTGAGGTCCAACTTTAATGGGAATTTAAGAAATGGTTTTAAAAGTTGATGGCCATTTACGGTTTGTCTTTTTTTGCCATAGCCAATTGACAGATTATACAACTAAACAGTAGTCATGAGTGCTCATATGTTTGCATTAAATATGACATTCTAAGAAAAAGAATCACCACAAATTAAGTTAAAAAGGGAGTCTCGGTTACAGAAAGGTCAAATGCCAGAAGCCGATTAGTCGTTATGTATATTTAAGGAATTAATTGATGTGAAAATTTATTGATCGATAAAGATACGTAACAGATCATAAGAGTAAATGATTTCCTCAACTCATAAATGGAAATCATTTATTTCCATTAATTAACCATCTAAAAGTACATAATCAATATGCCATTTTTGAAATTTGACCTTTCTGTTACGGAGACGTATTTCTACTTTACTTAAATTCTTTATTCTTCTTAAAAAATGCATTAGTTGGATTAATATGTTGCTTAAAATTTCGACAACCTTAATTTTTTAATATTGCAATTCCTATTTATTTCTTCCAATATTAATTTTTAATTAATTTATGCTTCCTTTATTATTTGTTCATAGAAGTCGAGAGTAAAAGAGATATTTCCTTTGATAGAGATGAAAATACATCTTTATCCGTTAAACTTAGCCTTGTGCTATTTCTACCCCCTTATTGGCTCTAACACCCATTTTCATGTTGAATTGATTATATTATCTTTTATGGGTCCCACTCTTGATTTAAGATGATTTCTTATATATATATTGTTTCAATTTTTCTAGAGACAAAATTACCCATACTCCTCTTAAACATTAAAATATGCTCTTGAATTAAAATTATTGCTTGCCTTCTTTTCTTCTTTTTTAGTTTTTCAAAAAAAAAAAATATTTGATATATATCTAATAATTATTTGACAAAAAAAGCCAATTATTTTCTTAAGAGTTGTATATTTCTTCAAAAAATAGCCTAAGCATAGTTAAGAGTGAAAACAACCATCTACCAACCTTAGTAGGCATGTTTTTAATTATAACTTTAGTATGTGTCATTATGTTATAGACAATGTATTTTAATTGCTCAACTTTCATTTTAGTCAGTGAATCTAATTGTAAACTTTTTAATTATTTATTTTGTGACGCATTTAATATTTTGAATGACCTTAATACATTCTTCTATTTATAGTAACAGACTTAAAAATGTTAGTCAATCAAATGAGATATGAACTTTCTTCTTTGACTTGCAATAGAAACATTATATCAATCATGATAACTACCTCCCCTATCGCAACAAAAAAGAACATATCTATCTCTATTTGACCTTTTTATAGAGATAATATAACCTTGAGTAAGAAGATGTGTCCACACACTACTCAAAAGATCCTCTCGCGTTAAGTTTCAAATGAATTTGTAGACACAATTGATTGTTGCTTTCCTTTCGTACTTTCATCATCAATAAATACATTTAAGCAAAATACAATATTGTCTTCCACATGCACTACAAAAAAATAGTGCAATGAAAGATGAGTGGATTGTATAATGCATACATCAACCATAATATCGAAGTCGAAATTTGATCTTGAGGATAACTTAGGGAAATAAAGTAAAATTTGTAGAGAGAACTGACATTCCATTACTCTAGTATATAATCAGTGCTTGCTTAGTTTACAACAATGGAGGTAACTTCAGAAGAAAATATACATGAAGGAAATGCTATGATGTAATGGGTGCTGAAGAAGCAACAAGGGTGAAAAAATGTTGTTGAAAGGGACGTGGGTAATTTTGTCTTTTAGTAAAATTGAAACAAAAGAAAAGACAATTCCTTTGGAAATGTTGAGACTATGTAAGGCTGACTGTACAGTGTTGATTAATGCAATCATGTCGAGGGTTCAATCATGGACCCAATGGTTCCTCTCTTTTGCAGGTTGCCTCCAGCTGATCATGTTAGTTTTGCACTCGATCTAGGTTTACTGGGCGAATGTTTTTATTCTGCCTAGGTCTATTCTTGATTCTATAGAACAAGTCCTTAGACAATTCCTTTGGAAAGGTCCGGAGCTTGGATTAGGAGGTGTGAAAGTTTCTTGGATCAATGTGAGCCTCCCTAAGGATGAAGGTGGATTGGGTATTCATAGATTGTGAGAGTGCAACAAAGCAGCAATGCTCAAACACATATGGATCTTATTCACGGATAAAGAGTCTTTATGGTGTAAATGGATCCACTCGAATTTCTTAAAGGAAAATAACTTTTGGATAGTTGGTAAACTGAGCTTTTGTTCTTGGTCGTGGAAAAAGATACTAGATCTCCGGTAGGACTTTCGCCATTTGTTCAGGTGGCGAGTGGGAAATGGTAGCTTTGTATCATTTTGATTTGACAATTGGCACCTCAGAGGCCTGCTAATCTTCTTCTTTTCTAATTTGGATATTTACCGCTCGGGCATTTCTAGGCATGCCACGGTTGCTGAGTTCTTCTCTCTCCTCGCCTCGGCTTCTACTATCCATAATGTTTTAGCTTCTAGGCATGAGCCTCTTCCCGTGCTAAGCCAAGATGCTGACTGCTGTCGGTGGCTTGGTCATCCATTGGGAGTTTTTACAGCCGCCTTTGCTTGGGATAGTATTCGGGCAAGACGCCAATCCATGCCTTGGGCTTCCTTTATCTGGAACCGCTTGTTGATCCCTCGATTCCAATTCCATCTGTGGCTAATTACTAGAAATAGATTGCCTACTCAAATCTTGCTTATAACCTATGGCAGAATTTTAGATGCTAGATGTGTCTTTTGTAATTCTCGGCCTGATTCTATTGATCACCTATTCTTTGGGTGTCGCACCACGGGGGATCTTGCTATCTTCTGGGCTACAAGATGCAACTTAGCTTGGCGAAACAACTCATGGTCGGACAACCTTCAATGGGCCATCAATTACTTTTCGGGGGATGCCTTCTACAAATCTCTTGCTCGGTTCGCTTTTAATGCTTTATGCAACATTATCTAGGAGGAAAGGAATAACATCCTCTTCCGTGATTGTAAACCTTCTTTGTTGACTCTCAAAAAGCGCCTGGACAAGATAGTCAGGGACAAAGCCTTGACTTACCGTCAAGTCCTGGACATCCCATCAATAGGAGGATGCAACAATGCTGGAATTTTAGTCCTTTAATCTTTTCAGCCTGAGTTGTTTGCGTGTGAACCCTCCTCTTCGGCTAAGGTTCTTGGGTCTGCCGCTAGTCTGTTGCTGATGCTGCTGCAAGGGCTGGTGCTGTGTTGGCTGCATTGCTTCCCGTTTTGTTCCCTTTTGTTTGCCGCCACCTTTTGGCTGCTGGCTATAGCTGGTTTGCCGTTTGGTAGTCTTTCTTTGGCTGTTCTTTGTTTCATTTTCTTAGCATCCTTCCACTCATTTTGACATGTCTGTCTTTATGAGTGTAAGTTTTTGGTGCCGACCCCCTCCCCCTTTTTCTGTTTTGTTTGTGGTTTTAAGTCAATATATTACTTACCTTACAAAAAAAAAAAAAAAAACAAAAGAAAAGATAGAAAAAAAGGTAAGAAATAATCTTAGTCAAGAATGGGATCGGGAAAAGATAATGTAGTTAACTCAACGTGAAAATGGTTGGCCGGAGCCAATAAGGGGGTTAAATAAGCGCGAGCTAAAACAATGGAAGGCTAACAGCCCTAAGAAAATGAAAGTTTAAGAGGTCAATATCTGACTTGTGACAACTAATAGCTTAGAGGTAATCGTGTACTATGTCAGGTTGGGAAGTATAATTTTCCCTATCTCAAACTAGGTAAAAATGAGATTTATCTATAATTAACATCAGTGGGTAAGATTTCTCGTTTTTGTAGAATCATTTCTCAATGTAGCCTCGTCATCAAGTGCTAATCCCCTATAGTGATATATAACAATAAAATTTTAGTTACATGAAGGGAGAAAAGGATAAGCATAACGGCGCCGTTATTGCTTTAAAATGACGGTGCAATCTCAATCCTCACTTTCAATTCAAGAGGAACCCCCTGCTGGATCTGTGTAAATCAAGAACAAAGAAGGTTGTTCAATGGGTTGCTTTCACCACTATGTTCTTTGGATCTCTATAGCCCATCTTTTTCCTTGGGACTTTTTATTGCCGGTGCAAATATTTCTTTCTAAATTTACAAATTAAGAAAGCTTAATTGTTATGCAAAGCTGGAGGGTTACTAAGTTAAAGACAATGTTTGGAACATTGTGAACTAAATCAAATCACATTTTACAACAGTGATTGCGATTGGCGGCTATCGGTAGCGATGGTGTTGGCAACTAGTTGCAGCGTTGACTGCCAACGACCGACAACCGACTGAGGCATCCAAAAGAGTTGTGTTTTTGATAGTTTTGTGGTTTTAGAGACGTGATAATGGAATTGCAATATGACTAAAGCAAAAGAGTTGTGTTTTTGATAGTTTTGTGGTTTTATATAATTAAATAGATGTAGATCCGATGAAATATTTTTGCTGATTATAATTATAGTCGACACATTACATGGAATATGTCAATTAAACGGAGTTTTTAGAAAATTTGTTTAGAATATGTTTGTATTATTTAATTATGATGATATGCTTGTTAATTGTGAACAATTTTGTGACCGGATTAAGGACCTTGTGAATCATAAAGTTCTGTTGCTCCCTTGGCAAATAAAGGATGGTCACGCAAGCATACAGTTTTTAGAGATAGAAAATTATCTAAAAAGTTTTAAACCCATTATACATTTACTAATTCAATCCTAAATCATTTAAGTTTGCCAATTGAGTCCATTCGATCAATTTTGACCCTAAAATTATTGATGAGGTGGTCCATTCAGCTCTAGCCATTCTACATGGTATGATTAACACTAATGTGGACAAATTTTAATAAATTTTTGATTATTTATTTATTTTATTTTTCCTTTTTCTTTTTGTCCGTTCTTTTCTTTTGGTTCAAAGGGGCGGAGGCCTGGTGTACCATCTTGGGCAACCATGCCAAGTCAGGTGGCGGGTATCCACGTTATCGGTTTTCAACCAAAATTGGCTTGATGATTTCAAATGGCAAATTTTGAAAATTTTTAGGACATAATTGACAAAATTAGAATATTTGGGACTGAATTGTCAAAAGTGCAATAGATTTATGACTTTTTGGACAATTTTCCTTTTATAAACTACTACTTTTTTTATTTTCATTTTCAATTTTGGAGAATAGAGAGAATGACATTAGTTTTCCTTTTTCTTAGGGCATGGCGCTATTTGTACCCCTATTTAGTTAAGACACTCCTTTTTTTCCACTTAATTTACCAAAATACCATCCTCTGCCTCCCTTCCCCCCCCTCTCTCTCTCAAATTATTGATTCTTTTTTTTTTTTTTATCAGCTAACCCATAAAACCACATTTATTTTTATCATCTCTCTCATCAGTTTCACAATATAAATGCTCCATTACACCAAACAAAATATCATTTTATCATGCATCTTATTGTAACTTTGCCTAGAAAATATTGTCAATTTTAATTTGTGAAATTATATTTTTAGTTTTCTATTTATAAAAAAATTATGAATACATAATTAATTCACTATTTTTATCAAACTGTATAAGTGAAACTATATTTCAAAATTGAAAATTAAAATTCAATTTAATTATCTCTGATATGAGTTTGAAATTGAAGGAGGTGTAAATAAATTTTTGACCCCATCTTGCAATTCAATTAAAATGTAAAAGCTCAAAAGAAAGCATAAATCAGTCATGTTTAACTTTAAAAACCTACAAAGTTATTCTGGAAAACCATTCACAATGTCAAAATTGGCTAGATATTTTTAAATTTTAATATTCACTTGAAATAAAGTTTCCCTCAAACTAATTGATAAAAAACAAGCAATTGATATTGCATTCATAAATCATTATAACTAGAAATTTCTACTCTTCTATGTAACTTTTATAATTAAAATATGAGGTTATAAATTAAAATTAACAACCTTGTCTAGGAAAAATGATAATATGATACATGGATTCATGGGGAGATAATATTTTTTTTTGGGTGTAATTTGAAGTGAGAGAGAGAGAGAGAGAGGAGGGAGGGAGGGAGGGAGGGAGGGAGGGAGAGGGAGAGCGGGAGAGCGGGAGAGGGAGAGGGAGAGGGAGAGGGAGAGAGAGAGAGAGAGAATTTCGGTAAAGTGTTTCAGTCAAAATTAAGGTGGAAATAACATTGCTCCTTTTTTTTTAAAAAAAAAATGGAATTAGATTTAAATTTATAGATAAAATGGGTTTTTGGTATTATCTATCATTTAAAAGCAAAAGTGAAGATGAGAGATTTGCCAATCAAAATATTTTGGTATTTCTCTATCTAGTCACCTAATAAATACCATCTCGAAAACCCTCTTCAACGAGAGTCGTCTATTCAATGCAATAGGAGCCAAACTTGGAATCAAAACCCGTTATTGAAAAGTGTTGATTCGGTCCGGGTACTTGAAGCCTTCAAAGAAGAATGGAGAGAAAAGAAAAATGATGGATTGAAGTTTGAGGATGAGACCTGATATGAGTTTTTGATAGTAAGCGAGGCATTTGTGTTGTGGTAACTTTGAAAAGCTAGTTCAAAATAACACCGGACGGCAAGGATAGGAAGATGGATCGATTCTCCGCAATTACAACCCCCCCGGTTTCGAGATCAGCCATGATAGAGAAAATCCAGGGCCCCTGGACATGGATGTTGATGATAAGGAGGCTACCGTGGATGAGCTAATGAGAGGGGAGAGCCAGGGACGAGGAGAGAAATCGCGGGGACTTCTTGGCACCCGCTCCATTCCTGGGGGATATTCCTTGAAATTGGCTAAAAGCCGTACATGGCGTTCCAAGCTTCCCCCCACGGATGCGGTATAAAAAGCCCCCAGGGCCAAGGGGAAGATCAACCGAACAGCTTCCTCTTTCTTTCGTCTTGGAAGTTCCGTCAAGCACCGAGGGGAGAGAGAGAGAGAGAGACCAAGAATCCTCGTAGTAGAAAGGGAAAAGATGGCAATCAAATCCTACATTGGCGCGCTGCTGCTGCTGCTGTCTTTTTCTTCTACCATCAACGCTCAGGTCTTTCAAGTCGAGAATTACAGTGCAAAGGGCGGTGGCATTCCAGACATAACCCAGGTGCGTATATTCTTTAGTGAATTGCTTTACGGCATCCTTTCCTAAATCTTTGCTGCTAATGAGGGCTTGTTACGAATTCTCTTGAAGTCATTGCTAGGTGCATGGAAAAAGGCGTGCGCATCCACTACTCGTGCTAAAGTGTTAATCCCGGGGGGAACTTTTGCACTGTCGGAGGTGGTTCTAGAAGGCCCCTGCAAGGTCCATGTGGAGTTCGAGATCCATGGCAGGCTGCAGGCCCCGGCGGACCCAAGCAGTTTCAAGACCGACGGTTGGGTCGTGTTCCAACACATTGACGGCCTCACCATATTGGGTGGCACCTTTGACGGCCAGGGCAGGATGGCCTGGGGGCAGAACGACTGCGACAAGAATACGCATTGCCGTACTCTCCCCACCGTAAGCACCCGTCGGTATCATTCGTTTCTATGTCGATTTCGAACCGCACGGTCATTAGAATAACGGATACGCTGATGGGGGTATATCCAAACTAAGACAACGCGATTAACCGAGTTTTGAGCACCAGGGGGAATTGCTAAAACCCATTGAATTTCGACAGAATTTGAGGTTCAACTTCGTCAGCAATGCCATAATCCATGACGTAATGACGCTCGACAGCAAGAATTTCCACGTAAACGTCTTGGGCGCCAAGAACCTGACGTTCCAAAATTTCCACGTGAATGCGCCGGGCGACAGCATCAACACGGACGGGATCCACATTGGACGGTCGCTCGGAGTCAACATCCTCGACACCGACATCAAGACCGGGGACGACTGCGTCTCCCTTGGTGACGGGAGCCGGCAGATCACCGTGAGGGGGGTGACCTGCGGTCCGGGCCACGGCATCAGCGTCGGCAGCCTCGGGAAGTACGACAATGAAGAGCCCGTGTCAGGTGTCTTTGTCTCGAACTGCACCATCACCGGCGCGACCAACGGCGCGAGGATCAAGACGTGGCCCGCATCAAAGATCGGCATAGCCACCGACATGCATTTCGAGGACGTCCAGATGAACGATGTTGCCAACCCTGTGCTCATAGACCAGGGATACTGCCCATTCAACCAGTGCCAAGCACAGGTAGACAGCAATGCTTGTTTTGCTCACAATTCTCAAGTCAGTTGGGAAACAAAAACTAATCGCACAATCGATAAACCATATACATGTCGGCCCTAATCTGTATGTTATTCGATTTGTTCAGATTCCTTCCCTTGTTAAGATCAGCAATGTCAGCTTCAAGAGAATCAGGGGAACCTCGTCGACCAAGGTCGCAGTGAAGATCGCCTGCAGCAAGGGCATTCCATGCGAGGGCGTCGAGATCGCGGACATTGACCTTGTGTATAAAGGCCCTGATGGCCCCGCCACGTCGGAGTGTTCCAACGTCAAGCCTTTGATCTCTGGCATGCAAAACCCTCCGGCTTGTGCCAAGATTGTGAGCTAAAGACTTCGCTCTTTCTCAGTGAAGACGAATTGACGCCGAACGTTTCTTTAGAAAGGATGTGAAAGGTCGAGCTTTGAAGACTAGGATCCTTGAGCGAAACCGTTTGGTTTTTGTACTCTTTTTTGTACCCATGTAATTTACACATTATTAATGATACGAATACGTCTGATTGCATACCACGTCGGATTCCGTCTGAAGAAAATTATCACTCGTACACCCCACTTAGTTATTAATTTATATTTGGTTTGCCAAAAATATAAGAGTAGCCTCCATACATTTTCTCTTCTCCAGGCTTAAGTTTTCCCATACACATGTTGTGAAGTTTAAATTTCACGTTACGGTGCATCAAAAGGCTCGGGTAATCTCCTTTACTCAATCAATTCATCATCGTAAAATCTATCTAGGCGTTTTAAAGATCTTTTCTCCAAACTCTAACTGACCTCTTCTACGTCTTCCATGATCGATTCTAATTGATTTTTATTTGATATTGTAATATTTTATTATTTTAGATAGTTATCTAGAACAACCTATAAATAGACTCTTGTATTATTAGTATTGGGGTGTGTAATAGAATCAAGAATCGTTTCGGACTGCCTAGAATTAGATCGGACCAAACTAGAACCAACAGTTCCCAAGGGAGCTGGTTTGGATCTTAGTTCCAATTTATTGGAATCGGTGGGTACCGGCTCGGTTCTCGGTTCTCGGTTCCCGGTTCTAGTGTGGAACCACCCACTCACCCACTTGGACTGGACTGGTAATATAAAATATATATATTTAATTTTTAAGAAAAGTTTAAGATCAAAAAACAATTTAAGAAAAATGAAAACCCAAAAATCCTTAATTTGGAGCTCAACACCCATTCTCGTCTTGTCTCCCTCTTACCTCATTTGAGCCATCTCACTATCTCTTATTCACGGCCTTCACTCTCAAACTCAACATCCATCAATTCACGGCCTTGATTGTCAACTTTTAATATGAGTTCAATCTTTTTACTGATATTGCAACTAAGAATATGGAAATTCTGTCTTTCTACTTACTTTAGCTTGCCGGAAATTGTCGCACTAAGTGTGAGAACTTTGGTGGGACCGGTTTCATGGACCCACCCAAGAATTGGCCCACACTAGGGTTTTTGGGTGAATCCACGGAACCAACGAGCGGTTGTCTGTTCCAAATTTTCAAAGTCGATCTTTAGTGGGCGGTTCTTGGTTCTAGAATGAGAACCGCTTACTCGGATCATGCTCACTCCTAATCAGAATTAGATATCCAAAAATATATAGAAATTGTCTTTTCTACTTTATTATAACAGACATGATCTCAGGGTGCATTCGTAGTTAAGCCCGTTTTTCTTGTAATTTTGGGTCATCAATCGTGTCCATGTACTCTATTAAATTAATAAAAACGAATCCCATCACGTTGACTAGTGCGGTAGGCCTAGAAGCATTGATGAAATAGTTTTGCCGTTCTTGATTTTGGGTGCAAATCTCGGGATAATGCGCTGATATCCTCAATAAAATAATTGGGAGGACGTGAATTAAAGTGGGTTTAACGTCCAAATTTCTAATTAGCCACACATTCCCCACAAAGGTCAAGATCTCAGATGTGAGCTTTAGGAACATCCGAGGAACGTCTGCAACACCACTTGCTGTAAAGCTTGTGTGCAGCAGAGGAGTGCCTTGCCAGAAAGTGGAGCTTGCTGATATTAACTTGAGGTATAATGGGAGGAACGGGGCCTCCACGTCGCAGTCCGCGAACATGAAGCCTACGATCACTGGAAATCGTCCCTGTCCATCTGCGCAGGGTCTTAAAGTTGAAGCCTACGACTGGAGCCGATTGAAATTGACATGTTTTAAGTGAATGTCTGGGATTGATTGAATGGATCCACATCGCAATTTGAATTAGGATTTTTGAAACGGCAACCCGAATTGGAGTCCAAATTTGGCCAATGAGGAACGAAGGATAATGGATAACAGCTAGGTTACCGGTTTGAAAAAGGGATCGCACATCGCGATCTTGAAAGGACCGTGATTGCGGGGGCATGCTTGAAGCCACGAGGAGGAAAATCCGTGGAATTTCTTCCACAATTAAAGGATTCACAATTTGAAAGTGCGGCCAACAAGGGGGCAGGGATGGATTTGTAGCAAGATACTGAGGAATGGAAAGAAAAGAAGATGACTTTTGAAGAGATGAAATGAGGGGAAAGAATCAAGATATTTGCGTGAGTTAGTGCTCCCGAAATTGGCGAGCCGTGAAACCGCAAGGGTAGTGAGCAAATTCAGGGAAAGATAGAGACGTCTTTATCATCATCACGGTGGTTTTCCTCTATGAGTCTCCAATACGGGAGAGAAGCCATCGTTAAAAAAAGAAGAGAAAACCATTGCAGAGAGACCAAAAATTCTTTCTTCTTGCCGAAGGTCACGTCCACCCACTAGAGAGACCCGGCAGCCCGATTTCCTTTTTTTTTACCATCATTACCACATTTTTCTTCGCCGTGCACGATCAGCGATCCCTACGCTCCTCCATCAATTCCTGCGAAGCCCCGGCAATTTATTCACTTTTTGGTGACATTGCAGCTCTCTATCCGCTACCATCCTGCCCCGGCGAAGCCCTCTGCAGGTCATTCCAACGAGCTTGGGTCCCCCTGCAGCAATGAAACGATCCGGTGATGACCCTAGTGTCCTACGTCCACGCCATCGCGCCATCCACTGCCGAAGCTCATGCTGCCGTTGCCTCATTGCCATCCCCCGCAAGTTCCTAGGTGACACCAGCGATTTTCCGCTCACGCCTGGTCCACTTCCATTTCCAGCGAGAACTAGATCTCCGCGGATCCCTTCCGAACAACAGCCCGCCCCTCTGCGTCTCCTGCTGGCCGAGCAACAACCAGCAATGCGTCCAGCATTTCCATAGTAGCCCATCACTTTATTTGCTCATTGCAGGTCGTCTTGGTGAACTCTGCAGTACTCTTATTCTCGCCAGCTGTACAGTTCCTCCATCATCGTTGCTCAGTTCATCCCGGAAAGCTTCGACTAGCTAGGCTGTTTCTTCACTGCAACATCCTTTTTGTGCCCCTTGCTGGTTTAACACCAAACCCGGTGGCCACGCTCCTTTATGTCTTGTCCTACTAGTCTCATATCCCTCGGGCCAATTCTAGTCAAGGTGAGGATGAGGTTTGTTTGAGTGGATGATTGACGGTCCCAGTATGTAATTCAAGTTCATGTTTATAGTTGATAAAGCCTTAGTTCACTGTCGTTTTTAATTTTGTTTCATGCACCAACAAAGACATATTCAGCTTTCTTACCTTTAGACATTAAGGTCGAACCCCAATATTGTCTTGTATGGATTGCTATGGTTGAGAATGTTGTGATTAATTCGTACATTGTCATCGCACGTCAGTGTAACATGCATATTAGAGTTTAAAGTACATTCATAATTTACAATTTGGGGTTTTCATATTTAGGGCCATGCATGATTAATTTCATAATACGTATGGATGTAGAACATGTTAATTTAGAATCCAAATAAATTTAGGATAATTTTCAGAATAAAACCAAGTAAAAAATGTCATTTAGATTTCACCAAGATTGCAAATAGACCAAGAATTAATTAGTCTTATACCATATAATGTAAATCACTTAAAAAATAATATAGTTGCTAATTGCATTACATCATCTGCATTGCACATAGTTAACTTCAATACCTAGTTCAATAGATCACATTATAGTCCTAGGATTTAAATTTGCTGTTTTCATAAAATTAGAAATAAAGATAGCACTTTATATTGATTTGTATCATAGGTTAATCCATGGTTAGTCCTAGAATAGAAAATGCATGCACATTTAATTTTTAGACTTGAGGGGCATTTGTCTTTTTACTAAGAAAAGAGAACAAAAGTACATTAGTCGGTCTCATATACGTTGCATTAATTAGGAGAAATAATTTAGTACAGATTGCATATTAGTTGGTCATTGTATCATACATAACTTTCATGCATTTTGTTTGCATATTTTTCTAAAATGGTAGTATGCAAAAATCTCGTGATGGCGAATAGGGATACACTTTGCTTGCTTAGTGCATCTAGGTTCTTAAAATCTTCTGCAATCTATTTACTATTTTGATTATTGGGTGCTACATTTCCTGATTGCGTACCCATCTGATCACCCCTCAAATATTAGTGGCAAGGTAAAGATGGACAAAGACTGCATGCAAATCATTGTCGAAATAAAGAGAAAACGTACCAACTGAGTGTTAAGTTAATCTAGCATAACTAAGTCCCCATACTTATGAATCTCTAGTTTGAGAAGTAAAATATACTATCACATTTTACTTGAGTGTCTAATCGACTCATAACTGATCATGACGGCTCTAAGTTTAATCACATGTTGAATTGAATACCAAGTTGTGATTGGTAAGGCTTGAGAGAGCCAGCACTAGATGCAAGTGGTGGCCTCATGAGAGGAAAGTTCGTTAGCATTGAATAGTCCATTAGCTTTTCCCCAGCTGATCCACCCTTGGGAGGGTCATGACAAGAACATGAACATGTTCACGGTAGATCACTATGCCAGTTTCGAACTGTATTTGATAAGCTTCAAATTCCAAAAAATAAGAAAAAAGGGGGGAAAGTTTTCTAGTAGCTCTAATTGGGTCGCTTCAGGGCTCTATGTGTTTACCGATCGATGAAAAGAATTACTTGAATTAACAAGTTCATAGCTAAATGACAAAAAAAATTAATTTGAATTGATTAAAGAGGCTCTCAAAGTAGACTTATTGGGAGTAAATGGGTTTGGAAGTTAATATCTTTTCTTCCTGAGGTCCAAATTTATTGGGAATTTAAGAAATGGTTTTAAAAGTTGATGGCTATTTACAGTTTGTCTTTTTTTTTTTTTTTTTTTTTGCCATGGCCAATTTACAGACTATACAACTAAATAGTAGTTGCTTATGTTTCACGAGTGCTCATTAGTTTGCATTAAATAAGATATTTAAGAATAAGATATTTAAGAATAAGATAACTGCAAATTAAGTGAAAAGGGAGTCTCGATAACAAGAAGGTCAAATGTCAAAAGCCGGTTACTCATTATGTATATTTAATGGATTAATTGATGTGAAAATTGATTGATTAATGAAAATATCTAACAAATTAAAAGAGTAAGTGATTTCCTAAGGAAATGATTAATTATAGCCCATGAGTGTTTTTAATTGGTTAATCATTTGTTTCCAATAATTAACATCTAAAAGTGGGGGTGAATGATTTTAGAATTAGTATAGATTCCATCTAAAATTTGGAAGCTATCTGTTGGAACAAATTCCTCATTTTTAGGAATCTGGAACTTATTGTATATACCCTGAAACCTGGAACCTACCTTGTCACAAGTTTCAGGGTCGGTTTCAGAATCTACCCACGTTATGCTTTTGTTATTAATTGAACGACTGAGGTGAATTATCACTTTTAATAACCACCGCTTGCTATTATAATTCATTGACCATAACTTATATTTATACAGACAAGAAATATGAAATATTAATGATGTAAAAGTCTTAGTTATAAAATGGAAACTCGGACTAGTGGGTTCAAATTATATACTCATCATCGAACGCCATGAAATACCACAAGATCTTGCGAAGAACTTGAAACCTAAAATTTACCTATCGAAATAGGTTTTCCAATTTTTGAAACTTAGAACTTACCCTGCTTACCTTGGAACCTAGAATGTGACAGGTTTCCATTGATTCGGGTTTTGCCCTGGAATTATGTTTACGCCTATCTAAAAGTGCATTAAGGGTGTAAAAAACCGAACCGAACCGAACCGAAAAATTCAATTTTTTCGGTTTTGGTTTTCATTCGGTTTGGTTTTCATTAAAAACTAAATTTTTTTTATTGGTTTGGTTTTTATCGGTTAATCGAACCGAACCAACAAACTGATAAGAGCTTATTTCTTAGAAACGAAAAATATATACAACAGAAAAAAAAACAAATGCAAAAATTAAAAATTGAAAGCTAAAAACCAAAAACTGAAAAATCGAACTAAACCGAACCGAACAGAATGAAAATTTTAGTTCGTTTCGAAAGATTTTCTTAACGGTTTGGTCCGATTCGATTCGGTTACCGTTGACACCCCTAAAGTGCATAATGAATATCCCATTTTTGAAATTTGACCTTTCTATTATTGAGACAGTTTTCCACTTTACTTAATTTTCTCTCTTTTTCTCTAAAAAATTCAGTAGTTCTAATTATATGTTCCTTAAAATTTCGACAACTTTAATTTTTTAATATTATTATTCCTATTTATTTCTTCCAATATTAACATTCTAATCACATTATGCTTGCTTAATTTTTTCCCCCATAGAAGTCAAGAGTAAAAGAGATATTTCCTTTGAAAGAGATGAAAAATACATCTTTATTCTTTAAAACTCATGTGCATTTCACATGCTGAGGAATATATAACGGAAGGCTGACCGCCTTAAAAAAAAATGAAAGTTCAGGAGGGTGATATCTAAAGTGTGACAGTTAATTATTTAGGGGTAACCGTGTACTATGTCAGGTTGAAAAGAGTTTTGTATATTATATGCATCGGGTAAAGTCACTCTCAAATTATGTGAAAACGCGGTTTATCTATAATTAACATCGATGGGTAAAATTTCTCGTTTTTGTAGAATCATTTCTTAATATAGCCTCGTCATCAAGTGCTAATCCCCTAGTAATATACAACACTAGAATTTTAATTACATGAATGAAGAAAAGGATAAGGAGTGAGCAATGCTAGTATAATGGCATCGTTATCGCTTGAAAATGACCGTGCAATCTCAACCGTCACTTTCGCTTCAAGAGAAACTGGCTATCGATTTTGTGTAAATAAAAAACATAGAAGATTGTTAAATGGGTTGCTTTAAACTCTTAAGTTCTCTTGATCTCTAGCCCATCTTTTTCCTTGGGACTTTTTATTGTCCATTACAAATATTTCTTTCTAATTTTACAAATTTAGAAAGCTTAATTGCTATGCAAAGCTGGAGTGTTACTAGTTAAAAGACAACATTTGAAATATTGTGACTGAATCATATCACATTTGACAACAGTGACCGTGATCGGTGGCGATGGTGGGGGCAACTAGCGGCGGGCGGCAATGACTAGTGTGTAAGAATTATTGTGACCCACATGATATGATTTATTATATGGTTTAATAATTATTGAATTGCTATAAAATAAATAATTATTGGTTACGAGAAGTTGCGACTCTAATAAAATGAAAGGGTATATCGCTTTGATGGAAGACACCTTTTCAACGAACGTATAAATAGAGTCCGGTCCTCTCTCCACCCACAACGAACAACAATAATTGAAAGGAATTTGGTATTCTCTCCTCCATCGATTGAATACAGTAAGGAATAGTGGGTTAAGGGAGAGAAATCGGATTTCTTCATTTGATTCGAGTTCTTTGGGTTGGCTACAACAATCATCATCAAGTGTAGTGATATGGATAAATGTATGTCTTTATCTAATTGTGAAAATCATGAAGATCAAAAGATCATTGTTTACTTTGAATTTCCGCATCAAGTATTAAATGAATTGTCTAACAGTTGGTATCAGAGCATTTGGTTTATGATCTCGTGATTTTTCCGTTTAAAGAAATATTATAATTTATGTTTGATGATTCGTTGAACGATCTTGTTTGTATTATTTATTGTTGTTAAAATGTTTTCGGATGATTATGGATAAAGAAAATCCGAATGATGGAACGTTCTTCATGGACGAAAATGGCGAAGAAAAGTTACTGTGTGCGAGTGGAAAAGGACGAAAATGGAAAAAATTTAGAATTTTGAGGGCAAGTAAGAAACTCGCCGGTTTCGGGTAAAATCCGGCAACCCACCGCTTGATTTCAGACCCACACCGTCGCACTTCCATGAGGAACATTAGCCATGAGTTTTTCCGGTATATTGGTGTTCGTTGGAGGCTAATCGAGCGGCGGAAGCCGCGGTGGTGGAGGTTTTGTGTTCTGAAAATTTTGGTTTGATTTGGGGCCAATTTCTTGGTCATTTTCGCCGAAACTTAAACCCATGTGGTCGTGCCGGCATACTCCAGAAAACCCATTATTTTATTTGTGTATGGGATGGGCTACCGGAGAAGAAACGGTCGGCGAAACCGCGGTGGAATGGCGAAAAACCGGCGAAAAATCGCGTCTGTGCGCTAGGAAGAAGGCGCGTGGGCCTCACGCGCACGCTGCAGTTGCAAGCGTGTGGACCCACGCGCCACGCGCTCTCACGCGCGCTCAAACCGCTGCGCGCATGGACCCCACGTGCCTGCGCGTTGGATGCGTGCGTGCGTGGCACGCGCCCGAGGCGGATGCAGGCGTGTGCCGAGCACGTGCCTGACGTACCGCGGCGCCGTTTTTTTATTTAATTTAATTTAATTTAATTTAATTTTTTTTCTGCCCCTGTTTAATTTATAATTACGATTCTACCATTTCTGATTACTTACCATTTTGCCCTTGGATATTGAATTTATGGTTCTACCCTTATGGAATTATGATTTTATGATTTTGCCCTTATGCTTTGATAAAGTTTTTTTGTCCTTGTGTGCAAATTTGGTAAATATTTGTATTTTACAGTATTAAAAATTCATATTATGAATGGTTTGTTAGTCACCAAAGTGGCCGAACCTTGAAATCTTTTGAATTTTTGATATTGTAAATTAGTTTATTCAATTACCCATGATTAATTGATGCTATACATGAAATTGATATGTTTTATATCATTATTGGAGTTATGGGTATATTGAAGTTCATTTATTATAAGAACTTAGGGATTAACCCAAAGGTTAATTATTTTCTTATAACTCATGAACATGATGGTTGATAATTAATATGACTTGTTAAATTTGTTTGTATATCCAAAGATAACAAATAAATTTTAATAAGATATATTTATAATTCTCAAATAAAAGTTATTAGCATCATTATGGTATATATATATATATATATATATATATTTGTATATCATAGGATCGCCCAAAGGAGAACTATGATGTACATGTGTCGTTTAGTTTGAATCTGATTATGTGATATTCTCAAAGCATTAATGTATGAATATTTTCTTGCACATTTGCAGTATCTGTACCTGTTTCGCTCCATTCGCACGCCTCATTTGTTCCCTTATTCAATGGGGTAAATTTTCCTGATTGGAGTGAACAAGTCCAGTTTCACTTAGGTGTCCTGGATCTTGATTTAGCACTTCAAGCTGAGAAACCAGCTGTTATTACTGATGAAAGTAGCGATGATGAAAAGTCTTTCCATAAAACTTGGGAAAAATCGAACAGATTGAGCTTAATGTTCATGCGAATGACAGTTGCAAACAACTTAAAGACTTCTCTTCCCAAGACTAACAATGCTAAAGAATTTATGAAATTTGTGGAAGAGCGTTCTCAAACTGCTGATAAGTCACTTGCTGGTACATTGATGAGCACACTAACCACCATGAAATATGATAGTTCACGTACCATGCATGAGCATATACTTGAGATGACGAATTTAGCAGCAAAGTTAAGGACTTTGGGAATGAACGTGGATGAGTACTTTTTAGTACAATTTGTACTTAATTCCTTGCCTCATGAGCAATATGGGCCATTTCAAATGAATTACAACACTATAAAGGATAAATGGAATGTAAATGAATTGGCCAGTATGCTAGTTCAAGAGGAAACAAGGATAAAGAATCAAAATGCTCATTCTGTTCATCTCTCAAGTCATCAAGAAGTTCGAAAGAATTTCAAGAGGAAAGGTGGAAGGAACAAGAAGAAAGGACTACACGTCCTGAATGACTCTTCAAAGGCTTCTCAAATCCACAAGAAGGAACACAATCTTATTAAGTGTCATTTTTGCAACAAAATTGGACACTTGAAGAAAGATTGTCTGAAATGTAAGGCTTGGTTTGAAAAGAAAGGTAAGTCTTGTGCTTTAGTATGTTTTGAATCAAACTTTACTGAAGTTCCTCATAATACTTGGTGGATTGATTCTGGTGCCACCACTCATGTGTTAAATACGATGCATGGATTTCTTACGATCCAAACTATAAAGCCAAATGAAAATTATGTGATTACGGGGAACAGAAACAAAGCTTCAGTTGAAGGCATTGGCACTTACCGTTTGATCTTAGATACTGGGCATTATTTGGATTTGTTTCGAACCCTTTATGTACCTACATTTTCTCGCAATTTAGTTTCTTTGCTAAGACTTGATGTGGCGGGATTTTATTGTAAGTTTGGATCCGAATCTTTCAGTCTATTTAAGAGTGATACTCTTATTGGAACTGGAACTTTATGTGATGGTCTCTACAAATTTAGACTTGATTATACTTTTGTTGAGACATTAATGACCTTGCATCATAATGTTGGCACTAAACGAAGTTTGGTGGATGAAAATTCTACTTACTTGTGGCATAAACGTTTGGGTCATATATCCAAGGAAAGAATGCAAAGATTAGTGAAGAATGAAATTCTTCCAAATTTAGATTTTACTGACCTTGGAGTGTGTATTGATTGTATTAAAGGTAAACAAACAAAGCACACTAAGAAAGGTGCCACAAGAAGCACAGATCTTCTTGAAATTATACATACCGACATATGTGGTCCATTTGATGTTCCATCTTTTGGTAAGGAAAGTTACTTCATCACCTTTATTGATGATTTTTCACGTTATGGCTACATTTATCTATTGCATGATAAGTCTCAATCAGTGAATGCACTTGAAGTGTATATTAAAGAGGTTGAGAGACAATTAGATAGAAATGTGAAAATAGTAAGATCGGATAGATGTGGTGAATATTATGGAAAGTATGATGAATCGGGACAATGTCCAGGTCCATTTGCTAAATTCCTTGAAAGACATGGCATTTGTGCTCAATACACAATGCCAGGTACACCACAACAAAATGGTGTAGCAGAAAGGTGTAACCGTACTTTACTGGAAATGGTTAGGAGTATGATAAGTCATTCATCTTTACCCTTATCTTTGTGGATGTATGCTTTAAAGACTTTTATGTACTTATTAAACAGGGTTGCTAGTAAGGCAGTTCAAAAGACTCCCTTTGAACTATGGACGGGAAGGAAACCTAGTTTACGACACCTGCATGTTTGGGGTTGTCAAGCAGAAGTAAGAATTTATAATCCACATGAAAGGAAATTGGATTCAAGAACAATCAGTGGTTATTTCATTGGTTATGCAGAGAAATCCAAAGGGTATAAATTTTATTGTCCTAATCATAGTACAAGAATTGTTGAATCTGGAAATGCTAGGTTCATTGAGAATGGTGACATCAGTGAGAGTGATAGAATGCGTGATGTTTGCATTCAAGAAGTAAGGGTAGAAGTTCCTATACCCAAAGCTTCTAAAGTTGTTCCTGATATTATAGTACAACCTGATAATAATCAAGAACAACAAATTAATGAATAAACACTCCATAATGAAGATGTCAACATTGAACCTCCAATAGCTGAGTCACAAGAAATAGCATTAAGAAGATCTCAAAGAGAAAAGAGGTCGGCTATTTTTGATGACTATATGGTTTATTTACAAGAGTCAGAAATTGACCTAGGAATTGGAAATGATCCAGATTCATACTCCCAAGCCATGGAATGTGAAAATTCTAATGAATGGTTTAATGCCATGGAAGAAGAGTTAAAATCCATGCATCAAAATCAAGTCTGGAATATTGTTGAATTGCCTAAAGGATGTAAAAAGGTCGGGTGTAAATGGGTCTTTAAGACCAAGCGTGACTCAAAAGGCAATATTGAACGACATAAAGCCAGACTCGTTGCAAAATGTTTTACTCATAAAGAAGGCATTGACTATAAAGAGACATTTTCACCAGTCTCTAAGAAGGATTCACTTAGAATTATTATGACTTTGGTGGCTCATTATGACTTGGAGTTACACCAAATGGATGTAAAAACTACCTTTCTTAATGGGAATTTAGAAGAAGAGGTTTATATGGACCAACTCGAAGGCTTTTCAGTTAAAGGAAAGGAACACATGGTATGTAAATTAAAGAAGTCAATATATGGACTTAAATAAGCTTCCCGACAATGGTATCTTAAGTTTAATGATACCATAACTTCATTTGGATTTAAGGAAAACACCGTTGATCGGTGTATATATATGAAGATTAGTGGGAGCAAGTTTATTTTTCTAGTTCTGTATGTTGATGATATTTTACTTGCTACTAATGATCTTGGTTTGTTACATGAAACCAATAAATTTCTCTCTAAGAATTTTGAAATGAAGGATATGGGAGAGGCAACATATGTGATAGGAATAGAAATATTCCGTGATAGATCACAAGGATTATTAGGATTGTTTCAGAAAGCCTACATTGAGAAAATTTTAGAGAGATTTAATATGAGTAAATGTTCAGCAGGAATAGTTCCAATTCAGAAATGTGACAAATTTAGTCTTATGCAATGTTCGAAAAGTGAATTGGAACGAGAACAAATGAAAAATATTCCTTATGCATCTGTTGTGGGGAGCTTAATGTATGCACAAACTTGCACCGGACCGGACATCGGTTTCTTTGTCGGAATCTTTGGGCAGGTATCAAAGTAATCTTGGAAGGGATCATTGGAAAGCTGCAAAGAAAGTTCTTAGATACTTGCAAGGAACGAAGAATCATATGCTCACTTATAAAAGATCTGATCATCTCGAGGTGATTGGATATTCAGATTCAGACTTAGCCGGATGTGCCAATACAAGAAAATCAACGTTTGGTTACTTGTTTCTTCTGTCTGGAGGGGCAATTTCATGGAAGAGTGCGAAGCAGTCAATTATTGCTGCATCCACTATGGAAGCTGAATTTGTGGCATGCTTTAAAGCCACAATTCATGGATTATGGCTGCGGAATTTTATTTTAGGGCTTGTAATTGTCGACAGTATTGCCAAGCCGCTGAAAATTTATTGTGATAACTTTGCAGCAGTTTTCTTTTCTAAAAATGACAAGTATTCTAAGGGTGCTAAGCATATGGAGATCAAATACTTGTCTGTCAAAGAAGAAGTTCAGAAACAAAGAGTGTTAATTGAACATATTAGCACCAATCTTATGATAGCAGATCCCTTAACAAAAGGACTGCCGCCCAAAACATTTAATGAGCATGTTGAAAATATAGGCATTATTGGACGTCATTAATGTTTGTATTATGATTGTATTGAGTTTATGTATTTGACACTTTGAGCTCACTTACGTGTTTATGATATTTCCTGTTTTCTATTTAGTATACATTATGGAAATAGATTAATGTTAAACAGGATAGTTTCTAAAGAAACATTATGGTTGGACTATTACAGTAATTCTCATTTATGGATCATGTTAAGTAAAGTGCTATAGTTGTAGTACATAGAAGGGACTATGTCGATTAATGACATACAACCGCTATGACTCATATTAGTTTTCTTTACTTAATTGTGATTATTATGTGATTGCCAATTTAATGAAATTTTATAGCATAATCTTATTGTGCACATTATAGTCTTTATTAAACCATGAAAGGAGAATCATATGGGTCAAGTGGGAGAATGTAAGAATTATTGTGACCCACATGATATGATTTATTATATGGTTTAATAATTATTGAATTGCTATAAAATAAATAATTATTGGTTACGAGAAGTTGCGACTCTAATAAAATGAAAGGGTATATCGCTTTGATGGAAGACACCTTTTCAACGAACGTATAAATAGAGTCCGGTCCTCTCTCCACCCACAACGAAAGGAATTTGGTATTCTCTCCTCCATTGATTGAATACAGTAAGGAATAGTGGGTTAAGGGAGAGAAATCAGATTTCTTCATTTGATTCGAGTTCTTTGGGTTGGCTACAACAATCATCATCAAGTGTAGTGATATGGATAAAGGTATGTCTTCATCTAATTGTGAAAATCATGAAGATCAAAAGATCATTGTTTACTTTGAATTTCCGCATCAAGTATTAAATGAATTGTCTAACATAGTGGTGCCGACCAACAATCAATGGAGGCAGCCGGAAAAGTGGTGTTTTTCATAGTTTTGTGGTTTTACAAATGTGATAATGGAATTGTAGTATTGACTAAAAAAACGCAAATTTGATGAAAATTTGTTGCTGATAATAATTATTGTCTAACACATGACATAGAATAAGTCAATTAAACAAAATTTTTAGAAAATTTGTATAGAATATGTTTGTATTATTTAATTATGATGATATGCTTGTTAATCGTGAACAACTTTGTGATCCGATTAGCTAATCATCCGGTCTCTCAGAGTAAGGACCTTGCGAATCATAAACGTCCTTTGGCAAATAACGGACGGTCAGGCAAGCATTTTCGTTTTTGAAATGGGAAAATTTATTACACTTTTGTTAATTCAATTTTAAATATTTTAATTTTATCAATTGAGTCCAAACCTTTTCAAGTTTTACCAATTGAGTCAATTTGCCTAATTTTAGCTGGAAATAGCTAGCATAATAGTCCAGTTAGCATTGGCCGTTCTACATGCCATGGCCAACCTTAATGTGGATAAATTTTAATAATTTTTTTGATTTTTTCCATTTCCTTTCTTCTCTTTTTTACTTCAAAGGGCTAGTGGGGCCACTGGCCCTCGCCAATTGAGGCAAGGGTTGCGACCCTTGTTAGATCTTAAAAGGGGTTGCTAATTTTCGGTTAGTGGTTGGTGGAGGTTGCCGTCCCTCAGCCGGTGGCTCTTAGCCCTTTGAACCCAAATATAAAAATAAAAAGACAAAGAAAAGAAAGAAAATAGAAGAAAATTAATAAAAAAAATTCAAAAAATACTATTAAAAATAAATTACATTTGTGATTTATGGTCAAAATTAGCTGAATGGTTTTGGTTGGCAAATTTTGAAAATTTTTAGGATTCAATTAATAAAATTGAAATGTTCAGTACTCAATTGACAAAAGTACAATATGTTTAACACTTTTTGGATAATTTTCCTTTTAAAAACTACTCGTTTTTCTTATTTTAAATTTTGCAGTTATGGAGAATGACAACAATTGTTCTTTTTAAAAATGAAAACAGATTTTGGCTACTAGATAAAATGGGTTTCCGGTATCATTATCATTTAAAAATAAAAATGAAAATGAGAGAATTGCATATCAAGCGATTTTAGTATTTCCCTATTTAGTCACCTAATAAATGCTGTCTCGAAGACCTTCTTAACAAGAGAGTTGTTGGTTCAATTCAATAGTAGGTAAACCCGGAATCAGAGCACATTATCGAAGAGCAGTTGATTTGATCGGGGTACTTGAAGCCTTCAAAGAAGAATGGAGAGAAAAAAAATGATGGATTGAAGTTTGAGGATGATATCTGCTCTGAGTTTGATAGTAAGCGAAGCATTTTGGTGGTAAGTTTGGAAAGCTAACTTGGGATAACACTGGACAGCAACGATAGGAAGATGGATCGATTCTCCGAAGATAGAACGCCCCTGATTTCAAGATTAGGCAGGATAGAGAAAGTGCCCCAGGACATGGATGTTGATGACAAGGAGGCAACCGTGGGAAAGCTAACAATAGCAGACGGAGGAGAGCCAGGATCCTAGAGGGAAAACATGGGGACTTTCTCTTGCCCCCTCTATTCCTGGGGGATATACCTTCGAATTGGCTAAATGCTGTAAATGGCGTTCCAAGCTTTCCCCCACGGATGCAGTATAAGAAGGCCCCAGCGCCAAGGGGAAAGATAAACCAAACAGCTTCCTCTCCCTTTCTTCTTGGAAGTTCCAGCAAGCACCAAGGAGAGAGAGAGAGAGAGACCAAGAATCCTCGTAGTAGAAAGGAAAAAGATGGCAATTAAATCTTACGTTGGCGCGCTGCTGCTGCTGCTGTCTTTTTCTTCTACCATCAAAGCTCAGGTCTTTCAAATCGAGAATTATAGTGTAACGGGCGGTGGCATACCAGACATAACCCAGGTGCGTATACTCTTTAGTGAATAGCTTTACGGCATCCTTTCCTAAACCTCTGCTGCTAACGAAGGCTTGTTACGCATTCTTTTGAAGTCATTGCTAGATGCATGGAAAAAGGCGTGCGCATCCACTACTCGTCCTAAAGTGCTCATCCCGGGAGGAACGTTTACACTATCGGAGGTTGTCCTAGAAGGCCCCTGCAAGGCCCATGTGGAATTCGAGGTCCACGGCAGGCTGCTGGCCCCGCCAGAACTAAGCCACTTCAAGACCGACGGTTGGGTCGTGTTCCACAATATCGACGGCCTCACCATGTTGGGCGGGACCTTTGACGGCCAGGGCAAGATGGCCTGGGCGCAGAACGACTGCATCACGAACAAGAATTGCCGTATGCTCCCCATGGTAAGCGCCCCATCCGCGTTGTTCGCTTCTATATACATTTCGAATTGCACGGTCATTAGAATAACAGATACGCCAATTAGGGGCGTGCATGGTCCGGGTGGGCGGTTTCCGACCTAGAACCGAGAATTGCCTGCTAAGGATTAGTTCCAATTTTTTGGAACTGGGAACCACCGGTTAGTTGCATGGATCTACTCGAGAATCAGACCGTCGGTCAGGTCCGGTTCCCGGGTAGATCCATGGAATTGGTCTCACCAATAATAATATCATTTTCCAAATTCCGCTGTGAGTACTTTTCATATCAAGTGATATTTTTCTTTAAATTGAACCGGCTTAATTATGAGTACCATTTTTCTTTATTTTATTGGAAAACACTACCAAAGAAGAGAAATAGGTTTTTTTTTTCTTATTTTTGAATCATTTCAGTTGAAATCTAAAATATTCTTTAAGTTCAAGGTTTTGGATGATTGTCATATGTAGATTGTCTTTTCCTTTATCCCTAACAGTACTTAATCCCTTACAATCTTTGCTTTACTGAATTCTTTTTATAGAAACAATTCCACCGGTACTCCACATTTTCTTGAACACGGTGTCCTATGTGAGTCCCGAAAATATCCTTTGAATGAGCCATTTGTTGAGTTATTGAAAGGCAGCTTACACACTTTATTAAATTCTTATAAAAACATAGAAACCATAAGAGGAGATGGAGCCCTAAAATTTAAGTTTGCTAATTAGTAATTTTGAAATTTATTTTAATATTAAAAATTAACATATTATAATATAATCGGTCCAGTCCGGGTGGGTGGATCCGCCCATGGAATCGGGAACCGGACCGGTACCCGCTGGCTTCCATAAATTGGAACTGGGAATCGGATTGGTTTCCTCTAGAACCACCGATCTGGGTGCTTCCGAGCGGTCTAGGCGAGTCCCTATTTTTTTGCACACCTCTAACGCCAATGGGATATATCCAAACTTAGACAACGCGATTAACCGAGCTTTGAGCACCAGGGGGAATTGCTAACACCCATTGAATTTCGACAGAATTTGAGGTTCAACGTCGTCAGCAATGCCATAATCCACGATGTAACCTCGGTCGACAGCAAGTATTTCCACGTAACCGTCTTGGGCTGCAAGAACGTGACGTTCCAACATTTCCACGTGAATGCGCCGGGCAACAGCGTCAACACGGACGGGATCCACATCGGACGGTCGCTTGGGGTCAACATCCTCGACACCGACATCAAGACCGGGGACGACTGCGTCTCCCTTGGTGACGGGAGCCGGCAGGTCACTGTCAAGGGGTTGACCTGCGGTCCGGGCCATGGCATCAGCGTTGGCAGCCTCGGTAAGTATGACAACGAAGAGCCCGTGTCAGGCGTCTTTGTCACGAACTGCACCATCAATGGTGCGACCAACGGCGTGAGGATCAAGACATGGCCCGCGTCGAAGATCGGCATAGCCACCGACATGCATTTTGAGGACATCCAGATGAACAATGTCTTCAACCCTGTGCTCATAGACCAGGGATACTGCCCATGGAACCAGTGCCAAGCACAGGTAGACGCATGAACATGAGAATTAGCATAGGTCATGCACATTAGAAACGAAATGCATTTCATCAGTCTGCCAAACGAAATCAATTTAATTTCGAACGAAACTTAAATGCTTGTTTTGCTCACAATTCTCAAGTCAGTTAGGAAACAAAAACTAATCGCACAATCAATAAACCACATACATGTCGGCCCTAATCTTTATGTTATTCGATTTGTTCAGATTCCTTCCCTTATTAAGATCAGCAATGTCAGCTTCAAGAGAATCAGGGGAACCTCGGCGACCAAGGTCGCAGTGAAGATCGCCTGCAGCAAGCGCATTCCATGCGAGGGCGTCGAGATCGCGGACATTAACCTTGTGTATAAAGGCCCTGATGGCCCTGCCACGTCGGAGTGTTCCAACGTCAAGCCTTTGATCTCCGGCATGCAAAACCCTCCGGCTTGTGCCAAGATTGTGAGCTAAAGACTTCGCTCTTTCTCAGTGAAGACGAATCGACGCCGAACGTTTCTTTATAAAGGATGTGGAAAGGTCGAGCTTTGAAGACTAGGATTCTTGAGCGAAACTGTTTGGTTTTTGTACTCTTTTTGTGTACCCCATGTAATATAGACATTATAAATAATAGGAAGATGTCTGATTGCACGGTATTCTGATACCACGTCGGATTCCGTTTGAAGAAAATCCTCACTCGTACACCTCACTTAGTTATTAATATATATTTGATTTGCGAAAAAAATAAGATTTGCTTCCATCAATTCTTACCTACTCCGGACCTAAGTTTCACCATACACACATTATGAAGTTTAAATTTCACATTACATACATCAAAAGGCTCAAATAGTCTCATGTACTTGATTAGTTCATTATCGTAAAATCATGACACATCTAGCGAATAGTATGAGTCACCCTGCTCGTGTAATATTTGGAGGATAATCAATCGACATGATCTCAGGATGCATTGTAATTAAGCCCATTTTTCTTGTAATTGTAATTTTGGGTCATCAATCGTGTCCGTTTACTAAATTGATAAACAATGAATCCTGTCACGTTAACTAGCGCGGTAGGCCTAGGAGCATTGATGAAATAGTTTTGCTGTTCTTGATTTTGGGTGCAAATCTTTGGTTTAACGTCCAAATTTTAATTAGCCACACATTCCCACAAAGGTCAAGATCTGAGATGTGAGCTTTAGGGACATCCGAGGAACGTCTGCAACACCACTTGCTGAGAAGCTTGTGTGCAGCAGAGGAGTGCCTTGCCAGAAACTGGAGCTTGCTGATATTAACTGAGGTATAATGGGAGGAACGGGGCTGCCACGTCGCAGTGCGCGAACGTAAAGCCTACGATCACCGGGAAATCATCCCTGCCCCTCTGCGCGGGGTTGCGAAGTTGATCGATCTTCATATTCACCGCGCATGTGATCGTCGGAATGTTTAAAGAAGTTCGATTGATAACAGGCACCCCCTTCACGCTCCAGGACATGATGAGAGACTGGTGAAATAGAGCTGCAAATAAAAATAGAACTTCTGCCTTTTTATTTTTATATTTTGTATACTTAGAAAATGCTATGTACATCTCTTTATGCTTTTGCTAGTTATACAAAAGATGCTTAGTACCACCAAGAAATTGTGAAGAGACTTCTGGAGAAATCAATAAGATGTTCAATTTCTTGCTACTTTGTAATTTTCTTGCACAGAAGTCATATTTTATTCAAAACATGAACATGTTCGTGGTAGATAATTTTGTGGCTCTGTGTTTATCCATCGATGAAGAAAACAACTTGAATTAACAAGTATATAGCTAAATGACCAAAAAAAAAAAAAAAAAAAAACTTGAATTGAATAAATGGGTTCTCAAAGTAGACTTATTGGGAATTAATGCGCTCGGAAGTTATTTTAATAACTGTTTTCCTGAAGTCCAAATTTATTAGGAATTTAAGAAATGGTTTTAAAAGTTGATGGCTATCTACGGTTTGCCTTTATTTTTTTAAATGGCCAATTTACAGATTATACAACTAAATAGCACTCGCTTATGTTTCATAAGTGCTCATTTGTTTGCATTCAACAAGATATTTTGAGAAAAAAAGAATAACCACCAATTAAGTAAAAAGGAAGTCTCGATTAGAAAAAAGTCAAATGTCAATAGCTGGTTACTCATTATATTTAAGGGATTATTTGATGTGAAAATTGATTGATCAATGAAAATATCTAACAAATTATAAGAGTAAATGATTTCCTCAATGCATAAAAGGAAATGGTTAACTGAAATCCGTGATAAATTTTTAAGTATTTTTAATTGCTAATTCATTCGTTTCCATTGTTAACCATATAAAGGTACATAATGAATGTCCCAATTTTGAAATTTGACCTTTCTGTTACGGAAACATATTTTCACTTTCTTAATTTTCTTTCTTCTTCCGACCAAATTTTTTTTTCTTTCTTCTTCTTAAAAAACATTCATTAGTTCTATTAATATGTTTCTTAAAGTTTAGACAACTTCAATTTTTTAACATTGTAATTCCTATTTATTTCTTCCAATATAACATTAGAATTAATATGTGCTTCCTTCATTTTTTCCATAGAAGTCAAGAGTAAAAGAGATATTTTTGCTGAAAGAGATGAAAATACTAGGGGTGAGCATTAGTCTAGGGTCAATCCTGGACCGATCTTGGACCGGCCCAACGTTGCCGGTCCTGATTCGGCTCCCAGGGAGACTGGGTCGGTTATTGGTCCTAGAATTCCTGGACCAGCATTATGCAGGTCGATCCTCGGTCCTAAGAGTTCCGAGTTGGTCCAATCCGGACCCACCCTGAATATATATATATATATATATATATATATATATATATATATATATAAAATATAATATAATATAATATTTTTATATAGAGAAAACCTTAAAATAAACGACGTCAATAACATTAAACAACTCTTCAGTGAGGAGTTCAAATAATTTTACATTATTATTTAATAACTTCGATTTTTAATGTCTTTTACAGTGTCAATAGTCATAATTTACGAATGAGGAAAATATTTTTGTAAGGAGTCCTCACGGTGTCCAAAAAGGTATAAACAATTTCTTATGGCATTCTCCTCTAGTATTCATTCTCTTTTGTCACGCCCCGATCCTCGGGCATGCACCCATCCCTCATCTTGGTCGATTAATAGCAACGTTCCAGGATACATCGCCGAGCTTTTCATTTTAATACAAATGCGAAAGCATATAAAATCTCCCAACAATAAAGCAATGGGCTATGAAAGTAGGATTTCAAATTTCGACTTTGAAAACAACCATACTTATATACATTGCAAATCATAGTGCAAATATATAAACCATAAGTTCTTAAAACGAAGTTTGCAGAAAGGAATCAACTTCCATCAAAAGAGGCTTGTCCTATGACTAGCTAGTCCAATAGGATTGTCAAGTCTTCAGGCTTCACCTTCTACACTTTGGGCCTTCGGTCCTTCACCCATGCCATCTAAGGACTTGAAAATGGTTATTCAATAACTAGTGAGACAATATCTTAGCAAGTTCTACTCCCTAAAACCCGATTAGGAAGCCAATACACTTTAGAAGCTGCCTAAGCACAACACGAGTCAGAGGACTCATCTTGGCTTCAGTTCGTTATTACAAGTCATTATATATATCAAATATTAACGATCACATCACATAAATAAGATCGAATCATCGATCAATCGATTTAGTCGATTACATGTTATCTTGACCCTTTCTTGATCGGCTCATCTCATACTATCTATAAGTCCGTTTATATCAGGACTGCTCACTGCTAAGCTGATAAATAGATAGTATAGCTCGCTTCTGAAATGATCGGGTATATTTCTCTCTGCTAAGCTGCCATATCGCCCTTAGGCTGATATAATATACCGATAGTGCTCAATCTAAGTTGATAAGGTATACTGCTCTCTGTTAAGCTGCCATATCGCCCGTAGACTGATATGGTATATCAACATTGCTCTCTGCTAAGCTGACAAGGTATATTGCTCTCTGCTAAGCTGCCATATCAGAGCCCATAGGTTGATATAGTATACCGGTATACTGTTTTCTATCTAAGCTGACATATCGCCTGTAGACTGATATAGTATACCATCTCGACCATTTAATCAATTTCATCTTTTATCATTCTTAATAAAAATAGCCGTATGTGGGTACACAGTCGACCTTAACCAAAATATTATAATTTCACTTTTTGAACAACCCACTAGTTTCAATAGCCCATTACATATTTTTGGCGCTGTAAACCGACGCTCAGTAATTTTCCCATTAATTACCAAAATTAATTAATTTAGGAATAAAATCCTAAAATCATAATTAATTTAATTCAGCACAAATCAACACTCAAATAAATAAATGTATTGCACCACAACAATCAATATAAAATTTTGGTCATCGACTATCTCAGCCTAATTTCCGGAAAATAATTAATTAATTAAATAATTACGAAAAATATTAAATAAATGCAATAAATTCAATTTAGGCCTGTAATGCCTAATTAGAAGTCAAGACGAACCTGGAAAATTACCGAGACTCGTTCAATAAATACCAGGACCTATTTTCTTGCTAACTACACTATCCATTTGCTTAACATGCATTAATAAGTCTCTAATTTAATTACTCTAATCTAATCTATCCACCTAATTGCACTTAATTAAATCTAATCAACCCCTAAGCATCATTAGCATACTAATAAGGGATTAGTGAGTAAAATTCATTGGATTAACGCGCGGGTCGGATCAAACCGACGAGAACGTCGCGGGGGACGTTTTTCTCCAAAGCGGGCCTAGGCTTCGAGGCCCGGAACACCTCTAAAACGGGCCACAAAGGTGGCTGGAAACCTACTTTTTTACTTGCTGTTGGGGCTGCAAAACAGAAGAATGGAGCTAGTTTGGCGTGGTGAGGCTTGGGAAGGGTAGTGGTGACGGTCTTGGGTCCAAACCGGGGCAAACTGGTAGCAAAGGAAGCTCCGGCGAGCTTCCACAGTCCGTCATGGCTGCTGGATAGCAAGCTGGACGGCAAGGGCGCGACAAGGGCGACAGCACACGGGCGGTGGCTCGTGCGAGGCGGAGACGGCAACGGCGGCGTGCGGCTTGCTCTGGTGCTTCCTTGGCTGGTGGTGGTGGTCGCACAACAAGGAGGGATGGAGAGGAGGTCTTGGACGGTGGATGAAGAAGAGAGAGGAAGAGAGAGGAAAGGATAAGGGAAAGGTGGGCCACCATGGCCAATTCTTCCACACTTGCTCTCCAAGACTCCTCCTTGGCCAAGCATATCATCCTTGGCTCTCAATGAGCCACCAAGGCCTCTCCATGGAAATTTGAGATGGTCCAAAATGCTAGGCCATGGGGGAGCTACTAATTTCCTAGACTTCTCCTTCAATTAGCCACTTACCGGTTCTCAAATCAACTCAATTTGGCCTCGATAAATTTCGTTATCGAGTCCTTGGTTCAATTGATATTTTTCCTCGCCATTAGATCCATCTTGAATCCTAATTTCGCGATAAAAAACAATCCTGGCCTTTTTCTGAACAAAAACGGTCCTATGCTGACTTTTTCCCAAAAAGTCTTGGGTTGTAGAAAAATCTTCTGAGACTGAGTTGACGCTCCTAGAATTTATTATGACATGATTGAATCTTCCATTTCTGAAATTGGACTTGAATTCACGGTTAATTTCCATTTGGTGCATTTTTAGCGTGACCTAAACTACCGAGTAATTTTCAAAGATTTTTAGGGCAAATGACCTGTGGTCGATTTTCTTCGAGCCACAATGAACCCACTTGACACATTGGCGACTCTCGATTGTCGTGAAAATCTCGATAATTCGAATACGGACATAGGGTACGAAAACGATGGAAAAATCAGTCTAGTATCGGTCGACGAGAATTTTCCAATTTAGTGGTGTCATCCACAATTAGCCACTCATCTCAGTTGAACCGATCTATCTCTGATCTCTAATCGATTTATATTTGTGCCGTAATGATCTCGGCAGATGAGCATGGTCGAATAACCAATCCCTGGTTGAATTCTCAAGTCTATTGCATTAAAATTCTTTAATAGCTTCTCAAGATAGTCTAGTTATCTCAAGAGTGATCAGCTTTGAGAACAGCCCTATAGGCGCGTCAATGAAATGCTCGATTTATTCAATAAAAAACAGGATTGAAAATCTGGAATATCACATCTTTTGTCTTATTTGTCATCTTAGTCTTCAATTTTCCAAAATCGAAAGAAACATCTTCTTCGCCCACCACTTGACACTTGCCTCGCTCGCTTTGGATCACTCATGCCGCTCGCCGGTTGATGCTCGCTTGGCTTGTTGCTCTTCGCTTGATTTTGATACTCATTCTGTTCGACGCTCATCTCACTTGACCCCCACTGCTTGTCTTTCTTAGCTGACCTCTCTCATTATCGTATCTATTGGGTCGGTATGGTTCTTAGTTGCCCTTTCAAGGAGTACAAAAAATGAAATAAAAATTTATTGGTTAGTCCTAGGTTGACCTTGAAATCGGATCTAACCCATTGGGTCAATCCGGTCCTTAATTGTTTCTTTAAGGAGTACGAAAAATGAAATAAAAAATTATCGGTTAGTCCCGGGTTGACCCTGGAACCGGACCGAACCCATTGGGTTGGTCCAGTCCTTAGTCCCAAACTTAATAGGGTCGGTCCTCGGTCCAAAAAATTGAAGACCAGCACTATGAGGGTTGGTTATAGGGTTAGGGGGTGGACCGGCCCAATCCGAACCATGCTCATCCCTAAAAAATACATCTTTAATGCTTTAAAACTCATGCGTATTTCACACGCTAAGAAATGTACAACGGAAGAGTAACAACCCTAAGAAAATGAAAAAGTTTAAGAGGTTGATATTTCACGTGTGGCATTTAATAAATTAGGGTTAATTGTGTATTATGTTAGGTTGCGAAGAGTTTTGTATAATTTTCTAGAGATATCATATGCATCGGGTAAAAAGTCATCTCTCATATAGGGTAAAAACGAGGATAATGAGACAAACAATCTTTGAATTTTGGCTTGGTTCATGAGCTTTAATTTGTTTAATGTGATTCTTGAACTTTAGCCCAATATGCAATATAGTTCCTGAACTTTTAATTTGTTCAATGTAATATTTAAACTTTTGATATGTGTTCAATATAATTCTCGAACTATATGAAAAAGTTCAACATAGTCATTGGTCTTGAATTAATGAAAAATATTATATTGAACATTTTCATATAGTTTAAGGACTATGTTGAATATGGATCAAAAGCTTAGGGACTATATTAAACAAATTAAAAGTTTAGGGGCCACATTGCATAATGGCTAAAGTTAAGGGACCACATCGAATAAATTAAGAGTTCAATGACCAAATTGCACATTGAGTCAAAGTTTGAAGATTGTTCGTATCATTTTTCCAGAAAACAAGGTTGATCTTTAATTAACATCAGTGGATAAAATTTCTCATTTTTCTAGAATTATTTCTTAATATAACCTTGTCATGAAGTGCTAATCCCCCATAGCGATGTACAACAATAAATTTTTAGTTACATGGCTAAAGCTTATGATTAAATAGATGCATATCTAATGCAATTATTTTGCTAATTATAATTATAGTTAACATATGGCGTAAAATACGTTAATTGAACAAAGTTTTAATAAATTGTTTGGAATATGTTTGTATGTATTATTTAATTTTGATGATATGCTTGTTAATTGTGAACAACTTTGTGATAGATCTCTCTAAGAAAGGAACTTGTGAATCTTAAACGTCCGTTAACCATTGGGGTTTGCCCCGGTGGCCATCATTCCAACATGAAAGAGGGAGGTGGGAGGGGTCAAATCCTCTCCTTCTCAGGGGGTTGGGGTGGGGATGGTTTAGTTTCAAGTGTAGGTCTCGACTCCCATGTCCTATAAGGAGGTAAGGCAAAAGTCTGAGAGTGAGAGTTAGAGTAGGATTGACAATAATAATAATAATAATAATAATAATAATAATAATAATAATAATAATAATAATAATAATAATAATAATAATAATAATAATAATAATAATAATAATAATAATAATAATAATAATCTTAAACGTTTGTTATTCCCCTAGCAATTAATGGACGATCATGCAAGCATTTTCGCTTTAGAAATGCAAAAACTGTCCAAAAAGTCCTACACCTATTACACTTTTGCCTATTAAGTCTTACATCTTTTAATTTTACTAATTAAATGCCAAACATTTTGAATTTTTGCTAATTGAGTTCATTCGATCAATTTTTATCGGAAACCACTAACGTGGCAGCTCAATCAGCGTTGGTCATCTTATGTGGTATGATCGGTATTGATGTAGATATATTTAATTATTTTTTAAATATATTTTGAATTTTATATTATTTATTTTGTTCTTTCATTTTCTTTGGTTTAATGGGCCGACAACCCTTGCTAACCCTTGGGCAAGGGCCATGAAGCCCTTGCCAGCAGGGGATGAGGGTGACCAAGCCTGCACCAGTCAAGGGTGAGGGCTGCTAGCAAGGGCTGGTGAGCCCTTGTTGTGGCTGAGGATTTAGGCAAGGGCTTGTGATGCCTTCACTAGCCTCAGCAAGGGCTAGTGAGCCCTCACCAGCAAAGTGAGGGTGGGCAAGGGGCCGCGATGCCCTTGTTGACCTCAGAAGATGTCCATGAACTTGTGCCTGTTTTCGGTGAGGGCTTTGTGGCCCTTGCCTAGAGGATATTGGGGGTTGTCGACCCTCAGTCAGTAGTTGGTATAGGTCATTGGGACGCAACTAGTGGCCAGTGGCTTTGTTGATCTTTTAAACCAAAAAAGAATAAAAAGAAAAAGAAAGAAAAGAAAAGAAACATATCAAAAATTAATAAAATTGTCAACCTTGGCTGCCCACGTACGATAGATGGCTTCCACATCAACGATTTTTAGTCAAAATTAGCCAGATTGGCTTAATTGGCAAATTGTGAAAATGTTTAGTATTCAATTAACAAAATTGAAAAGTTTAGACTTAAATTGGCAAATGTGCAATAATTTTAAGACTTTTTGGATAATTTTCCTTTTAGAAACAACTAGTTTTTCTATTTCTAATTTTTTAGTTATGGAGAATGAAAGTAGTTTTCCTTTTTTTTTTTTTTTAACTTGAAAACAGATTTGGGTTTATCGACAAATTGGGTTTTCGTTATCATTTATCATTTAAAAATAAGGATGAAAATGAGAGGCGTGCATATCAAGCTATTTCGGTATTTCCTTGTTTGGTCACCTAATAAATGCCGTCCAGAAGGCCTTCTCAACAAGAGAGTCGTCGGTTCAAATCCAGTAGTAGGCAAACCAAGAAACAGAATGCGTCTCCAAGGGCGTTGGTTCGATCGGTACTCGAAGCCTTCAACGAATCGATAGAAGCAAAATGATGGATTGAAGTTTGAGGATGAGATCTGCTCGGAGTTTGATAGTAAGTGAAGCATTTTTGCAGTAACTTTTAAAAGCTAGCTTACAACAACACCGGACGGCAATAACAGGAAGATGGATCGATTCTCCGCATCTAGAACCCCCGGTTTCAAGATCTGGCATGATAGAGAAAATCCAGGGACCCAAAATATGGAAGTTGACAATCAGCAGGCAACGGTGGGAAAGCTAATAATAGCAGACGGGGGAGGGCGAGGAGCCAGAAGGGAAAACGTGGAGGCTTTCCGGCGCCCGCTCAATTCCCGACGGATTTACCTTAAAATTGGCTAAAAGCTGTTAATGGCGTTATAAGGTTCCCCCCACGGATGCAGTATAAATGGCTCCAGCGCCAAGGGGAAAGATCAACCGAACAGTTTCCTCTTTCTTTCTTCTTGGAAGGTCCAGCAAGCGCCCGGGAGAAAGAGAGAGAGACCAGGAATCCTCGTAGCAGAGGGGAAACGATGGCAATGAAATCGTACGTTGGTGCACTGCTGCTGCTGTTGTCTTTTTCTTCTTCCATCAACGCCCAGGTCTTTAACATCGCGAGTTACGGTGCAAAGGGCGATGGCAGTTCAGACATTAGCCAGGTGCGCGTATTCTTTAATGAATAGCTTTACGGCATTCTTTCCTAAATCTCTGCGGCTAACGAGGGTTTCGTCACAAATTTTTTCGAAGGCCTTGCTGAGTGCATGGAAAGAGGCGTGCGCATCCACCACTCCTGCTAAAGTGCTGATCCCGGGGGGAACGTTTGCGCTGACGGAGGTTTCCCTGGACGGCCCCTGCAAGGCCCCTGTGGAGTTTGAGCTCCAAGGCACATTGAAGGCCCCGGCGGACCCGAGCCTCTTCAAGACCGACGGTTGGGTCGTGTTCCAACACGTTGACGGCCTCACCGTGTTGGGCGGCGGGACCTTTGACGGCCAGGGCAAGACAGCCTGGGGGCAGAACGACTGCGACAAGAACACGAACTGCCGTACTCTCCCCACCGTAAGCACCCGTCGGTATTATTCGTTTCTATGTCGATTTCGAACCGCACGGTCATTAGAATAAGGGATACGCTGATGGGGGTATATCCAAACTAAGACAACGCGATTAACCGAGTTTTGAGCACCAGGGGGAATTGCTAACACCCATTGAATTTCGACAGAATTTGAGGTTCAACTTCGTCACCAATGCCATAATCCATGACGTAACGACGCTCGACAGCAAGAATTTCCACGTAAACGTCTTGGGCGCCAAGAACATGACGTTCCAAAATTTCCACGTGAATGCGCCGGCCGAGAGCATCAACACGGACGGGATCCACATTGGACGGTCGCTCGGGGTCAACATCCTCGACAGCGAGATCAAGACAGGGGACGACTGCGTCTCCCTTGGTGACGGGAGCAAGCAGATCACTGTCAAGGGGTGACCTGCGGTCCGGGCCACGGCATCAGCGTCGGCAGCCTCGGGAAGTATGAAAACGAAGAGCCCGTGGAGGGTGTCTTCGTCACGAACTGCACCATCATTGGTGGAGACAACGGTGTTAGGATCAAGACTTGGCCTGCGTCGAAGCCCGGCACGGCTTCTGACATGCATTTCGAGGATATCCAGATGGACAATGTCGCCAACCCTGTGATCCTAGACCAGGGATACTGCCCATTTAACCAGTGCAAAGCAGGGGTAAACACATGAACATGAGAATTAGCATAGGTCATGCACATTAGAAACGAAATGCATATTGACCCGTCCGCTAAACGAAATCAATTTAATTTCGAACGAACTTGAACGCTGGTTTTGCTCACAATTCTAAAGTCGGTGAGGAAACAAAAAGGAATATCACAATCGTTAAACCATTTACATGTCGGCCCTAATCTGTACGTTTTTCGATTTGTTCAGGTTCCTTCCCTTGTCAAGATAAGCAAAGTCAGCTTCAAGAAAATCAGGGGAACCTCAGCATCCCAGGTCGCGGTGAAGGTCGCCTGCAGCCAAAGCGTGCCGTGCGAAGAAGTCGAGATTGCGGACATCGACCTCGTGTATAATGGCCCCGAAGGCCCCGCCACATCAGAGTGTGCCAACGTCAAGCCTTTGCTCTCTGGCAAGCAAAACCCTGCGGCTTGTGCCAAGGTCGTGAGCTAAAGAGTTCGCTTTTTCTCAGAGAAGATGAATCAACGCCGAACGTTTCTTTATAAAGGATTTCTTGAGCGAAACCGTTTGGTTTTTGTACTCTTTTTGTATACCCCATGTAATAGACATTATAAATGATAGGAAGATGTCTGATTGCACGGCATTCTTATACCACGTCGGATTCCGTTTGAAGAAAATCCTCACTCGTACACCTCGCTTAGTTTTTAATATATATTTGGTTTGCGAAAAAAATAAGATTAGCCTCAATAAATTCTTACCTACTCCGGACCAAAGTTTCGCCATACACAAATTATGAAGTTTAAATTTCACATTACGTACAATACACAATTTATGAAGTTTAAATTTCACATTACATACATCAAAAGGGTCAAATAGTCTCATGTACTCGATCGGTTCATTATCGCAAAATCACGACACATCTAGCGAATAGTGCGAGTCACCCCGCTCTTGTAATACTTGGACGATAATCAATCGACTTGATCTCAGGACGCATCGTAATTAAGCCCATTTTTCTTGTAATTGCAATTTTGGGTCATCAATCGTGTCCGTTTACTAAATTGATAAACAATGAATCCCGTCACGTTAACTAGCGCGGTAGGCCTAGGAGCATTGATGAAATAGTTTTGCTGTTCTTGATTTTGGGTGCAAATCTTTGGTTTAACGTCCAAATTTTAATTCGCCACACATTCCCACAAAGGTCAAGATCTCAGATGTGAGCTTTAGGTGTTAAATTTCTAAAAGGAGGAGAGATGAGGCTAAAACTTCATCTTACGTACAGAACAACCAAGTCTTTTACAAAAGACAAAATACATAATGTAAAACACACCATAACTACCCATGTTCTGCATAAAGCACTTGCCCCACTAACACCTAAAAACTAGGATAACCAACATACATGACTCCACTAACTCTAATAACTGAAAAACCAAATCAGCAACACGTGCAAAAGGAAATAACTATTATATGAACAATCCCTCCCTTAAACTGATGTTTGCTAACATTCAGTTTAAAGCCTTGACTTTTTCACCTGTGCAAACAACTAGTAACCTTCTGAGCTTCACAAATGACTCCATCTTGAGGGCCTTGGTGAATATATCAGCAACTTGATCTTCACTCCTGCAGTAGATTAGATCAATTGTTCCATCATTGCTAAGATTTCTCCAGAAATAAAACTTCACATCAATGTGCTTGCTTCTTCCATGTAACACCGGATTCTTGGAGAGTTTTATCGTTGAGTTATTGTCACAAAAATTTTTAGTAGGTCCCGGTTGCGTGAATTGTAGCTCCTCAAGAATTCTCCTTACCCAAATAGCTTGACAAGCACTAGCTGTTGCAGCAACAAATTCAGCGTTTGTACTTGACAATGTGACAATTGGTTGCTTCTTGGATGACCACGAAATAGCACCTGTTCCAAACATAAAAGCATAACCCGAAGTGCTCCTCTTATCATCTTGATCTCCTGCATAGTCACTATCAGTAAATCCCAACAAATCGGACTTTTCAGCCTTCTTGTAAAATAGCCCAAAGTCTCTAGTTCCTTGCAAGTAACGAAAGATTCTCTTGACAGCTAACAAATGCATTTGTGTAGGATTCTCTATATATTTACTGATTAAACTCACATAATACATTATGTCTGGTCTTGTTGCAGTTAAATACATCAAACAGCCCACAATTTGTTTATAAAGTGTGCTGTCAACCTTCTTCCCTTCACGATCTTTATATAACTTTAAGCCAAACTCAACTGGAGTATTTATAGGATTAAAATCCTTCATCTGAAACCTGTCCAAAATTTCTCCCACATATTTCTTTTGAGAAATAAAGATCCCATCATTCGATTGTACCACTTCTATGCCAATGAAGTAATGCATCATACCAAGATTAGACATTTCAAACTCATCCATCATAAATTTCTTGAATTCTTCAAACATGCCATCACAACTTCCAATAAATATAAGATCGTCAACATACAAGCAGACAATAAGCATTTTCCTTTTATCTCCAATCTTGACAAAAAGCGTTTGCTCATAAGGACATTTTGAAAAACCAACTTTAAGAAAATAAGTTTCAATGCGACTATACCAAGCCCGAAGGGCTTGTTTTAGCCTATAAAGAGCTTTCTTCAATCTATAAACTTTATGCTCATTTCCAATCTTGACATAACTAGGGGGTTGCTCGACAAATACCTGTTCCTCTAAGTACCCATGCAAGAATGCCAATTTGACATCTAGTTGGAAAATAGGCCAAGAATTTTGTGCCGCTAATGCAACCACCAATCTGATCGTGTCATGTCTCGCAATTGGAGAAAAAACCTTTGTATAGTCGATCCCATATTACTGTTTGTATCCCTTGGCTACCAAACATGCTTTATATTTGTCAACTTCATAATTTTCTTTCAGTTTTGTTTTAAAGACCCACTTTACACCAATGGTTTTTTGTCCATCCGGAAGATCGGATAGCTCCCAAGTATCATTTCTTTCGATGGCATTAATTTCATCATGCATCGCTTTTCGCCATTTTTCTTCTTTGATAGCACTCTCAAAAGTTGTAGGGTCATAGTCTGAAAATAAGGCAAAGTGAGTAATTGAATCTCCAATTCCAGTTACCTCATAATCTTCCATCCAAGCAGGCTTTCTTCTAACGCGGCAAAGAGATTGGGCTTCTTCTTCATTGACTTCAGAGTCTGTTGGTGAAATTCCAGCAGCTATAGAAGTCGCATTTGATGAATTTTGGGGCATACAAGGTGCTGAAATTTGCTCCTGTTCAGCATCATTGTCATAAAGAACTTGGGTAGGCTGCTGCCTATTCCAATCCCAAGTGTTCTCTTCATCGAAAACAACATCCCTACTAGTCACAATCTTCTTTGTTAGTGGATTGAATAATTTATATGCTTTGGATGCTTCACTTACACCAAGAAAGACACATTTTTCAGCCTTGTCATCAAGTTTTTTCCTTTTTACATCCGGGACATGGGCATATGCGATGCATCCAAAGATTCTGAAGTGATCTACAGCCGGTCTTCTCCCACTCCAAGCCTCTTTAGGTGTCATATTTTTAACATCAAAAGTTGGACTTCGGTTCAAAACATGAATACTCTAATTTACTGTTTCTGGCCAGAAAGTCTTTGGAACTCTTCCTCTGGCCAATAAGCTTCTCATCATGTTGAGAATGGTTCTATTCTTCGTCTCATATACACCATTCTGTTGTGGTGTATATGAAGCAGTAAGCTCTCTTCGAATGCTATACTCTGCACAAAAAACTTCAAATTCTTTTGAGCAATATTCACCACCACGATCTGTTTGAAGAGTCTTAATGGTCTTCCTGCTTCATTTTCAACACGAGTTTTGAAGATTTTAAATGTGGAGAAAGCTTATGATTTTTCATATAAAAAATAAACCCAAGTTTTTTCTGGAAAAATCATTAATGAAGGTAATTAAGTATCTTTTACCTCCATTAGAAGATGGGTTTATGGGACCGCAAATGTCCGAATGCACCAGCTGCAAAACATCCTTTGCTCTCCATGATTTTTCTTTTGAAAATTAAGAACAATGCTGTTTGCTAACAACACATTCTTCGCAGACTTGGGAAGGAACAGTAATTTGAGGAAGACCCGTCACCATGTTTTTCTATTGGAGGGTCTTCAATCCACCAAAACTCAAGTGACCATAGCGAAAATGCCACAGCCATGAAGGATCTTTCTTTTCAGCCATCAAACAAGACTGAATATTTTCAATCTTTAATGGAAACAATCTATTTGAACTCATAGGAACAACTGCAATAGCATCTTTAACAGAATCATAAATTTCACAGGCACCCCTCTGAATGGTGATTACATAACCCTTTTCTTGTAATTGGCCAGCACTCAATAGGTTACTTTTCAATTAGGAACAATAGGTTACTTTTCAAGTTATGAACATACAACACATTAGAGATCGTTTCCACAAAACCATTCTTGGTTCTTATCTTAATATCACATTTTCCCATCACTTTCACAGTAGAATGATCCCCAAAACTCACAATGGAATGAAAATCTTCATTTAGATGAGAAAAAGAAGACTTACTTCCACTCATGTGGTTACTGTAGTCTGTATCCACATACCAAATATCTGACTCGCGTTTTGTCACGCCCCGATCCTCGGTCATGTGCCCATCCTTCATCTTTGGTCGATTTTAAAATGCGATATCCCAGGACTATATATCGCCGACCCTTTCATTTTCATTAGCACATGCGGAAGCAGTTATAAATCCACAGACAATAAAACAATGGGATAGAAAAGTAGGGCCACATTTTTCATATTGAAATTCACAACCACACTTTTATACAAGCACCTCGTAGTATATAATGCAATACTATTCACAGGGGTCTGATCTAACACTTATCCACATATAATCAAGGTCTAACAAAACAAGATAGGATCTCAGTCCTCATCCGGGTCATACTCAGGATCCTTCTCTAGATCATATTCTTCTTCAAAATTTTCCTCCTCCTCAGGTTGGACATCAAGGTTCTCCTCTTCAGATTCCTTCTCCTCAGGCTCCTCATCAGAGTCTTGAAATGGTTATTCAATAACCATTGAGATCACGTCTCAGCAAGTTCTACCCCCCAAGACTCGATTAGTAAACCAATACGCTAACCGGGCTGCCTATGCACACACGAGTCCGAGGACTTACCTTGATCTCAGATTCCACCTGCATGTTAGCACAATTCAATAAGCACCTAGACAATCACATCACAGATCGATATCTCGACCAATCGACCTAGTCGATTGCATGTCAATCTGACCATTCCCCGGTCGTCTCACTTATTCAGTCTCAAATCTTACTCACGGCTCCACGAGCACGGTCTACCAAATTTCTTTGCAACAAATTACAGTCTAAAGGACACGACCTATCTTTAGGTGGCAAATTACGGCCCAATGTGCGCGACCTTTCATAGGTTGCAGATTATGGCCTTATCAGGCGCGACCCTTATCGGGTGGCAATTTACGGCCCAACGGGCGTGACCGACTCTAAATTCGGTGGCAAAACTCTGCCCCACTGGCACAGCCATACTTTGGCGACTTTCGAGGTTCAACTTACAACCTCTCACAATTCTCTCTATTTTATAGCCCATCAAAGCATTACTGACGCTATACACCATCTACCAAACAGTTACTCAATTTCAATCAATTTATGAATAATTCCTAAAATTCCACAATTAATTCAATTCAACACAACGTAGAGTTCAAATAAATAAACGGACTGTACCACGACAATCAGCACGAAATTCCGGTTACCGGCCATCTTGGTTGAATTTCCGGAAAAATAAATAATTAAATAATTAATTTTGAAAAATAAATAAATAAATATTAAAAATCCAGTTTAGGCTCGTAATGCATGATTGTACGCCAGAACGGATCGGGAAAAATCCCGAGATGCATTCAATAAATAGAAGTACGTCTCTACTTGCTAATTACACGAACCAAACACTTAACATGTATCATTAAGTCACTAATTAAATTACTCTAAACTAATCTAATCACCTAATTGCACTTAATTAAATCTAATAAAACTCTTAAGCATAATTAGCAAACTAAGAAAGCATTAGTGAGTAAAACTCACTTGATTAAAAGTGAGGACCGGAACACCGCGACGGCGGCCGAATTCCGAATTTTCGGCGGCGTCGGCGGACACTCGGACCGGGCCTGGCTCCTCGGGCTTAGGCTCGGAACTAGGCTTGACTGTGCGGGCCTCAAGAACTCACTGGGCTTCAAAAAGCTGGGCCGTGTTACTAATTCTTTGGGCTGAATTTGGGCTGAAATGGGCTAACTTCAAATTCTGCTGGAGATGGGCTGAGCTGATTTCAACCAACTGTGGGCTGAACTGTTGGATTGGGCCGGAGATTTGCTGGCTTCGCTGGGCCGTTGCTGCTAAAGAAGCCCATGCGGAAATGAAGACATGACGAAGTTGGAAGCTGCTCGGTGGATGAATCCGTGCACGGGCGTGGGGCTTCACTAGACGCACCAAGGAGCTGCAGGTCAACCAAAGGCTTCGGTGGCTTGCTGTTGTTAACCGTGAAGTTGCAAGCCGTGGACGCGTGGATGCAGAAGGCGGTGGAGTCTTCGTTCGGCGTTGCTTCGCTGGCTTTAGGACCAAAGTTGAAGACGCGAGGAGCGAAGCTCGCTCGATGGTCTCCCATGCCAATTTGTTGACCAGCCTAGGCGTAGACGCGGCCAAATGGCAGCATGAAGGAGATCTGCTTCGATCAGCAAGCTTCGTGGGGTTTTGAAGCCGAGTGAAAGAAGACACGGCAGCAGCTTGTAGGGAACTTGGTGGTCGACCAAAGATGGTTCAAGCAGCGTTGCTTGCTTCGACTAGGCCTTCGAACGTGCGGCAGAAGAGAGAGATTGGATGGGGGCTGCTTCGTGCGAAAGAGAAATGAAAGCAAAGGCAGAAATAACGAGCGGATGGGGGAAGCCTTGCGTGAGGGAGGAGCCAAGGAGGGGCCCAAAGTCAGAAATTCTTATCTCCTCCATTGATGGCCTTGTCTCCCAATACTTTCCAACATATTAACCCACTAATTACTCAATTTGGTGTCACAAAATCTAGCTACAAATAAGCCTCCGAATTTTACAAATTTTTGACTTCAATTTTATCCTCAAATTCTCCAAATTCGAAGTCCAAAATTGATGAAGAAAAGCTTACAAATTTTCCACCCTCTCCTGTCGTCAAGTAGCTCGGTCTGGAAATCCAAATTCCCTTCAATTAAGCCGATATGAATTTCCGATTATTTTCCGAATCGTCCGACACGATTTTTCGTAAAAATCCTAAACTCTCTGAAAAAATCTTCTGAGACTGAGTCAACGTTCCTAGAATTTATTGTGACACGACAGAATCTTCAATTTCTGAAATCAGACTCAAATTGGTGGTTAATTTCCATTCGGTGCGTTTTTAGCGTAACCTAAACTACCGAGTAGTTTTCATAACTTTTTAAGGCAAATGACCTGTGGTCGATTTTCTTCGAACCACAATTAACCCATTCGACTCAATGGCAACTCTCGATTGTTGTGAAAATCTCGAGGATTCAATTACGGACACAGGGTACCAAAATGACGGTAAAATTAGATTAGGGTCGGTTGACGAGAATTTTCCAATTTAGTAGAGTCACCTACAATTGGCCACATATCTCAGTCGAATAGACCTATCTCTGATCTCAAATCGATTTTTAACTGTGCCATAATGGCCTCTAAAGATAAACACGGTTGAGAAGCCGATTCCTGATCGAATTTTCAAGTCTATTGCCTTAAATTTTCTTAATGTTTTCTCTAGATAGTCTAGTTATCTCGAGAGTGATCGGCTTTGAGAATAACCCTATAAATGCGTCAATGAAATGCTCGATTAATTCAGTAGAAACCAGGTTGAGAAATTCAGGATGTCACACGTTTCTTTTCATCTTGAACAGCCATCAATAACGTTTCTGCTTCCTTTTCCTCAACAAAATTTGAACTCTCTGCCTTTTCTTTATTATTAGGCAGCCTAGTATAACATTTAGATGCATAATGACCAAATTTATGACATCTAAAACACTTTTCCTTGGATTTGTTAGGATCCCGGCCTCTTCCTTTGACTCGAAATTGGTCATTATTGGCTTTGAAATTCCTGCCAACATCTCTATTTCCTCGATCTCCCCTTCCTGTACCTCTACCTCTACCCCTTCCTCTGAAATTGTTGGAATGAGTATTGGTAGAAGCCTTCAACACTTGCTCCTCTACTGTTGAACTTCTGTTCATCTTCTGTTCATGGACCAACAAGGAGCTTTGATTTTCCTCAAGAGAGAGCGCATCTATGTCTTTCGATTCTTCAATCGAGCAGACAACATAATTAAACTTTGGCGTCAAGGAACGCAAAATCTTCTTCACAATGGTGACATCGTCCATCTTCTCACCATGGAATCACATCTTGTTGCTGATCTCCATTGTTTTGGCACAGTAACTAGTGACAGATTCTCCATCTTTCATCGCTAGTGTCTCAAAATCTTTTCTCAAGGCTTGAAGCTGTGCATGCTTTACTTTAACAGAGCCTTGATACTTCTTCTTCATAGAATCCCAAATATCCTTGGAAGTTTCTTTGCAAAGAATAGACTCCAAGATGGGACGATCGATAGCCTGAAAAATATAATTTTTTGCCTTTAGGTCCTTCAACTTTCTAGCTTCTAATTCTGCTTTCTGGGGATCTGTCAAAGCCATGCCTGCTGGTGGCTCTTGAATTCCAGATTTGACGACCAACCAATACTCCTTTGATCGTAAAAAATTCTCCATCAGCATGCTCCAATGGTCATAATGACCATCAAAGAGTGGAATTGCTAGTTGAACAAAATTGTCAGTGGCCATTGGAAATATTGCTGCTGCAATTTTCTCACGAAAGTATCTCACACCTCTAAACCTTCCTTTAAAAAAAAAAAAAAAAAACTTTCTCACACTTCTCTCTGGCTTTGATACCACTGTTAAATTGCTAAAAGGAGGAGAGATGAGGCTAAAACTTCATCTTACGCACAGAACAACCAAGTCTTTTACAAAAGACAAAATACATAACGTAAAACACACCATAACTACCCATGTTCTACATAAAACACTTGCCCCACTAACACCTAAAAACTAGGATAACCAACACACATGACTCCACTAACTCTAATAACTGAAAAACCAAATCAGCAACACGTGCAAAATGAAATAACTATTATATCAACATTAGGGACATCCGAGGAACGTCTGCAACACCACTTGCTGAGAAGCTTGTGCGCAGCAGAGGAGTGCCTTGCCAGAAACTGGCAATGTGGACAAATTTTAATAAATTTTCGATTATTTATTTATTTTATTTTTCCTTTTTCTTTTTATCCTTTCTTTTCTTTTTGGTTCAAAGGGGTGGAGGCCTAGTGTACCAACTTGGGCAACCATGCCAAGTCGGGCGGCGGGTATCCACGTTATCGGTTTTTGACCAAAATTGGTTGGACGATTTCATTTGGCAAATTTTGAAAAATTTTAGGACATAATTGACAAAATTGAAATATTTGGGACTGAATTATCAAAAGTGCAATAGGTTTATGACTTTTTGGACAATTTTCCTTTTATGAACTACTACTTTTTTTTGTTTTCAATTTTGGAGAATATGAAGGATGACATTAGTTTTCCTTTTTCTTAGGGCGGCGCTATTTGTACCCCTATTTAGTTAAGACACTCCTTTTTTCCACTTAATTTACCAAAATACCATCCTCTGCCTCCCTCCCTCCCTCCCTCCCTCCCCCTCTCTCTCAAATTATTTGGAGAATATGGACAATGACATTAGTTTTCCTTTTTCTTAGGGTGGCGCTATTTGTACCCCTATTTAGTTAAGACACTCCTTTTTTCCACTTAATTTACCAAAATACCATCCTCTGCCTCCCTCCCTCCCCCTCCCCCCCCCTCTCTCTCAAATTATTTGGAGAATATGGAGAATGACATTAGTTTTCCTTTTTCTTAGGGCAACGCTATTTGTACCCCTATTTAGTTAAGACACTCCTTTTTTCCACTTAATTTACCAAAATACCATCCTCTGCCTCCCTCCCTCCCCCCCCCTCTCTCTCAAATTATTGATTCTTTTTTTTTTTTTTATCAGCTAACCCATAAAACTACATTTATTTTTATCATCTCTGTCATCGGTTTCACAATATAAATGCTCCATTACACCAAAAAAAATATCATTTTATCATGCATCTTATTGTAACTTTGCCTAGAAAATGTTGTCAATTTTAATTTGTGAAATTATATTTTTTGTTTTCTATTTATGACAAATTATGAATACATAATTAATTCACTATTTTTATCAAACAGTGTATAAGTGAAACTATATTTCAAAATTGAAAATTAAAATTCAATTTAATTATCTCTGATATGAGTTTGAAATTGAAGGAGGAGTAAATAAATTTTTGACACCATCTTGCAATTCAATTAAAATGTAAAAAGCTCAAAAGAAAGCATAAATCAGTCATGTTTAACTTTAAAAACCTACAAAGTTATTCTGGAAAACCATTCACAATGTCAAAATTGGCTAGATATTTAGATTAAATTTTAATATTCACTTGAAATAAAGTTTCCCTCAAACTAATTGATAAAAAACAAGCAATTGATATTGCATTCATAAATCATTATAACTAGAAATTTCTTCTCTTCTATGTAACTTTTATAATTAAAATATGAGATTATAAATTAAAATTAACAACCTTGTCTAGGAAAAATGATAATTTGATAATATTTTTTTTGGGTGTAATTTGATGAGAGAGAGAGAGAGAGAGAGAGAGAGAGAGAGAGAGAGAGAGAGAGAGAGAGAGAGAATTTCGGTAAAGTGTTTCAGCCAAAATTAAGGTGGAAATAACATTGCTTTTTTTTTTTTTTTTTTTTAGAGAATTTCGATAAAGTGTTTCAGCCAAAATTAAGGTGGAAATAACATTGCTCCTTTTTTTTTTTTAAAATTGGAATTAGATTTAAATTTATAGATAAAATGGGGTTTTTGGTATTATCTATCATTTAAAAGCAAAAGTGAAGATGAGAGATTTGTCTATGAAAATATTTTGGTATTTCTCTATCTAGTCACCTAATAAATGCCATCTTGAAAACCCTCTTCAACAAGAGTCGTCTATTCAATCCAATAGGAGCCAAACTTGGAATTAGAACGCGTTATCGAAAAGTGTTGATTCGGTCCGGGTACTCGAAGCCTTCAAAGAAGAATGGAGAGAAAAGAAAAATGATGGATTGAAGTTTGAGGATGAGACCTGATATGAGTTTTTGATAGTAAGCGAGGCATTTGTGTTGTGGTAACTTTGAAGATAGATCGATTCTCCGCAATTACAACCCCCCCTCCGGTTTCAAGATTAGCCATGATAGAGAAAATCCAGGGCCCCTGGACATGGATGTTGATGATAAGGAGGCTACCGTGGATGAGCTAATGACAGGGGAGAGACAGGGACGAGGAGAGAAATCGCGGGGACTTCTTGGCACCCGCTCTATTCCTGGGGGATATTCCTTGAAATTGGCTAAAAGCCGTACATGGCGTTCCAAGCTTCCCCCACGGATGCGGTATAAAAGGCCCCCAGGGCCAAGGGGAAGATCAACCGAACAGCTTCCTCTTTCTTTGGTCTTGGAAGTTCCGTCAAGCACCGAGGGGAGAGAGAGAAGGAGACCAAGAATCCTCGTAGTAGAAAGGGAAAAAGATGGCAATCAAATCCTACATTGGCGCGCTGCTGCTGCTGTTGTCTTTTTCTTCTTCCATCAACGCCCAGGTCTTTAACGTCGCGACTTACGGTGCAAAGGGCGATGGCAGTTCAGACATTAGCCAGGTGCGCGTATTCTTTAATGAATAGCTTTACGGCATTCTTTCCTAAATCTCTGCGGCTAACGAGGGTTTCGTCACAAATTTTTTCGAAGGCCTTGCTGAGTGCATGGAAAGAGGCGTGCGCATCCACCACTCCTGCTAAAGTGCTGATCCCGGGGGGAACGTTTGCGCTGACGGAGGTTTCCCTGGACGGCCCCTGCAAGGCCCCTGTGGAGTTTGAGCTCCAAGGCACATTGAAGGCCCCGGCGGACCCGAGCCTCTTCAAGACCGACGGTTGGGTCGTGTTCCGACACATTGACGGCCTCACCATGTCGGGCGGCGGGACCTTTGACGGCCAGGGCAAGGCAGCCTGGGGGCAGAACGACTGCGATAAGAACACGAACTGCCGTACTCTCCCCACCGTAAGCACCCGTCGGTATTATTCGTTTCTATGTCGATTTCGAACCGCACGGTCATTAGAATAAGGGATACGCTGATGGGGGTATATCCAAACTAAGACAACGCGATTAACCGAGTTTTGAGCACCAGGGGGAATTGCTAACACCCATTGAATTTCGACAGAATTTGAGGTTCAACTTCGTCACCAATGCCATAATCCATGACGTAACGACGCTCGACAGCAAGAATTTCCACGTAAACGTCTTGGGCGCCAAGAACATGACGTTCCAAAATTTCCACGTGAATGCGCCGGCCGAGAGCATCAACACGGACGGGATCCACATTGGACGGTCGCTCGGGGTCAACATCCTCGACAGCGAGATCAAGACAGGGGACGACTGCGTCTCCCTTGGTGACGGGAGCAAGCAGATCACTGTCAAGGGGGTGACCTGCGGTCCGGGCCACGGCATCAGCGTCGGCAGCCTCGGGAAGTATGAAAACGAAGAGCCCGTGGAGGGTGTCTTCGTCACGAACTGCACCATCATTGGTGGAGACAACGGTGTTAGGATCAAGACTTGGCCTGCGTCGAAGCCCGGCACGGCTTCTGACATGCATTTCGAGGATATCCAGATGGACAATGTCGCCAACCCTGTGATCCTAGACCAGGGATACTGCCCATTTAACCAGTGCAAAGCAGGGGTAAACACATGAACATGAGAAGTAGCATAGGTCATGCACATTAGAAACGGAATGCATATTGACCCGTCCGCTAAACGAAATCAATTTAATTTCGAACGAACTTGAACGCTGGTTTTGCTCACAATTCTAAAATCGGTTACGAAACAAAAACGAATATCACAATCGTTAAACCATTTACATGTCGGCCCTAATCTGTATGTTTTCGATTTGTTCAGGTTCCTTCCCTTGTCAAGATAAGCAAAGTCAGCTTCAAGAAAATCAGGGGAACCTCAGCATCCCAGGTCGCGGTGAAGGTCGCCTGCAGCCAAAGCGTGCCGTGCGAAGAAGTCGAGATTGCGGACATCGACCTCGTGTATAATGGCCCCGAAGGCCCCGCCACATCAGAGTGTGCCAACGTCAAGCCTTTGCTCTCTGGCAAGCAAAACCCTGCGGCTTGTGCCAAGGTCGTGAGCTAAAGAGTTCGCTTTTTCTCAGAGAAGATGAATCAACGCCGAACGTTTCTTTATAAAGGATTTCTTGAGCGAAACCGTTTGGTTTTTGTACTCTTTTTGTATACCCCATGTAATAGACATTATAAATCATAGGAAGATGTCTGATTGCACGGCATTCTTATACCACGTCGGATTCCGTTTGAAGAAAATCCTCACTCGTACACCTCGCTTAGTTTTTAATATATATTTGGTTTGCGAAAAAAATAAGATTAGCCTCAATAAATTCTTACCTACTCCGGACCAAAGTTTCACCATACACAAATTATGAAGTTTAAATTTACACAATTTATGAAGTTTAAATTTTACGTACAATTACAATTTATGAAGTTTAAACATTCAATCAAAAGGGTCAAATAGTCTCATGTACTCGATCGGTTCATTATCGTAAATTCACGACACATCTAGCGAATAGTGCGAGTCACCCCGCTCGTGTAATACTTGGACGATAATCAATCGACTTGATCTCAGGACGCATCGTAATTAAGCCCATTTTTCTTGTAATTGCAATTTTGGGTCATCAATCGTGTCCGTTTACTAAATTGATAAACAATGATTCCCGTTCGTTAACTAGCGCGGTAGGCCTAGGAGCATTGATGAAATAGTTTTGCTGTTCTTGATTTTGGGTGCAAATCTTTGGTTTAACGTCCAAATTTTAATTCGCCACACATTCCCACAAAGGTCAAGATCTCAGATGTGAGCTTTAGGTGTTAAATTTCTAAATGGAGGAGAGATGAGGCTAAAACTTCATCTTATGTACAGAACAACCAAGTCTTTTACAGAAGACAAAATACATAACGTAAAACATACCATAACTATCCTTGTTCTGCATAAAGCACTTACCCCACTAACACCTAAAAACTAGGATAACCAACACACATGACTCCACTAACTCTAATAACTGAAAAACCAAATCAGCAACACGTGCAAAAGGAAATAACTATTATATCAACAATCCCTCCCTTAAACTGATGTTTGCTAACATTCAGTTTAAAGCCTTGACTTTTTTCACCGTGCAAACAACTAGTAACCTTCTGAGCTTCACAAATGACTCCATCTTGAGGGCCTTGGTGAATATATCAGCAACTTGATCTTCACTCCTGCAGTAGATTAGATCAATTGTTCCATCATTGCTAAGATCTCTCAAGAAATAAAACTTCACATCAATGTGCTTGCTTCTTCCATGTAACACCGGATTCTTGGAGAGTTTTATTACTGAGTTATTGTCACAAAAATTTTTAGTAGGTCCCGGTTGCTTGAATTGTAGCTCCTCAAGAATTCTCCTTAGCCAAATAGCTTGACAAGCACTAGCTGTTGCAGCAACAAATTCAGATTTTGTACTTGACAATGTGACAATTGGTTGCTTCTTGGATGACCACGAAATAGCACCTGTTCCAAACATAAAAGCATAACCCGAAGTGCTCCTCTTATCATCTTGATCTCCTGCATAGTCACTATTAGTAAATCCCAACAAATCGGACTTTTCACCCTTCTTGTAAAATAGCCCAAAGTCTCTAGTTCCTTGCAAGTAACGAAGGATTCTCTTGACAGCTAACAAATGCATTTGTGTAGGATTCTCTATATATCTACTGATTAAACTCACATAATACATTATGTCTAGTCTTGTTGCAGTTAAATACATCAAACAGCCCACAATTTGTTTATAAAGTGTGCTGTCAACCTTCCTCCCTTCACGATCTTTGTATAACTTTAAGCCAAACTCAACTTGAGTGTTTACAGGATTACAATCCTTCATCTGAAACCTGTCCAAAATTTCTCCCACATATTTCTTTTGAGAAATAAAGATCCCATCATCCGATTGTACCACTTCTATGCCAAGGAAGTAATGCATCATACCAAGATCAGACATTTCAAACTCATCCATCATAGATTTCTTGAATTCTTCAAACATGCCATCACAACTTCCAATAAATATAAGATCGTCAACATACAAGCAGACAATAAGCATTTTCCTTTATCTCAATCTTGACAAAAAGTGTATGCTCATAAGGACACTTTGAAAAACCAACTTTAAGAAAATAAGTTTCAATGCGACTATACCAAGCCCGAGGGGCTTGTTTTAGCCCATAAAGAGCTTTTTTCAATCTATAAACTTTATGCTCATTTCCAATCTTGACATAACTAGGGGTTGCTTGACAAATACATGTTCCTCCAAGTACCCATGCAAGAATGCCAATTTGACATCTATTTGGAAAATAGGCCAAGAATTATGTGCTGCCAATGCAACCACCAATCTGATTATATCATGTCTCGCAACTTGAGAAAAAACCTTTGCATAGTCAATCCCATATTGCTGCTTGTATCCCTTGGCTACCAAACATGCTTTATATTTGTCAACTTCACAATTTTCTTTCAATTTTGTTTTAAAGACCCACTTTACACCAATGGTTTTTTGTTCATCCGGAAGATCGGATAGCTCCCAAGTATCATTTCTTTCGATGGCATTAATTTCATCATCCATCGCTTTTCGCCATTTTTCTTCTTTGATAGCACTCTCAAAAGTTGTAGGGTCATAGTCTGAAAATAAGACAAAGTGAGTAATTGAATCTCCAATTCCAGTTACCTCATAATCTTCCATCCAAGCAGGCTTTCTTCTAACGCGGCAAAGAGATTGGGCTTCTTCTTCATTGACTTCAGAGCCTATTGGTGAAATTCCAGCAGCTGTAGAAGTCGCATTTGATGAATTTTGGGGCATACAAGGTGCTAAAATTTGCTCTTGTTCAACATCATTGTCATAAAGAACTTGGATAGGCTGCTGCCTATTCCAATTCCAAGTGTTCTCTTCATTGAGAACAATATCCCTAGTAGTCACAATCTTCTTTGTTAGTGGATTGAATAATTTATATGCTTTGGATGCTTCACTTACACCAAGAAAGACACATTTTTCAGCCTTGTCATCAAGTTTCTTTCTTTTTACATCCGGGATATGGGCATATGCTATGCATCCAAAGATTCTAAAGTGATCTATAGCCAGTCTTCTCCCACTTCAAGCCTCTTCAGGTGTCATATTCTGAACATCAAAAGTTGGACTTCTGTTCAAAACATGAATACTCCAATTTACTGCTTCTGGCTAGAAAGTCTTTGGAACTTTTCTTCTTGCCAATAAGCTTCTCACCATTTTGAGAATGGTTCTATTCTTCCTCTCAGATACACCATTCTGTTGTGGTGTATATGCAGCAGTAAGCTCTCTTCGAATGTCATACTCTGCACAAAAAACTTCAAATTCTTTTGAGCAATATTCACCACCACGATCTGTTCGAAGAGTCTTAATGGTTTTCCCTGCTTCATTTTCAACATGAGTTTTGAAGCTTTTAAATGTGGAGAAAGCTTATGATTTTTCTTATAAAAATAAACCCAGGTTTTTATGGAAAAATCATCAATGAAGGTAATTAAGTATCTTTTACCTCCATTAGAAGATGGGTTTATGGGACCGCAAATGTCCGAATGCACCAGCTGCAAAACATCCTTTGCTCTCCATGATTTTTCTTTTGAAAATTAAGAACGATGCTATTTGTTAACAACACATTCTTCATAGACTTGGGAAGGAACAGTAATTTGAGGAAGACCCGTCACCATGTTTTTATGTTGGATGGTCTTCAATCCACCTAAACTCAAGTGACCATAGCGAAAATGCCACAGCCATGAGGGATCTTTCTTTTCAGCCATCAAACAAGACTGAATATTTTCAATCTTTAATGGAAACAATCTATTTGAACTCATAGGAACAACTGCAATAGCATCTTTAACAGAATCATAAATTTCACGAATGGTGCACCCCTCTTGAATGGTGATTACATAACCCTTTTCTTGTAATTGGCCAGCACTCAATAGGTTACTTTTCAAGTTAGGAACATACAACACATTAGAGATCGTTTCCACAAAATCATTCTTGGTTCTTATCTTAATATCACATTTTCCCATCACTTTCACAATAAAATAATCCCCAAAACTCACAGTGGAATGAAAATTTTCATTTAGATGAGAAAAAGAAGACTTACTTCCACTCATGTGGTTACTGCAGCCTGTATCCATATACCAAATATTTGACTCGCGTTTTGTCACACCCTGATCCTCGGTCACGTGCTCATCCTTCATCTTTGGTCGATTTTAAAATGCGATATCCTAGGACTATGTATCGCCGACCCTTTCATTTTCATTAGCACATGCGGAAGCAGTTATAAATCCCAGACAATAAAACAATGGGATAGAAAAGTAGGGCCATATTTTTCATATTGAAATTCACAACCACACTTTTATACAAGCACCTCATAATATATAATGCAATACTATTCACATGGGTCTGATCTAACACTTATCCACATATAATCAAGGTCTGACAAAACAAGATAGGATCTCAGTCCTCATCCGGGTCATACTCAGGATCCTCCTATGGATCATATTCTTCTTCAAAATTTTCCTCCTCCTCAAGTTGCACATCAGGGTTCTCCTCTTTAGATTCCTTCTCCTCAGGCTCCTCATCAGAGTCATGAAATGGTTATTCAATTACCATTGAGATCACGTCTTAGCAAGTTTTAACCCCCTAAGACTTGATTAGTAAACCAATACGCTAACCGGGCTGCTTATGCACACACGGGTCAGAATACTTACCTCGGCCTCAAATTCCACTTACATGTTAGCACAATTTAATAGGCACCCAGACAATCACATCATAAATCGATATCTCGACCAATCAACTTAGTCGATTACATGTCAATCTGACCATTCCCCGGTCGTCTCACTTATTCAGTCTCAAATATTACTCACGGCTCCACGAGCATGGTCTACCAAATTTCTTGGCAACAAATTACAGTCCAAAGGACACGACCTATCTTTAGGTGGCAAATTACGGCCCAATGGGCGCGACCTTTCATAGGTGACAGATTTCGGCCTTATCAGGTGCGACCCTTATCGCGTGACCCTTATCGGGTGGCAATTTAGATGGCAATTTACGGCCCAATGGGGCGCATAGGTGATGATTTGGCCTATCGTGTGACCCTTATCGGGTGGCAATTTACGGCCCAATGGGCGCTACCTATATTAGATGGCAATTTACGGCCAACAGGTGCGACCAACTCTAAATTCGGTGGCAAAACTCGGCCCTACTGGCACAGCCATACTTTGGCGACTTTCGAGGTTCAACTTACAACCTCTCACAATCCTCTCTATTTTATAGCCCATCAAAGCATTACTGGCGCTATACACCATCTACCAAACAATTACTCAATTTCAATCAATTTATGAATAATTCCTAGAATTCCACAATTAATTCAATTCAACACAACGTAGAATTCAAATAAATAAACAGACCGCACCACGACAATCAGCACGAAACTCCGGTCACCAGCCATCCCGGTTGAATTTCCGGAAAAATAAATAATTAAATAATTAATTTCCAAAATTAAATAAATAAATATGAAAAAATCCAATTTAGGCTCGTAATGCCTGATTGGACGCCAAAACGGATTGGAAAAAATCCCGAGATGCATCCAATAAATAGAAGCACGTCTCTACTTGCTAATTACACGAACCAAACACCTAACATGTATCATTAAGTCACTAATTAAATTACTCTAAACTAATCTAATCACCTAATTGCACTTAATTAAATCTAATCAACCCTTAAGCATAATTAGCAAACTAAGAAAGCATTAGTGAGTAAAACTCACTTGATTAAAAGCGGGGATCGGAACACCGCGATGGCGGCCGAATTCCGAATTTTCGGCGACGTCGGCGGACACTCAGACCGGGCCTGGCTCCGCGGGCTTGGGCTCGGAACTGGGCTTGACTACGCGGGCCTCAAGAACTCACTGGGCTTCAAAAAGCTGGGCCGAGTTACTAATTCTTTGGGCCGAATTTGGGCTGAAATGGGCTGACTTCAAATTCTGCTGGAGATGGGCTGAGCTGATTTCAACCAATTGTGGGTTGAATTGTTGGATTGGGCTGGAGATTTGCTGGCTTCGATGGGCCGTTGCTGCTGAAGAAGCCCACGCGGAAATGAAGACACGACGAAGACGGAAGTTGCTCGGTGGACGAATCCGTGCACGGGCGTGGGGCTTCACTAGACGCACGAAGGAGCTGCAGGTCAACCAAAGGCTTCGGTGGCTTGCTGTTGTTGACCGTGAAGTTGCAAGCCGTGGACGCGTGGATGCAGAAGGCGATGGAGTCTTCGTTCGGCGTTGCTTCGCTGGCTTTGGGACCAAAGTTGAAGACGCGAGGAGCGAAGCTCGCTCGATGGTCTCCCATGCCAATTTGTTGACCAGCCTAGGCGCAGACGCGGCCAAATGGCAGCGTGAAGGAGAGCTGCTTCGGTCAACAAGCTTCGTGGGGTTTTGAAGCCGAGTGAAAGAAGACACGGCAGCAGCTTGCAAGGAACTTGGTGAACGACCAAAGATGGTGCAGGCAGCGTTGCTTGCTTCGGCTAGGCCTTCGAACGTGCGGCAGAAGAGAGAAATTGGATGGGGGCTGCTTCGTGCGAAAGAGAAATGAAAGCAAAGGTAGAAATAACGAGCGGATGGGGGAAGCCTTGCGTGAGGGAGGAGCTAAGGAGGGGCCCAAAGTCAGAAATTCTTATCTCCTCCATTGATGGCCTTGTCTCCCAATACTTTCCAACATATTAACCCACTAATTACTTAATTTGGTGTCACAAAATCTAGCTACAAATAAGCCTCCGAGTTTTACAAATTTTTGACTTCAATTTCTTTCTCAAATTCTCCAAATTCGAAGTCCCAAATTGATTAAGAAATGCCTACAAAATTTTCACCCTCTCCTCTTGTCAAGTAGCTCGGTTTGGAAATCTAAATTCCCTTCAAATAAGCCCATATGAATTTCCGATCATTTTCCGAATCGTCCAACATGATTTTCTGTAAAAATCCTAGACTCTCTGAAAAAATCTTTTGAAATTGAGTCAACGTTCCTAGAATTTATTGTGACATGACAGAATATTCAATTTCTGAAATCAGACTCAAATTGGCGATTAATTTCCATTCGATGCATTTTTAGCGTAACCTAAACTACCGGGTAGTTTTCATAACTTTTTAAGGCAAATGACCCGTGGTCGATTTTCTTCGAACCACAATTAACCCATTCGACTCAATGGCGACTCTCGATTGTTGTGAAAATCTCGACGATTCAATTACGGACACAAGGTACCAAAACGACGGTAAAATCATATTAGGGTCGATTGACGAGAATTTTCCAATTTAATGGAGTCACCCACGATCGGCCACATATCTTAGTCGAACAGACCTATCTCTAATCTCAAATCGATTTTTAACTGTGCCGTAATGGCCTCTAAAGATAAGCACGGTCGAGAAGTCGATTCCTGATCGAATTCTTAAGTCTATTGCTTTAAATTTTCTTAATGATTTCCCCAGATAGTCTAGTTATCTCGAGAGTGATCGGTTTTGAGAATAACCCTATAAACGCGTCAATGGAATGCTCGATTAATTCAGTAGAAACCGGGTTGAGAAATTCAGGATGTCACACGTTTCTTTTCATCTTGAACAGTCATCAATAACGTTTCCGTTTCATTTTCCTCAACAAAATTTGAACTCTCTGCCTTTTCTTTATTATTAGGCAGCCTAGTATAACATTTAGATGTATAATGACCAAATTTATGACATCTAAAACATTCTACCTTGGATTTGTTAGGATCCCGTCCTCTTACTTTGCCTTGAAATTGGTCATTATTGGCTTTGAAATTCCTGCCAACATCTCTATTTCCTCGATCTCCCCTTCCTTTACCTCTACCTCTACCCCTTCCTCTGAAATTGTTGGAATGAGTATTGGTAGAAGCCTTCAACGCTTGCTCCTCTACTGTTGAACTTCTGTTCATTTTTTGTTCGTGGACCAACAAAGAGCTTTGCAATTCCTTAAGAGAGAGCACATCTATGTCTTTCGACTCTTCAATTGAGCAGATAACATAATTAAACTTTGGTGTCAAAGAACGCAAAATCTTCTCCACAATGGTGACATCGTCCATCTTCTCGCCATGGAATCGCGTCTTGTTGCTAATCTCCATTGTTCCAGCACAATAACTAGTGACGAATTCTCCATCTTTCATCGCTAGTGTCTCAAAATCTTTTCTCAAGGCTTGAAGCTGTGCACGCTTTACTCTAACAGAGCCTTGATATTTCTTCTTCATAGAATCCCAAATATCCTTGGAAGTTTCTTTGCAAAGAATAGACTCCAAGATGGGACGATCGATAGCCTAAAAAAAATAATTTTTTGCCTTTAGGTCCTTCAACTTTCTAGCTTCCAATTCTACTTTCTAGGGATCTGTCAAAGCCATGCCTGCTGGTAGCTCTTGAATTCCAGATTCGACAACCAACCAATACTCCTTTGATCGTAAAAAATTCTCCATCAGCATGCTCCAATGGTCATAATGACCATCAAAGCGTGGAATTGCTAGTTGAACAAAATTGTCAGTGGCCATTGGAAATATTGCTGCTGCAATTTTCTCACGAAAGTATCTCACACCTCTAAACCTTCTTTTTAAAAAAAAAAAAAACTCTCTCACACTTCTCTCCGGCTTTGATACCACTGTTAAATTGCTAAAAGGAGGAGAGATGAGGCTAAAACTTCATCTTACGCACAGAACAACCAAGTCTTTTACAAAAGACAAAATACATAACGTAAAACACACCATAACTACCCATGTTCTGCATAAAACACTTGCCCCACTAACACCTAAAAACTAGGATAACCAACACATATGACTCCACTAACTCTAATAACTGAAAAACCAAATCAGCAACACGTGCAAAAGGAAATAACTATTATATCAACATTAGGGACATCCGAGGAACGTCTGCAACACCACTTGCTGAGAAGCTTGTGTGCAGCAGAGGAGTGCCTTGCCAGAAACTGGCAATGTGGACAAATTATTTATTTATTTTATTTTTCCTTTTTCTTTTTATCCTTTCTTTTCTTTTTGGTTCAAAGGGGCGGAGGCCTAGTGTACCAACTTGGGCAACCATGCCAAGTCGGGCGGCGGGTATCCACGTTATCGGTTTTCGACCAAAATTGGCTGGATGATTTCAATTGGCAAATTTTGAAAATTTTTAGGACATAATTGACAAAATTGAAATATTTGGGACTGAATTATCAAAAGTGCAATAGGTTTATGACTTTTTGGACAATTTTCCTTTTATGAACTACTACTTTTTTTTGTTTTCAATTTTGGAGAATATGGAGAATGACATTAGTTTTCCTTTTTCTTAGGGCGGCGCTATTTGTACCCCTATTTAGTTAAGACACTCCTTTTTTCCACTTAATTTACCAAAATACCATCCTCTGCCTCCCTCCCTCCCTCCCTCCCTCCCCCCCCCCTCTCCTCAAATTATTTGGAGAATATGGAGAATGACATTAGTTTTCCTTTTTCTTAGGGCGGCGCTATTTGTACCCCTATTTAGTTAAGACACTCCTTTTTTTCCACTTAATTTACCAAAATACCATCCTCTGCCTCCCTCCCTCCCCCCCCTTCTCTCTCAAATTATTGATTCTTTTTTTTTTTCTTTTATCAGCTAACCCATAAAACTACATTTATTTTTATCATCTCTGTCATCAGTTTCACAATATAAATGCTCCATTACACCAAACAAAATATCATTTTATCATGCATCTTATTGTAACTTTGCCTAGAAAATGTTGTCAATTTTAATTTGTAAAATTATATTTTTAGTTTTCTATTTATGAGAAATTATGAATACATAATTAATTCACTATTTTTATCAAACACTGTATAAGTGAAACTATATTTCAAAATTGAAAATTAAAATTCAATTTAATTATCTCTTATATGAGTTTGAAATTGAAGGAGGCGTAAATAAATTTTTGACCCATCTTGCAATTCAATTAAAATGTAAAAAGCTCAAAAGAAAGCATAAATCAGTCATGTTTAACTTTAAAAACCTACAAAGTTATTCTGGAAAACCATTCACAATGTCAAAATTGGCTAGATATTTATATTAAATTTTAATATTCACTTGAAATAAAGTTTCCCTCAAACTAATTGATAAAAAAAAAAACAAGCAATTGATATTGCATTCATAAATCATTATAACTAGAAATTTCTTCTCTTCTATGTAACTTTTATAATTAAAATATGAGATTATAAATTAAAATTAACAACCTTGTCTAGGAAAAATGATAATTTGATAATATTTTTTTTTGGGTGTAATTTGATGAGAGAGAGAGAGAGAGAGAGAGAATTTCGGTAAAGTGTTTCAACCAAAATTAAGGTGGAAATAACATTGCTTCTTTCTTTTTTTTCTTTTTTTTTGAGAGAATTTCGGTAAAGTGTTTCAGCCAAAATTAAGGTGGAAATAACATTGCTCCTTTTTTTTTTTTGAGAGAATTTCGGTAAAGTGTTTCAGCCAAAATTATGGTGGAAGTAACATTGCTCCTTTTTTTTTTTTTAATTGGAATTAGATTTAAATTTACAGATAAAATGGGTTTTTGGTATTATCTATCAATTAAAAGCAAAAGTGAAGATGAGAGATTTGTCTATGAAAATATTTTGGTATTTCTCTATCTAGTCACCTAATAAATGCCATCTTGAAAACCCTCTTCAACAAGAGTCGTCTATTCAATCCAATAAGAGCCAAACTTGGAATTAGAACGCGTTATCGAAAAGTGTTGATTCGGTCCGGGTACTCGAAGCCTTCAAAGAAGAATGGAGAGAAAAGAAAAATGATGGATTGAAGTTTGAGGATGAGACCTGATATGAGTTTTTGATAGTAAGCGAGGCATTTGTGTTGTGGTAACTTTGAAGATAGATCGATTCTCCGCAATTACAACCCCCCCTCCGGTTTCAAGATTAGCCATGATAGAGAAAATCCAGGGCCCCTGGACATGGATGTTGATGATAAGGAGGCTACCGTGGATGAGCTAATGACAGGGGAGAGACAGGGACGAGGAGAGAAATGGCGGGGACTTCTTGGCACCCGCTCTATTCCTGGGGGATATTCCTTGAAATTGGCTAAAAGCCGTACTTGGCGTTCCAAGCTTCCTTCCACGGATGCGGTATAAAAGGCCCCCAGGGCCAAGGGGAAGATCAACCGAACAGCTTCCTCTTTCTTTGGTCTTGGAAGTTCCGTCAAGCACCGAGGGGAGAGAGAGAAGGAGACCAAGAATCCTCGTAGTAGAAAGGGAAAAAAGATGGCAATCAAATCCTACATTGGCGCGCTGCTGCTGCTGTTGTCTTTTTCTTCTTCCATCAACGCCCAGGTCTTTAACGTCGCGACTTACGGTGCAAAGGGCGATGGCAGTTCAGACATTAGCCAGGTGCGCGTATTCTTTAATGAATAGCTTTACGGCATTCTTTCCTAAATCTCTGCGGCTAACGAGGGTTTCGTCACAAATTTTTTTCGAAGGCCTTGCTGAGTGCATGGAAAGAGGCGTGCGCATCCACCACTCCTGCTAAAGTGCTGATCCCGGGGGGGAACGTTTGCGCTGACGGAGGTTTCCCTGGACGGCCCCTGCAAGGCCCCTGTGGAGTTTGAGCTCCAAGGCACATTGAAGGCCCCGGCGGACCCGAGCCTCTTCAAGACCGACGGTTGGGTCGTGTTCCAACACGTTGACGGCCTCACCGTGTTGGGCGGCGGGACCTTTGACGGCCAGGGCAAGACAGCCTGGGGGCAGAACGACTGCGACAAGAACACGAACTGCCGTACTCTCCCCACCGTAAGCACCCGTCGGTATTATTCGTTTCTATGTCGATTACGAACCGCACGGTCATTAGAATAAGGGATACGCTGATGGGGGTATATCCAAACTAAGACAACGCGATTAACCGAGTTTTGAGCACCAGGGGGAATTGCTAACACCCATTGAATTTCGACAGAATTTGAGGTTCAACTTCGTCACCAATGCCATAATCCATGACGTAACGACGCTCGACAGCAAGAATTTCCACGTAAACGTCTTGGGCGCCAAGAACATGACGTTCCAAAATTTCCACGTGAATGCGCCGGCCGAGAGCATCAACACGGACGGGATCCACATTGGACGGTCGCTCGGGGTCAACATCCTCGACAGCGAGATCAAGACAGGGGACGACTGCGTCTCCCTTGGTGACGGGAGCAAGCAGATCACTGTCAAGGGGTGACCTGCGGTCCGGGCCACGGCATCAGCGTCGGCAGCCTCGGGAAGTATGAAAACGAAGAGCCCGTGGAGGGTGTCTTCGTCACGAACTGCACCATCATTGGTGGAGACAACGGTGTTAGGATCAAGACTTGGCCTGCGTCGAAGCCCGGCACGGCTTCTGACATGCATTTCGAGGATATCCAGATGGACAATGTCGCCAACCCTGTGATCCTAGACCAGGGATACTGCCCATTTAACCAGTGCAAAGCAGGGGTAAACACATGAACATGAGAAGTAGCATAGGTCATGCACATTAGAAACGGAATGCATATTGACCCGTCCGCTAAACGAAATCAATTTAATTTCGAACGAACTTGAACGCTGGTTTTGCTCACAATTCTAAAATCGGTTACGAAACAAAAACGAATATCACAATCGTTAAACCATTTACATGTCGGCCCTAATCTGTATGTTATTCGATTTGTTCAGGTTCCTTCCCTTGTCAAGATAAGCAAAGTCAGCTTCAAGAAAATCAGGGGAACCTCAGCATCCCAGGTCGCGGTGAAGGTCGCCTGCAGCCAAAGCGTGCCGTGCGAAGAAGTCGAGATTGCGGACATCGACCTCGTGTATAATGGCCCCGAAGGCCCCGCCACATCAGAGTGTGCCAACGTCAAGCCTTTGCTCTCTGGCAAGCAAAACCCTGCGGCTTGTGCCAAGGTCGTGAGCTAAAGAGTTCGCTTTTTCTCAGAGAAGATGAATCAACGCCGAACGTTTCTTTATAAAGGATTTCTTGAGCGAAACCGTTTGGTTTTTGTACTCTTTTTGTATACCCCATGTAATAGACATTATAAATCATAGGAAGATGTCTGATTGCACGGCATTCTTATACCACGTCGGATTCCGTTTGAAGAAAATCCTCACTCGTACACCTCGCTTAGTTTTTAATATATATTTGGTTTGCGAAAAAAATAAGATTAGCCTCAATAAATTCTTACCTACTCCGGACCAAAGCTTCGCCATACACAAATTATGAAGTTTAAATTTCACATTACATACATCAAAAGGGTCAAATAGTCTCATGTACTCGATCGGTTCATTATCGTAAATTCACGACACATCTAGCGAATAGTGCGAGTCACCCCGCTCGTGTAATACTTGGACGATAATCAATCGACTTGATCTCAGGACGCATCGTAATTAAGCCCATTTTTCTTGTAATTGCAATTTTGGGTCATCAATCGTGTCCGTTTACTAAATTGATAAACAATGATTCCCATCACGTTAACTAGCGCGGTAGGCCTAGGAGCATTGATGAAATAGTTTTGCTGTTCTTGATTTTGGGTGCAAATCTTTGGTTTAACGTCCAAATTTTAATTCGCCACACATTCCCACAAAGGTCAAGATCTCAGATGTGAGGTTTAGGGACATCCGAGGAACGTCTGCAACACCACTTGCTGAGAAGCTTGGTTGCGGAAGAGGAGTGCCTTGCCAGAAACTGGAGCTTGCTGATATTTACTTGAGGTATAATGGGAGGAACGGGGCCGCCACGTCGCAGTGCGTGAACGTAAAGCCTACGATCACCGGGAAATCATCCCTGCCCCTCTGCGCGGGGTTGCGAAGTTGATCGATCTTCATATTCAACGCGCATGTGATCGTCGGAATGTTTAAAGAAGTTCGATTGAAAACAGGCACCCCCTTCACTCTCGAGGACATGATGAGAGACCGGTGAAATAGAGCTGCAAATAAAAATAGAACTTTTGCCTTTTTATTTTTATATTTTGTATACTTAGAAAATGCTATGTGCATCTCTTTATGCTTTTGCTAGTTATACAGAAGATGCTTAGTACCACCAAGAAATTGTTAAGAGACTTCTGGAGAAATCAATAAGATGTTCAATTTCTCGCTACTTTGTGATTTTCTTGCACAGAAGTCATATTTTATTCAGAACATGAACATGTTCATGGTAGATAATTTTGTGGCTTTGTGTTTATCCATCGATGAAGAAAACAACTTGAATTTACAAGTATATAGCTAAATGACCAAGAAAAAAAAATACTTGAATTGAATAAATGGGTTCTCAAAGTAGACTTATTGGGGATTAATGCGTTTGGAAGTTATTTTAATAACCGTTTTCCTGAAGTCCAAATTTATTAGGAATTTAAGAAATGGTTTTAAAAGTTGATGGCTATCTACAGTTTGCCTTTATTTTTTTAAATGGCCAATTTACAGATTATACAACTAAATAGCAGTCGCTTATGTTTCATAAGTGCTCATTTGTTTGCATTAAACAAGATATTTTGAGAAAAAGAATAACCACCAATTAAGTAAAGAGGAAGTCTCGATTAGAAAAAAGTCAAATGTCAATAGCTGGTTACTCATTATGTATATTTAAGGGATTATTTGATGTGAAAATTGACTGATCAATGAAAATATCTAACAAATTATAAGAGTAAATGATTTCCTCAACGCATAAAAGGAAATGATTAACTGAAATCCATGATAATTTTTTAAGTATTTTTAATTGCTAATTCATTTGTTATCATTATTAACCATATAAAAGTATATAATGAATATCCCATTTTTGAAATTTGACCTTTCTTTTACGGAAACATATTTTCACTTTCTGAATTTTCTTTCTTCTTCTTAAAAATAATTCATTAGTTCTATTAATATGTTTCTTAAAGTTTAGACAACTTCAATTTTTTTAATATTGCAATTCCTATTTGTTTCTTCCAGTATAACATTATAATTAATATGTGCTTCCTTCATGTTTTCCATAGAGTTCAAGAGTAGAAGAGATATTTCCGCTGAAAGGGTGAAAATACATCTATAATGCTTTAAAACTCATGCGTATTTCACACGCTAAGAAATGTACAATGGAAGAATAACGGCCTAAGAAAATGAGAAAGTTTAAGAGGTTGATATTTCATGGGTGACATTTGATAATTTAGGGTTAATTGTGTATTATGTCAGGTTGCGAAGAGTTTTGTATAATTTTCTAGAGATATCATATCCATCACGTAAAAAGTCATCTCTCATACTGGGTAAAAATGAGGGATAATGAGACAAACAATCTTAGAATTTTGGCTTAATGGGCAATTAGGTCAATGAACTTTTAATTTATTTAATGTGATCCTTGAACTTTAACCCAATGTGCAATATAGTTCCTGAACTTTTAATTTGTTTAATGTAATCCTTGAACTTTTGATATGTGTTCAATATAATCCCCGAACTATATAAAAAAGTTCAACATAGTCATTGGTCTTAAATTAATGGAAAAAATATTATATTGAATATTTTCATATAGTTCAAGGACTATGTTGAATATGTACCAAAAGTTCATGGGTTATATTAAACAAATTAAAAGTTTAGGGGCCACATTGCATATTGGCTAAAGTTAAGGGATCACATCGAATAAATTAAGAGTTCAATGAACAAATTGCACATTGAGTCAAAGTTCAAGAATTGTTCGCGTCATTTTTCTAGAAGACAAGGTTGATCTTTAATTAATATTAATGGATAAAATTTCTCATTTTTGTAGAATCATTTCTTAATATAACCTTGTCATCAAGTGCTAATCCCCCATAGCGATGTATAACAATAAATTTTTAGTTACATGACTAAAGCTTATAATTAAATAGATGCATATCTACTGGAATTATTTTGCTAATTATAATTATAGTTGACATATGACGTAAAATATGTTAATTGAACAGAGTTTAATAAATTGTTTAAAATATGTTTGTATGTATTATTTAATTTTGACGATATGCTTGTTAATTGTGAACGACTTTGTGATAGATCTCTCTGAGAAAGGAACTTGTGAATCTTAAACGTCCGTTAACCCTAGTGGCCACCCTTCCAACATGGAAGGGGGAAGTGGGGGGTTTGAATCTCCACATTCTCATGGGGGAGTTAGGGTGGGGATGATTTAGTTTCAAGTGTGGGTTTTGACTCCCATCCCTCCAAGGAGGTGGGGTAAAAGTCTAAGAGTGAGAGTTAGAGTAAGAATAAAATAGGACCGACAAAAAAATAAATAATCTTAAACATTTGTAATGGACGATCATGCAAGCATTTTCGCTTTAGAAATAGAAAAATAGTCCAAAAAGTCCTACTCCTATTACACTTTTGCCTATTAAGTCTTAAATCTTTTCATTTTAGTAATTAAATGCCAAACGTTTTGAAATTTTGCTAATTTAGTTCATTCGATCAATTTTTATTGGAAACCACTAATGTGGTAGCTCAGTCAGCGTAGGTCATCTTACATGGTATGATCGGTACTTTATGTGGATAAATTATAAAAAATTTAAAATATATTATGAATTTAATATTATTGTTCTTTTCTTTCTTTTTCTTTGGTTTAATGGGCGGCAACCCTTGCTAACCCTTGGGCAAGGGCCATGAAGCCGTCGCCGGTTGGGGATGAGGGTGACCAAGCCTGCACCAGTCAGGGGAGGACTATTGGGCCCTTGCTGTGGCTGAGGGCTTGGGCGAGGGATTGTGACGCCTTCGCTAGCCTTAGCAAGGGCTAGTGAGCCCTCGCCAAATTTGGCGAAGTGAGGGCATGGTGGCCCTCACCAGCAATGTGAGGGTGGGTGAGGGCCACGGCACCCTTGTTGACCTTAGCGGATGTCCATGAACTTGTCGGCGAGGGCTTTGTGGCCCTAGCCTAGAGGCTGCCAAGGGTTGTCGACCCCCAGTCAGTAGTTGGCGTAGGTCATTGGGACGCAACTAGTGGCCAGTGGCCTTGTCGATCTTTTAAACCAAAAAAGAATAAAAAGAAAAAGAAAGAAAAAAAAAAGAAACATATAAAAAATTAATAAAAATGTCAACGTTGGTTGCCCATGTACGACATGTGATTTCCATGTCAACGATTTTTAGTCAAAATTAGCCAAATTGGCTTAATTGGCAAATTGTGAAAATGTTTAGTATTCAACTAACAAAATTGAAAAGTTTAAACTTAAATTGGCAAATGTGCAATAATTTTAAGACTTTTTGGATAATTTTCCTTTTAGAAACAACTAGTTTTTCTATTTCTAATTTTTTAGTTATGGAGAATGAAAGTAGTTTTCTTTTTTTTTTTTTTTTTTTTAACTTGAAAACAGATTTGGGTTTATGGACAAATTAAGTTTTCGTTATCATTTATCATTTAAAAATAAGAATGAAAATGAGAGGCGTGCATATCAAGCTATTTCGGTATTTCCCTATTTGGTCACCTAATAAATGCCGTCCAGAAGGCCTATTTCAACAAGAGAGTCGTCGGTTCAAATCCAGTAGTAGGCAAACCCAGAATCGGAATGCGTCTCCAAGGGCGTTGGTTCGATCGGTACTCGAAGCCTTCAATGAATCGATAGAAGCAAAATGATGGATTGAAGTTTGAGGATGAGATCTGCTCGGAGTTTGTTAGTAAGTGAAGCATTTTTGTAGTAACTTTTAAAAGCTAGCTTACAATAACACCGGACGGCAATGACAGGAAGATGGATCGATTCTCCGCATCTAGAACCCCCGGTTTCGAGATCTGGCATGATAGAGAAGATCCAGGGACCCAAAATATGGAAGTTGACAATCAGCAGGCAACGGTGGGAAAGCTAATAATAGCAGACAGGGCAGAGCCAGGAACCAGGAGGGAAAACGTGGAGACCTTCTCGCTCCCGCTCAATTCCCGACGGATTTACCTTAAATTTGGCTAAAAGCTGTTAATGGCGTTATAAGGTTCCCCCCACGGATGCAGTATAAATGGCTCCAGCGCCAAGGTTTAAGATCAACCGAACAGTGTCCCCTTTCTTTCTTCTTGGAAGGTCCAGCAAGCGCCCGGGAGAAAGAGAGAGAGAGACCAGGAATCCTCGTAGCAAAGGGGAAACGATGGCAATGAAATCGTACGTTGGTGCAGTGCTGCTGCTGTTGTCTTTTTCTTCTTCCATCAACGCCCAGGTCTTTAACGTCGCGAGTTACGGTGCAAAGGGCGATGGCAGTTCAGACATTAGCAAGGTGCGCGTATTCTTTAATGAATAGCTTTACGGCATTCTTTCCTGAATCTCTGCGGCTAACGAGGGTTTCGTCACAAATTTTTTCGAAGGCCTTGCTGAGTGCATGGAAAGAGGCGTGCGCATCCACCACTCCTGCTAAAGTGCTGATCCCGGGGGGAACGTTTGCGCTGACGGAGGTTTCCCTGGACGGCCCCTGCAACGCCCCTGTGGAGTTTGAGCTCCAAGGCACATTGAAGGCCCCGGCGGACCCGAGCCTCTTCAAGACCGACGGTTGGGTCGTGTTCCAACACATTGATGGCCTCACCGTGTCGGGCGGCGGGACCTTTGACGGCCAGGGCAAGACAGCCTGGGGGCAGAACGACTGCGACAAGAACACGAACTGCCGTACTCTCCCCACCGTAAGCACCCGTCGGTATTATTCGTTTCTATGTCGATTTCGAACCGCACGGTCATTAGAATAACGGATACGCTGATGGGGGTATATCCAAACTAAGACGACGCGATTAACCGAGTTTTGAGCACCAGGGGGAATTGCTAACACCCATTGAATTTCGACAGAATTTGAGGTTCAACTTCGTCACCAATGCCATAATCCATGACGTAATTACGCTCGACAGCAAGAATTTCCACGTAAACGTCTTGGGCGCCAAGAACATGACGTTCCAAAATTTCCACGTGAATGCGCCGGCCGAGAGCATCAACACGGACGGGATCCACATTGGACGGTCGCTCGGGGTCAACATCCTCGACAGCGAGATCAAGACAGGGGACGACTGCGTCTCCCTTGGTGACGGGAGCAAGCAGATCACTGTCAAGGGGTGACCTGCGGTCCGGGCCATGGCATCAGCGTCGGCAGCCTCGGGAAGTATGAAAACGAAGAGCCCGTGGAGGGTGTCTTCGTCACGAACTGCACCATCATTGGTGGAGACAACGGTGTGAGGATCAAGACTTGGCCTGCGTCGAAGCCCGGCACGGCTTCGGACATGCATTTCGAGGATATCCAGATGGACAATGTCGCCAACCCTGTGATCCTAGACCAGGGATACTGCCCATTTAACCAGTGCAAAGCAGGGGTAAACACATGAACATGAGAATTAGCATAGGTCATGCACATTAGAAACGGAATGCATATTGACCCGTCCGCTAAACGAAATCAATTTAATTTCGAACGAACTTGAACGCTGGTTTTGCTCACAATTCTAAAGTCGGTGAGGAAACAAAAACGAATATCACAATCGTTAAACCATTTACATGTCGGCCCTAATCTGTACGTTATTCGATTTGTTCAGGTTCCTTCCCTTGTCAAGATAAGCAAAGTCAGCTTCAAGAAAATCAGGGGAACCTCAGCATCCCAGGTCGCGGTGAAGGTCGCCTGCAGCCAAAGCGTGCCGTGCGAAGAAGTCGAGATTGCGGACATCGACCTCGTGTTTAATGGCCCCGAAGGCCCCGCCACATCAGAGTGTGCCAACGTCAAGCCTTTGATCTCTGGCAAGCAAAACCCTGCGGCTTGTGCCAAGGTCGTGAGCTAAAGAGTTCGCTCTTTCTCAGAGAAGATGAATCTACGCTGAACGTTTCTTTATAAAGGATGTGAAAGGTCTATAGCTCTGAAGACGATGAGTCTTGAGTGAAACTGTTTGGTTTTTGTACTCTTCTGCGGACCCCATGTAATATAAACATATTAATAATAGGAAGTTGACTAATCGCTTGGCAATTTGATACCACGTCGGATTCCTTTTCATGGAAATTCTCGCTCGTACACCCAACTCAGTTATTAATTTACATTTGGTTTGTGAAAAAAAATAAAATTTGCCTCCATAAATTTTCACCGACTCCAAATTTAAGTTTCACTTAAACACATTGTGAAATTTAAATTTCACGTTATGGTACATAAAAAAGATTTGAAAAATCTCATGTGTTCGATTGGTTTATTATCGTAAAATTATGACAAATTGAGCGCATAATGTGATCGTAGTACTTGTGTAGTTTTAGAACGATAATCAGATGGTGTGATATGAGGAAGCACCATAATTAAGCTAATTTTTCTTGTAATTTTTGGTCATCAATCGTGTCCCGCTTACTCTGTTAGATTAATAAAAAAATGAGTCCCATCATATTAAAGGCAGACTAGTGCGGTAGGCCTAGGAGCATTGATGAAATAGTTTTGCTGTTCTTGATTTTGGGTGCAAATCTTGGGATAATGCGCTGATATCCTCAATAAAATAATTGGAAGGACGTGAGTTAAAGTGGGTTCGACGTCCAAATTCTAATTAGCCACACATTCCCACAAATTCCTCCATAGCCATGAAAAAGATTCTGCCATTTAAAGGGTGAACATGCTTTGAATCAATTCACAAAGGCATCGCTTTTCCCATTGGCTTATGCGGTTGCTGCTGCCTGCATAGGTGACAATCATCGATAGGTTGTATCTGTTGGAAACATGCGAATCTGGCCACGCCGTATGATATATACAGTTCTACCCTCCCACATCAATCAAATGCCCTCCACCATGGCCGGCCATCGTGGCCCGTCGCCTCGTCGAGCTAGGACCCCATTGATCGACAACCGTCGCTACAATCAACGGCCACTAGCAACCTCAGAACCGAGTCCTTCGGTGGTTGTCGACAAACACCATGATCTCAGGCCCGAGGTCAAAGTTGAGGTGGCCGGCCGTGACTCAGTGGCAACGGTGGCTTGGCAGATGGCGGCATAATTTGTTAGATGCCAATCGTTGTGATCATGTCCATGTAGGTGTAGGTTTACATTCAATATTGACCAATTAAAGGTTGGTTCACATTGTTTATCATGTACATGTATAATGTACTTATACATTACCGTCCGATCAGATGAAAGCTCCCTCACAAATCCGAACATGGTCGAATGCCCATGGTCGATATATTTTTGATAGCATAGACAGAGAGAACAAACGGATTCCTCACACGCTACTAAAGGCACTTTATTTAATGCAAACTAAAAGGGCTCGAGCAATTGGATGTTGCTCAATATTGCTATAACTTAACAACGGAAAGCCCTGCATCGAAAGCACCGTCTTTCAAGAGGTTAAGCCCGATAAAATTTACCTGAATTAGGTTGTGATTTTAGCGGGATGTTCTACATCAATCGCAACCGTAGAATTAGGATACCACGATCCAGAGTTGACCAGCACATCAGCAGGGTTGGGTTAACTTACTTGAGGAAGTGTTGAACAAGTGCCCATTTACAGCAAATGAAGCAGCAACCGTGGAAGTGCTTCCTTGATGAAGCAGGGGAGCGTGACCCTTCATCCTCAGTTACTTCCCGAGCAAACGACAAACAGGAAGGACGACCGCCTCTACCTCCTCTCGACAATCGACCACCTGATCTCCCCCTTTCCCAGGTCCTTTCGGTGCGAAAGATCAAACAAACCCCTTCCTCTATCTATTCCTTTTGGATGGTGCTACCAAAGAATGCATCTTTTTCGCCTAGGCTCTCTTACGAGTTTAGACAGCACAACAACCGTTCCTCTTCTTTTTTGGGGGCTGTATGTGAGTTTATCTTCTTTTTCTTTTTGTTGGGCAATGTAACGAAACATCTTTTGTTGACAGCCATAAGAAGATGAGACAACCACCATCCTCCACATAGCTTTTCTTTCTTACCCAAGTTCATAAATTTTGAACATTCCCTAGAAGCTTTTCTATTTTCCAAATTTGTAATCAACAACCAGTGTAAAAAACAAAAGAAAAACCAGCATAGACATCATAAATATATTTCGGAACAATCACTACACTCTAATTGATTATGCACAAGCGAATCTACCTCAGTGTATAGATAAAGGAGTTTTTTCCTTTTTTCCTTTTTTGGAAAAGAAAAGAAGGTAACTAAACAACAACATATCTGTCCTGGAAGGCTCTCTTTACATCGACCCACTCGAACTCAGGCACTACATCAAGATTGCATACCGCATGCTGTCACTCACTATGAGATGATTCATCTCTGATGCTTGGTGACCAAATTCATGGCCAGACACCCACACCCCATCAGCCCCATTCACATGGGGAGGAGAGAAGCAAGAGACGACCGAAACCATGGCGCGAAAGACACCGTAGAACAACACCGGGAGCCCGCTCCAACCACGCTCCGCCCGCCCATCAGCATCCCGCGCAAAGATTGGCAGGTCAGCTCGGTTCCCGCCGCCCAGCATGGCCTCATCGGCGACTCTCGAGCTCTTCCTCCTTGCCATCGTGCCGAACATCCACCGCATGCCGGCGGAGAGAGGGAGGGGACTTCAGGCTCCGATCTCAGGTGGAGGATATGAGAGTATGCGATCGAATGAGAGAGAATCAAGGGCCTTGGCGTGTGTATTGGGGGTTTTGATAATGGGTGAGTTGGTGGTGGTGTTGCTAGTGCTTGTAATTGTCACACCCTAAAAGAAATAGAGACCCTTTATTGTAAAGGAAACTTAATGCACAATTATGTTGGTGGGGTCTACGAAACGCCAAAAATGCCGACAAAAAAGATGTATAATTAAGCACATACATAGATTTTGATGGAGATTTTCTAGGATAATTTTGAAGAATCACTAAACTTAGTACATCAAAAAGAAGAATTTTATTTCTCCTTTTTTTACCTTTTGATTTTTGGTGGCATCTTTCCTGTTAATATGAATGTGAATCGATAGACTAGAAAATCTGCAAAAGACGAATCAAAAAGTTTCATGAGCGGATCTTGTCCAAATAAGTTGGCTCAATTCCAATCTGATTGAGAGTTATAGCCATTGATGAACTTGATTTGATTTGTTTTTCTCTTTTCTTTTTTCGAACATAATAAGGAATAAATTAAAGATACATAGATTTTTAGACGTGAAAAGAAATATAATATATATTTACAGAGAAAAGGAATATCTTACTTTGTTGATGGCTCAGTGCACTTAGGAAATTGAGTGGTCCATCCATGTGTGAGAGAATCGGGACTCTGCATTATGCCTTTATCAGCCTTTATCAAGTCACACAAAATGTGTTGCATGCTGGTCATTCCTGAAAGCTACATCTCTTTTCTTTAAAGAAAAAGAAATGCAAATAAAGATATGCTTACCCCAAAAAAGAAAAGTACAAATACCAGATGAATTTTAAAAAGAAAATAATGGAGACATGGAAGAGAGGACAAAAAAATCTTACTGTGTGCAATGTGTTCTTTTACAAATATCATGCGCAAAATGGGTGTCTTAGTATTTGTTACATCATTTAAAAGTTAAACTTAGGCTAGACAAATATACATATACATCTTGCCCGTTGTAGGTAAGACAATATATCATTACTGGTGGATCTATCACAGTGCATGATTTGATTAAGATAACAATTTTTTTATTTAATATTATCAGGAAGTGGTGGTTGACCAGAAGCCAGTCAACGCATAAATGTTATAAATAGAGAGTCTTGTTAAGGAGATTCCTGAGATCTGTGTAATGCGAAATGTGAAGAATCTGACATGATCAAAGGCCCACTAACTTGTTGGCTCTTTCTAGACAGTGGGCCTAGTTATACCTTAGTCTCGTCAGTTCATATGGCCTGAGCTTCTTTTAGGGGGTTGGTGGTGGCCGCAGGTTTCGGGGTTAGCAAAGTCGGCAGCAGCGGCGGTGGCGGCGGCGGCGGCAGCGGCATCGGCGGCAGTGCTGGAGGGTGATGATGGCAGCGGGGCTCTCTCTGTCTCTGTCTCTCTTTCTCTCCCTCTCTCCCGTTTTCTTTATTTCTTAATACTAGAAGTTAGGGGACTCAGTTGCGCCGGAAAAAAAAAAAAAAAAAAAAAAAAGATCGACGATCCAATTGCGAAAAGAACATAAGTTGAAGGATTAAAATCCAAGAACCCAAAACACACATCCCATCCACAACTAACTCGCAGCCCATGCTGGTGTTCGAACGTGGGCTTGAAAGGAACAACACAAACATGACATGAAAGTAACGAGTGACCTCGTAGTACCATAATCAACAACCAGACTTTCTCAATCTAACAAGAAAATTTTTTAACTTTCATTTCTCAAAAATAAGTTCCAAATCGCCCCGTTTTCACATTTTGCAGGATGTATCTTCAAGTTTGCATGGAATTGTGTGCTCCAGCGTTCGCCCATGTGTGTGGAATTGATGCTCTCATGCTAACTAATGATTAATCGGTTGCTCAAAAAGTTGGAGACATTGTACAATCAATGAAAATGAGAAGAAAAAAAAAAAAAATGCATTCCAGTACATGTGAAATTACAGATCTATGGTATGAAGAGTCAACAGTAAAAATTAAAATAACAACTCAATCAGGTCACCCGGTTGCTCAAATGGAATATTAAAAGGTATGGTTTTGGCTTTGCGTACGAGTCTGGAGAACTAAAACGCAATTCCAACTTTTGAATAAAGCTGAGGTTACCATTTGGTCAGATCTCTTGTTAGATAGACAAAACCCCCCAAAAAGTATTATTTGATGTTCGTGTCTATCTTGATCAATTTCAACCCCAAGTTCCTTCAAAACAAAAAGAATTATGAATTTAATACATGTAATTCAGATGAATATTAGCGACTATGTCATCATAATTTAGAAATGTCATTTGGACGTGCAATTTCTTCTTCACAACACCAAAATCATATCACCATATAAAGTGAATGAAATTCAATAAGGCTCCCTCCGTTTCGTAAAAACAAATGTTTGAAAAATATATTTCTAAAAACAATTGTTTGTATTATTTGAAATAATCAGTCGATGGGAAATCTAATTATTGTTGAATATAATTTATATCTAAATATTTTCATAGACGAAAAAAATATTTTTAGAATCATTCATTTTTCGCTTGAATTATATTTGGACAAAAGCCAAAAATCGTTGTAGCAACAATTCGACATCTTTTGATCCATTGTAGATGCTTTTTCCAATCATGCCCTAATGATAAACTTCAATTTTTTTCATGATAAACCTTCTTCCATTTAAAATCCATTTGGGGGTGTAAAGTTAGTGGTGGGTTCCCTTTATTACTTAATTCCCCCCCCTCTCTTTCACCCTCTTTTTCTTTGCATGCTTTTTATTTATTATCCTATTCCTCTTTTATTTTTTATTTTTATTTATAAATAACTTTAACCCTTTAAGCTAGGGCTGACAATTGAGTAGAGGGCCTTTAAATAAGACATAGTGGTCGCTAAAAGTTGTTTTCCTGCTCAAAGGTTCCATGTGAATATGCCTTTTTTAAAATCTTGACTTTTTGGTGGCCAATTGTCTTTTAAAGTGCCCCCATCTAATGCCTCTCTACCTTTGCACATTATCAAAAGGAAAAGCCCAAATTTCTTAGGCGGCTTTAGATAGGTCGCAACATTTTTTTTTCTTTACTTTCATATGGTTGCGATGTGATGTCAGTATATATCATTTTTAAATTTTGGGAGTTTTGTATTCTGGACTTTAAAATTCTTTCCCCTCTATTCTGAAACTCTAGGAGACATGATTTTGTAATCTCTGGTGTTAGATTATACATACATACATACATGTATATAATTTTTTGGATTAGGTATTGCGCATTGAATATAGGATTCTTGAAATAATTGATGGTGCAGAAAAGAAATCTGGCTTCATCATCCATTTGAAGAAGCATCATCAATATACAATAAATGCACATGAATGATACACCCGTCTCGTGAGAAAGATACAAAGAGATAATTTATTATGCATTATAAACGAAGGTTTGGGAAATGAGGGGTTTAGACAATACAATTTTATTTTATTTTTGCAGTTTTTTAATTTCATTTTTTTTTTTTTTTTTTTGGATTAGGGAAGAAATTCGGGGTGGAGGGTCCTCATCACTAGCGTCACCGACCCATTGTCATGGAATTGGATTTGATTATTCGATCAAAATGGCGATCACGGCAGCCGTGCCCCCGCCTCGATCGGACGGCCTGGATCGCTCGGACCGTCGTTTTCTTTTCTCCCCAAATCTCATGATCATATAAATTCAATCTCCAGCCTTTTATTTTTTTTTTCTCTCTTCCTCCTACCTAGCTAAGAGCATATAATTCAACGGTGGATCCCACAAATTTTTAGGGGCATTTTTCTTCCTTGTGGCTTCCGTCTTCCTTTTAATTGTTTTGATGGGGTCACCCACATCTTGTTCTGATTGTCACTATAGGGTTTTATCTGCAAGTCATCGTCGTCGTCGGCCTCGTTCGCAGGCGCTCATTGGTCTCTCGCTTTCCTTTCGTGCTCCGTCTCTTGTTGAACCGGTTGGTGCTCTCTCTCCTCTCTTTTTCTTCCCCTGGTGATGATCCATGGAGTTCGGTCAGGAGCCGCCGTGTAAGAAGCAGAGACGTGAGCTAGGCGATGAGGCCGAGGCCGAGGCCACCGGCATGGAGGGCCTGCCGAGGGATATCGTCCTGGACATCCTGTCGCGGCTGCCCGTGACGTCGCTCGTGCGGTTCCGGCTCGTCTGCCGGTCCTGGCGAGCGCTGGGCGGAGACCTGCTCCTTCCCGACGCGCAGATTGCCCGCACGGCGGTGAGAGATCCGTTCCTGGTGTTCCACAGCGACTTCCCTCTCAGGAACCAGCTCAGCTTCGTGGAGTTGTCCGCTCAGGACCAGGATTGCGGGCACGGCAGATCCAAGAAGAGCGCCGTCGTCGGGAAATTCAACCTGCCTTTCTCGAATTCGATGCCTGAATTCGACGTGGTGGGTTCCTGCAACGGCTTGCTATGCCTTGCAGATTCGCTCTACAGGGAGACGCTGTTCGTATACAATCCCTTCACCGGGGACCACAGGGAGCTGCCGCGATCGCAGCAGTACGCGGACCAGACCGTGGTCTTCGGCTTCGGCTTCCACCCGGAGACCCGGGAGTACAAGGTGATCAAGATAGCATACTACCCGAACCCATCTCGAGCGGGGGCGGGGGCGGGGGCCCGCCGGCCGCGTCGGGTCCCGCACATGCAGTCGGAGGTCCAGGTCCTGACGCTCGGGGGGAAGACCCCAGCCTGGCGGAGCCTGGGCCGGGCGCCATACCAGATCGACAAGAGGTCGTCCGACACGGTGGTCGACGGGAGGCTGCACTGGGTCGCGGGGCCGCGGAGGTACCGGACGGCCCGGCAGCTGGTGTCCTTCGACCTGGCGGACGAGCAGTTCCGGGAGGTGCCGGGGCCGGAGGGGATCTACATCGGGCGGTCCAACTACCAGCTGATGGCCCTGAGGGGGTGCCTCGCGGCCGTAATCTACTGCAACTACGGGAGGCTGGAGATCTGGGTGATGAGGACGTACAATGTGAAGGAGTCGTGGGCGAGGGAGCACGCCATCGGGTCGTACATGCCCAAGGCGCTCAAGCAGAGCGCGAGCCCGATGCCGTTCAAGAGCAGGGGCGGCAGGGCGTCGAGGGTCGTGTGCGGGCTGGACAGCGGGGAGATACTGCTGGAGTGCAAGAGCCGGGCGCTGGTGGCCTACGACCCCAAAAGGGGTAAGTTCAGGGACATTTCGTTGCAGGGTGTGCCCAGTTATTTCCATGCATTAGTTCATGTGGGAAGCCTCAGCTGGATTGATTCCCATCCAGACACATGACCATTTCTTTATAATTTTTTTTTTAAAGAAAAAACCTAGAAAAAAGAGAAAGAAAGGAGAAGAATAGGAAGAAAGATGCTTCATTTGTATTGTAAGTTCAAGTTCATATTTTTATTATTTGAGATTATCATTAGGGTCCATGTCTCTCTCTCTCTCTCTCTCTCTCTGTGTCTCTGCTGGGAGTCTTGCTTTTGGGTTATTTTGTTTATGGCCTGTGATGGGCATCGGCTCATTTCAGATCATGTGCTCACATCAGATTGGATTTGTTTTTTCAAATGGGGGTGCGAGCCTCTTTCTTTCCAATCTGGATGGGGTGTGACTCACAGGCCAGTTGGGATAAAAATCAAAACTTTTGGGTTGGCCCTCGGGCCCACCGGGAGGAATTATCTAAGCTAACCCCCTTGAAACTTTCCAAATTCTTGCAAAGACTTTTCAACCGAAACGAAAAAAGAGAATAAAAAAGAAGGGGGGAAATTCAACAGGATCGTGCTTTCCCTCATCTTAATCTTCTTGGCTTAATAATTAAGTCATTCGCGGCCGCCATGGCGTCGTGTCGTATGCACAAGCTCCGCGTACTGTTTATGTGCTCGATAAAATCTTTTTCATGTTCATGATCATCTTTGTTTATATCAAGTCATGGCCACATAATCTTTCAACATTGTTAGGTTGAGCGGTTGAAAATGTTTGGCAGTATAGGGATCCCTTTAGAACCTACCCCAGGTGGAGTTGCTCGATGCAAATGCCAAAATTCCAGTATTTCCCTCACCTCAATGCAAGAATACCTACCCCATAAAAGAGAGAGAGAGAGAGAGAGAGAGAGACGAGATGTTTATGGCCACGGATTAAAAAAAATCTTTCATGCTTTGTCTTTATGGCTCAGGTTGCAGAAAGATGAGGTGCCTGTCCATTGAATTTTTCCCCCATATAGCAATAGCATATATGCAGAGTAGAACAACATCTCAATGTCAAAGAAAGGACTAACGTAAGGTCAAAAGGTGAATCATTGGAGCATGAAAAGGGGGTCCTTTTTGATCAGGGTTATCTCCCACATTCATTTAGTTGTGCAGATAATCAAAACCGTGCATCATGACCACTCATATAAAAGCAAGGAAAAAAATTTTGCGTTCAAAAGGAAGATCAGGGTTATGTTTCCAAGCTTTTATTTTCTTTATGCAAGTAAAGTTGGCACAAAAAATCAACGCCCGGTCCCAGGAGTGGGAAAAGAAAATATGTGGGATCTTTTCTTCTAGTCATGGCAAATACAAGAGATCAATTGTCGAATGACCAAGTAAAACTCATTTAGCAGCCACAAACTTCTTTTACACAAGAATCTGCGCAACATAATCGTCTTTCAATTGCTTCTTTCGCATATGATTGATGTAAGGTGCAATCCAGAAATACGTTGCCTCTCATTTTTCTTTTTAGATTCCACAGTTGACAAAAACAAGTTATTGATTGATTAAGACGGACCGAAGGCGAAATAAACTGAATTTTGCTCAGGTGTGAACGTTATCCTCATGGTTTGGTTCGGACTCATTTCAAAACTCTCAAACAAAACATTTGAGGTTTTCAGTAGAAAGCAAGACAGTCCAGATTCAATCATTCACACATGGCTCCTATAAATTAGTGGTGGATCACACTTCCGGGACATCCCCTAGACTTTTTGTCTCCATTTTGGCTTTCCTATAGAGTAAGGACGTAGATCTCTAGCCCGGATACCAATTTCTCAAAAGCAACATAACTAAAAAAAGATGGGTTCCGTTGACCTTTGGGAAAGAGATCTCAAGGACCTTATGGTCCTGCTTTTGTTGTTGTGAAATGATGTAAGACCATGAAGAGTAGTATACAAATCACCATTGATCACCCAAGAGTTAGGATCCAGTTGGTGTTACCATCTTGTGACGGTGAAACTATGCTAAGATACATGGATGATCTCTCTCTCTCTCTCTCTCTCTCTCTCTCTCTCTCTGTGAAAATGCAGAAAGCTGTAAGGTCAGATGCAACCAATTTGAGCCTAATCAACCATGTCACCTGAGCGCACGACTTAGTCTGAGACTCTGAGACCCTGAACAATGAAATATTGCACCACCAATGAGCTTTACCGTCGATCAATGGACTTCGACTCTGGCACAGAGAATAAACCAATCACAAGAGTGAGGTTCCGTAATGTTGAAGGTTTCGAGCTTGAATGGGCTGTGCATTTTGGGTTAGAGAGAAGGCTTAGAGATCGGAATGCAATCCAATCCTCAATCTTCATAAAACGTTGCCCTGTCATCCAAGAATCAACGACAAAAACATGCCCTTTCTTCACAGCAATGCTCGTAATTCTTAACGAATCGATTTCCTCCAAACGAAAATTATCCGGGTTCACAAAGTGTATCTTTGATAAAAGCTTAAGGAGACCGTAACACTCAAGTTTCATATCTTTCCTAGTGTACTTGCTTACGATTTTATGAGATACGAGCTCACATTGCAATGATTACCGGGTGTCTCATCAGCAAGTTCCATCACCACTCTTGGCTATGATGTTCAGTGAATAAACTCTTGGCTATGATGTTCAGTGAATAAACTGTAGAGCACGTCAACATCTTGAGCATCTGAACTAGTAGAACATCACACCAGCAATAATGACAATACGAAGTCTGGATTGGCATGCCTGCAAACAAATATATGAAAACAAACCAAAAGAAACTGAGTGCTATAAATCTTGGTGGGGCGGCCTTCAATTGTGGAAGAGTAATCGACGAAATTGGTGAACAGCTTATTTCGCATCTGCGATACACATGATCATTACACTTTGATGGGGTGATTTTACATTAACTTTGTTCAGCTCAAGACTGAGTTTGTCCGTGGACTTACAGGAGTACAGCCAGAAATTTGATTCCTTAAATCAGCCAAGCAGTGCGTCTTCTCAAGCGCTCTAACACAAGCTTTTCACCGGTAAGGCACTCGACCAGACCTGAGCAGTGTGATGGATCAAATAAGGATCACCACAGTATATAAAAGTCAGTTCAGAGTCAGGGACCATATGTGATATAACAGAGTATATCTGATCAAGCAGACACACATCAGTCTCCCTGACGGGTTCAAAAACACAAACATCAACCACAATGGACTTATGTTATCTTGGAGTGACAACTACCATTGGCATAATTGCGGCAATCATGAATACCCATCCTCCAGTCAGTTTCCCAAGTATCATTGAATTTAAGCGCAATGTCCAGGGAATCCTCTTCACTATATCCCACAAACCAGCATCTTCGTTTGGGTAGCCTTGTCAACTTTCTACTGTGGAGAGTTCCTTGAACAAAAAGGTTTAGATTCATTAGGCAACATGACTGAATAAAGACAAAATGAACTTCAAGCCTGACCATATTTGATTTTTTTTTTTTTTTGCACAATCAGCATCTCAGACTAAACTGACTATGGTTCAGCATTTGGGATCATGAGAGCAGAAGAATTCATAGACTAACCTGGGACCGATCCACCTGGCAAGGCTGCAAGTGCCAGTGCAAAAACATTTTGGGGGTCTTCGGGTTGAAAATCAAAAACAGATGCCTAAGACATTTAGAAATATTACTAGAAAATTAATGCAAACGTCCTGTAGAGAGTCCACTTGTTCTAGGCAAAATATCATTCAATTCCAACAAAAATTAGAAGATACTCATCACCATAAGATGACCCAAAAATTAATTTCCAAACCCATTATAACCAACTAACTCTCTGCAATTTGAGAATTGAAAAAGACAAACCATGAAACATAATCATCACAACCTCGGAATTGGATGGTGGTGAAGAGGTTTTGATGATGACTACGAAATGTTGCAAATCCCAGAGATGGAGTCCATGAAGAGCTGATGTCACTGATTGAAATGGTTCCATCGCTGCTCTAAATGGCAGTGCTGCTACATATACTTTGTCTCTTCCACTAATGTTCATGGTTGATTGTAGTGATGTCCAAGCCATTTTCGCAAATTAATCAGACAGTGGAAGTTAAAAGAAGCAAAGAAGAGGCAAAGTTCGGATAATCTGCAGATAAATCCTCATCGGTCGTGTAAAATCCAACGGCTGACAATGGACTGCAAAAATGGGCTCGCTACTTGGAATAGAAAGTAGCTGTATCCAATCCCTTCCTTTTATTCCTTTTGACGTCCATTGTCCAAAAGACTCCTTTCAGTATATTTTACTGTACAAAAATTAAATGCTTATCTGGTAATGAATTTCCACCAAGCCATCCAGCCCAGGTTGTGAACTCAATCTGTCAAATAATGTGCAGTGGAAACTAACGATAACGATAGCATAAAGTGTATCACGTTATCTTCCAAGATATCAACATAAAAGCGATCAGAAAGATCAATTAACGTATTGATAAATACAGTGGAGAAGTAATTAATTAAATATAGGAATAAGAAATAAAATTGAACTTTCAGATCGACTATACTCATAAGCCTACCAATTTCAATGGTAGTTTTCACTCAACTTTGTTCTTCTTGTTACCAGGCACATGGATGAACTTACAGAGCTAAAACAATGAAACCAGTAAGTTGATGCCCTAGTCCAGATCACCAAAGCTTCTTCTCAAGTGCTCTAGGACATCCTTTTCGCCAGTAAGGTGCTCAACCAACCCTGTGTACAAAAGTTCTATAAGATCAGAAAAGGATCGTGACAGCATCTAAAAGTAAAGTGTGACAAAAAAATAATTTGTTTGACAACTTATATAGCTCGTCCAATGAAATAGACTCAAGCATCATTCGTGGGTACATACAAGCACAAACATATGAAGGAGCTGAATTTTGTCCTATCAGACTGATTACCATTGGCATAATCGCGGCAATCGTGATGCCCGATTTTCAAGTGGGTCTCCCAGTGGTTGCTGAACTTACATGCAACATCCAGAGCATGCTCTCCACATGATCCCACAAACCAGCACCTTTCTTTCGGTAGCTTTGTCAACTTTCTTTTGAGAACAGTTCCTAAAGAAGAATGTAGATTCGTCACGCAAACACAGAGTGGACACAGTCGACATGAATAGGAATTTCAATCTCCAAGTCTGACCGTACTTTTAATACCGGGATTTCACATGATCAGCACCTCTCTCTTTCGGGATCAAACTGTCTCTAACTTAGGAAGTAAGCTAAAAATTTTCCATGTAATTGCATGATGAGGGCTGTAGTAGTCGGAGAATTCATGGACTAACCTGGAATTGATCTACCTGACAAGGCTGCAAGTGCCACATACACATTTTCAGGGTCTTCAGGTTGAAAATCAAACACAAATGCCTAAAACATAAACAAGAAAAAAAGGAGAATCATCTGGCCTTGGTGCTAACAGATTGTGGCCAACACATGAATCGAATTTCAAACAAAAGATCAGAGGCATCACACCAACAAAAGAAAACCCAACAATTCATTTAACTTCCGGAGCTTACACCTATCAACAAGCTTGCCCCTTTATCAATTGTTCAAGATGGAAACCAAAACCCAAAATCCACGAAAACACAATCGATCAAGAACCTGAGAATCGGATGGAGGGAAAGTGGCTCTGATGATGACCATGAAATGTTGGAAGTCCCAGAGCTTGAGCGAGTAGGCGGCCGAAGTCAGCAGCTGAGCGGGTCCCTTCGTTGCTCTGAGCGGCACCGCCGCCACGTACACTTCGTCTCTTCCGGCGATTCTCGCCGGCGACTTCAGCGGCGCCGTCGCCATTTCTGGTCGATTGACCGGACGGTTGGTGGTAGTTAAAGAGAAGGGGGACAGTCCGGATAAAATGCTCATAAATCCTCGTCCGTCCGTCGATCTGGATTGGAGATTAATCCGACGGTTGCCATTTAGCTGCACAAATGGGCTCTCGATTCGCAGAGGACAAGCCCAATGCGGAAAAAAAAAAAAGTAACTTTTTAACCGAAAAAATTAATCTATTTTCGATTCGCAAAGGATAAGCCCAGCGTGAAAAAAAAAAAAAAAAAAATTTGACCGAAAAATTCATCTTAGATAGATATATATATATTTTTTTGACTCAAGCCAATTCGTCAACAACTCTCAAGATACTATACTATCATTTTTATTTATCAATATTCATAGTCATTGGAATGAGTTGGTATTTTCAAATTAGTGTATATGCACCAGGTGCCATGTATAACCGGCGCATTCTGATATATGCGCTTTTACATATTTATTTTTAGCCATCAATTGACCAAAAGGAATTTTATAAAAAGTTTCGATAAAGGGAGACAGATGATCAATATCGAACTTTAGTTCAGGAAAGTGATCAAAGCGAATTCAATAAGGTTAACCATGTAATAAGCAAATAAACATGCTAGAACAAACATACTAGCGAAGTAGTATCATTTATTTTATTTTCTTTATTTTTCAAATCTTCATAATTAGGAAGTGAATAACTAGAATTAGAAAGTAGGAACTTATTTCCGCCCCAATTTTCTTGCTATTTTCAAGCTGTCTTAGGCTTTATTTAAATGTTATGTTCTCTGTAAGTATGATATGCAATAAGAAACATAAGAAAATATCTTTCTTTTTAAAATCCGCATAGTACAAGAGCTGAGGTTTTGAATCTAGCTCCTACTATGGTGAAACGGCGATGAGTGGAGTTAGTAGGGACACCGCTTCTTCAAATGTCATGCTAGAAAACAACTTAACTAATTTCTCTGCACAATTGAGCAATGGTGAAGAGCAATTCTCCTAAAACTCCAACCTACTATTAATAGTTCACCAATTGAATGACTAAAATCGTTTGGAGTGGGTTCAATCGGTGAAACTAGCAATTAATGTCGGAGGGAAGCTAGGCCACTTGATAGGCGAGGTGAAGGAATCTACAGAAAGCAATTCGTATTGAAAGACTTGAAAATCCAAAAACTCTTTACACATTGCCTGGCTGATCAATTTTATGGAGCTATCAATTGGGAAATTGCACCTATTTCTTTCGACCTGTAAAGTATTGTGGGATGTTGTGAGAAAAACATATTATGAATTGGGAAATTCTTTCTTGATTTTTGAACTGAAGACGAAGCTATGGCAATCAAGGCAAGGAGACTGTGAGGTACTATTTACTATAATGAAATGGTGACCTTGTGGCGGGAATTAGATCAATGCTATGATAAAACATGGGAAAGTCCTACCGATTGCAAGAGACAAATGAAGAGAGAAGAGAGTGATAAGTGTATACATGTTTCTAGCAGGCCTTAATCAAAGCTTGAATGAGGTGAGAGGCAAAATCCTTGGAAGAAAACCTCTACCATCCATCCATGAGGTTTTCTATGAAATTAGAAGGAAGGAATCTTGGAGGTGAATCACACTACATGATTCGGAACAAGCGTCGGCTCTATATTCGAAAATTCTGCACTTGTATCTTGGGGGCTTGATTTTAAAGAAGATGGAAGGAAGAAACTATGGTGTGAACATTGCGAGAAACTTAGACCTATGTGATTGATTACTATGAGACCTTCTCTCTAGTTGTAAAACTAAACACTATAAGAGTGCTCCTGTTAGTTGCACCCAAGCTTGACTGGCCTATGTAGTAACTAGATGGGAAGAATGCATTTTTGAATGGAGATTTGGAGGAAGAAGTATACATGAATTTCCCCTTGAGCTTTGATAAAAGGTTTGGATCAAAGAAATGTAGATTGAAGAAATCACTACATGGATTGAGGGCCTAGTTTGAAAGTTCACTTAGTTTGTATAGAAACAAGTCAATATTCAAGGACAAGCTAATCATACCATGTTTGTAAAGCATTCTTGTGATGGAAGGTTGCAATTTTAATAGTGTATGCAAACGACATCATTCTCACCGGGAATGATATTGCTGAGATGAGTAAGTTGAAAGAATGTCTTGTTTCTAAGTTTGAGATCAATGATTTGAGAACCCGAAGTATTTTCTTGGAATTGAGGAAGCTTGATTGAAAAAGGGAATTGTAGTCTCATAAAGAAAATATGTCCTAGATCTTCTAAAAGAGATCTAAACAAGGGATTGTTGACTAGTAAAAACTCAATAGACTATAATCAGAAACTTAGAGATGACAAAGATGGGACTCTCGTTGATACATCAAGATATCAATAACTAGTAGGGAAATTGATCTATTTGTCACATACTCCTAGATATTGCATTCTATGCAAGTATGGTAAGCCAATTTATGCACTTTCCATATGAAAAACATCTTGAGATTGTGTATAAGATCTTGACATATCTTAAAAGCACTCTTGAAAAGGTCTATTATTCAAAAAATTTTAATCAACAAGAGACTAAAGCACACACGGATGTAAATTGGGCAAGGTTAATAATTGACATAAAGTTGACTTCGGGTTATTATATGTATGGGGGAACTTGGTTAATTGGCAAAGTAAGAAGCAAAATGTGGTGGCATGATATAGTGCAGAAGCGGGATACCAAGCAATGACTCAAGGGATGTGTGAGATGTTGTGGATGGCATGGATATCGAAAGGATTTTGAGTATCAGTGAAAATGCCTATGAAATTGCATTGTGATAGTAAGGCTACAATCAACATTGCACAAAACCCAATCAACATGATAGAACCAAGCATAGTTCATCAAGAACAAGATTGATGTGGGGGTTACTGTGGAATACCATTTGTACTAACACGACAATTAGTTGGCATTTTTATAAAGGACCATTCGACCTAATTTTGATTTTGTCATTCACAAGTTGGGCATGATAAAATATTTACACACCAACTTGGGGGGGTGTGTCGAAGAATTAGGAGAAAATCTCAAGAGAGGAAATTATTTTGTTTCCATTTATTTTATTTCCTTTTATTTTTGAATCCTCATAATTAGAAAGTAGATCAATACATTTGTGAAGTAGGAAATTTGTTCCTATTTTTGCTTCTAATTTATTGCCATTTTTTAGCTGTTCTAGGCCCTATTTATGTTTTATGTTCTCTATAAGCATGACATACGATAAGAAATAGAAGAAAACACTTTGTTCAATTAAATTTGCAATGACCATGAACAAAAGAAAGGGCATGTAGACCAGAAAGTAGGATTTATTCTTATGTTGGCCAAAAAGCAAAATCCCAGACCAGGAATCAAGAACTCCTCCTGAGATCTGCCACGTGACAGGCCAAACCACAAAGAGATACTACATAGAATTTTTACAATACTAGAACATCATAAACCAGTAAATTGCTTTATTAGATTCTAGAACAAATCACTGAAACAAACCCCCCAGCACGCCAACACACAGACAAGACTCGCTTACTCCCTCCCTCAGTCACTCACTCACTCATCCACTGACACATCACTAATCAGAAGACATCCATAGACACATCACTCATCAGTAGTCTTCTTCTCATCAGCTTCTGCAGCAGCTCCCTTCTCTTCCTTCCCTACCTCCTCTGCTCCTCCTTTGACACCCTCCTCTTTTGGAGCCTCCACGGTGGAGTCCGGATCTGGTTTGGCCACGACAGTCTCTTCGGCCACGACATTCTCTTCGGCCACGACTGCCTCGGGTTCCACTGATTTCGTGTTGGCTTCTTCTGCTTCCTCCTTGTTCTCTTCTGGCTCTGGTGCCACCTTGGAAGTCTCCTTTGGTGCCTCGACTTCTTTTTCTTCTTTTTCTTCTTTTGATTCAGTCTGTTCTCCCTCAGTTGTTTCGAGGACGCCTCCTTCTTGTTTGGTCTCGGTACACTCCTTTATGGTCTTGGTCTCGGTCTCAGCTGGCTTTTCTTGATCTTCTTCTTTCTTGGGGTCTTCTTTTGGTGCGACCACCGCTACTTCCTCTTGATGGACAGTTTTGATTTGCTCTTCAGGCTTATCCTCCACGAACGCAGCTTGTGCTGATACAACCTGTTTCGTCCACATAAATCAATTCATCAAAATATATGGATCGGCAAAATGGACATACAGTTATAAAATCGTATAGTAGGTCGATCCTTTCATTCGAAACCTGTAATCTAATAATGCTATGTTACTTCATCTTTGGGTGTCTTTAGGCAAGTCACTAGCGTTATAAATGACAATCCCGAATTGATTGTTATTATTCCTACTTCACTATTCAAGAACAAATCGTGTAACTGTTGGCAAAAACAGTTTTCCAAATCATCTCTTCGACAAGAGCTAAACATGTTGAACCAAGGTTTATATTCTAAGAACTTCAATGAGTAGTTATTAGAGTTACCTCGACGGTAGCCATAGGAGATCCAACGGAGTTACGTTTGCAGAAGCTGCTAAGAAAATAAACAGAAGCTCAAGCTATGCGGCCAAAGAAGATTGAAAGAGGAAGGAGAAACGAGCTAGTGGAGGGTTGGACTGTGAGAGTGAGATGAAGATGATCTAGTGGGACAAGCTATTTATAGGAGAGCGAATTGGTGAATTAGGGGTAGAGAAGAAAAGAAAAAAGAGACGGGAAGGACTGGAAGAATCTTGGGATTTGACACTCCTCATTCACTGGCTCCAAGAAAATTAAGCATGTTGGTGTAATAATAACACTTAAGAAAAAAGTTTAGAATAATGTCAAAATAATTTTAACTTTTCACCCAAATACTAATTACATGCCTCTACTTTTCAAAATGCATGTTTTGCACTTTTCACCTGGATACCAAGTACGGAGTCACGAGTGCACAGTTAGAGTTGAGAGAGTAAATTTGATTAAAGGAAAGAGAGAGAGGGAGGGGAGCCGAGATGAAGGTGGTTGGCATCGACAGAGGACGGCACTTAGATATGACGGAGATGGCGAAAGGCAACAGGCGGGGCGGCGTCTGGTTTGGGGTTGGGAGTTTGGGTAGCTTGAGACTACGAGTCGCTGGGGATTTCTGATAGTAAATGTTGTTTTGCTCATTATAATTGGCCGACTTAAAAAATAGATATTTTGAAAAATGGGAACAGCTGATGTCTAGATGGAAATTGAATTGTCTTTTTGGCATTATTTTTCGAAAAGTCTCAAATGATATGATTTCTCTTATGGTATTCTTCCTCTGCGATCTAATCTTCATTGGAAAAAGCCAAAGAATAATGGAGGTCATATCAGTCGTCATCATCATGATGGACATGATCACCCTTTCGGCCTTCGAGCCACCGTGTTTTGTGCAGCCCCCATTGAAGCCGACCTTAACCATCATTACCCCACGTTCAGTCTCTCATCCCCCCCTCCCCGCCTTTTTTCGGGTTTGTTCTCTTCCTTCTAGTCAGTCCATCACTAATTTCTTCCTACTGATCTGTCAAGAAATTGTACTGTGACACCTTCAATTCCACCATACTGTTCAACAAGATTGATCTCAGAAGTGCCCTCGTCTAGCCCCGACAGTTCTTGTTCAGGCGTTGAAATTTTTGAAGTTCGACGAAAGAAGGTCTAGGTCCAGAAGAGTTGAAATTGAATTGGGTTAGACAAATTAGAAGGACCTACATATATGTGTATTTAGGTGTCACCAATACTTTCCACTTATTAAGTGCATGTGCAATTTATTATTTCGAGTGAACCATATCTCCGAGCCATTTTAATCTAAAGATCACATATCGTTCTGTTTGAGCAATCGTGCATCCAAATCACAACAAAATTTCATTATTATTATTATTATTATTATTGTTATTATTAACAATGAATCATACCAGCATCTAGATTTTAGTGAGGTATACATCTCTCTTCTAAAATTTTGTGTTCTTTTTATTGTTAGAATATTTAAATCATAAACACACATTCATCTTATGACTTAAATTTTTAGAATATTTTATGATATTGAAGTAAGAGGTTTTAAGTTCAAATCTTTTCAGCCCTCATTTTTCTCCCCAATTGCATCTTTAAACTTAGACCAAAATCCAGATCTCACATTTATTATCTCCCAGTTTATGCAATTCATATGTTTTTAGTGTTCAGTTAGCAAGATGAAGAATGGTTCAATCAAATTTAATTAGGTTATTAGCATTTGTTTACGGTGAAAGCACATTCCTATGTAGTTCGAGATTCGAGTTGGTACAAAAAATTATTAAATTGTTCTCATTTCGGGTTACAGACGGTCCATCCCGAGGATTTGTCCAAGGTGCATCAGCGTGGGAAATAGGGAATCCTGCACAAATTACTTGAGACAAACGCATGAAATTCATCATCCCCACTTACCCAAAAACCTAATCGAAAGCTCTGGGCTAAACGCTGGCATTATTGTCGTTCTATAGCGACAGATATTGACTATGGTGAGTCATCAGCCACGATTATACTTTAGTCGTATCATCTTCTTTCATTATCATTCCACTTGCATCCCGACGTACGTCACATTTTTTTACATTATTCCATTCCACCCTCGATGGGTATTATAATAGTCTTGCGACCAACCTAAAAGTTGTGAAAGCTACCGCTACTTATATGTCTACAAATTTCCAAAAGTGAATCGTCAATCAGTCCATAGTTTGGCAGATTTGAAAAGACCTTAAAAAACGTAGACAATCGATTAAACATTAGGAAAAAAAATAATGATTATTATAAGTAGAAGTACATGAAGAATTCTAACATTATAATATGCGGTGTCCTGATACTTTACTCAATTAACTTTTACTAATGTATGTGAATCATTTCGTCCACGTGCACGATAATAGTAGTCATGGCTAAAGTTATTTTCAGTGAGACTAAAATCGTACAAGTTAATTAGTGGTAGAGTAGATGGAAGTACCGTGTCATTCAACGGAGAAGGTGGTCATGGAAGCTCTATTGCACTTCGATCAATTCCGTGAAAGCCTTTTTCACAGTTCCAAGTCATCTGACAACTTTTCGTGTTTCGCCAGTATAGCTAAATCGGAATATGATGACTCAACGTTAGGAAAAGTAACCTCTCCTTGCCTTTATTCTCTTATATAAACAATTTAAGATCTTATGTAAAAGGAAATGAACCAAAAAAAAGACGAACTCTACTATCTTCTAACGAAATTCATTTGGTTGATATTCTTTTTTAACATAGATTCAAAATATTTGATCAAATCATATCATAAAGAAAACTGAATTTGTTCTCTGAAACAAAACAAAATCTCAAATGAAAAATGTCAATTAGCTTCTTGATCTTGATCCCTGCTCCTCAGATTAGAAAATGGGTACGAGCTTCTTTCCAGCTATGAAATTCTTTTGCTTATTTTAACTTGGAGTTAGGCAATGAGGTTGGGCGGTGGAAAGGGCCCACCAGCCACCACCACAATCCATATTCATGCAAGACCCCACAGGGGCTTTGGTCAAGCGGTGACTGCTCGCTAATTGGGTGATGCCACGTGGCTAGCCGTACGCCATTACGCCGACCACATGGAAAGGAGAAGTTCCCCATTCTCATGGGTGACGTGGACGGGGAGGTGGTAGTTCAGGTCACGTGACAGTAATCGGTGTTGTAACCAGTCAATAAAGAGGAAGAACTTTGCAGTGTACACGCAAAAATTTTATAAAGAAAAGAACTGCATATTATTCAAATAATGTGATTGGTTGGTTAGCCCCGTCGATTGTATGATTGATACATAACATACTTTTTTGTGCTTGAGGACAACTAATTTTGTAGAACTGATCTTTCAATTTACAATATTGAGCTTTCGAAAAAGTCAAGTATAATTTTAGTAAATAGGTAAATCAAAGTAAAATTTTAAATAATGGCTCGAAGTAGGATTTTTTTTTACCATGGAAGATCCGGAATGGATTGCATGTCAAATAATATTACGAAGTGGCCAACTTAATATCTAATAAATTCCCCGACTGGTTAGCTGGGCTAAGTGTCTTTGTCTGCTACAGAAAGTAATAGGGGCATTTTCGTAAAATCGAAAAATTTCATTTTGGCCCAAAACATCACATTCCTTTAATTTATGAACTAGGCATTTTATTAAATATTAACTTATACTAAACAACCAACGTAAGACCAACAGCAACGAAAATCTCGAACAAAAAAGCACCAACAATTTTCTTGTGGTTTTGTTATTAGATCTATCAGATTGGGAAGGAAGAGGACATTGGCGTGTGCACAAGGAAATTGGTGACTCTGTCGACGGCGAGGACTGGCCTCGCCGTCGGTGGATGGCTGAGGAAGGAGGTGGGCCTGGTGGACAGCGAGAGAAGGGTGTGAGATATCGTGAGGTCGCACAGGATCGGGGCCTTCTTCTTCCGCACCATGAAGTCTTACTCAAGCTGCATTGCTTCCTTGCGCGAGTACGTTTCTCTCAGCCATAAATTGGAGGCGGCGGCGGCTTTGCCGAAGCCCCACTAGGGACGTTGGACCCTCGCCAGTGGCTGTGCGGTGCTGCCGTCGCCGTCACGGTCTTCCCAACCCCTTCGGGAGGACGCAAATCTCCCAAGCTCGCCGGTGGGAAGGCTGAAAGGCGTCACAGACTGGAGGTAATGCAGAACGAAGAAGATGGAGTTACGAGGGCGAAGAAGGAAAAAGAAAAAGAAAGCAGAAAAGGAGAGAAGAAAATTAGAGAAAAGAAGAAAGAGAAAAAAAAAGATAAAGAATGACGAAATTCGCTCAGACAAAAAGGCCCCTGTTATCGTTGTTGGTAATTAGACCAAATTCATGAATGTGCTGCACGCATGTAGAATGTTCGTGTATGTTTAGATTCATGCTTTTATGTCCAGTTCAATGTTTTGTAAATTCTAGGGATGTATTTCTTTGAAATGCTAGATATAATTATGAGCTATTTAAACAATCTATATAAAAGTAAGTCTTGTCATCATTTTATAAGATAAAAAAGAGAAAAGAATAAGAAAAATGTGTAGAATAGAAGTTCAATTTCATTTGAGAGTTTCTCCTACTTATTTCCTCCTTTTTCGTGATTAATTTCTTGCACTAAAATTATTATAACAAATAATTTGTAGTTATTCACGTGAAGCAATCTTGTGAAACAAATTTTAAACTAGAAAAATTTAACGTTTAGATCCACACAAAATTTTGTAGGGCTATAATAATTATTATAAAAGTTTAAATGCGTTACTTCATATTTAAATTAATATATTGTCTCCTTACACAACCCTTGTCACCTTGCAATAACTACATTACTTGCAAAGCTTAGGCTCGATGGACGTAAAGGTATCTATAGGAGAGGAGGTTGTCATGAACACCTTGATCAAGGTGGCGGTCCAGAGGTTGTCATCGGCGAGTGCGCGAACTGCGGAGCAACAAGATCCAGCAAAAGTGTATGCAGCTGCTAAAAATCTAGCCGATGTCATCAAAGGCGCCAATGTTGAGGATATCATTTCCGCGATCGAAACGCTTGCCTGTCAAGCTGATTCGTCTGCCGTTTTCAATTTCCGGAGGCTGGCGAGGGGTTCGCTACTCCACATTGCAGCAGCCACCGGCAAGAGCAACATCCTGAGGCTCCTGCTTGATCGTGTCGATGCCTACCTCATAGCCGCCCAAGATGATTGGGGGAATACCCCTCTCCACATCGCCACTAAGGCCAAGGCATTTGGAGTCGTCGCTATGCTGATTCGCCATGCAAGAGACCTCCCCGACGTGGATGACAAGAACTGGATCCTGAGGATGAAGAACAATCATGGAAACACCGCTTTGCACGAGGCCGTGCTTACACGTGACGTCGACTTGGTGAGCCATCTGTTGAACGAAAATTCGGAGCTCGTGTACTTGGCGAACGCGGATCAGAAATCTCCCCTGTACCTGGCCATTGACACCCGCGGACCCCGCAACCCCCGTGACCCCCAGATATTTCAGGTTTTATTTTCGCCCTCGCTCGACCCATCAAGAATAGAAGGCTTGCCGCCCGTTCACGGTGCCGTTGCACGTAAACAATATGGTACGTACTTAAATCTACTTATGGGAAATATCTATAGATGTGTGGACTGAATTCATTTCAAATCTGTGCAACCACTCTTTGTGCTTGCCCAAATCTGTTACGGGTGTTCACATAAAATTTCACACCTTGCTTATTAAAGTAGTTAGGTACCCATGAAGAAGTTGCAACTGCCATATCATTCTCCTAATAAACAAATTATCTCCCATTACAACATAATAGATCAGCTCAAATACATTCCAGACTCTATAGGAATTCAAGCATTTGCCCCAAATCTGTCCCATTTCACATTTCCCCAATGGAATTGGGCAGAGGGCGGGCTTATGCGGAGCGTCCATTGAACCCATACTTCTTTAGTTATCTTTAAAATAATCATAATTTGTTCGAGTATATACGTCTATTAAAAGTTTCATCATAACTATCCGATTTTTATTTTTTCATAAAGATATATCATTTTAGTTTTTGTAGTCATATAATTGTAATAATGAATCAATGTGATGTTAAAGGAAAATTCATCCATTTAATGAAATGATAATAGCTTGAAGTAGGATCGTTTTTTCCATGGAAGATCCAGAATGGACTGCATGTTAAATAATATTTTGAAGTGGCCAACTTAATATCTAATAAATTCCCCAACTCGTTAGACGGCTAAGTGTCTTTGACCGCTACCGAAAGTGATAGGGGCATTTTCGTAAAATTGAAAATTTTCAGTTTGGCCCAAAACATCACATTCCCTTAATTTATGAACTGGGCATTTTATCAAATATTAACTTATACTAAACAACCAACGTAAAACCAACAGCAACGAAAATCTTGAACAAAAAAGCACCAACAATTTTCTTGTGGTTTTGTTATTAAATCTATCAGATTGGGAAGGAAGAGGACATTGGCGTGTGTGCAAGGAAATTGGTGATTCCGTTGACGGTGAGGACTGGCCTCGCCGTCGGTGGATGGCTGAGGAAGGAGGTGGGCCTGGTGGACAGCGAGAGAAGGGTGTGAGATATCGTGAGATCTTCCGCACCATGAAGTCTTACTCAAGCTGCATTGCTTCCCTGCGCGAGTACGTTTGTCTCAGCCATAAATTGGTGGCGGCGGCGGCTTTGCCGAAGCCCCACTAGGGACGTTGGACCCTCGCCAGTGGCTGTGCGGTGCTGCCGTCACCGTCACGGTCTTCCCATCCCCTTCGGGAGGACGCAAATCTCCCAAGCTCGCCGGTGGGAAGGCTGAAAGGCGTCACAGACTGGAGGTAATGCAGAACGAAGAAGATGGAGTTGCGAGGGTGAAGAAGGAAAAAGAAAAAGAAAGCAGAAAAGGAGAGAAAAAAAGAGAGATAAAGAATGACGAAATTCGCTCGGACAAAAAGTCCCTGTTATCGTTGTTGGTAATTAGACCAAATTCATGAATGTGCTGCACGCATGTAGAATGTTCATGTATGTTTAGATTCATGCTTTTATATCAGTTCAATGTTTTGTAAATTCAAGGGATGTATTTCCTTGAAATGCTAGATATATTTATGAGCTATTTAAACAATCCATTTAAAAGTAAGTCTTGTTATCATTTTATACGATAAAAAAGAGAAAAGAATAAGAAAAATGTGTAGAATAGAAGTTCAATTTCATTTGAGAGTTTCTCCTACTCGTCTCCTTCTTTTTCGTGATTAGAGTATGAGTTGAGTAAATTGTTAGTGTTTTCGCCTTCACATTATTCTATCAATTGCCACATTAGTCACATGTGCTCGCAATGAGCAAATATATGGCTGGTCAGTGAGGTCGAGACCTTATTTGAGATTAAGTTGGCCACTTTAGAATTTTATTTGAAATAATTTATATTTTGAGTCGTCTTTTAACGTAATGTCATCACTTTGTACTTTTATTTAAAATCTTGATTAAATTAAATTACAAAAAGATTATCCTATGCATAATTAACCAAGCTAGCTACAAAAGGACTAAATGAATCCTCTGGCACGCGACTCCTTCATGCCTCTTTGCTTCTGTGGTGAGCAAAGAATAGGATCAGCTAAAGCAACTCAAAGCAAAGAGGAAGCATATGCGAGAATATAATTAACACGAACTTTAGCTCTATAATGCATAATAAAATGGCAATGCTGACCTGCCGCTTTGGTTAATCTTTTGTCGAATAAATGAGTTGGGCGGGGAGTTGCGATTAGCAAATGCTCGACCCCTCTCGACATCTCCTTTAGATCGTTGGAGAAGCGAGTTCTCGTATTCAAAGGCATGTATTTTTGAAAATTATCAAGATTTACCATCCTTGTCTTTTTCTCCTACTAATTGTCTAATTTCCTTTGTTAACTCTAAGTGTCTTCAATCTTGATGCTGGATCACAGGCTTTTCATTATATTCTTTGTTAGTTCACTCTTATTCAATGGTGTTAATGTATATCAACAGAACAGTCTTGTTTCCTACTGCATTAGGATTAGCAGTCTTTCTCAAGTTACCTCAAACTGTCCTTTCTTTGAACCACTCCTTGCTTCTGCACCCCCACCGGTGGACAGCGCTAACTTTAGTCTGCACGATCGCCCCATGAGAAGCGATACATCTATTCTCTGGCCGAAAAGGTCGATTCCTGGGGCCATCAAATTTTACCCCCATTCAAGGTGGACTAAATAAAGGATCTGCTAAACACGTGCCTCGATCTACTTAGTTTGCAAGATTCTAAGAGTCCTCGTGGGGAAAATGTGTGACGACTGATTAGGCAATGCAGCATTCTGTCAAGGACCTGATTTTGTTAGAAGGCTGAGAGTTGTACAAGAGATGTAACCTGCGTTCGTCTTTGTTCAACTCCAAAAACCCAGTCTCTCTCTCTCATAGCTGTCTCTGCCATTTCTACCATGTCCCCAGCCCCGTCCCTGTGGCGCATCGTTGTTCACCGCCGTCTCCGAGCTCGATCCTGCAGCGCTCATCGCCACCATTTGCTAGGCACCCTCTCTCTCAAAGAAACTTTTTAAGAAACTCTAATATATACTTTGATTATTTTTTTGTTTTTTGAGTATCTTTCGGTATAACCAGAGCTCAAGAATTACGTTATGAATAAGTGATTTGAGCACCTATAATCTTTTGCTCGTTTCAAATAGAACGTCTCATCAATCTCTCTTCATATAATAGTTACGCCCGACCAAACTGCTACAAAAATTTGCTGTTGAGTTGCGAAAGCGTGACTTTAATAAAGACTTTCTTAATATTACAATAACACTAAATTGCATCATAAGTATACAATGAACTCTCACAATTACATACACCATTCTCACGTCATCACTCATGTACACCCACGGCACACTTTAGACGACCACCTTCAAAGACCCCACTCATACACAAGGCCCCTTACACTCTTTCTATAGACTCCTATGCCTACACGATGGGACCACTATTTTCCTCTCTGCTCATGCCACGCTCTACACTCACGCCACCCACTACAACTCAACGTTTTTCCTCTCTCTGCACACCCACGCAGACCCTCTTAGTTGGACTTCTTACTCACACCTACATGAGGAGCAAGTTGCTCCTATTTATAGGATGGAAGGTCGGTGCATTCACCGACTTTGCTGGCTTTCTACAGTATTCTACAAATATCATCCTATTACAGTCTGGCAACTAGATTTCTTTGAAGAAGTCTAGAAGTGGCGCAGCTTTTCTTTATTGATGGATTTTTGCTAGAAAATTCTGGAGAAGGGAGAGAGAGTGGCGGTGCTCTTTTCAACATTTGCGACGTCTTGTTAATATCTTGCACTTCAATTCTCACAGCAAATAGTTTGTATTCAGGCATGTTTCCGTGATCTTGCGCAACAATTTGAAACTCAAAATTTTTTGTTTTGATTCCATATAAGATTTTGTAGAATCACTATTGATTATTATAATTTTTTAAATAATTAGACAAATGCATTATTTACTATTTAAATGATGTGAGGGCTCCTTACACAACCCTTGTTTCTTCGCAACAATTGACGATACTTATATAGCTTAGGCTTGATGGAGCTATCTATAGAAGTAGGGGACGTTGGCATGAGCAACTCGATCGAGGAGGAGGTCAAGAAGGATGAAATGGACACTTTGAAGGAAGAAGAAATCTGGAGGAGTCGACGGGAGAGAATGAATAATGCATTGGCGGCTGTGAGAACCGCGGTGCAACAAGACCCGGCAAAAGTGTATGCACCTGTTCGAAGACTGGCGGATGTCATCAACCGCACCGCTGATGTCGAAGAGTTCATTTCCGTGGTCGAAAGAAACCGATTCGTCTGCCATTTACAATTTCCGGGGCCATCGGGCAGTTCACTGCTCCACGTCGCAGCACAAGCAGGCAAGGAAGACATCGTAAGGCTTCTGGTTGAACAATGCCCACCTCATAGCCGCCCAAGATGAGCCAGATGATCTCTCCCCCGCTGCGATGTTGATTGACCGGGCAAGAAAGAACCTGATCCTGAGGATAAAAAACAGACATGGAAACACTGCTTTGCATGAGGCCGTGATTTGTCGTCGCATCGATGTGGTCTGTCGTTTGTCGGGCGAAGATTTAGAACCTGTGAAATGATGAACATGGGCAAAAGAACGTTTCAAGTGCCATAACTTTGCACAAAGGGATATTTAAGTGCCATAACTTTGCATAAATGGACATTTAAGTGTCATAACTTACTGAAAAGTACACTTAAGTGCTGCCACATTCGAAGAAAAACGGATCACTTAAGTACCACTCCAATTCAAAATCCGGCCAAAATGCCGACGTGGCATTTTCCGGCGAAGTATCAACCCAAAAAATGACGTTTTGCACGCTAACGTGGCCAAATAATGCAAAAACGGCGTCATTTTTGGACGTGATAAAAAAAATAATATAAAAAATAATAAAATTAAATTTAGTTAAAATATTAAAAAATAATAATTTTAAAATTAAAAAAATTTTAAAAAATTTTAAAAAATTTTAAAAATTAAAAAAAATTTAAAAGAATTTTAAAAAATTTTAAAAACAAATAAAATTTTAAAAATTTTTAAAAAAATTTAAAGAATTTTTTAAAAAAAAAAAAGGTAAGGGGGAGGGCTGGGGGATCAACCCTCAGCCACCGTCGCCGACCCTTCCCGGCGGCGGTGGGTAGGCGGCGGCGGCGGTTGAGGGATGATCCCTCAGCCACCTCCCCCTTTCCTTATTTTCTAAAAAATTTTTTAAAACTTTTTTTAAAATTTTTGAATTCTTTTTAATTTTTAAAATTTTTAAAATTTTTAAAATTTTTAAAAATTTTTAAAACTTTTTAAATTTTTAAAATTTTTTAAAACTTTTTAAATTTTTAAATTTTTTAAAACTTTTTAAATTTTTTAAATTTTTTTTTAATTTTTAAATTATTATTTTTTAATTTTTAAATTATTATTTTTTAATATTTTAACTAAATTTAATTTTTATTATTTTTTATATTATTTTTTTTTTTACCACGTCGCCTTAAAACGACACCGTTTTTGCATTATTTGATCACGTCGGCGTGTAAAACGACGTTGTTTTGGGCTAGCTTTGCCGGAAAAATGCCACGTCGGCGTTTTGGCCGGACTTTGGCCGGATTGGTACTCAAGTGATCTCTTTTACTCCGATTTTGGCACTTAAGTGTATCTTTTGTAAGTTATGACACTTAAGTGTCCCTTTGTGCAAAGTTATGACACTTCAGGGGTCCGCATGTCGATGAATATGGAAAGGAAATCTCCCCTATACCTAGCTCTCGACACCGGTGACTATACACAACGTTTTATTTTCCCTCCTGCTCGAACTGTCGAGGATACAAGGCTTGCCGCCTGTTCATGGAGCCATCCTGCGCGAGAACTATGTTACGTACCTAAATTTGCTTATAGGTAATATCTATCTATGTGCAACAACTTTTTGCATTCGTCGTGACCGATTTCATCCCAAGTCATTTTGCTAAAGCTTGTGTTGTTGATCTTCAATTAGAAAAACTACGAAGTGCAAATACTCATGATCGACAGTCATAAAAATCTGGAATCTAACCCTTACCAAAAAAAAAAAAAAATCTAGAATCTAACAATAAGATAGGCTTGAAATAATGCCTGTTGATGATAATGTTAGATTCCAATAAATCTTTTGTAAGGGCTCAAGTTAATCTCAAACCAATCCCACGTCTAATAGAGTTAGAACATTACATTTTACAAACCTCGAATACGTCCCAAACTCTATAGGATTTTTCACATTCAACCCCAAATCTGTTCCATTTACCCAATAGATATAGGGAGAATTTAAAATAAAGGCCCAAAATAAGATTATTTCTCGAAAGAGCTCTCAAAAGTGAACGTTGTGTCAAATAAGGATACGAAGTAATCAACTTAGTTTCAAATAAGGGCCCACATGCACTACTTGCATTGTTATTTTGGCCGCTAGAGTGGGGGGCAACTTTGCCATAAGTTTTGATAAATTATAACTATTTTCTGTTTGGTTGATTCATATGAAGTAGTTGGACATAGAAAAATTTTATGCATTTCACGTTATTTTACCATACTGTAACATAGGGACAATGTTAGAAAGTATAAAAGAGATTTGCCACTTCCCATAATACAAATAATGTCACAAGTCATGTATGTACCGGTATAGTATGAAACAGTAATGTTACACTATTGACACCTAAATTTTGGTGACCCGTTTAGTTATTTATCACATTAAAAAAATTAGATATTAATTTTAACCCCTAAAAAATATATTAGTTAATTAATTAATTGCATAGCATATAGTTTAGGTACATTTATTTTAATTTGCATTTACATTGTGTTGGTGACAGATGTGTTTGATTTGATGGTTTCGAGCTTTAAGTTGTGAGTTGAAGCCCACGAAGAGAAGCGATTTGGGTCCAAGCCCGTATTTGAAAAAAACCTATTGTAATTTTTGAAAAATTAATAAAGAATATTCATTTTTGCAAAGGAAATCTAGAAGAGGTATGAAAAATAAAAAAGTGATATTGCGTGTGGAAAAGAAATATTCATGAATGTTGATCTGAAAAGGAAATTAAAATCCTATTATTTGGTCTATAAAAATGTTACTCGTGTAGGATTTTAAGGGGAGGCCACGCAATAGAAAGATACGGCCACATTGGGGGCTTCTGGAGGTCGAAAAAATTCAACACAAAGAAAGGAGAAGAAACGTTTTTCCCCGTTGGCGTTCATTCCTTTAAGAAAAATAAAAGAGAAAGACTCTTTGGGGAAAATGAAAAAAATCAAGCAAAAAGCTTCTGAAGACAGCAGAAGGAAGGCGTGCAGCAGAGAGAAGTGACGCGCAGCAGACAAGAAAAACAAAAAAAAAAAAAAAAAAACAGAAGAAGAAGAAAACAGCAAAAGCGCTGTTCATCTTCTTTGTGCAGCCGCTCCGCCTGCCCTCTGCCTGCGACCCAGCCTTCGCCGCGCCACCGCTCGCCCCTCCGCTCGCCCCTCCGCTCGACCCAGCACCGCTGGTCCCTGCATCTCCAGTCTCCGGGCGACGCTCCCGGCCTCCGAGCAGCAACGCCGTCCCTGCCTTCAGCTTCTGCTCGGCCAAGTGCCCGACGTTGCCTGCTGCGTCGCCCACCGCCTTCTCGACCTTGCTGCTGCCGTTCCGACTGATTCGCAGCCGCGCCTCCGCTCCCCAGCCGTGACGAAGCCCCTGCTTCGCCTCTGCCGGCCCCGTCTCTGCCCAGATCTGTCGCTCCCGCTTCCGCCGACGGTCGCTGCAACCGAGCCGAAGCCCACCGCCGCCGCAGCAGCAACCCAAGCCGGTCGCCACATCCCTGCTGCTCGCTGCCGCCTTGCCGAGTTTTCCTCTGCCTGAGCCCGAGTCGAGCCGCTCCACCATCTGCCCGACGAACTGCTCCTCCGTCGCAGCCCGACGCCGATCCTCTGCCGTTGCAACCGAGTTGCTCCCACCAGCCCAACGAAGCTGCTGCCGTGCCGATCCGGGTCTCCGCCCGAGCGCCAAACACCACCGCGTTGCTGCCCGAGCGCCGCCGAGCGCTGACACCCGCGCCTCCTCTTCCGCCCTGACGCCTCCGCCGTGCTGCTCTGTCGTATCCGACCCGACGCCAGCAGCAACAACCCAGAACCGACGCCTGCTGCAGCCACAGCCCGACGCCGCTCCTAACCCGGCGACCCAATGCACGCCCGAGCAACGAACCAACTGCGGCTTGCTCCCAAACGCCGGACAGCAGCCCCCTGCCCGCTGGTCAATGTTGCTGCCGCCGGTCCGCCCGCCGCCCTCGCCGGAGCTCCGAACAGCGACCCATCTAGCCGCTGGCTAACCCTAGTTTAGGAGGCCAAAACCCTAATTAGGTAGATTGCTTATTTTATTATTTATTTATTTAGTTTTTATTATTCATTTTGTTTCTTTATTTGAAATAATCACCGATGTATGACGGGATGTTTGACATGAAATAGCGTGTGAAATTTGTGATTGACAGTCCGATTTTCACGTCCGAAATCCGACTCGCAATCGTTTGCAAAATCGTCAATCTGATCTCACGCTCGAGATTCGATTCGCGATTTATTTAAAAATTGGCTAACCCGATCTCATGCGCGAAATATGGTTCGCCAATTTGTGGATATCGATCCTATCTTATTTGATTTGCCGTCACGTTGGTTGAATCAATTTTATTTTATTATTATTATTATTTTTTGTGACTCAAGAAAACCTGTAAGCCGACAATCGGCGGACAAACCTTGGGGTTGACGCAAGCTGGCCACCACACTCATGCCAACGGGTAAGTTACCTTGCGACGCCATTGGGATTCGAATGTAGCACCTTTCGTGAGAGACACAACGTTTGAGCCAGTGACGCCACCAGGTGGGTGGTGAATCAATTTTATTTTGTTAAAAGGAAAAATCCAAAAAAATATTTGAGTTAAGATTAGATTTGTTTTAGAATATTTCTTGTTATCTTGCATATTTAGAGTAGGGATTTTATTTCGAATTTTTAAAAATAAAAAAAATCCAAAAAAATGCATTCATTTAGGGTGTTAGTTTTTGTTTAATTTAAGTTGCATGTTTAATTATTTGGCAATTATTAATTTCGAAATTAATAAAAAAACAAAAAAGAATTATCATGCATATGTCATGTAAAATTAGGGTATTGTTTGTACGTCATTGCATATTAGGGTAAAATTGCACTTAGTTTAATTCTAGGTAACATTTTTCTTAATTTATTATAAGTTTAGATATTAGATAGATTGCATTTTAGGATTATTTGGGTTAAGATAATATTTGAGTTTAAATTAGGATTTGGCTTAACCTAATTCCTAACGCAAATTGAATAGAATCTTAATCTAGTTAGATAATTTTCACATTAATCCTAATTCCGAATTTCATGAAAAATACAAAAAATGTCTTAGAATAAATTAGTTCCATTCTCTAGGATAGATTGCATTTTTAGGAAAAATAAAAAAATGTCATATAGGATTAGATTCATGAAATACAAGTCATTTAGAGATTGTTATTAGGTCAATTTAATTAGAAATTGCATGACATTAGAATTAGGTTATTTAGTTATATTGCATGACTTTCATTAAATAAGTGAAAACAAAAAAAAAAAAATGAAATTGCGGATTAATTAGAAATTATATCTAAGACTGTTGATATGAATTCTGATTTAACAATGCAGATGCTTTCGTTGCTATGAGATAAGTTCTGCAATTTATTTACTGCTAAATTTGTGGTTTGCGCACCCGTATGATCATCTCACATGTTAGGGAAATAGATTTCAAATCAATTTAAGCTGCCTGCAAAAGTATTTTTGAAAATAAAATAATGGTACCGAAAGGGTATTAGAGAAATCTAGTATAATCAAGTCCCCATACCTAAAAAGTCTTTGGTTTGTAGGAGTAAAGTAAAACTCCCGTTACTTTATTTGGTTTCTAATCGACCTACCAAAGAATAGATTAGTAGTGACTCCTAGATAAAATCTATTTGTATGTTAAGAATCTGAACATAAGTCGTGAATTGATATGGGTTTGAGAGAGTCCGAGTTAAGTTTAGGCTTAACAATCCATTAGCCAAATTTTAGGTGGTTCACCCTGAAAAATTGGTCGCGACATACGCGTTCATTAAAGATTTATTAAGAAAACCTTACTAAATGATAATGACCAATTGTAGATTAAGTAAGCATAACGTAATGAAAATTAGAAAGGAAAAGAAAAGCCATAGACAGAGCAAGATCAAGGCTTTACTATCGCGCTAGAGAAGTGAAGTAATTTACGCTAGAGGCTTTTTTAGTAATTGGATCTTTTTGAAATTTATCAAGGGTCTTACAGTCACAGGTCGTGTTCCATCATGTTGGAGAATGAAAATCACCATGCTTGGAGATTCACAGCTCGAAGAGCCATACTTATTTGAACCTGAAAATGGGTTGGATAAATTTCCAGAAGCATTTGATTCATTCAATCAAGATTATTTCAGCATTGCAATCGAATCTAGCATCGGTGACTATCAATCCTAGTTGTGATTATGGTTCCCTAATTTGGAGCTCATGATCTTAGATTTAGCAGCCAAGATACTGAAAAACAACGTCAGGCTATTTGCAATGACTGACTCTAGAGGTTGTAATGTATTACATTTGGCTGCTTACACGAATCAGACCGAAGTATTCGAACTCCTACAACCAAAAACTGAATACTTGGCCCGAGCACGGGACATGAATGGGGATCTTCCCATTCATATTGTAAGCAAGATGGATCGTGTTGAACTCATTGAGAAGCTACATGATATCCGAGTTTCCGAACAGGTGAGTACAAACCGCTCTTCATGCCACAGCAAAGTATGAGCAAGCTTCAGCAGTGAGATATATACTCAAGACATCCGGAACTGTCGATGCTGTTAAATGATAGAGATTATGCTGGAAATACAGCTTTGCACTTGGCCGTGATGCATTCACAACCCGTGGCTTTGATTCCTCTCGTGCTGGATAAAAGAATCGACCTCTTCGTTCTTAGCCACAAATGCTTGGCTGCTCTTGACATTGCTCAAGATCACATCAGAAGGGAGTAGACGTTGCGGAAGGTCGGTAACATGAACGGTCACTATTTTCGTCTTTAAATGAGTATTCCAGGGTTCGTTCCCGCTATCGATATGGTAACAATTTGTTCTGTTTTTTCTTTATTTGCTTCCCATCTCAGGAATTGACAGTCATGGTGTTGAAATCCACGTCATTTTGGGAAAGTTTCGGCTGTAAGCGTGGACTTACTCGCACTTAGGCCGGAAGTTCGAGATGAAGCGCTTATGATATTTGGCGTCCACGAAAAGAAGCTGAAATGGACCACGTGAAGGATGCGATCAATACCCGTCTGCTGGTGGTGACGCTCGTGGCCACCATGACTTTTGCAGCTGGTTTCGCAGTTCCTGGAGGATTTAACGGCCCGGACATGGCCTCCAAAGATGATTGGGGCATGGTTATGATGCTAGACAAGAAAATGTTCCAGGCCTTTGCGATTTGCAACACCATCGTCATGTTCTGCTTAATGATCGCGGTGGTCAACCTTGTCTGGGCGCAGTAAAACATCGTCTACATGGCAATAGCTGCATACTAGCACATGATACTGCCGCTAACAATCGCTCCCGGCGATGTCCGCCACATTCTTGACCGGCGTCACCTTGACAGTTGGCAAACTCCCTTGGCTTGCTAACACCATATTTCATTTGGGACTTCTTTTCCTCCTCATTATCTCAAGTGTCAAATTGTTAGAATACCCTCCACTCTTTCGGAGCCACAGTCGTCCCATACGTCGTCTGATATATTGGCTCGTTCTCGCTTACTTTTATCTATGGAAAGTTGAGACATACCTTTTGGATGACTCGAAAGATGATGGAGCCGCAAGCGGGACCTCCGCTAGTTCGCCTTCGAATGGTGCTGGTGAATCGAATGACTGATGACTTGGTGACAGCGAACGTCGAGGTCACGTCGCTCCCTCCCAATCACTATTTTCATTTGATCATTTGATTTTATCTATGATTTTGCAGAAATTAATATATATTTGCCTTGGTGAATTTGGCTACATTCTAAGGTTGCGATTTCCTATTGTGTTAGGTCAGTGGTGACTGTTAAAGTATTTGAATTAAACCCCGTCTTCTGCTAATGATTTAAGTTTCTAGGATAGTTAGATAAAATCACATAAAATTTTACATGATATTAAAGTGGTAGATTGTAAATTCAAACTTTTCTAGGTCCCGTTTACTTTCTATTAAACTGCACCTAGTTTTTGAGTTTTAAAAATAATTGGACATAGTTTCACAAAATTTAACGGTGATACATGTTTCGCACTCACTCACGTGTCCCATGTGTAAAGAGACTAGTTCTCATCACCTATTCTCTAAGTCGAGCGTTTGGCGAAGAAAACCAGAAGAACATATAGAAACTTTCTCTTCACCCCTCGCAAAAATTCAAATTCGAGCCCAACTCGTTGCACCCTGTTGCGATGGGGCGAGCGATCGAACAATAATATAGACAGATGAAAAAAATAAATCGGACACCAGATTTACATGGTTCAGTCGTAAAGATCTACGTTCACGGGGAGAGCAATATCGAATTTCACTATAGATCAAGCGAAACAAGGAGATTACATACTCAAATCACTCAAACACTCTCTTAGTGATTCCCAAGCCCCAATTACATCTAATAACGCACACAGTGTTTAGCCTCGAAATTCCTCGAAAATAATCTCTCAATCTCACGAAGGAATTACATGCAAATCTTACCACAAGATTTAATTGGCTTGAACACTAAATCTTCTTGGATGTAATTCACGAACAAAGAAAATTCCTCCCAAGTACTCGACAACTAGATGGCGCTTCAAGACCAATTCTTCACGATCAACGGCGGAACACCAAGCACTCATGCGGCGCTTCAAGACAATTTGTGATCCACCACTATCACCAATGGCCACAAGTCTATATATAAGTAAAACCCTTATTCTTTTGCCAACTTCTCATAGGATTTTATTTCCTATCCAAAACATATCTTTGTATATTTTAAACAAAATCCAAGTCCTATTCAAAGTTGGACTTTCCTATTTTAGTAGCCAAACTCTCCAGCACAAATTCAAATTTGGGAAGTTGATATTCGGATCTTCTTTGCTTGATTTCGAACGTCCGCAATATATCCAATTCGGAATATTCTGAATTTCAAATTGGACTCAAACTTGAGACATATTTTAACAATCTCCACCTTGGCTCGATGTTTGAGCCGAGTTGCAATCGCTTCACAAAAATTCAAACTCTGCCTCTACTTTCCCATAACCCCCGATGAGCTCAACCGCCATAGATATTATCCAAATCCAAGCCTCACTTGAACTTCGCCATAACCGAGGACCTCATCAGAATACCAACTCCACATGCACCTTTAACTGCTCCGCAAGGATTTTCTGACATAACCTCCTTAACCGCAAATAAAACAAAATCATTATTGCATCCATATCTATCAGGAGATCGAATACGTATCTTGTTAATTTCAGCAGTTACAGCAACTATTGGCTCTATAGGTTCCACCTCGCTATGAGCACCATCTGTGTCAATTACTTTACTAGTACTCATACTCGCTACCTCGGGAGTTTCTGGTCGCAACTCCACCTTAAGCTGAACACCGTTCAGATCCGTATTAACACTGCCACAAACACTCCTAGCCAGAAGTATCGGAGACTTGTCAAGGGTAACTTCTCTGTTGTCAACAGGTGAATTTATATCCGGGCACCACAATTGATTGCCCCGCTCACCTTGTGCATAGCCATGGAATATGCACATTGCCCTCCCATCGAGCTTACCATCACTCACTTGAAAATAATACGGGCAACCAAACATTCTAATAATAGAATAACCAGCAATGTTACCTGACCACACTTCTTCAAGAGCCCGCCATTCAATAGCAGTTGATGGGGATCTATTCACCAGGTAGCTTACTGTACTTAGCACATCAGCTAAGATTCTCCTAGCAATACTAGCACTAGAGATAATTTTTCGGGTCATCTCTAATAATGTTCTACTCATCAATTTTGCAAATTGTTGCGATTTATTGGTATTAGTACGATGTTTCACTATGTTCTTTTTCATGCAGAATTTATTTGTCAGCTCTGAGCAAAACTCCATGCTATTGTCAGTCTGCACATGCTTGATCGACTTACCAGTCTCCATCTCGATCAAAGCTCTTGACTGCATGATCCTGACATCAGCATCAAACTTGTGCTTTAGCACAAACCTCCAGGTCTTTTTCGAGCAGTCCATAGACTCTCGAACATATGCATCCAACGTCTCCGGGGCGAAACCTGTCATTGTCTCACCTTGAAGTTTATACAGGCCATCATGCTTGATTCCTTTCATTATCACCAGGGCACCTCAAACAACCTTCAGAATTCCACCTTTTGAAGATTACCTGCAACGAGCTGAATCTAGGGCACCCAAGGAAATTAAGTTCTTTTTCAATTCTGGAACGTGTCTTACTCCAGTCAATGTCCTCACAATTCCATCATGCATTCTGATTTTAACATCACCAACACCCACAATATCGCACTCAGCGTTGTTCCCTAACTGGACTTTACCACTACCCGTGCACTGATAAATGATAAATCGATTTCTATTTGGTGTGACATGAAAAGAATAACCAGAATCCATAACCCATCCATCAAGCGATGAATCATTAGTGACAGACAAGACATAATCGACATTATTTGCTACAGCTGCAACATTATCTGCAGAATCAACTATAATTCCCTTACCCTTCTCATTCTTCAACTTAAGGTAATCCCTTCTAAGATGCCCCCTCTTGCCATAGCTCCAACAAACAACATTACCAGTCCTAGATTGACTGCGTCTGTTCATATTAGTACTACTCTTACCCACACGTGTTACAGATCTTCCTCTATTTTCACCTACTAAAGCAGCAGATACAGGTTCGCCAGATTCTCTTCTACGAATGTCCTCACTTAGAATCAAATCTCGAACCCCATCAAACGTCAAACTTGTTGACCTAGAGGAATTACTAACAGCAGTAACAGTAGTATTCCAACTATCAGGTAATGAGGATAACAGAATCAAAGCACGTATCTCATCTTCAAAGTCAATCTCAACTTAACTCAATTGACTAACAATCATATTAAATTCATTAATATGATCAGCAACTGACGCACCTTCACTCATCTTCAAATTAAACAGACGTCACATCAAACAGACATTGTTGATCGCAGAGGGCTTCTCATACATATCCGACAGGGCTTGCATCAAATCAGCAGTGGTCTTCTCCTTCAAGATGTTAAACGCGATGTTACGAGCCAACGTCAATCGAATAACGCCCATAGCTCGTCTATCCAGCAAATCTCAATCAGCTTGCTTCATCGTCTTTGGTTTCTCCCCAGATAAAGGCAAGTGCAAATTCATCGGTAAAGATAATCTTCAATCTGTATTTTCCGAAACTAAAATCTTTCCCATCAAATCTGTCGATTTTCACTTTTACTTCTTCTGTCGCCATCGATTCGCTTCAACTTAGCCAAGCTTGGCTCTGATACCACTTGTTGTGATGGGGTGAGCGATCGAACAATAATATAGACAGATGAAGAAAATAAATCGGACACCAGATTTACGTGGTTCATTCGTAAAGACCTACGTCCACGGGGAGAGCATCAGCGAATTTCACTATAGATCAAGCGATACAAAGAGATTATACATTCAAGTCACTCAAACACTCTCTCGGTGTTTCCCAAGCCCCAATTACATCCAATAACGCATACAGTGTTTAGCCTCGAAATTCCTCGAAAATAATCTCTCAATCTCACGAAGGAATTACATGCAAATCTTACCACAAGATTTAATTGGCTCGAACACTAAACCTTCTTGGATGTAATTCACGAACAAAGAAAATCCCTCCCAAGCACTTGACAACTAGACGACGCTTCAAGACCAATTCTTCACGATCAACAGCAGAACACCAAGCACTCACAGTGTACGTACAGGTTTTGACCGAGTATGATAGTCTCACCGTGTACGAACGGGTTTCCACTGTGAGGAAGGTCTTACCGTGTACGAACAGGTTTCGACCGGGTATGATAGTCTTACCGTGTACAAATGGGTTTCAACTGGGAAAAAATGTCTCACTGTGTACGAACGGGTTTCAACTGGGAAAAAGGTCTCATCGTGTATGAATGGGTTTCGACTGGGTATGATAGTCTCATTGTGTACGAACGGATTTTGACTAGGAAGAAGATCTCACCGTGTACGAACGGGTTTCAACCGAGTATGATAGTCTCATCGTGTACGAATGGGTTTCGACTGGAAGGAAGGTCTCACCGTGTACAAATGGGTTTCGACCAGGTATAATAGTCTCACCCAGTACGAATGGGTTTCGACTGAGAGTGGACAAACATGGTTTACGGATGAAACCACAAGCCATGTGGTTTAGGAAAAGCCACTAAGCCCGTGGTTTAAGGATAAACCCACAAACCTTAGAAATTGCATGGTTTAAAGCTAACCACGAACCTTTTGAAATTGCATGGTTTAAGGCTAACAATGAACCTTGTAGATGACATGGTTTGAAGCTGACCAAGAACCTTTGGTTTTTAGGGAAGCACCCGTTAACCCCCTTGAAAACTGCATGGCTTCACTGAGGAATTCTGTCAAATTCAACTTGAGCAAATGTCATTAGAGACGTCATCAAGATACGTATTAGTAATATTGCAGCATTAATTGAACAAGCTAATCGAGCTAAGTCCGACTCCTTTAAAAAACATTCGATGCCAATCAGCATCATGTGGCGTAAAACTGTCATATTGTTCGGGCATGTATAATTAATCATCAAATTCTCTAGGAGTCAAGTTCTTATTAGAACGATTACGACTTGTGACAAAGGCTTGTTAAGCATACAAAACTAGAGCTTTTTAGTCAAAAATGGTTTCTCACACACTCTCGATAAAATGACTACTTGATCACATCTATTCATGTGGGAGATAATTGATTGCTGAGGGTATCTCACATAACCTATATCGAAGGCTTCTAGAAACATTTGCAATGAGCACAATTTGATCGATCAAAAAGGTCTTTTGAAAGAACCGCAATTGGCTTAAAATTTTCAAGAGGGTTTTTAAGAGTTAGTGATCATCATGGCATCGTGACCAGGTCACTTAATCTTTCGGAATCATTCAGCTTTTGAAACATAGCACATCTCGAAAGTCCATTGACTAATCATTTCTGCAATGGAGCCTTGCTCCTTTCTCTAATTTCCTTTGCACTTGTGATGATTTTCTCACGCAGGCACTATGACTATGATAATTTTTTTTTCACATAAGATGCAGCCTTTTGGCTCTTTTTTTTTTTACGGGCATTGGCCTTGCTTTTACTAGGCACACTGCTTTTTCATGACCCATAGTTAATCGAACTTTTTGCTCTTTGAACTTTTGTAGCTCTTATGATTTTCGAGATACTTTTCATATTTTCTCGTGACTGTTGATTATATTTGGTCAATTCCTATGCCTTGCCCCAGTGAAGGGAGATGATCACCTCTCGGGGTTCAAAAATGAATAATCAAGCCCAAATTGGTTAAAGCAATTGATATCAGTGTTTGGGTAGAGAAGGAAATGTTTTTCTTCACATTGGGATGAGTCAAGCTCTAATGAGAATTCCTCTGAAGCTATCACTAGAAGATTGAGGCAAGTGAAAGTAATAGAATCTTTCTCAATCTTTCGCTCTACAACACGACCGTAACCTCCTGTGTTGCCCCAATGTAGGGTTGTTCTCGACAAGGGTACTTTGAAGAATCATCTTTTGGGCCAAATAGCTAGCAAGAGATTAGCACGGTGCTTGGATTAATGAAGGAAACGTCTTTATCATTTCGATCTTTGCGCTCAATGCAAATGAATCCTTCATCCTAAGACAAGGTTGTTTTTCACTCAGCTCTTAAAAGTGTTTGAATGACGTGTTTGGAAATGGCTTGCCTTTCTTCATCCTAAACACTTCTTGTTTGGCATGGTTAACGTGTCACCTTTCACTCGAATAAAAATATTTTTATGAACCTCTTTTCTCGAGGGTCGCCAACATGAAGCACTCGTAGTGACCCCGGAAATAAGTCATGCGAAAGATGCCATGCATTTTTTGAAGTATTTTTTTGAAAAATGTTTCAAGAACTTATCCTCATATCCTTAGATCTCCTCGTTCTTGCAAAACAGTCAAACTTGGGAGCATGTGGAAGCCCAGGCCTCAGCGACCATCATAGGACTAGTTTGATGTACTTCCATATGTCCATAATAAAAGATGTGTCTATTTTATGAAACGAGGAAAGATAAGGCCATATTTTAACACACACCACCCTCGACCAACGGCTCAAGATCGGGGCTGACCATAGTTTACGCTACGGATGACATAAACAAGAAAGAAATAACAATAGAATCCTAAGTAGGGGATTGAACATAAGACAAAGGATTAAGCTGAACGAGAACTGTTTTACTCTAGGGGAACGACTACAATTTCAGAGGACTCAGCTTCCTTACAAGTTAGGATGGTGCATATGACGTCATCCTCGAGAATTGAGTTCGCTTCATCAGCATGATTTGGTAAGGGATTCTACTGCACATTGGGCGTAGCTTCTTTGGAGGTCAACTTTCCTTTATCAAAAAGGTGCTGAACTTTCCATTTCAGTGTGAGGCAATCATCGATGTCATGCCCCATTTCCCCCATGTGGTATTTACATGCTTTGGTCACATTGAACCTTGGGAATCTTGGGTGATTGTCTCTAGGCATTTCCTTGGCTACCAATCTCTTCTCGAGGAGGATAGGTAACAACTTCGATAGAGGTCGGGGTAGAGGTGTGAATTCCCTTCGAGGGAACTTCTTGCCATACGCCCGGGCTGAGTTCCCTTGAGCCATTACAGGCTTATGCGCGGGTTTTAAAGGTGGCCTAGAGAGAAACGGCTCTTGCACCAGCGCTACTTCGACCGCAATTTCCTTGTCTCCCTTCGCCGGGAATCTCTTAGCGCCTCCGGTAGATATCTTGCCCTCGATAAATGCCCATTCGACTCCTTCAGCTACTTCTACCAGCTGTGAAAACGTCTGGCATCCCGAAAATATTAATTGGAATTATTCATGGGGCAATGTCTTGAGGAATAATTGCTTCATCTCATTCTCATTCAAGGCCGGCTTCACTTATGAGGCCATAGTCCTCCACCTTTGAGCGAAGGCCTTAAGTGACTCATTCCTCTTCTTCTCAATACGGGTCAACTCTTCCCTTGTAGGGGTGAGCTCGGTATTAAACCAGTATTGCTGCAAAAACTCATTGGTTAAATCCTCCAAACTAGTGAATTCTTCAATGTCCAATACGATGAACCACGTCAGGGCAATGCCTTCCTAGCTATCTTGGAATGTGTATGAGGAACGGCATGTCGTCAGCATAGCGAGTCATTTTCCTCAGGTAATACCTAAGGTGAGTCCTAGGGTATCCGGTTCCGTCATACTTTCTTATGAACTCAGGCTCTTGGAAATTTTCAGGGAAGTTCGTCTTGGTGTATGGAGACAGCTTATTAGCTCCTTTCAGCTCGTAACCTTGCAAGGCACACAGACGCTCCTCCATCTTGCCAAACGTTTTTCACTCTCTTCACTTAGGTGGGGTGTTGGGTTTTCCTTCAGAGGAGGATCCAAATTGACGATGATTGGCGTGACAAAAGGAGCCTCTTCGGCAGTTTCTTTCCTAGGGAGATCAGCAACGTGCGTGCCTCCTATTGACGTAGGAGTGGATGTTCTTGTGACAGCCACAGCGGGGGGCTCGCTAAGCTTCTGGCTTATTTCAAGCATCATTATGGTGAGTTGGGCCAGCTGGTTCTCCATCTTGGCCATGCGCACATTGGTGTCCTCGTTCTCCATTCCGACTTTTGCGCGCGTGTGAAATTTGGGATCTCCGCTTGGCTGTGTCGACGATCGGTAGAAGACAATCGATCAGTTAGTACCTGGCGAGGGTAGATAAGCATATATAAGCACGAGCAATAATTAGGTGGTCGGCCCATGACAGAGATCTAAACGCCCCAATTTATTCATTTCATCGAAAACCAAGTTGCTACATAATGTACAAAAAGACACTAGGGAGAACCCTTGAATCACAAAGCTATTTTGAAGACGGAAATACATGGCATGGTCCCATTACACATTGCACTCGACGCACTTTAATTGATGAGGACAACTTCTGCTTGTGGCGCCCCCACTTTTAAGGCACTTGATCTCAGCTTAGTGAGTGATCTTCAATGGCACTTCAGGAATCTTCGGGCGGAGGCTCTCCAATCTATCCCACCATGTGCAAAGCTTGGCTTTTGGGACGGAAATGATGTGAAACTCGGGTACCCCCATCGTATGCCAACCAAATTTACGACAAACCTAATTTGTCATGGATCGACCAAAAGAAAGTGAATAAATAAATTGTGTAGAAAAGAATTCGAAAAATTTACCATATTCATTGAGTAGCAATGCTAATGACATAGACATGCGCATGGGTGGTGGTTCGATTTCTACTCTATACGGCTTAAAATGGAGTCATAAGATCACCGGACTAAACCAACAAGATTGCGGTTAGGTCATGTTACCCATGACTTCGACTTTGTCAAAGAACCGACCCGTGTCGTGCGGTTGCAGACCGGGATGGGTACCTTTGACATGAAGAAAGAAATTTCGGGGTAGAGACGGGCGACTCGTATTACGCGGTTGTAGTCGGAGTGGCATCCACCTCAACACCATCCTAAATGATCCTATGCGGCCCAGATCCGGCGGTAGATAGTGTGTGTTATGGTGTAGTGCAATGCAAGGGACGCAGGCATGACAATTTATGAGCAATCGGCACTTCATATATAAATAAATCATTCATTCCTACACATTCCTACAAAATAAATGTTAGCAATCACTTCCCCTTATATCTCCCATTCAGCACAAACATTAAACAACTGACTTGTTAAGGATGTACTTCGGATCCTCACTGCCAAATAATAATATTTTTGAACAAGATCAATTTCGGCCTAAGTCCTCTAAGGTCTAAAACTAGTTTCCAGTGGAGTTGCCAAGCTGTCGCGACCTATCCCTTGGGGAAGGGAATAGGTTTAGGGGTATCGTCTAAAGGACGGGCCTCAGGCCCATGATTAGGCGAAGGCTCTCTCAAGCCCATACCCCACGTGATGTTGGGATATTTTTAAGAAATTTTGCACAAAATGAGTTGCCACTAGCTTGTTGGGGTCAGCTAGAAATCAAGTGAGGCATGTGAGCATACCTTACTTCCTACGCAACCAGACAAACTGGGGTCGGGGACTTGATTCAATTAATTGACCAATTAGTGCCCTTTCGGTACCTAATCTTGTTCATTTAAAAGAAAATATTTTTTGTCAGGCAGTTTGGATTAATTTTACACATATCCATTAACATGTGAGGTGATCATGCGGGTGCGCAATCAATAAAGTAACAACCATAGCTACAAAGATTCTAATTGCAGTAAAATTAACACATGCCATTAGGTAATTGCAAACATAGTTAAACAGGTAAATTAAACATGCGATATAATTAATATACGAGCAATTAAAGGCCTAGCTACACTATAAAGGCAATACATGGCCATTCCTAATTAAAACCTACACTTTTTAGATTTTTGAATTTATTTTTTTATTTTTTTATTTTTTTAGGGCCGAACCGGGTCGGGTCCGGTCTGACCCGACTTGAGTTTGGCCCGGATCGAGACCGATCTCCAACCGGACCTGAGTTCAGTCCAAATGGGGGACTGGGTCGATCGGCCCGCCCAAAAGGGAAGGCTCGACCAGCCTTGGTCGAGCCCTTCTTTGGTCTAGATTGGGCCTAAACTAGCGGGCCGAATCTGGGCTAAATCTTTTTTATTTTAAAAACCCACAAGCCCACGTCCTAAACTAGCCCAAACCCGGCCTTGCTATACCCGGCCCAAATTGTTCAAAACCTTACTCGGTCCACCGACCCGGTTTCTAACCTTCTTCTCTAGGGTTTCTTGGCGGTATTGACACCAGTTTACGGCGGCGGTGGTGGCGCAGCAGGCGGTGGTGGCACGGGCGGCAACGGCGCGGTGCTGGTGCCGCGATGGGGTCGGAGGGGCGGCGTCAGTGGTGGAGGGCAATGGCAGCGTCGGGGAGGTGGTGACCAGTGTGGGAACTCCGGCAAGGGGACCGGCGGAGCTACGGTTTTTGGCGCGGCGTCGGCGGTGTAGGCGTCGAGCAGCGGTAGCCGGCGCGAGGAGATGTTGGCGCAGCGAGCAGGTGTCGCGGGGCGTTGCAGGCGAGGTAGTGCTCGGCGTCAGGCGGGGCAGCAGCGACGCTGGGAGGGAAGCAGCAACGAGTTGGACTTGGCAACGGGTGGGTGTTGCAAGTCAGCAGCAGTGGGAGCGTCGGGCGGCATTGGTGCTTAAACGGAGTCTGCTGCGACCAGAGAGCGGAGGTGTCGCGCAAACGTGCAAGTGCGGCGCCGGTGTCGGGTGCGGGTGTGAGCTGCGGCAGCGGCGCGGCGGCAATGCTGCCGGTGCTTAGGGACTGGCCGGCGACGGCGTTAGGTTGCTACGGAGGTGCAGCGCGGAGGTGCGGCACGGGTAACATCGGCGAAAGAGCTCCTGGAGAGGACGAAGTAGCTTCTTTTTTTTTTCCTTTTTTCTCTCTCCTCTCTTTCTCTCTCAAGCTCCCCTATTCTCTATCGTCCCCTTCCTCCTGCTACCGAAAACCCTAGGTATCCTGGAGAAGAAGACCAAGGCGCGGGCTGGGCTGAACCGGAAAGAAGAGTGGGCCGGCCCTGTGTGAGGGAAAGAGGGGGCGGCGGGCCGAGTTGAGGCCAGATCCGGCCCGATCCGCCCTCTAAGCAATTTTCATTTTTTTTGTTGTTTTTTGTTTTTTGTTTTTTTTTCCTTTGTTTTGTTGTTTTTTTGTTTTGTTTTTGTTGTTGTTTTTTTTTAAACGACTAATTCCTAATTACACGATTAAGTCCTAAATAAAATTGTAAAATTTAGGTGTCAACACGTATTATGCAAGCAATGCGATTAATTGGCTAGCCACGTAAGTTATGTGGTTGACACATAATATACTTTCTCATGATTGGGACTTACAGACTCGCCAAAATTGGTCTTCCGATACACAATATCAGGCTTTCGAGGTTGCTAAGTGGAGTTCTAGCGATACATAAATTAAATTACAAACCGATTTGTCAATGATTACTGAACCTCGATATGCGGTAATAATCGGTTTGAAGGATGATCCTAGTAACAATTGAAAAGCCAATGGAATATGTAAAATTTTACTAGTGGCCATCAAAGTTGAACGGTATGATGGCGGTGGAGCAACCAATAAGTTACCACATTCGCAGCTTCATATTTACAAAAGCTAGCTCCAAAATGACTCACTGATTCTCTAAGCCTCTTTGCTTGTATGGTAGGCAATTGTGATCCTTTGGGGACAGGTTAAAGCAAATAACAGGATCAGTTAAAGGGACGCAAAGCAAAAAAGAAATTATGCACCAGGAATTATTGAACAAGAAGTTTAGCCCTTTCATGAGAAATTTTGAGATAACTTTTGTGTATAGCCTGTAAAGTACGCTAACAACTCAATTGTCTTTTAATGATTTGTGTTTGGATGGTCTCCATACTGAACTAAATAGGCCGTCACGTAAATGTGGCAATTATGAATGGTTGGGTGTCGAAATGTCATTATCACAGTTACTACATTTTTTTCATCAAGGCCATATTTTCTCAATTAATCAAATTCTGAAGACATTCCAACACATTTGTTAGGCCCAAATATGCAATTAAGAGGGAGGTGATGATTTAGCTAGAATATTAATACTAATTTTGTAGAATCAATCCCAATAAAAATTTGTGCTTCTATATCAACGTAAATTAGCTTTCATAAACTATGGAAATTAAAATGGTTAGAAAAAGAGAAATTGCAAATGAGATTTATAAAGGTTCATTTTGGGTATGCCTCCTCCTCTTTCTAGCTGTAGCGGCCCAAATATATTGAATTCCTTTACATATGATAAAGTGCAATATTACCTTGTTATAAATGGAGAACTTGCTACCATCATATCACTTGACTTCCTTCCACAGCAACCTCGCTATATACTAAGTATAGTCGTTTTCACACTTTGTCCACACGACACAGTAGATTCTCTCCCCAAATTGTAAACTATATCTTTGAGTGTTTACAAAGAGTCCGTTATACAACTCATCATTCACCTACACAATTATCTTCACTCTGAGTACGTTCAATCACTTTTCTCGTATATTTATAAATGGATTTGCTGTTCTTGTTAACTCTCGAGACAGCAATAAAATGGATATTGCAAGCTTACAACGCAAAAATTCGAATTCGAGCCCAACTCGTCGCGCCCATTTAATTTCCCCCACTTCTCTCAAGCCATAAAGGAACTTCCGCATAGTGAAACTTGAATGAACTTGGTGAGTGTTTGAAGACCAAGCATTATGTGCATATATACGAATAGCAAACCGATTTTTTAATCTGGCTTAGAGGGATGTGAAAGGATTCTGCTTGCAGTCTAATTTATTATCGGACGACCAATTAGACGACCAATTAAGCAACATCTTAGAGTTAGTTAATGGTAGAGCAGATGGAAGTATGAAGTCGTTCTATGGAGATATGGTCATAAGAGTAATAGCAGATTACTTAATCGCAATCCGATCAGTCTAATCAATTTTTTTTTTCCCAGGTCCATATCTGAAAACTCTTGTGCTCCATTGGCATAGCTATTTTAGAAGAGGATGACTAAGCGTCCGGACAAGTAAACCCTGATGCCTCTTGTCTCTAACATGACCAATTGAGATCTTATATCGGAGAAAATGAAGAAACTCTACTCTCTTCTAATGAAATTTAGTCAAAGGATATTATCTATCAATTCAACGTAGATTCAAAATAGCTTATCAAATCATCGATGGAGAAACTAAATTTGTTCCCTGAATAAAAACAAAATTTTCAATAAAAAACCTCAATTACTTCTTGATGTAAATCCCCCTCCCGGATTTCAATATGGATACAAACTTCTTTGAATTATAAGGTTTTCTAGATGAAGTGGTGATATCTATAAAATGGATTATTCCTACTACTCCATAAGTATTGAAAATTTCCTTCTCAATATTCCAAAAAGCACAAGCCAATTGAAAAAGTTTGTATGCTCTGAGGTGCCTATCGCATTCGTGTGTGTGAGTCATGAGCTATGAAATTCGTATTATGCAAGCAATTCGATTAATTGGCTAGCCACGTTAGTTAATTGGGACCTACAGACTTGCAGAAACTGGTCTTTCGATACACAATATCAGGCTTTCGACGTTGCTAAGTGGAGTTCTAGCAATACATAAATTAAATTACAGACCAATTTGTCAATGATTATTGAACCTTAATATACGGTAATAATTGGTTTGAAGGATGATCCTAGTAAAATTGAAAAGCCAATGGAATATGTAAAATTTTACCGGTGGCCATCAAAGTTGAACGGTATGATGGCGGTGGAGCAACCAATAAGTTACCACATTCGCAACTTCATATTTACGGAAGCTAGCTCCATAAGGACTCACTGATTCTCTAAGCCTCTTTGCTTGTATGGCAGGCAACCGTGATCCTTTAGGGACAGGTTAAAGGAAATAACAGGATTAGTTAAAGGGACTCAAAGCAAAAAAGAAATTATGCACGGGGAATTATTGAACAACAAGTTTAACCCTTTCATGAGAGATTTTTAGATAACGTTTGTGTATGGCCTGTAAAGTACGCTAATAACTCAATTGTTTTTTTAATGATTTGTGTTTGGATGGCCTCCATACTGAACTAAAGGCCGTCATGTAAATGTGGCAATTATGAATGGTTGGGTGTCGAAATGTCATTATCACAGTTACTATATTTTTTTCATCAAGACCATATTTTCTCAATTAGTCCAATTCTGAAGACATTCGAAGACATTTGCTAGGCCCAAATATGCAATTAAGAGGGAGGTGATGATTTAGCTAGAAAATTAAGACTAATTTTGTAGAATCAATCCCAATAAAAAATTGTGCTTCTACATCAACGTAAAGTAGCTTTCATAAACTATGGAAGTTAAAATGTTTAGAAAAAGAGAAATTGCAATGAGATTTATAAAGGTTCATTTTAAGTATGCCTCCTCCTCTTTCTAGTTGTGGCAGCCCAAATATATTGAATTCCTTTACATATGATAAAGTGCAATATTACCTTGTTATAAGTGTAGAACTTGCTACCATCATATCACTTGACTTCCTTCCACAGCAACCTCACTATATACTAAGTATAGTGCTTTTCACACTCTGTACACACTACACAGTAGATTCTCTCCCCAAATTATAAACTATATCTTTGAGTGTTTACAAAGTGTCCGATATAAAGCTCATCATTCACCAACACAATTATCTTCACTCTGAGTACGTTCAATCACTTCTCTCGTATATTTATAAATGGATTTGCTGTTCTTGTTAACTCTCGGGACAATACTAAAATGGATATTGCAAGCTGACAAAATTTAAATTCACTAGTAGTTGCTCTATCCATCTAATCCTTTATAAAAAATCTCGACAAAATATCTTGAGAAACATTTGCAGAGCGTTGCTTCAAATCTGGGATGTCAATCAAAATTGGTATTAATGCAGGTTCTGATCCCATTATTTCAACAATCTCCAGAGAATTAGTCCATCATTTTTGGTATAATTAATCTTTGAATATTATATGCTATTGCTATGATTTGGGTCTTTGATTAAGAATTAATATGTTTGAGTTACAGAACAAAAAAATCTAAATTGTAAACACAATCGGATTGTTACAAGTTTCGATAAAGATAAAATTATTTTAGATTTCTATCCGTAAACTTTTTCATCACGTTACCAAGGTCTCCATGCATCGCAAAATTAAAAAACCCTTTTGGATGACTTTTGGACTATCTATGCGGATTGCACAATTATGTCATGATTCAATTACATCATGCCCAATAGCTATGACCAGGACTGTTGGGTGATTTTTTTTCTCACATTCATGTGAATCTAGGTCACTAATATTGCAAGGGGCTAGCATATTTCGGGATATGTGGGGAAAGTTTTAGGTTTCAAAAATTGGGAAACTTGTTTTCACGGGTAGATTTCAGGTGGAACTTGGAACAAGTCTTTATATATATATATATATATATATATATTTATGGCGTTCGATGATGAGTGTGTAATTTGAAAACACTAGTATGATTTTCCATTTCTGACATATCTATAGTTAAGACTTTTACTTCATTAATGTTTCATATTTTTTGTGTATTTAAATATGAGTTATGATTAGTGAATTGTAACAACAAATATTGGTCATTAGAGGTAGTGGTTTATTGTAATCGTTCAATTAAGAATATAGGTAGAACTTAGATAGATCCTAAAACCGATCTTAGAACCTGTGATATGATAGGTTTTAGGTCTCACAGTATGCAAGATGGGTTTTACATTCCAAAGATTCAGAAACTAATTCCAATGGGTAGGTTTTAGGTTCTAGGTTCTAGATGAAACTTAGACTGATCTTGAAACCGCTCTCCCTTAATTATTGCACAAGATCTAAACTTCAATAATATACTTACATGACATTTTTGGCTTTTTAATTTTGTAAGTGCAAATATCTTGTAAAGTAACTCAATTACATGTAAAAAGTTGTGATCGATAATTGACACGAATAGGAGTTGTGAACCAAAATCACAAAACATTAGATTGGATGAGCAAAATCTAAATCTAAATAGATTGATAGCATATTACACTACATTAATGATGACTGTTGAAGTATTTAAGTTGAACCATCTCTTCCTTTAATAGGTATTATTAGAATAATAACATTTCATATGATATCAAAGCATGAGATTTTCAGTTCAAACATTTTCAGACCTCCTTCCTTATATATTCTCTATTTTTGACTAGGAGCAAAGTCCAGTCTACTCACAAAGAGGAGTATTAAAGTATTCGGACTAAATTATTCTTTGGACTAAATAGCTTAAGCTTTAAAAATAACTACATTATAATATAATGAAACATCACAATGATGCATGTGACATGCTGTCTCAGTTGAATGGATAAGTGGATCATTTCATCAGTAGCACCACTTGGAAAACAAATCTTTGATTTTGAACATGTAGAAGCTCGCCTCTTACGAAATCATTTGTCTAGATCGGCTAAGAACCAGTCCTTGCAGTCTAATTTAGTATCTGACAACTAGTTCAATAACATCTTATGAGTTAATTAATGGTAGAGCAGATGGAAGTATGAAGTCGTTCCATGGAGGTGATGGCGTAAAGGTAATAGTAGCTTACTTAGTCACAATCCAATTAGTCTAATTAATCTTTTTATTCCAGGTCCACTTCTGAAAACTTTTCTGCTCCATTAGCATAGCTAATTTGGAAGAGGATGACTAAGCTTCCGGAAAAATAAACCCCAATGCTTCTTGTCTTTAACATGACCAATTGTGATCTTATATAGGAGAAAATGAAGAAATTCTACTCCCTTCTGATGAAATTCAGTCAAATGATATTATCTATCAATTTAACATAGATTCCAAATATCTTATCGAATCATATGATGAAGAAACTGAATTTGTTCCCAGAATCAAAACAAATTCTTCAAGAATTTTTTTTGATTACTTCTTGTTGTTGATCCCCCTTCTCAAATTTCAAAATGGTTACAAGCATCTTTTGAAATATACGGTTTTTTTCAAGATGGAAGTGACGATATTTATACAATAAATTATCCTTACTACTCCGAACGAATTGAAAGTTTCCTTCTCAATGCTCCAAAAAGCATGAGCCAATTGAACAAGTTCATATGCTCGAAGGTGCCTCTCGCCTTTCCGTATGTGACTCGTGAACTATGAAATTCGTATTATGCAACCAATGTGATCAATTGCTTAGCCACTTGGTTGTGTGGTTGACACATAACATACTTTCTCATGATTGAGGCCTATACACTTACCAAAACTTGTCTTTCAATACACGATATCAAGCTTTCAAGGTTGCTAAGCAGAGTTTTAGCGACACATAAATTAAATTACAGACTAATTTGTTAATAATTATTGAACTTCGATATGTGGTAATGATTTGTATGAAGGATGATCCTAGTAGCAATTGAAAAGCCAATGGAATAGGTAGATAGTGTTGGAAAATATGGCTTCAAATCGAATAGAGCAATGAAGTTGAATCTTTAAAGCAATAATTGGATTTTGAGACGTGATATCACTTTTTTTAAGAATTTATTTACCCCACAATATTGCTAATGATCACTGGCAAATATCCTTCAGGATACAACAAAATTTCAAATAAGAATACTAGATAGCAATTCTAATATTTCTCCATGGTCTCTCTAGGAAACAATCGAAAAATTGGCTGTAGTTTTAGAAAGAATAGACAACTCTTTGCAAAATGTTGCAAAGTAAATAAAGATATCCTTTCAAAAGCAGTTGCAAAATGAACAAATACAACCTTTCAAAAGGTTGCAAATTGAATAAGTATAGTTTCCAAAGCTTGTCTTGAAAAGACATATACAAAAATTCGAAATAATAAAATAATATAAAAAATAATAATTTTTTAATAAATAAAATTTCTGAATTTTCATAATTTCCAAAAATACTTGATAAACAAAAAAATCTTTGAAATAATAAAGGTTAAAAGATAATTGTACAAAATAAAATAAAAATAAAGGGATAAGTGCTAATTAAACAGTGCTAAGTGCGCTTAATAATCGCGCCAAAATTGCACAATTATTCACGTACCCACACGTGAGTTTTGTAGGATCCACCCTACACCCAATATTTATTTTTTAACACACTAAAGAAGGCTTACACTTATAAATTGGCCCACCTCCTCCCAACTTTCCTATGTGGGATAAGTAAAAACACACTTAATTTGTTTTATAAATAAACTTCCAACAAATAGCTAGTAACACTCGAGTTGTATCAAAGTAAAATTTTACTGGTGGCCGTCAAAGTTGAACGGTATGATAGTGGTGGAGCAACCAAAAAGTTACTACATTCGCAGCTTGATGTTTACCAAAGCTAGCTCCAAAAGGACTAACTGAATAACTAAGTCTCTTTGCTTGTATGGTAGGCAACCGCGATCCTTTGGGGATAGGTTAAAGCAAATAATAGGATCCGTTAAAGGGACTGAAAGCAAAAAAGAAACTATGTACGTGGATTTATTCAACAACAAGTTTAGCCCTTTAATGTAATATAAAATGGCTGTATCAAAGTAAAATTTTACTGGTGGCCTTCAAAGTTGAATGGTATGATGGCGGTGGAGCAACCAAAAAGTTACTACATTCGCAGCTTGATATATACCAAAGCTAGCTCCAAAAGGACTAACTGAATAACTAAGCCTCTTTGCTTGTATGGTAGGCAACCATGATCCTTTGAGGACAGGTTAAAGCAAATAATAGGATTCGTTAAAGGGACTGAAAGCAAAAAAGAAACTATGTACGTGGATTTATTCAACAACAAGTTTAGCCCTTTAATGTAATATAAAATGGCTGCTTTGGCCCGTCTTTCGTGGGATATATAAGTTATCCGCCTTCAATATCGCCTCTAGATCTTGGAGAAGAACCTTTCAGTGTCGGGAGGTGTGTCTTTTTCAAAATGATCTGTATTTCCTTTCTTTTTTCTTTTGCCAATTGCCTAATTTTTCAACTGTCTTCGATCTTAAAGCTCGATCACCTGCTTTTTAATGTATTATTTCTTAATTGGGTTCATTCTATTCAATGACGTTAATAGTAAATCAATAAAATATTCTTGCTTCCTAACTGCCTTAGGACTACCGTTCTTTCTCAAGTTAGCTCAAGTGTCCTTTCTTGTCACTCCTTTTTGCCTCCACATCACACCATAAGTTGACCGTGCTAAATTTAGTATGCACTTTGCACGACATCGTGCAAAGTTTTGGTAAATACGCAAATTTAGTTTGCACTTTGCCTCCATACCTCACCACTGGAGGATGTATGTGCGGTGATACATACATCCTCCAGCCGAAAAGTTGATTCCTGGGTCAATCAATCTCCGGCCCAACGGAACAGGACGAAACAAAGGACCTGCTAAACACGTGCCTAGTGGTGGTGGCAAACACCAGTTACCAGTACTACCAGCGTTGGCCGAGCGGCTCCTCTCTTTCATGAAGTGACTTTTTTGAGGGCGTACCTCTAATTTATGCTTTTACTTATTTTTTTTAGGATTCTTTGTGCGAGCACTCATAGTCTTTAGCTTGTTTAAAGTGAAACACCTTATCGATCTCTTTTTTTTAGAGGAGGTAACTCGGGCCGAACCACCAAGCAAACCTGTGGCGTCTTATTAATTTCTTGCACTAAAATTACTATAACAAATAATTTGTAGTTATTCATGCGAAGCGATTTTTTGAAACAATTTTTAAACTAGAAAAATTTAACGTTCTGATCCACACAAAATTTTGTAGGACCATAATAATTTTTATAAAGTTTAAATGCATTACTTCATATTTAAATTAATATATTGTCTCCTTACACAACCCTTGTTACCTTGCAATAACTACATTACTTGCAAAGCTTAGGCTCGATGGATGTAAAGGTTGCCATGAACACCTCGATCAAGGTGGAGGTTCGGAAGGATGAAGGAGGAGCTTCCCTGAATAATGCTTCGGCGACTGAGCGAAGTGCGGATCAACAATATCCAGCAAAAGTGCATGAAGCTGCTAGAAAACTGGCCTATGCCATCAAAGGCGCCAATGGCGAAGATATCAATTCCACGATCGGAACGCTTGCCTGTCAAGCTGATTCGTCTGCCGTTTTCAATTTCCGGAGGCTATCGAGGGGTTCGCTACTCCACATTGCAGCAGCCACCGGCAAGAGCAACATCGTGAAGCTCCTGCTTGACCGTGTCAATGCCGACCTCGTAGCCGCCCGAGATGATTGGGGGAATACCCCCCTCCACCTCGCCACTAAGGTCAAGGCAATTGAAGTCATCAATATGTTGATTTTCTACGCAAAAGACCTCCCCAATGTCGAGGACAAGCTCCTCCTGAGGAAGAAGAACAATTATGGAAACACCGCTTTGCACGAGGCCGTGCTTACACGTGACGTTGACCTGGTGAGCCATTTGTTGGAGGAAGATTCGGAGCCTGTGTACTGGGCGAACAAGGATCGGAAATCTCCCTTGTACCTGGCCCTCGACATGCGCAACTCCAAGATACTTGAGGTTTTATTATCGAAATTGGTCGACCCATCGAAGATACAAGGCTTGCCGCTCGTTCTTGGTGCCGTTGCACGTAAACAATATGGTACATACTTAAATCTACTTATGGGAAATATCTATCTATGTGTGGACTGAACTCATTTCAAATCTGTGCAACCACTCTTTGTGCTTACCCAAATCTATTACGGGTGTTCACATAAAATTCCACGCCTTGCTTATCAAAGTAGTTGGGTACCCATGAAGAAGTTACAACTGCCATATCATTCTCCTAATAAACACATTATCTCCCATTACAACATAATAGATCAGCTCAAATACATTCTAGACTCTATAGGAATTCAAGCATTTGCCCCAAATCTGTCCCATTTCACATTTCCCCAATGGAATTGGGCAGAGGGCGGGCTTATGGGGGAGAGTTCATTGAACCCACACTTCTTTAATTATCTTTAAAATAATCATAACTTGTTCGAGTATATACATCTATTAAAAGTTTCATCATAATTATCATATTTTTAATTTTTCATAAAGATATATCATTTTAGTTTTTGTATAATTGTAATGATGAATCAATGTGATGTTAAATGAAAATTCATCAAGGTAATAAAATGATAGAAATGATTGGATGATAGTTTTTAATATATTGTAAAAATAATAATCTATTCTGAATCATAAAAATAAATAAATAATAAGTAATAATTAATTGTTGTGGGTCTATTCCCTCAAAAGTGTGTAACTCACAATATGCTGTTACTCTCACAATAGCCCAAAGACTATTATGTTTGCAAAGTCTATAAAATAATACATGTTTCAATTTAATCATGAATTTGTAGATTAAGTGTATAATTGTAATATCTTTAGTTATGTCTCATGAAAATCTACTTTAATGCATTACTTGTAGTTGATATACGTTAGACCGTGCCCGCATAAATTCTTCCCTGTATCTTCTTGCCTAGTCCGGGAAAATTTGCTCGGTTTGGGTAAGGCACCTCGGGGCGATAAGTCCTGTGCACATTCGAATTATCAATTAATCCATAAATCAACGTATGCAGACATACATGCTTTCACCTAATAATAATCATTAGACATTTTTAGATTATTCAGATTGATAAATAATATAGTTTCTTCAGCTATGTTGATAACACATCCCAAGCAATGCAAGTTGAAACTAATCTTGCAGTCTCTTTTACTCTATGCACGTAATTTTGTGTCCTATCGCATTTTCATTTTGGACATGCATTAGAAATCACAAAAAAGAAAATACAGAAGGTCCTCATGTGTACTAAATCCCCACATAAAATCTTACGACTTCGAAGTAAATCTTAAATGTTAATAGTGAATCATTAGGTGCATATTATTTCTATAGACTTATTGTATGTATCCGTACGCAAATAAGAACATTATATGTGTTTTTGATTTTTGAGAATGAGATTTTCACATTATCAAGATTGTGAAAGTACAAAGATTCATGAGCTAGGTAGACGTCGAAATTCAACATAGAATTATATTCTTGTTTAGGAAAAATTCATCCATCTTTGTATTTGTCCACATCAATGTGGTGCCTAAAAATTCATACAAAGCTTTTATGCCTTTTATATTATTTTATGATATTATTTTACCTTGATTTAATTTGAATGTGCAAACTTTCAAATCCACGAAACGCAGAAGAGTTCAATTTATATGTGAAGATTATATATATATAGTGTGTGTAATGGTGGCGCCACATCCTCTGGTTAGGGTGGATTCCACTCGACTCTAAAGTAAATTTTACTTAGTTTTTGCTCAAAAGGTTTGTTAAATATGCAATTTCTTAATTGAGCTTAATAGGTGCCCACCTTTACGAAGAAGTTGACATTTGCTTTATAATTGCCAGAATTTGACGAACATAATAGGAAAAGACCATTCTCCTTTTCTTGATCTTGCCCTAGCTATTTAAATGTCGTTTCTGTTTTTCCCTTAACATTATATTTGTGGACTCTATAGATACTTCATAAGATGGAAATGTCATATAATTTGCCATGTCATTTAGTAAAATTTTTACAGTAAAATCTTAGTACATGTTGATGTCGCATTGCTTTGGAAGAAAATGGTCTGAAATTTATCTAAAGTCATTCCCAAATACATAAATGGGATCCTTTCGAAATTTATCTAAAGTCTCACATATTGTGTTCCGTGATGCTAGAGAAGGAAAATCACAATACTTCAAAATTCATAGATTGAAAAGCCATTATTTTTTTAATCAAAAATGGGTTAGATAAACCTTTCAAAGCCTTGATTTATTCAATCGAAATTATCACCACTAGTTTCACCATTGCAATCTAATTCCCCATCAACGACTATGAATCCTAATAGTGACTAAGGTTATGTTGAAGATGCCCTTATCCCGGGTTAAGATGCATTAAAACCAACCAAGCCCCAACCAGTGTCAAATGTTTATGCGGATGGTGGTCCCTAATTTGGAGCTCCTGATTCCAGATTCACTCGGCAAGTTACTCAGAAAGGACATGAAGCTTTTCGCAATGAGAGACTCCGGAGGCGGTAATATATTCCATTTAGCAGCTTTCTGGAATGTGCCCGAAGTATTCGAATTCTTACAACCAGAAACCGAATATTTGGCTCAAGAACAGGACAACAATGGGGATCTTCCCATTCATATAGCAAGCAAGAGGGGTCATGTTGAACTAATTAGCAAGCTACATACGGTATCACCGTGGAGAAATGGGCAAGGACAAACCATTCTTCATGTGGCAGCAAAATACGGAAGCAAATGGGTAGTGAGATATATACTCAGACATCCGGATCTGAGGGAGATGATAAATGAAAGAGATTATGATGGAAATACACCTTCACACTTGGCAGCGAAGTATTTACAACCCGCGCCTTTGGTTTTTCTTGTGCTGGATGAAAGAATGAACCCCTTCCTTCTCAATTACGAAGGCTTGGCTGCTGTCGAAAGTGTTCCAAATCACGCACGGAATGGGTTACAGCAGGTGGGTAACATGACGGTCACTATTTTATTTATCAACTTACTGGAATTTCCGAAGACTGATACCTTAGTTAAGCACAGATCTCGTATTCAAATCATTAGTCTCGTAGTCAACGGGATTGTTAAAGTATCAATCAATTTTCTTGAATAGCCGAGATTCCTCTAGGATTAATATTGCACAAGTCTAATTTAGCCTTAATAGGAGGTACTTAAATTTTGCCCATGAATATGTCCGCGGTTAGAAAAAGTGAATATCTCTGACAAATGCTGAGATAAATTGCTATATGTCTCGATTAATTAATCCTATAAATAAGATTAGGGTTTGTCAATGTTGCAATATTTCTTTCTTAAAAAGCCAGGAGTCAAGGTGGCAAATTCGACCCCTCTAAATATGGCATAATCTCATTACATTATCTGTAAGTCAACCCATGACAAAGGTGAACCGTATACGTTTCATTCGTGCCTCTTCTCTCATTTGCAGTGAACTCGTTACTCTACTGTTAATTCTTCAAACTGAGCAGACATTGCATCTTTAGAAGTAAAAGTTTCCCTTTAAATGAGGACTCTAGAGTTCATTCCCGTTATCAATTTGCTAACAATTTTTTTTTTCTCTCCTTTTCATATGTTTCTGATCTCAGAATTTGGTGAAATGGCTCTTAGAAAGCATTTCATTTAAGAGATCAGATCTATTCATACTTAAGCCAGAAGCTCGAGACGAACCGCACCCAAAATTTTTGGTAGACCGTAAAATAATGGATGGCAACATCAGTACCATGTTGGTGGTGGCAACGCTTGTGACCACTGTGAGTTTCGCAGCTGGTTTCACGGTTCCAGGAGGATTGAATGGCTCAGACATGTCATCCAAAGATGACCGGGGCATAGCTACGATGCTGGACAATAGAATGTTTCAGGCCTTCGTGATCTGCAACACCTCGCGATGATATGCTCAATGAGCTCAGTCATTGGCTTCATGTATGCGTATATAAGCTTAGGCCACACATCACTGGCTGGATGCCGTCTTGCAGGAATGCTACTAACAATTTCACTCCCGGCAATGTCCGCCGCTTTCTTAATTGGCGTCTCCTTGACCGTTGGCAAAATCCCTTGGCTTGCCACCGCGATACCAATTTTGGGATCCATTTTCGTCCTCATTATCGCATTTACTTTATTAAGAACGTGCGCTGGTATCTTATCATGCTCTCTTCCCTTCTTTCGAAACCACCTTCGTCCTATCGGTCCTCTGATATCCGGGTTTCTTCTCTTTTACATTTATATTTTTGGAGTTGAATGGTGGTTGTTTTCCGATGAATCAAAAAAAGAAGAACAAAAGAAAAGACAGGACGGCGAGCAAGACCTCTGCTAGTCCGCCTCTGGATGGTGGCGGTGAAGATTGATTTGCAGGAACATATATTTATTTGCCATGGTGGGTTTGGCTCTAGTTGCTTTCCTATTGTTTACATTAACGATGATTGCTAAAAAAATTTAAATCCAAGCATCTCTTCCTTCAATAGCTCATATTACTAGAATAGTTTGATGTAGTTCCTCAACATTTCACATGGTATCAAAGCATGATATTCTCAATTCAAACCTTTTCAAACATCATACATTATATATTCTCATATTTTGGACTTGTAGTAAAATCCAGCCTATACGCAAAGAGAAGTATTAAAGTATTTGAACTAAATCATGCTTTGGGCTAAATAGTTTAAGCTTTAAAGGGCTAAATAGTTTAAAGCTTTTAAAATAACTACGTTACAACCCAATGAAACATCACAATGATACATGCATCATGCGACATGCTGTTTCAGTTGAGTGGATGAGTAGGTAATTTCTTCCTTTCAGCGCTTGGAAATCAAATCTTTAGTTTTGAACACGTAGAAGTTCGCCTCTTATGAAATCGCTTGTCTAGACCGCCCACCGTCGTCCTTGTACAGTATTCTCCATTTTCCCATGCGTCCTAGATGAGCCCAACCACCATGCCTCTGCTTTCGTTTCTTGGTTTTCTGAGATGGTAGCCGTCGCGCGTTTCGACGACTTGTCCTTGGCCATCGGGATATCGACTTCCCCAATGAGGCTCGCGGTGATGGATCGGCCGTGCCGTCAAACCGACCAGCGTGGCTCTCGGATTGGAAGCTTGACACTCTCCATGGCAGCGCTAGTGCTTTCTTCCCCTTTTTTTTCGTTTTTTTTTAATTCAATTTCCTTTTCTCCAAAACAAATATCAGATTTTTATAGAGTTATATATTTCGTTTTTCCACTTATCTTTTAAGCTTCAAATTGTACCTTGGTTCTTTTATATCCAAATCAACCCATTAATGCATATTTTTTTCGGTTTTGTATTTTTTCTTTTATTTTGGAGAATATTACTTAATGAAGTCCAAATTTAAAAGATTTATTCTATCGTTCTAAATTTATTTATTATATGAAAATCAAATTTAGGGTGAGAAATTTGAATTCTATAATATTTTTGTCAAATGATACAATTAGTGCCAATGATTTCTATCTTATTTGACATGCATTTCGTTATTGTGGTATATCGGGAAGATGTCATGCACACATTTTATTTGCCAAACCCCTACTGATAATGCTATTAACGTATATATGAAGTTACAAGTTCTAAATATTATTTTGTCAATAGGCTCTTACTTTTATTTTTTCTTGATCAAATCATTGATAAACAATTAACTTACTTTACAAAATTAGTTCATTTTGTTTTTTATCAACTCGTAAAAGTTTCATTTTTTCATGCCAGGCATAACTTTCTATCTAATTTTATTCACAACCATTCATCTTTCATTGTAATCAAATCAATATATGTGTAAATCATTGTGCTTTTTTATCGTCCAATAAAATATGGAATATAAACACACACTATAACTGATATTACCTCGATAGTAATATCAAGTTAATTGAAATAGTTATATTTCCTCTATTGCAGTGGACAGACTTGGAATTTCAAAATGTGTTATTAGTTCAACTTTTCACGATATTACGCTAGGTGAATGGTTTCAGTGAACGTCACATGCTCTACTTTAATTAAATTGGTTTAAAGGCCTTCCTTTCCGTGCTATGCACCCCTCGCTGACGTACCACGCAACGCTCAATTTTTTTATTTTACTAATAGAGCCACCGTCGACTAGAATATGTAAGTCTGACATTTGGGCCCGCCAGTCTTGGGCTGTCAGAAGTATAATATATGTATGACCCTTTTCCATACCCACATAAAAATCAATTACCAAATACCAAATCTCGTATAATTTTTTTTAAAAAAAAATACGAGACAATTATATATATTTATCATTTGTGGATTAGCTAAATGAATCAAATAACTTGTTGGGCTTGATAATAACATTATGGTATAATATATCATGTTATTGATGTCAAATTCAACCTGCGAAATTCCAACATATTGATGAAATTATCTCTTTCGCTCCTTTTCTGAATATAATTATTGTTCAATCTTTGAATTAAGATCCGACATTATCATGACATTGCAATGCGTGAATATAGTTTCGATTTAATAGATCGAATCAACATACTAGGTCAATTTAGACGGACAACTTTTGCTGTTTCACCCCTTTTAGATTAAAAAATGAAATATCCTCTTGAAGGCCAAATGTATGATGATACTCGGTTCTTGAGACCCCAAAGTTCACTCCAAAAAGACTCAACAAGTCAAAATTTAGAAGAACTTTCGGGAGTATTGCCTATTGGAACTGGTCAAGTGACATTGCACATGCATGAATATAGTTTCGATTTAATAGATCAGATCAACATACTATGTCAATTTAGACAGACTACTTTTTCTCTTTCATCCTTTCTAGATTAAAAAAAAAAAAATCCTTTTAAAGGCCAAATGTATCATGATACTTGGTACTTGAGACCCCTAAGTTCACTCCAAATCGTCTCAACAAGTCAGAATTTAGAAGAACTATGGGGAGTATTTGTCACACCCCGATTCTCGAGCGCGTGCCCATCCCTCAGTGGTCGATAAAAATTTTGTGACTTCTTAGGACGAGTCGCCGACTCTTTCATTTTATTGCACATACAGAAGCGAATAACAAATTCATTGACAGTAACCATCTCGGGATAGAAAAGCAGAACAACAGATTTTCAAACAAACATGCTTTTAAATACACACCAAGTCAGATACAAAAGTCTATAGCCACAAGACTTCAAATGATTGACTCTTAAAAGGGAATTGTCCTACGACATACTAGTCGGACACATACGCGGATCCTTTGAACTCCACCTCCACAGACTCCGGGACTTCGGTCCTCCACGACCACCACCTAAGGACCTAAAAATGGTTATTCAATAACCAGTGAGACAATGTCTCAACAAGTCCACCCTCTAAACCCCGATTAGGAGGGTAATACGCCTAAGAAGTCTTAATCACAACAATCATACAATCACAGAGGCTTACCTTGGCCTCAGTTCCTCCCTGTAGGTCAGCACAGTTTTTATCACAACCATGTGTATATAGCACATTCACACACTAATTTGGAACGTCCAAACCAATCATTACTCACACGAGCAAGAATCACAATTTAATCATTGCTCACACGAGCAAGAGCTACCAATACAAATCAAAGCAAGAATTACTGACACATGCCGGTCCATCAGTTCAACTCAACATGCATTCCAATTAATTAACTATTATTACCTACACGAGCAGTCTTATCCGACACACGCCGGAAAAGCATAATAACTACCGACACACGCCGAGGAAGAATAATAACTACTGACACACGCCGGGGAAGAATAATAATTACCAACACATGCCGGGAACGACTAATAACTACCGACACACACCGGAAACAACTAATAACTACTGACGCATGCCGGAAAGATAATAATTACCGACACACGCTGGGGTTAAATAATATCCACCGACACATGCTGGGGTTAAATAATATCCATCAACACACGCTGGGGTTACATAATAACTATTAACGTCCACCAACACATGCTGGGGACGGGTTCTCCTAACTATTAACGTCCACCAACACACGAGGGAGGACAGGTTCTCTTAACTATCACATGATCATCAAGCATAAACTCTAGGCATATCACAAACCAACCATATATCATCAAATGTGCAATTTCCAGCACTCAAAGCCTCAAGAACCATCACTACTCGTAACCGGCCCTAACCGGCAGAATAGGCCCACTCGCACGTCTCCAAGTTTAAATCCAAAAACCAAATCAAACGAGTTCAGAAAATTTCCAAATTTTAGTATGTTGTAAAGAACACATAAATTTTTATTTTCATGAAGACACCTTAACCCAGATCTTTCTAGATTCGGCCCAATAAATCGCTCAATTCAATACAAAATTGTGTCTGTTTTCCAGAAAGCCTGTTTTCCGAAATTAGTTTGGTTCGAGGTCTAAACCATGTCCATTTGATATGAAATTTGAGTATGTTAAACTAGAAAATGTGACAAACAACTTTTGTGAAGAAACCATTTTGAAATTATAACCCTAAGAGTTGATAAAAATCCATAGAATCCTCAAAAGGTCACTAATTCCAGCGAAAACTGAGACTCTGTTTGAAAATGACGGAGCTGATATCTCCTTCTTTTAAGTCCCTAAAAATCTTGAGAAAAATATATGTTATAGCTGAGGATGTTTAAAACATTTCTCAAGAAGACATCAACCTTAAATTCGTAACTCATTTCGATTCACAAAAATGGCAAATGGCGAGGGTCCAGAGATCCGAACTGCAGGAATTCTATTGGATTCGACTAATCCATTATCAACGGTGCAAATCTCACTAATTAAGTTAAAATAATCCATTCTAAGGCTAATATAACCATCCTAACTTATCACTAATCCATATTTAAGCTAACCTAAACAACCTTTAAGCATAATTAACCTCTAAGTAGGGTTTAGTGAGCAAACTCACTGGATTTGCGCGCCGATGAGTTCACTGCGACGAGGATGTGAAGGCGAGCGATAAACTAGCCCACGGCGACACCAAGCGAGGTCCGGAAGGGCCCAGAAAAGCTCCACGAAGTCTCAGCTGGGCTGAGCACTTCGGTTTTTGATTCGTAACGGCAAGGGCTGCTTCGGTGGCTGGCTCGGCTGAAGGGGGGTGCTGGCTGGTTTCTCTGCTTTGGTTCTTGGGCTCTAAGACAGCAACAAAGGAGAAGAAGAAGCTGAGGAAAGAGAGTGATTGAGGAAATTCGTCCAAATGAGGGGTAGAGAGAGAAAGGGAGAGAAATGATGGACAAAGAGGTAAACTTGGGGAAGAAGTTGGGCATTCAATGCCCCTTGACTTCTTGTCCTAACTTGGGGAGTAAGAACTCATCTTGGCCTTCCATTCCAACTTGGGGAGCAAGAATAAATCCTAGCCCTCCATCTTGTCACAAAAGTCTTGCCAAAATGTCAAGAACACTCAAGTAGAAGCCCCAAAGTCTTCAGCCTCATCCAAGCCACTTTTCCCCTCCAAGTCTCCAACAAGTTTCCCTTGGGGTCCAAAATATTACAGCCCCCATGGCCTACAAATTTGTGACATCTCCCTTCCAATTCCAATCCAATTCCTCTCCAATTGGACTCAATTCAATAGCCAAAATGTCAAGGAGGATGTCCACATTAAATCCTTGCAATTTTCTCGCCAATTGATCCATCTTGAACTCCAAAAATCCACCCAAACACGGTCCTTCAAATTTCCCGGTCCGAAATGGCCTCATTTTGAACTTTCGCCGAAAAACTCGGTTTGCAGAAAAATCTTCTGAGACTGAGTCAACGTTCCTAGAATTTATTGTGACATGACAGAAACTTCGATTTCTGAAATCGGACTCAAATTCGTGGTTAATTTCACTCCGGCATGTTTTTAGCGTAACCTAGGCTACTGGGCAGTTTTTAGAACTTTTTAATGCAAATAACCCGTGGTCGATTTTCTTTGAGCCACAATGAATCTTTTCGACACATTGGTGACTTTCGGTTGTCGTGAAAATCGCGAGATTTCAAATACGGACACAAGGTACCAAAACGATAGAAAAATCAGTCTAGTGTCGGTCGATGAGAATTTTGCAATTTAGTGGGTTCACCCACGTTTAACCACATATCTCAATCAAACCGACCTATTTCTGATTTCTAATCGATCTTACTGTGCCGAAATGATCTCTGCAGACGGGCACGGTTGAGTAGCTAATTCTGTTGGGGTTTCATGAATCATGTACAAGAAAAATTAACAAAAGGAACGCAGCGGAAACAAAGATATATTTTATACATGATTCTCCTAAGGCGTTGTTCGTGCGTTTTAATCAAAATCTTAACATAAAAGGGAGTTAAACGAAATACCTCTCGAAGCGCGCTTTGAAACGAGTCGGTTCGGATGTTCTACAGTTCGAGTCCCACAAGCGTCGGACCTCTAGTTCAGACACACCAACAACGAACGTCGAATAGAAGAGAGAGTTTTCGGATATTCACCACTTCGATCGTGCTAGCAATCACGTGGAAATAATCCGTCGTATTCTTGATGTATAATAGTCACGGCCCGAACGAGATAACGCTCTTCTTTCTTGCGTCTCAAAGACACAAGAACACGCACACAATTTGCTCTCAGTTCTCAGCAAAACATCACTTAATCCCCTCACACAATTTGCTCTCTGTTTTCAACAAAGCATCGCTCATATGTCTCTAAAACACAAGACGCACGCCCACAGAAAATCTCTCTAAGTTGCAACCTTTTGCAGCCTTTCTCTTTAATATTTATACACGAATCAGCAACGGTTGCCGATCGTGGGATCAGCAACCGTTGCTGATCCTCATTCTCATGCACGATCGAGCACGATCGTGCATGAATGGAACGGATCAGCAACCGCTGACCGTTTATGCACGATTTCGTGCACGATGGTCAGCGGTTGCTGACCATCCATGCACGAACAAAATGCGTGCATGATGGTCAGTGATTCTGACCATCATGCACGAATTCGTGTGAAGTGGTCAGCAAAAATTGCTGACCATTTCCACTTTAATTAATCAATTAATTAATTAATAATTAATCAATTTCCTTAAAAAAAATAATAACATAATCCTTATATGTACAAATGGAATCCCTAATATGTAACTATTACATAGCAGCTTTAGGGCATACATCTAACAAATTCTTGGTCGAATCCTCAAGTCTATTGCATTAAAATCTCTTAATGACTTCCTCGGATAGTCTAGTTATCTCATGAGTGGCCATCTCGGAAAAAAGCACTATAGGCGCATCAATGAAAGGCCTAACTTATCCAATCGAAATCGAATCGAAAAATCGGGATGTCACAAAGTATTGCCAATTGGAACCGGTCAAATGAGACCCTCTGTAATTTTATCCACTTTGCTAAAGTTGCAGTTATATCATGAATTGGCCACAACTGAAATTTTCCAGAGCGTCTGTAAACGAGATAACCTCCACAATTTTTCATAACAAAAACCCAGACCAAAACGGAATTGATTTCAACTATTGTTTGGGCCAAAGAGTTGGAAAAAGCTTGCTCGAGAGCTAATTGTGAGATGGAGAAAGTTCATACTTTGGGATAGACAATTTGTGGCTGATAATAAGAACTAGAAAAGTATCTGCCTATCTTCCACAAGAGCTAGGTCTTGTCTCACGTGCACGCGACCGTGGTCTTTATGTCTCAGCCTCTCAGGTCTCTCTCTACTCTTCTTTAGAATAATAAATTAGACTTCCATTCTTTGATTTCCCATCTTCCTCGCTGACATAAAGTCATCAACATTCAATTTGATCTCTCAAAAAGATATCAACGATTAGTGCATCAACCGTAAGCACATACACTCGGAAGGCCTTTTAAATGGAGTAGATCTCATGTGAGGTCGGCTGTATTTATTAATGTCTTTGTATCAACTACATGCATTATGTGCAAATAAAGTGTAATTATAACATCACGGTTTTGTTAATTCACCTCTTTGATCCGAGATTAATGTTAACATTGTCCTTAAGAAATCAAAACATGACAGCCTCTTGAGTTAACTGACGTATGGCCAGGGTCAAACGAAAAGGACATCATCTAAGTTGATAATTTGGGAAGATTAATATTTGTGATGGACGATATCGATTTATCACGTTGCAGAATTTTTCGGACATCTCACAATCAGCTCTCAAACAAGCTTTTCCACCTTTTGTTTTGTTTTGTTTTTCCCTTTTTTAAGAAGCAAACAATCACAATTATATTTTAGAGATAGCCAAGGGCCCATTCATTTGAGGGAAAACTTTTTAAGGAAATTGTTTTTCAATTTTTCGCTATTTGGATCATAGAAAATTAATCAATCCACATAATTTTTTTTCTATGAATTGAAAACAACAAGTTTATATTTACAAAAAACAGCTTCGGCTTATGATTAGAAGGAAATCGTTTTCCCTGATTTCTTGCTGATTTGGATTTGTTAAATTAGCTTAAATTAGACTATGTTAATGCATTTTGGTGGATTCAGTTATTCATCAAACACAATAAACTTAATTTTTCTTAATTTGATTTGGCAAAAGCAAACACAAAAAATTTAAGATTTTAGTGAAGTAAACGAACCATCTCCCTCTTTGTGCTATGCTTTTCTTCACAAGCTGTAAAGACCCAAAAATAATCGAGTGTCCCCAGCCATAATGCACCTGAAGTGGCCTTATCCTACAGTTTGGGGATGAGGAGCAACCCATCTTTGTTTTCTTCACTCCAATCATTTTCCGCGAAATAGATAATACTCACTTCAAATCCTATACCTATCAGACTTTCCACTTCAGAGCATCAGCATCAGCATAAGCATCCTTCTCCAATCCCAACACCATATTTCTCTTCTCAAGTCCAGCCCTTCTTTATTCTTCAGGTATTGTTCTTTGATCTCTTGACTCATTGCTTCTGTTCTTTGATGCTCTTCGTGCGCTACCATATTCTGTTAGATCTGGGTTTTGGCAATGGTTTTCTTGTCTTCTGGATTGATGTCTTTTGAGGATCCTCGTAACATCATAAGTCTGTTGCTTACTTAACTATACATGCACATTCAAGTATTCAAATTGCTTGATCGCAAACACATGTTCTTTTTGCAATTACAGCGAGCTTGATAAACATTCTTTTTGTGAACTTCTACTTCTTTCGATTAGTTAATTTTGATCTACACTTGGTTACTACTAATTTTTGCCTCAAGAATTATTTTTAAAAAAAGTCCTAAATATTTTACAATTATGTCAACTGAGTCCTAAACCTTTTACATTTTGTTGATTTAGTCCATTTAGCCAATTTTGGTAAGCAAGTGCCGACGTCAATAATTTTTAATAATTTTCAATTTTATAGTAATTTTTTAATTTTTCTTTTCTTTCTTTTTGTTTTATTTTTTCTTCCCTTCTTCCTTTGGGTGATTGGCTAGAGATGAGGGCTGATGAGGGCAAGGCTCGCTAGCCAAAGCAAGAAGGGAAGGAAAAAAAAAAGAAAAAGAAAAGAAAAATATTTTAAAAATATGAAAAGATTATTAAAAATTATCAGCGTCAACATCAGTTGGCCAAAATTAACTTGATGGACTAAATTGGTATAAACAAAAAAGGTTCAAAACTCAATTGGTGAAAATAAAAAGATTTAAGACCGAATTGGCACAATTACGATAGATTTGCCTTGAGAAATCTGTTCATCTGAATTTTATTGTGAGCATAATTTGAATTTGCAACCCACCCAAAAGACTAAACCTTTCATGTCCATAGCGAACAGTCTAAAAATTTGTAAAAGTGATTATTTGCAAATTATCTAAAAATAAAGTTGGTAACTTTATAAAAGTGCTACTAAGTTACCAACAAGTTATTTGATTTTCAAATAACTTGTAATTATTTTTTACCAACAATATTTTAATACTTAACAATTTTTTAGAAATTTGTCGACACGAAAAAAAAAAAAAAAAAAAAAAAAGTCTTTTAAAACAGAATAGTAAAATCGTCTCTCTAAACTATGATAGTTACTAAGGGCCCGTTTGTTTTCATTTATTTTTTGTGTTTTTAAACAGTTTTTTTGTTTTTTTGTTCTTTTGTTCCCAGGAACAAAAAAGAAACAGAAGTAAGAAACAAAAAATTTTTGTTTCTTACTTCTGAAACAACATTGAGAAACAAAAATCGTTTCTCTCGCTCTCCTTCTGAAACAACATTGAGAAACAAAAATCGTTTCTCTCACTCTCCTCCTCCGACCTCTCCTCCTCCGAGCGTCTTCTCCGGCGATCGTCTTCTCCGCGCCTCCCACCCTTCGGCGCCGACGAGCCGCCGCCTCGTCTCGTGACCATCCGGCTTCTCCACTGCGAGGCGAGGCCGACCTCGCGCTGGGCCGGGCGAGCTCGATCTCGCCCGGATCCGGCGAGGCCGAGCTCGCCTAGCGGCCGTGGGGAGCGGCGAGGACGGCCGGTCGAGTCGTGAGCCGGCGTGGGGTCGACGATCGAGCGGATCTCGAAGTCGTGGGTCACGGCGCGGTGAGATCTATGTGGCGGTGGCGAACGGAGGCTCGAGACCTGCGTCGATCGGGCGTGAGGCGGAGGGGTGGTCTTTGGGGCTCCGGCGTATTTGGGTTGTCGGCGGAGGCTTCGGGTGGAGGTCCGGTGTCGCGAGGAGAGAACACGGAGCGGTAGGCGACGGATCTGGGACGCAGAGGTCGGCGACGCCGTCGGGCGCGGGTCCGGTGTCGCGGCGTGCGGGGGCGCGGTGGCTGCTCCGACGAACGGCCGGTACGGTGGCGGCGAGGAGGCGTCGAGCGCGGTCTCCGATGCGGTGGAGGGAGACGACGGTGTGGCTCGGGTCACCGTTCGTGCGAGGAGACGCCGGGGAGGAAGAGCCAGCCAAAAGAAGAAAAAAGAAGAAAGGAAAAAAAAAAAAGAAAGAAAGGAAAAAGAAAAAAAGAAAGAAAGGAAAAATAAATAAAAAATAAGAAAAATAAAAAATAAAATAGAAAAAATAAAATAAAAATATTAAAAAATTAAAAGAAATAAAAAAATTATACAAATTTACCAAACGTGTTTTTATTCTTTTTATATTTCTGAACAGATTTACCAAACGTGTTTTTATGTTCAAAAATTGTTCCCAGAAACAGAAATACTTTTTTCTATTTCTGTTTCCAGGAACAATTTTTAAACAGAAATTTTACTAAACGCACCCTAAATTGTCTTTTAACTGTTTGCGCCTAGATGTCGAATTATATGACTGTTTGGGTGTCGAAATGTCATGATCAGAATTATCATGACATTATTTTTTTTGTTACCAATATCATATGTTTTCAATTAGTCCAAGCCTAAAGATATCTGTTAGGCCCAAATAAGCAACTAAGACGGGTGAATTGATTTTCAAGAAAATAATAACTACTTTCATAGAGTCTACCTCACTAAAAATTATGCTTCTACCGCAAAGTAAACGAGTATATTAGCAGCATAAATCAAAAAGTTTAGACAGAGAAATTGCAAACGAGTTATAGAGATTCAGTTCGGGTATGCCTACTCCTCTTTCTAGTTTTAGCGGCTGAAATTACACGGATAGCTTAGATTATGGTTGCCGGCTTGGTGTATATTCTATTAATCAAGTTTTCAAGGAAGAAGCCAAGAATTGTTCCGTTAATTTGAACATGAGGACTTTGATCAATCGGGAATAGACTGAAAATGGATAGCATGCGGGAACGAGGACATTGGCCAGAAATAAAAAGGAATTATTTTGAAAATTTGAGATGTTTTAACATGTAAATGCCCTAATAATACTCATTTTCATACTTGAGTTTAGATTTGGCATAAAATCTGAGATTAGGCACACTTGGCCGAACAAATACGCAAGTCCATGGCGTCTTATTAATTTATTGCATTCATATTCTTATAGCAAACCGTTTGTATTTAATCACGCTTCTGCGATCTTACGTAACAATTTTAAACTCAGAACTATTTGGTCTTATGGCATACACAATTTTTTAGGACCGTTATTAACTATTATGAAAGTTTAAATAATTAGATAAATCTATTATTCACATCTAAATTTTGACTAAATATTTAGGATTAAATTTCATTAAAAAATTATGGACTAATTTGACCCTAACAAAAAATGATTTTCCCATCACCTAGGTCTTAGTTTTTATTTGCATCCATTAAGTTTTATTCCCTATTTCATTTCCTTTATTTTACACTTTTTTTGGATAAATTAATTATATATATATATATATATATATATTTTTTTTTTTTAAAAGAGAGGGCCCACGGGGCTGGGCTTTCACGCCCAGCCCTTCCTTCCTCTCCTTTCTCCCCTACGCAGGCCCGAGGCCCGTTTCCCTTTTGTTCTACTTTGGCCCGGCCCCCTTCCTTCTTTCTTCCTTCTTCCCTCCTCCTTCCCCTCCACCTCTGCAACTCACGCCCGGCGACGACGACGCGCGCGAGGACTGCCGACGGCGGAGAAGGAGTAGGCCGGTGACAGATAGGACGCGTCTTCAATGCCGAGCAGGCCTGGGCTAAACCTACCGCGGAGGAGAAGGGATTCGACGCCGGTTCCGCCGAAGTGGACGCCGGTCGACGCGCCAAGGACCGGCGGTCGAAGCCTCCGTCGACCGCCCTCCTTGGCCTATAAATAGGCCGTCCGTGAGCTAAGAAGACAGACAGAGAGGGCAGCAAGCTCAGAGGACTTCCCCGAGAGACATCAGGGGAGGCTCGAGAGTGAGCGAGCCGTAGAGGAGGGAGATCGGAGAAGAGCGAGTGAGAGACCGTGAGGTTCTGAGAGAGAGAAACCAGGGCTGAGATAGAGAGAAATCTGTGAGATTTGAGAGAGAAAAATCTGGGGGGTGTTCTGAGAGAGAAAAATCCGAGAGAAAGTGAGGTTCTGGGGAGAGGAAGAAAGCAGAGAGCGACTGAACCCCCGACGACCACCATGCCTTCGCCGAAGTCGATAGTCTACGGACGTTCGCCCCTCTTCCCTCTCGCCGAGCCTCGGTAGATTCCGATCTCAAGTCTTCAACGGCTTTCGATTTGTCCGATTTTGGGGGTCGGTTTCCTTAGGATTCCGGCTCGGAGACGAGCGAGGCGGACGGACGTTTCCCGATCTAACGGGCTCGTCCGCCGTCCGACGTTGCAAGCCGGGTAGGGGCCCCCCTAGCTGACCCGTCCCTGTTTTCCCTTTCAATTTTTTTGTGCCCTATTCGGGCTCGTCGGACTGGGCTGCCGTTGCCTGGTTCGCGCGAATCTCCCGACCCTGTTCGTGTGTATAGGCTGCGATTTTTAAATATTACTCGTCCACTGCCACGAATTCCAGCGCGATCCCAGATCGGCCATGCCGGTTCCTTCCTTCTTTTGCCTTTGCATCTTAGGTGCTCGACAGAATGCCCGAGCGTGTTGCGTTTTCTTTCTCTCGGGAATAGTCCGTTCTGGGTGTTGGTTGGCCTCTCGACCAGCGACGTTGGGGTTGACGAGAGCTGTCGCTGCCGTGGCTGGCTTCTGGAGCGACAGTTTATTCCCCTCCAGGCGTCCGGCGAGTAGAGATCGCAGCCGGCCGCTGTGAGGGCGGCTAGAAACGTCGAGGCCAGGGGCGAACCGGGTCGGTCGGCCGACGCCCGAGTCTGACCGACCCAAGTCAGTTTATTACATTATTATTATATTATTTTCTTTCTTTTAAAAAATCAAATAAAAAAGAATAAAAAATTCTCTTGAAATTGATTTTGAGGATATTTCTCTTGAAAATGCACGAAAAATCCTTCGAAAATTTATGAAATTAGGGAAAGGCTGAAGACATTTTTTTAGAGTATCTTTTTAATACATGAAAGATCCGAAAAAATAAAAAAAAATCAAACCTTAAGGTTTAAATAATATTAAATACCAAAACTATCGAAGGGCACTAGTTGATTAATTAGTATAATCAAGTTCTCAATTCTAGTTTCTCTCATTGCGTGTAAGAGTAAAATATTTCTCATAATATTTTGTTTGAGTTCCTAATTAATCCGCTTTGAGTTATTAATTAATCCGCTTCCAAATCAAATTATAAGTCGCGAATTAGTGAGTTTGGGAGAGATCGAGTTAAGCCTAATACTTAGTTAAGTCATTAACGTCCGCACGCGCCCACGTGTAAGAGGGCACCCCCGCGTGTAAGGGGGCACCAAAAGGGAGGTCGCAACATTTATTACTTAATATTTCGATGACATAACATCTCCTTACACACTCCATGTTCCCTTGCAATAACTACATTACTTGCATAGCCTTAGGCTCGGTGGACGCAGAGGTACCCAATGAGCAAGAGGAGAACGTTGGCATGAACAACTCGACGGAGGAGGGGTCAAGAAGGATGAAGGAGGAGCTTTCAAGGAAATGTTAAGAGGATGAAATGGATTCTTTGAAAGAAAAAGAAATATGGAGGAGTCGACGGGAGAGAATCGATACAGCATTGGCGGCTCCGCGAGACGCGGAGCGACAAAATCCAGCGGAAGTGCATATAGCTGTTCAAAGACTGGCGTTTGTCGTATTCAGCGCCGATGTCGAGGAGTTCATTTCTGAGATCGAAAGGCTTGCCAATCGAACCGATCCATCAGCCATTTTCAATTTCCAGTCAAAAGCAGGGAGCGGTTCCCTGCTCCACGTTGTGGCAGAGAGCGGCAAGGACAACATCCTGAGACTCCTGCTCGATTATGTCCCTTGCCGTCTCATAGCTGCCCAAAATGGAAGGGTAGATACCCCCCTCCACGTGGTGATTCTGGCTAACAAATCTACAACTACGGAGATGTTGATTCGCCAACGTCGAGGACAAGAAGCTGATCCTGAGAGTAAAGAACAAAGATGGAAACGCCGCTTTGCACGAGGCTGCTTGCTAATAACGTCGAGGGGGTGCGCCAGCTGTTGAACGGAGAATTGAAGCCCGTATACTGGAAGAACGCAGATGAGGCATCGCCCCTATTCTTGTTTCTCGAATCTCGAGACCCCAAATTCTTTTGAGGTTTTGTTATGCCACCCATTCACGGTGCCATCATACGTTTACGCCATGGTAAGCACCTAAATCTGTTTATTGAAAGTATATATGTGTAGACGAACCTCTTTTCCAAATCCGTGCAGCAAGTTTCTACCTTTACCCAAACCACCTTACGGGTTTTCTCGTGAAAATCCCAAACCCAACTTGTCAAAGTAGTTGGATACCCCACTGGGTCCTCGCAACCAGCCATATCATATTTTTAATGAACAAATTATCTCACATTAGAGCATAATATAGATCAACTTAAATTTAAAACACCAACCATTTTACTAAGGAGAGGTCGTTACTCCCGTTGTCAATAACGTACCCACTGTAGCCATAATACACTTTCTAGAGCACCGGATGACTCATTCATTAAGTTTTAGAACAATAAGGTCCAGCGGTGGCCAGCAGAGAGAAAAAGGGAAAAAAGAGGAAAGAGAAGAAAAGAAAAGAAAAAAATAAACAAAATAAACAAAAAGATTCGTAAAAATATTTAAAAAGAATTAAAATTATTTATGTTAGCGTCGCTCATACTACGTAAGACAACTAATGTTCCGTTAACGATTTTTGATCAAAATTGATCGGATGAACTCAATTAAAAAATAAGAAAATATATAGGGCTCAATTGTAAAAATAAAAATGATTTATGACCAAATTGACAAAAATGTAATAGATTTTTAATTTTTTTAGATGATTATATGTGGTCGGTGAGTTCAAGGCCTTATTTGAAATTAAGTCGGCCACTTCAGAATCATATTTGAAATAATTTATATTTTGAGCCGTCCTTTAAGAGAATATCACCACTTTGTACTCTTATTTAAAATTTTGATTAAATTAAATTACAAAAAGATTATCCTATGCATAATTAACCAAGCTAGCTACAAAAGGACTAACTGAATCCTCCGGCACGCGACTCCTTTATGCCTCTTTGCTTCTGTGGTGAGCAAAGAATAGGATCAGCTAAAGCAACTCAAAGCAAAGAGGAAGCATATGCGAGAATACAACTAACACGAACTTTAGCTCTATAATGCATAATAAAATGGCAATGCTGACCCGCCGCTTTGCTTCATCTTTTGTTGAATAAATGAGTTGGGCGGGGAGTTGCGATTAGCAAATGCTCGACCGCTCTCGACATCTCCTTTAGATCGTTGGAGAAGCGAGTTCTCGTATTCAAAGGCATGTATTTTTGAAAATTATCAAGATTTACCACCCTTGTCTTTTTCTCCTGCTAATTGTCTAATTTCCTTTGTTAACTCTAATTGTCGTCCATCTTGATACTGGTTCACAGGCTTTTCATTATATCTCTCTTAGTTAGTTGCCTCTTATTCAATGGTGTTAATGTATATCAACAGAACAGCCTTGTTTCCTACTGTATTAGGATTAGCAGTCTTTCTCAAGTTACCTCAAACTGTCCTTTCTTTGAACTCCTCCTTGCTTCTGCAACCCCACCGGTGGACAGCGCTAACTTTAGTCTGCACGATCGCCCCATGAGCAGCGATACATCTATTCTCTGGCCGAAAAAGTCGATTCCCGGGGCCATCAAATTCCAGCCCCATTCAAGCTGGACTAAATAAAGGACCTGCTAAACGCGTGCCTCGATCTACTTAGTTTGCAAGATTCTAAGAGTCGTCGTGGGGAAAACGTGTGACGACTGATTAGGCAATGCAGCATTCTGTCAAGGACCGGATTTTGTTAGGAGGCTGAGAGTTGTACATGAGATGTAGCCTCTGTTCGTCTTTGTTCAACTCCAAAAATCCAGTATCTCTCTCATAGGTGTCTCTGCCATTACTGCCACGTCCCGTGGCACAATCGTTGTCCACTGCCGTCTCCGAGCTCGATCCTGCAGTGCTCACCGCCACCATTTGCTAGGCACCGTCTCTCTTGTTGACGCCTTAATTTTATTTTATTAATTAAGTTTTTATTTTATTTTTTCGGATAAATAAAAACCATATAAAAACAAAAAACAAAAAAACAAAAAAACAAAAAAACAGCCCCCCTCCTTTTTTTCCTCTCCCTCGCGCGGGCTCCCCCACGGCCCAGCCCGCGCGACCTTCTTCTTCCTCCCATCTTCTTCTTCCTTCTTCTTTCTTCTTCTTCCTCGCTCCTCCCTTTCTCCGCCTCTGTATTTCACGCGCGTCAACGCCGACACGTGAAGGACAGCCTACGGTCAAGGAGGGTAGGCCGACGTCGCCCGAAGATGACGGATCTCGGGCGTCATTAATGGCTGCCTTCAATGCCGAGCACGCCTCGCTGGATAAGCTCGGATGGGACGCCGGTCCAGCCGAGGAAAATCGGTCAGCAAGCCGAAGGCCGGCGATTGAGGCCCTTCGTCGACCAGACTCCCCCTCGCCTATAAATAGGCCTCTCCCGACAACGGCAAAGGGCACGCCAAGAACGATCGAAGGCTGCAAAGCTTCGTGCTTCCTACTGAGAGACTTCAGAAAGGGGGCCGAGGACAAGCAAAGCCTAGATCCGAAGGCTCACGGCCGGAGAGAGAAAGAGGCCAGCCGAAGCTCGGGGTCCCCTGAGAGACTTCGCGGAGCTCGAGTGCAGGGCCGGCCGTGGTGTGGTGAGCTCGGAGGGGTCCTCGAGAGATTTCGGGGAGCTCGAAGAGCGAACCCGAGAGAGAGAGAGAAGCTGGAGGAGATTCGCGTGGGTCTCGCCGTCATCGCTGCCCCCGTCGCGCCGTTGCCACGAACAGGTATCGTGATGTCGTCGTCGCCATTGCCATCGCCATCTCCCTCTCCGTAGTCCAGTCATCGTCGCCATAGCCACCATAGCCGCCGTCGCCACCGTAATGCTCCCGTTTCCCCCCCTTCGGCGCCGTGGATCCGGGTTTGGAAAACCGGGTAGGGATTCCGCGATTTAAGGGGCGGCGGAAGCCGGGTCGGGGTTCGGGTCGGATCTGGGTAGGGTTTCGCTTGGGAGGAGGTCGTGGAGCGGGTTGTCGAAGCGGGTTGTCGGGCCGGGCCGGGCGTCCCAAAACGCTCGGCCACCTGCGTCGTTTCATATATATATTAAAAAAAAAAAGGAAAAATCTTAGTTGGGCCCGCAACGCTGGCCCATCCGCGTTCCAGGTCGGCGACCGGGTCGGACCCAACCCGCGGACCCGACCCGGTCGGCTTTTTTTTTTTTTTTAATAAATAAATAAAAATAAATAATTTATTTTAAAAAAATTAAAAAAATCAAAAAAATGATTTATTTTCGAAAAATATTTAAAAAATTAAAAAATATTTTATTTTCCGAAAAAAAAAAAATAAAAAATATTCCGTATTTTCCAAAGAATGCCAAAAATCCAAAAAAAAGGCCAAAAATTCATGAAAAAGCCAAAAAATTCAGAAAAAACCAAAAAGACTTGTATTTTTCCAAAATGCCCAAAAATCCAAAAAAATCCCTTTTATGTCCAAAAAAATTAGGAAAAGATTCAAAAATGTTTTTCTCCCAAAATGCATAGAAAATCCCTCGAACATCCAAAAAAAAAAAAAACCAAGGTTTAAACAAGATTAGGTACCGAAAGGGCATTAGTGATTAACTAATGTAATCAAGTCCCCGATCCTAATTTCTCTGGTTGCGCAGGAGCGAGTATTTCTCCAAATACTTCGCACGGGTTTCTAATCAACCCATCCCAAATCGATTAGTGGCGACTCCATTCAAAAATTAATTTACAGGTTAAAAAAAAAAAAATTAGACTATTAAAGTCGTGAATTGGTGGACTTGGGAGAGTCCGGGCCTAATTAATTTCAGCCGAGCCATTAGCCTCCTTAGGCGCTCATACCCGATTACGGGCGCCGAAAAAAAACAAAGAGGTCGCGACAGCTTGGCGACTCCACTGGGGACATTTGAGGACTTAGGCCATTTTATTTTGTTTAAGCACTTTTGACTTGTTTTATTTTTTTCTTTATGCAGGTTAATAGCCTAAATGTTTATTTTAATTTTGGTTAAAATAGACTGTTTTGTGATTATAAACTATTGTGCATGATTTACTGTTTTAGCACTACACATGGCACACACAACCTGGCCGCCGGACCTGGGCCGCCATAGGATTTCTAGGATGGTGTTAAGAAAGATACGACTTCGAACGCGAGACTGTGATGTAGAGGTTGCCTTTCTTTTCCCCGAATTTCTCAGCCGAGGTTAGGAGGATATACTGCTAACGCGAGACTACGACGAGCGGATACCCTTTTAATTTCAACAAACCTTCTCAGTTAGAAATCGAGCCACACGTCCCATCTGTATGTCCCTGTGCTTGCCATTTTCTTTAAAAGCAAAGTAATTTATTTACTTTTACTCAGTCTTTTCTGGCTCATGGCAAAATATGGTCAGGTTGTGTATTTCCCTTTCTTATATGCAATGGGAAGATTTGATATCCAGTTCATTCCTACCCCAAAGGGAGAGCTTCTCAGATGGTGGAAGCAGTTAGATCAGCTCGGCCAAGAGTGCGTCAAAGCAAGAATCGGTCATCTCCTCCCATTGCTCCAAATCAATATCCACTCTGGGGTCATGCAAGCACTACCACATTTCTGGTGCCCTGAAGCATCCACCTTCATGTTCGGCAAATTTGAACCGATGCGACTTTAGAAGAGTACGGTCTCGCCATAGGAATGCCTCGGGAAGCGAGCTTGCCAAGCCACCAATCGGCATTGACCCCGTGGTTAGTCTATCGCAGTTTCTAAAAATCATTAAGTAAGAGAAATTGTTCAAGCCAACAACAATGCTTTTCCGCTATCATCTTTAACTCGAATGCTTTGAAAAACAATCAATGACCCAAAAGCCAAGATCTTCCTCTTAGCATTCTTTGGATTTATTATCTTTCCCCATCGAAAGAATGCTATAAATCCTTCAATCACATGGGCGATAAATCAAGTCATTTTTGGAGCAGGATATGTGAACATGGTTTTAGCAGAAACATTTTTATCCCTTAATCGTTTTATATAAAAAAAAGAAAAAATCATGAGGGTTGCCCCAGAAATTTTACAAATGTGGTTCTTTTCCCATATCAAAGGATTTGGGCACCTCATGCAAATATTTGAAATCAATGAATTCAAACACCCATTGCAAAAGTTTCAAAGCTTGGAAAAATACTCTCCCAACGAGGAATATTCTCGATGGATTAACTTATTAAGAAACCCGTCCCGAGACATTCCTATGGCGAGCTAAGTGGTTCATGGCAGAGAGGTGCGCTTTGCGCTTAATTATTACGACCCCATCCCATTGCTGGGCCTCTCCGGAGCTACCTCATATTATCCATATAGGGTGGCTCGTCAATCAAGGGGGTCCTCCAAGAAATCCCGCCACCGCTCAAATCGGGATTGTTCCGAATCCTTTTCACCCGTACTGAGACTACAACTACTTGGAGGAGATCCGCATGATTCAGAATGCATGGAGTAGATGTCACACTGAAAAGATTGTTATACCCAGAAGGTTGAAGGGGCAGGAAAAAGCTCATCATGCATCCACATTTTACATCCTCAACCATATAATTCCTGATGAGCTGCAACCAGTAATCCCTGATGTAGTTGATAAACTTACCCTGCAAGGGCGAATCCAATCTCTTGAAAGAGTTTGGAGACAAGCAGTAGACACATATCGAAGCTAGTACGAAGAAGCAAGCAGCTTCACAAGACTGGAGCTTCCCATTGCATATAAAAATGGGCAGCGGGACTTTTAATGTGAATATTTCTAATGTGAATATCTAGGGTCGTTCTGACTTGTGTAAAAAGCCCTTTTGGCATTGTATAAATCTCTGTTAATAAATAAGAATGACTCAACCCTTGCCATGAGCCGTTTTCCATGTGTTTCCCTTGTTTACGTTTTCTCCATTTTCGTGGCCGATGGATAATCGCATCATAGTCGTATTCGCCAAATCCAAAAGCTAGAATGGCTAAAGAAAATGTACCAAGCCGTGTTGAGATTATGGAAAGCGAAATGAAGCAGGTCTTCAATGTGCTTCAACAACTCTCAAAGCAGATAGATTCCATCCAAGGAAAATTGGCTCCCACCCCAGCCTCAATCGAAGTATTGTTACCGCAATCATCTATCCAAGGTGACCAAGGAAGAGATAGCGATGATAACATGCCCGAATTGGAGGATGATACGCACCAAATCATAGTTGAGAAAGCAAAGCCCAATAGTTTGTCTAAGATGAACATGACAAACGCCTTGAGAAACTTGAAGAGAGGCTAAAACAATTGCGGGGCCTTCAAGATCCTACTCCAACAGACCTCTCCATCTACTCTAAGGTCAAAATGGCAGAAAAATTCAAAATGCCTGAGTTTGAGAAGTACGATGGCACGACCTGCCCAAGGGCTTACTTACAAATGTATTTGGTTCGAATGACCCAGCACGTTAATAATGTACCTTTAATGATCCAGTTGTTCCAGTCAAGCTCGGTAGGTCTCGCCCGAGGTGGTACATCAAAAAGAACATAAACCTCATCGAGACATGGAGTGAAGCAAGCGAGGCATTCCTCAAGCAGTACAAATTCATAATGGACATTACCCCTTCTCGTGAGGATCTCGATCGCATGGAAAAGATAAAGCAGGAATCTTTCAAAGAATATGCTATGAGATGGAGGAATCTCGCCGCCTAGATCAGTCCTGAGCCAACTGACTTTGAATTGAGAAAAATGTTCATCAAAACCCTCCCTTATGAATACCGCAATCGGATAGTGACTACGATCGCTGAATCATTCAATCAACTCATTCCAGTGGGAGAGCAGATTGAGACAGGTCTAAGGGACGGCTGGTTCACTGAGCCTACACCTGTCAGCAGAATGCTCAACATGAAAAAAGATAAAGAACCCCTGATTGATGTCAATGCCACCTACAATGCAAACACCGGTCACCTCCCGACCGTTCAGACAAGCACGGGCCAACAACAGACTAATAGTTGTCCACCCCAGTGCTACAACAACCGAAGACAATTCACTCCGCTTCCTGGATCTCCCTCCTAGGTTTTGGCAATCCTCCGAAACATGAGCCTCCTTTCAACTTAGCCAAGACGACCCAACGCGGAAAACTTCTCCAGCTATGACCTGTCCAAAAAATGTGACTATCACATGGGAGAAGTAGGCCATTCAACTAATAAGTGTTTCGTCCTTAAGCATCGGATCCAGAACCTGCTGGATACTAAGGCCTTCTCATTCCAAACTGCAAAACCAAATGTCCAAAGCAATCCGCTCCCTGATCATGCTGACAAAGTAAACATGATATTCGGTTAAAAGCTGGTCAAATCAGAAATGTCAATGCACATATTGTTGACATCTATCGAAGGCTAGTAGAAACCGGGTATTATCCGGATGATGAAATACCACCCTTTGCAATAATGGAGGAAAGGGTATTAAGAATGATAGAGGCCGGAATAATCGTGTACACCGGCCACGCCAGCATAATTTCTACCATATCGCAAGTCCTCATCGACTGGGAGAAAGAATTTGCCGCGCTAAATGCGGAAAAGGAGAAGAAGGATTCCACCTCACCTAAGAGTGTCTTTGAAAGGAAGAGAGCCATTGTTCAAGCATCAACAAAGAGAAAGCTTGACTATAGTCATCGAGATCCCCCAACCTTACAAATACGAATGCAACAATGCAGTACTATGGTCTTATGACCTTGATATTGGTTTAGTCACGAGATCTGGGCGAACCTATGCTCAAGCAAATACTCAGTCTGCTAAGCCCGTCACTGACGAAGAAGCCAAGGAGTTTTTGGCCGTAGTTAAGGCCAGCGAATATAATGTGGTGGAACAGTTACGAAAATCACCAGCACAGATCTCTCTGCTGGAATTGCTTCGAGATATCCGTCAAGCACCGAAATCCCTCATGAAAGTATTAAGTGAAGTACATGTCCCCGAAACGATTGAGCATGACAAACTCGAGGAATTTGTCGTACCATCCTTCTAAAGGATCAAATGGCATTTTCGATGAAGAAATTCCGAGGAGGGTAGAGGACACACCAAGGGCCTCTACATATCAGTCAAGTGCAACGCATCTCACGTCGCTCGAGTACTGATTGACAATGGATCTGCTCTTAACATATGTCCATTAGCGACACTCTGTCGCCTTAAAATAGAGAGATCATGGATCTAGGTACCCAAGACTTCTGTTCGAGCATTCGATGGAACAAAGAAGGAAACAGTGAGAGAGATCGAGCTCGACATTCAAATTGGCCCAACCATATTCAAAATTTTGTTCCAGGTGATGGATATCCCCACTGCATTCAATTTCCTCTTAGGGTGCCCATGGATCCATGTCGCAGGAGCAGTACCTTCGAGCCTTCACCAAAGTGTAAAGTTCGTGGTTGGAGGAAAACTGATCACAGTCCGAGGAGAAGAAGATCACTGCATCTACCACGAGACGGCCATCCCTTATGTTGAACCTAGTGACAAAAGCGAAGCTAGCTATCAATCGTTCGAACTCGTGTCTACTATACACGAAACTCGAGGGACTTTACCCCTCATCCCCGAGATATCAAGCACTGCAATCATGGTAGGAAAAATCATGGTTGGACACGGTTTTCTTCCAGGACAAGGGCTTGGTAGGAGAGGCCAAGGCATCCGTCAGCCTATTGAAGCCCTAAGGAGACCTTATACTATCGGTTTAGGATATTCCCCAGATAGAAAAGCAAAGAAAAAAGTCGGCCTTGTATATCCCCGTCTCGAGGAAACTTTCCTAGGCCCAGCCAGGATGACGCATAAGGAAGAGGAAGTGAATACTTCAAAATGGTTCAACCCCGAAAGCGCAAAATTGCCCATAATCCAGGAAGACACAACTTGGCCCTCACTTATAAAGAATGAGGGGTCAGATGACATGACCACCATGTTCGAGGACATTTTCATAGGTGCCATTAAGGAGGAGCAATTAGAAAAGACAGGCGATAACTTCTCGTTTATCCAACTTCAACACCAAGTCGAAGAATTACGCAAGACTGTACACCATTTGACAGAAAATTTCGCTCAAGCTACTCGTGCATTTCGCTCTCGTCATAATGAGGAGTTGGTAGTAAATGAAGAGGACCCTACTGACACGATCTGGCAAGGGGCTCGGCTACCCCAATCCTCAAGAAACACCCGGCCATATTCACCTCTTCCTAAATCAATTGCCATTATTTTCCCCATCCTCCTAGAGCAGGGGATAATCGGCAGGGAACTGAGCCATCCTACTCCCGAGTATTTCCTTGATTACGATCCATCCAAGCAATGTGATTATCATTCAGGGGAATTAGGACACTCGCTAGATGACTACACCATTCTAAGAGACAAGGTTCAGGACCTTTTGGATGCTGGGGTATTCACGTTCCGCTCTCCGTGGCTGTGCTTTGGCAAGGATCACCTCCTCGTGGTACCTAGCACCCGTACCATGTTCCTTGAGCATGCTAAGGAAGCACGTAGAGGAGAGGCAATCATGGACACTTTGGGCCAACCAAGTGGTAAATTTGACTGCTATGTCAATTATTCAATCCCCCAAAGTTTCTATGATCATCATCACAACATCGTCCCTGATGGATGGGAAGGCATGGATGATCTGAAATCCGCAAGGCCGGGAGCATAGGAAGACATGGCTGGCGACTGGTATAAAGACTTTTTCGTGGGCACTATCGACGAAGGACCGTCAGGGGAAATGGGTGCAGACCCGCTCGAGTAGAATCCTTTTTAATTCCTTTGCATACTCCCCTACGTGGGAACCTGTACATATTTTTTAAAGTCTGGCTTATTTTATTTTCAACATCAGTTCCACTCAATGAACTTTTTTTTGAAATCATCCTGTAAATCCGTCTACTAATAAATAAAGTTGAAAACATTTTGAGGGCATGAGGAGATACACCAAACCGGCCCGTTGATGATAACCAGCCGTCAAATGAAAGAAGAAATCTGAGGCCCGGGTCTCCTCATATTTCCTTATCTTAAATCTTCAAGAACAATTTATCACCTTTTCAAAAGAAATAAGCATGCATGCTACTAACCTAATTTGTTCCCTTAGCCTATCTACTCTATGACATAAGAATAATCTAGAGGCAGGCGAGGGTATGGGAACGGTCCAGACCAACACCGTAAGTAGCCATGATAGCAATTCTGATGACTCAGATGATGATTTTGATGATTCCGACGAAATTCAACGGAATTGGAAGCGCCACGAAGAAGCAAGGCCCCCTACTACTGAAGACACCGGCATTGTCAATTTAGGCAGCACAGAAGGTCCAAGGGAGATAAAGATTGGCGTGAACCTTCCCAAAGAAGAAGCTGCAAGCTTAATTGTCCTCTTAAAGAGGTATCAAGACGTATTCGCATGGTCATATGCTGATATGCCAGGCCTCGATCCAATGATCGTGGAGCATAGCTTGCCAACCAACCCTGATGTAGCCCCCAAGAAGCAGCGGCTAAGAAGAACTAAGCCTGAGTTGTCAAAAAGATTGAAGAAGAAGTGATGAAGCTCCGGAAGTAGGCTTCCTCGAAGTCTCGCAATATCCTAGTTGGGTAGCAAACGTTGTATCGATGAAGAAGAAAGATGGTCGAATCCGAATTTGTGTCGACTACCGTGATTTGAACAAAGCAAGCCCAAAGGATGATTTCCCACTACCTCACATAGACGTTCTTGTGGATAGTACTGCTGGATTTAAACTTTTCTCTTTCATGGATGGATTCTCGGGATACAACCAAATAAAAATGAAAGAGGAAGACAAAGAAAAGATTGCATTCATTACTCCATGGGGAACTTTTCTTTATAAGGTCATGCCTTTTGGCCTGAAAAACGCTGGAGCAACTTACCAACGTGCCATGGTCACCCTTTTTCATGACATGATGCACAAAGAAATTGAAGTATATGTCGATGACATGATCGCCAAAACCAGACATGGTGAAGACCATGTGAAGACCCTGGAGAAATTATTCGATCGGCTTCGCCAGTTCAAATTGCGCTTGAACCCAGCAAAATGTGTGTTCGGGGCAACTTCCGGCAAATTACTTGGGTTCATTGTGAGCTATAAAGGGATAGAAGTAGACCCGTCAAAAACCAAGGCGATATTTGAGATGTCTCCTCCTCGACCGTAAAAGAAGTCCGAGGCCTCCTGGGAAGATTAAATTACATTGCGCGATTCATTTCACAGCTTTCCGAAACTGCAAAACCTTTCTTTAAACTTCTCAGGAAGGATGCACAAATCAAATGGGATGACGACTGCCGACTGGCGTTTGAAAATCTAAAACAATACCTAATGAAGCCCCCGGTTTTAGTACCCCCGACTCCAGGGCACCCTTTGACCCTCTACCTTACCATCAACAGTGAATCCCTAGGTGCAATGTTGGCATGAAAAGGGCCCCATGATGGAAAGGAGCGAGCCATTTACTATTTGAGTAAAAAGTTCACCACGTCAGAACAAAACTACTCTAAATCAGAAAAAACATGCGCTGCATTGGTATGGGTGTTGCACAAACTCCGACAGTATACCTTGCATTACCAAACATTCCTTGTAACTGAGAGTGACCCAATCAAGTATTTGCTCGGTTGCCCGGCCTTGGTGGGAAAATTGGCCAAATGGCAAATCCTGATCTCAGAATTCGACATCCAGGTGATGTCGCAAAAATCAGTTAAAGGTCGGGTGATTGTTGATATGTTAGCAGATTGCCCTAAAGAAGTACGCAAGAATCATTCCCCAGACAACCGAATTTCAACAGTAGAAGAGGACACATGGACTATGTTATTTGACGGAGCTGTAAATTTGTCAGGTTCAGGCATCGGGGCAGTCTTGATATCTCCAAATGGGCAACATTATCCTGTGGCTGCAAAATTGATGTTTCCATGCACCAACAATATAGCCGAATATGAAGCATGCATCCTCAGCCTACAAGCAGCTATTGGAATGGAAGTGTCAAAACTCAAAGTGTTCGGTGACTCCGCCTTAATTATCCTCCAGACCGTGGGCGAGTGGAAGACAAGAGACGCCAAACTAGTGCCTTATCACAACTACTTGGAAGAATTGGTAGGGAATTCGGGACGTCTCGTTTGAATACCTACCTAGAATTCGTAACTAGTTTGCCGATGCACTAGCAACACTATCATCTATGTTGCAAGTAACAAAAGGGTTAGAAGTAGAGCCTTTGAAGATTGAAGTCCTGGCAAGACAGGCCCACTGCATGACTATAACTGAAGAACCCGACGGAAAACCCCGGTATTACGATATCATGAAATACGTCCAAAAACAGGAATTCCCTAAAGAAAGCACTCCCTCTGATCGAAAATACCTAATGAAAATGGTTTCGAGGTTCTTCGTCAGCGGTGAAAATTTGTACAAAAGATCATATAACTCAGTCCTGCTAAGGTGTGTGGATGCAAATGAAGCTACACAAATAATGCAAGAAATACATGGGGGAGTATGTGGCCATCACATGAATGGACGTATGTTGGCCAAGAAAATAATGAGATTGGATTATTACTGGTTTCCTTTAGAGAGCGATTGTGCTCAGCATGTGAGAAGCTGTCATCATTGTCAAATTCACGGGGACAAGATAAATGTCCCTTCAACTGAATTGCATCAGTTATTTGAGCCATGGCCATTTTCAATGTGGGGCATCGATGTAATTGGTCCAATCAATCCGAAGGCGTTAAATGGACACTGGTTCATTTTGGTTGCGATTGACTATTTCTCAAAATGGATCGAGGCCGCATCCTGCAAGCGTAACTGCACGAAACGTTATGAAGTTCATCAGACGTGACATAATCGCCCGTTATGGCGTACCGGAAGCTATCGTCACCGACAATGGGTCAAACCTGAACAATAAGTTGATTGATCAATTGTTTTCTAAGTTCAAAATCCAACATCTAAACTCATCCCCTTATCGTCCACAAATGAATGGAGTCGTGGAAGCCGCTAACAAGAACATCAAGAGGATCCTATCCAAGACAGCTGAAAACTACCGCGACTGGCATGAGAGGTTACCCTTTGCACTAACAGCATATCGAACTTCGATTCCAGCTTCCACTGGGGCAACGCCTTTTTCCCTGGTTTACGGCATGGAGGCGGTCTTACCTGTAGAAGTAGAAATCCCTTCCCTGCGAATTTTATCCCAAGCAGGATTGTCCAAGGACGAATGGACACAACAAAGGCTTGGGCAACTAAATATGATCGACGAAAAATGACTGAAAGCCCTCTGTCATGGTTAGTGTTACCAGCAGAGGGTAGCTCGATCGTTCAATCAAAAGGTGCGACCTAAGCACTTCGAGGTAAACGAGCTAGTCTTGAGAAAGACACCGCCAATCTTTCCGAGCCCGGAGGCAAGTTCGCCCCAAATTACAAGGGTCCTTATGTAATAAAGAAGATACTCCCGGAGGAGCCTTGATCCTAACCGAGATGGATGGGCGAGAATTCTCTAAACCGGTTAATTCCGATCTGTAAAAAAGTACTACCCTTGAAAGATGTTCATTGTCCAGCATTGCCAAGCACTTCTCTATCGAATGAAAATGCCTATGCACCTTTATATATGAGTGATGTATTTACACCATCATAAAAACCCGTTTGGATGATCCAACAAAGAAGAATGAATGATAATCACCAGCATTTAAGGAAATGTCGAAAATCAAGTAGCAAACTCGATGGCATAACTTGAGCAAATCAACATTACCCAGGCAGACGTGTAAGAGTAATCCATATTAATTTTGCCCAGCTCAGTGTAAAGGACGCGTCATTCGGGAACTAGCCTGGTTAGAAGGAGCCTTCTGTCTCAGTCAACAATCTTAGAATCTAAAAGCCTCACTTCTTGTTCCAGACACATGCTCTTCCAAGAAGTAATTGCTTTTAGAAAGCTGGAAATTTTTATTGTCCATCTCAAATTCCATAGAAGCTTGAGGTACATGACTTTGCATGATCAAATGCAGAAAAAAAAAATTCCACAGAAGAAAAGCGTTGAAAATCAATCAACAACCAGTAATCATGCATACGTGGCCACAAGTAGGAAAGGCCAGTCGAAGGGAGCATCAAAATGTAAAAGAAGCCGTCAGCAAATTCCCTAAAGGCCATCTCAAATAAACTCTGGGGGAAAGGTAACTTGGCATCATTTCTAACATTCACTCTCTGAACTCATATAGACAGGAAGCATTGGGATTCAAGAGCCAGATCAAATGGTTAAATAGGGCAAACCAAGTGATCCAACCCCGGGCCAAAAACAAAGACGTCCGATCAAATTATCAACCCCTAGTTGATGACATCTCCCTATCCAATATGAGCAATTTATTGACACCCATTTGTAAATAGATATTTGTGAATAACTCTTTTGATATTCTAAATACAACACACCTGTGAATACCATTCCACCAAGTAAGCACCCCTAAAGCTGTTAATAGGTTTTTCTTGAGTAAAAAGCCATTCATTTATTTTGAAATGTACAAACTTTTTCACATCATATATTGCATGCCTTTTTCCAGGCAGATTTTGCATGATGATTTTGTCTGTCTAAATCTTGGATTCTATTAAGGACTATTAGAATAGACAGCTAAGTGAAGAATACAAGATTAATTGAGCATGCTGGATGAGGCGTGTCGGAATGATGACAGGCAAACCATATCCCACACACAGTCCCCCAACTATACACTTGTGAGATGAGTGCAGAAAATTCCATGGCTACAGGGTAAAGAGTTCTCTCGCGAATGGTACAATGACCAAAATAGTGGGAGACATTCCATTGCTCACTTTGAGCCCCATACACTGGCCAAATTTCTGCCTTACCCCCCGTCGAAGAACCACCCCACATTGGGGCAAGTTGAAGGCAAGTCAGCATCACGAGGTGAGAAAAGGGATAGAAATTCTCTTACTTGCACTTGCATCAATCTTTGAGTGTCTTTATTGCATACGAACACTCGCGTTAATTTAAGTGCCCTAGAGTCATGAAGAGCAATTCTTTCTTTACGCACTTGTATCCATTGTACGACCCAATTGAGTCTGTAAATTCACCCTCACATGGAGGCAAAGCAGGAGCTGTTGCCACTCGAGCAGCATAATCAGAAGCGTCAGCAAAAGATGAAGACTCAATAGTCTAACAAAGGTGTTTTCTTGAACTTACCAAGATCAGTTCCTCAAGCAACAAGAACAAAATTGGGGCATAAAAAGCAGCGTACCTGATAAAAGCAAGGTCGGTGCCCATGAATGAAAAATTGAAAAGAGAAATAGGGACATAGAAAAGCAGTGTGCATGGTAAAAGCAAGGCCAATGCCCCCCAGTCAAAAATACAGCCAAGAAAAAGTTGCTGTTGTGGTTCATAGAACCTCCATCTGACAAGAAAGACTAGTGACAAATGCCAAGACAGTCACCAACTCTCACCCTCTTACATGTGAGCCAAGTCTACATTACATTCCCATTGTAAAAGTCTCTTCAGACTAGGGGCACTTCAATTAACGTAGGATTTCATATGTTCATAAGCATCGCTCGAAGAAGTACAAGCAAGATTACTCTATCTCTTTTCGCAGGATTCTTGACTTGCAAACCCGGAGATGATCGTGCGGCACTTCGTTCATAAGCCTTGACCTTGATGGTCCCCTTTGATGAGCCGCCGACCAAGACTTCATCACAGTTTCAACAAAAACCTCTCACATAGGTAAAATCGTACCATTTGTGAGAATACTCAGACCCCTGCTGACATGATGACAGTGAGATAGTGTGGTCCTTATAAATCCTGGATTAATGGTCAGGATAGCCTTTTTTCATGAGAGTGAGCGAAAAGTCCTTTCAGACCGAAAGTCCCTCACCTGACATGCTCAAGACATCTACATTCTAAATGAATGTTGTCTTTCAAAATCTTCCCCTGTGGAATCCAGATGATACAAAACTGACAAAGTTGTCATGCATGAATCCCATTTTAAATTCATGAATTTACAACATATACAATCATGTGTGCATATTGTGCAATTAGCAAACATACTCTTAGAAATCGAGATATTGCTGTGTAAGCATATCTTTATCTCCATTTGTCGTCAAGTACCCACCTCCATCTAGGTACTCCCTTTTCATGACACTCAACTTGCCCGAGTTGTCCCCAAATAATAGCAGTTGTTTAAGCATTTCACTGCTTTGTGTGCCTGCGCCTACCCAGGTATGCTTTCTTACACTTGGACCAGCTGAGTAGTCCCAGGCTGTATCATTAAATACTTGTGTTCATCCAAGTATTCCAGAACTTTGTACACCTGCGGCTACCCAGGTGTTCCACCCCTTTTAAGTGCCTGCGGCCATCCAGGTAAGCCTTGTGCTATATTCAAGTTTATGTTGTCAGGAGGTGGGAGACCTTCACGAATATCTAAGGTATGCCCTCGATATTCCCCAATTACCAAAAGGTGAAAGACCTTCATGAATATCCAAGGTATCTTCTAGAATCGATGCCCTGAGAAAGGTCGGCGCATCCTCCCGAGAAAGGTCGGGTTCCTACTAGTGTCTTCGACAAAAGTCAGACACCCCACAAATCGATGCCCTGAGAAAGGTCAGCGCATCCTCCTGAGAAAGGTTGGGTTCTTACTGGTGTCTTCGACAAAAGTCAGACACCCCAAAAATCGATGCCCTGAGAAAGGTCGGCGCATCCTCCCGAGAAAGGTCGGGTTCCTACTGGTGTCTTCGACAAAAGTCAGACACCCCACAAATCGATGCCCTGAGAAAGGTCGGCGTATCCTCCCGAGAAAGGTCGGGTTCCTACTGGTGTCTTCGACAAAAGTCAGACACCCCACAAATCGATGCCCTGAGAAAGGTTGGCGCATCCTCCCGAGAAAGGTCGGGTTCCTACTGGTGTCTTCAACAAAAGTCAGACACCCCACAAATCGATGCCCTGAGAAAGGTCGGCGCATCCTCTCGATAAAGGTCGGGTTCCTACTGGTATTTTCGACAAAAGTCAGACACCCCACAAATCGATGCCCTGAGAAAGGTCGGCGCATCCTCCTGAGAAAGGTCGGGTTCCAACTGGTGTCCTCAATACAGATCAGGCATCCACAAATAGATGCCCTGAGAAAGGTCGGTGCATCTCCTGTCACGGCGACCGAAGAAAGGTTCGGGTCCGAGACAAACCACTTACTGCTCTAACAGGCGACCGAAGAATGGTTCGAACCTTGGAAAAGCATTTCCCGTCAATGCGACCGAAGAGAGGTTCGGGTCCTAGACAAATTATTGATTATTTTAACAGGCGACTGAAGAATGGTTCGAGTCCTGGAAAATGAACCTCATCATATCACCAGGTAAGATGATGCCTTGATACTTGCCAAACTTAGGATTCACACCCTTTCTCACTCACTCCCGGTAAGTAACTATAGGTATCTTCTTATCTGTCTTAGTATATGTAAAGTTATATTGTTCTTTTTCCACATAGGATAATAAGTCCCAAATAAAATATAATCTGCTGCGCATGCTAGATAAAATTTAGGCATCAGTTTGTCTTTGAATGCAACCTCTGCGAACTCACCTTCAAAAAGGGGCAGCTATTGACGCCTTAATTTTATTTTATTAATTAATTTTTTATTTTATTTTTTCGGATAAATAAAAACCATATAAAAACAAAAAAAACAAAAAAACAGCCCCCCTTCTTTTTTTCCTCTCCCTCGCGCGGGCCCCCCTCACGGCCCAGCTCGCGCGACCTTATTCTTCATCCCATCTTCTTCTTCCTTCTTCTTTCTTCTTCTTCCTCGCTCCTCCCTTTCTCCGCCTCTGTATTTCACGAGCGTCAACGCCGACGCGCGAAGGACAGCCTACGGCCAAGAAGGGTAGGCCGACATCGCCCGGAGATGACAAATCTCAGGCGCCATTAATGGCTGCCTTCAATGCCGAGCACGCCTCGCTGGATAAGCTCGGATGAAACGCCGGTCCAGCCGAGGAAAATCGGTCAGCAAGCCGAAGGCCGGCGATTGAGGCCCTCCGTCGACCGGACTCGCCCTCACCTATAAATAGGCCTTTCCCGATAACGACAAAGGGCACGCCGAGAATGATCGAAGGCTGCAAAGCTTCGTGCTTCCTACTGAGAGACTTCATAAAGGGCGCCGAGGACAAGCAAAGCCTAGATCCGAAGGCTCACGGCAAGAGAGAGAGAGAGGCCAGTCGAAGCTCGGGGTCCCCTGAGAGACTTCGGGGAGCTTGAGTGCAAGGCCGGCCGTGGTGTGGTGAGCTCGGAGGGGTCCTCGAGAGATTTTGGGGAGCTCGAAGAGCGAACCCGAGAGAGAGAGAGAGAAGCTGGAGGAGATTCGCGTGGGTCTCGCCGTCATCGCTGCCCCCGTCGCGCCATTGCCACGAATAGGTATCGTGATGTCGCCATCGCCATTGCCATCGCCATCTCCCTCTCCGTAGTCCAGTCATCATCGCCATAGCCACCGCCGCCGCCGCCGCCGTCGTAATGCTCCCGTTTCCCCCCTTCGGCGCGGGATTCGCAAACCCTAGGGTTTGCGATTTCCGGTCACGAGCGGATCCGGGTTTGGAAAACCGGGTAGGAATTCCGCGATTTAAGGGGCGGCGGAAGCCGAGTCGGGGTTCGGGTCGGATCTCGGGTAGGGTTTCGCTTAGGGAGCGGGTTGTCGGAGTGGGTCGTCCGGCCAAGTCGGGCGTCCTAAAACGCCCGGCCACGGCGTCGTTTCATATATAAAAAAAAAAAAAAAAGGAAAAAATCTGAGTCGGGCCCGCAACGCGGGCCCGTCCGCGTTCGGGTCGCCGACTCGGGTCGGACCCAACCCGCGGACCCGACTGGGTCGGCTTTTCTTTTATTTTTTAAAAAATATTTTAATAAATAAATAATTTATTTTCAAAAAAATCAAAAAATCAAAAAAATGATTTATTTTCGAAAAATATTAAAAAATATTTTATTTTCCGAAAAATAAAAAATCAAAAATATTCCATATTTTCCAAAAATGCCAAAAATCCAAAAAAAAGGCCAAAAATTCATGAAAAAGCCAAAAAATTCAGAAAAAGCCAAAAAGACTTGTATTTTTCCAAAATTGCCCAAAATCCAAAAAAATCCCTTTTATGTCCAAAAAAATTAGGAAAAGATTCAAAAATATTTTTTCTCCCAAAAATGCATAGAAAATCCCTCGAACATCCAAAAAAAAAAAAACCAAGGTTTAAACAAGATTAGGTACCGAAAGGGCATTAGTGATTAACTAATGTAATCAAGTCCCCGATCCTTTTGCTCGGTTGCGCAGAGCGAGTATTTCTCTCAATACTTCGCACGGGTTTCTAATCAACCCACCCCCAAATCGATTAGTGGCGACTCCATTTTATAAATTAATTTACAGGTTAAAAAAAAAAAACTTAGACTATTAAAGTCGTGAATTTGTGGACTTGGGAGAGTTCGGGCCTAATTAATTTCAGCTAAGCCATTAGCCTCCTTAGGTGCTCGTACCCGATTACGGGCGCCGAAAAAAAAAAGAGGACGTGACATCTCTCAAAGAAACTTTTTAAGAAACTCTAATAAGTATACTTTGATTCTTTTGTTTTTTGTTTTTTTTTAAGTATCTTTTGGTGTTCGGGGCTCTAGAAATACTTGATGAATAAATGATTTGAGCACCTATAATCTTTTTCTCGTTTCAAGTGGAACGTCTCATCAATCTCTCTCCATAGAAAAGCTATGCCCAGCCAAGCCGTCACACAAATTTGCTGTTGAATCGTGAAAGTCACACAAATTTGCTGTTGAATTGTGAAAAGCATGACTATAATAAACACTCTCTTAATATTACAATAACATTTAATTGCATCGTAAGTATACAATGAACTCTCGCACTCCCATACGCCACTCTCACGTCACTCACTCATGCACGCCCACGGCACACTCTAGACGACCACCTTCAAAGACCCCACTCATACACAAGGCCCCTTACACTCTTTTTAGACTCCTATGCCTACATGATGGGGACCACTATTTTACTCTCGGCTCATGCCACGCTCTACACTCATGCCACCGGATTTACCTGTCAAGTTAATCTCTAGATCATCCCGCTCCCAATAGAGTTAGAACATTGCATTTACAAACCTCAAATACGTCCCAAACTCCTTAGGGTTTTTAGCATTTGACCCCAAATCTGTCCCATTTACTCAATATATACTGGGAAAAATTTAAAGTAAATACCTAAAAGAAGATCGTTTTATTGAAAGAGGGCTCAAGGTGAACTTTATGTCAAATAAGAGAAATGAAGTAAATAACATAGTTTTAAATAAGGGTCTGCATGTGCAACTCGCATTCTTATTTTGGCTGCTAAAGCAGGGGGAACTTTGTCATAAGTTGTGATAAATTATACAAATTTTCTATCTGGTTGATTCATATGAAGTAGTTGGACATACAAAACTTTTATGCAATTTACGTTATTTCACCATACCGTAACGCAAGGATAACCTTAGAAGTATAAAGGTGAGAGAGATTTGCCACTTCTCATTATACAAAGTAATGTCACAAGTCGTGTATGTACCAGTATAATATGAAAGAGTACGTTACGTGTTTATTAAAAAAGCTTGCTAAAAGATAATGACTAAGTACAGATTAAGTAAGCATAGTGCAATGAAAATTAATAAGGAAAAAAGCCATAGAGAAGGAAAGTAATTCATGCTAGAGTTTGTTTTAGTATTTGGATCTTTTCGAAATTTATCTAAGGTCGTCATGTCATGTTCCATTGTGTTAGAGATGGAAAATTGCAACGCCTTTGAGATTCACAGCTCAAAGAGCCACAATTGTTTGAACCCGAAAATGGGTTAGTTAAATTTCTAAAAGCATTTGACTGATTCAACCAAGATTATCACAACGTGTTTCAGCATTGCAATCTAATCCAGCATCAGCGACTATCAATCCTAGTTGTGATTATGGTCCCCAAATTGGAGCTCCTGATCGTAGATTTAGCGGCCAAGATACTGAAAAAGAACATCAAGCTTTTTGCAGTGACTGACTCCAGAAGTGGTAATGTATTCCAGGTTAGCTGCTTTGAAGTATTCGAACTTTTGCTACCAGAAACTGAATACTTGGCCCGAGCACAGGATATGAATGGGGATCTTCCCATTTATAGTGCGAGCAAGATGGGTTATGTTGAACTGATCGAGAAGCTATATCCTATATCAGAGTTCCTAAACGGACGAGGACAAACTGTTCTTCATGCCGCAGCAAAATATGGACAAGCTTCGGCAGTGAAATATATACTCAGACATCCGGAACTGCAAATGCTGATAAGCGATAGATATTATGCTGGAAATACAGCTTTGCACTTGGCCGCGATGCATTCACAACCCGTGGCTTTGATTCCTCTTGTGCTGGATAAAAGAATCAACCTCTTCGTTCTTAAGCATGAATGCTTGACTGCTCTTGACATTGCTCAATATAGCATCAGAAGGGATTATACGCTGCGGAAGGTAAGTAACATAAATCGTCATTATTTTCACCTTTAAATGAGTACTCTAGGGTTCATTCCCGCTATAGTTATGGTAACAGCTTGTTCTGTTTTTCTTCATTTGCTTTCTATCCCAGCAATTGATAGTCATGGTGTTGAAATCCACGTCATTTGGGAAAAGTTCAGCTGTAAGCGCAGACTTTCTCGCGCTTGGGCTGGAAGCTCGAAATGAAGCGCTTACGATATTCGATGCCCATGAAAAGAAGCCAAATATGGACCATGTGAAGGACGCGATCAATAACCGTCTGCTGGTGGCAACGCTCGTGACCACCATGACTTTCGCATCTGGTTTCGCAATTCCTGGAGGATTTAACGGCTAGGACACGACCTCCAAAGATGACCAGAGCATGGCTACGATGCTAGACAAGAAAATGTTCCAGGCCTTTGTGATTTGCAACACCATCGCGATGTTCTGCTCAATGATCGCGGCGGTCAACCTCATCTGGGCACAGCGAAACAACGTCTACATGGCAATAGCTGCATACCAGCACACGATACTGTCGCCAACAATTGCAATCCCGGCGATGTCCGCCGCTTTCTTAACTGGCATCACCTTGACGGTTGGCAACTCTCTTGGCTTGCTAACACCATATTTTTATTTGGGACTCGTTTTCCTCCTCATTATCTCAGGTGCCAAATCGTTGAGAGTACCCTCCAGTCCGTCGGAGCCATAGTCGTCCTATCCGTCGTCTGATATCGCCTACTTTTATCTATGGAAAGTTGAGACATACATTTCGGATGACTTGGGAGATGACGGGACGGCGAGCGGGACCTCTGCTAGTCCGTCTTCGGATGGTGCCGGTGAATCGAACGATCGATGAGTTGGCGGCAAAGAACATGGGGGCTGCACCGCACCCTCCCATTCACTATTTTCATTTGATCATTCAATTTTATCTATGATTTTCCAGAAATTAATATGTATTTGCCTTGGCGTTTTTGGCTATATTATTAGGCCGATTTCCTATTGCGTTAGGTTAGCGGTGACTGTTTAGATATTTGAATTAACCCTCTCTTCCGCCGTTGCTTTAAGTTTTTAGGATAGATATAATCTTATAAAATTTCACATGATATTATAGCAGTAGATTGTAAATTCAAACATTTTTAGGTCCCATTTGCTTTCTATTAAACCACACCAAGTTTTTGAGTTTTAAAAATAGTTGGATGTAGTTTAACAAAATCTCAATACATGTGTGCACTCACTCACGTGTCCATGTGTAAAGAGAATAATTCTCATCATCTATTCTCTAAGTCGAGCGTTTGGCCAAGAAAACCAAGAATTTTTAGAAACTTTCTCCTCACCACTCGCACAAATTCGAATTCCAGCCCAACTCGTTGCGCCCCTTTCATTTCCCCACTTCTCTCAAGCATAAGGGAATTTCCGCATAGCGAAACTTGAATGAACCTGGTGAGGGTTTGAAGACCAAGAATTCTGTGCATATATACGAACAGCAAACCGACTTCTTAATCTGGCTTGAAGGGATGTCAAAGGATTCTGCTTGCGGTAATTTCGTATCTGACAACAAATTAAGCAACATCTTAGAGTTAATTAATGGTGATGATGGTCTTAAAAGTAATAGTAGATTACTTAATCGCAATCCAATCGGTCTAGTCAAACTTTTCCTTTTCCAGGTTCATATCTGAAAACTTTTGTGCTCCATTAGCATAGCTGCTTTGGCAGAGCATGACTAAGCGTCCGAATAAGTAAACCCCGATGCCTCTTGTCTCTAACATGACTGTCGCGACCTACCCTCGGGGGGAGGGAACAGGTTTAAGGGTATTGCCTAAAAGACGGGCCTAAGGCCCATGATTGAGCGCGAGCTCTCCCAAGCCCATACCCCGCGTGACATTGGAATATTCTTAGGGAATTTTGCACAAAAAGAGTCACCACTAGCCTATTGGGGTTGGCTAGAAACCAAGTGAGGTATGGGAGTGTGCCTCATTTCCTACGCAACCAGAGAATCTAGGGTCGGGGACTTGATTACACTAATTAACCAATTAGTGCCCTTTCGGTACCTAATCTTGTTCATTTTAACAAAATGATTTTTGGTAGGCAGTTTAGATTGATTTTATGTTTATCCACTAACATGCGAGGTGATCATGCGGGTGCACAGTTATTAAAATAACAATTAGCAACTAAGGAAAACGTTAAATAAATTGCACGAGAAAGCAAAGAATTACTATTATAGAGATGACAAATGCTAATCCTGACTAGACTAAAGAGAAGCCAAACTCCACATATCAATATTGTGCACTCAAAGACAATTGTCCCTAAGGACGGTTGAAACCCTAAGGTAAAGCCCCAAAGGCTTAGTCAATTTTTAAGCACAACTCTAGAGTTAAGAAACTTCCATTTTTTTAGAAAAAAGAAGCTTATAAAATCTTTTTGTAAAATTTTTCAAAAGAAAATTTGAATTTCCTGACATTTTCCAATTTTTTGATTTTTTTAATTTTTTAATTAAAAACTCGAATTTTCAATTTTTTTGTTCTTTTTTAATATTAATATTTTTTAATAGTTAATATTATTATAATCAGAAAAACGGGTCCGGACCGGTAAACCCAATCCGGTCCTCTGGCTTGACACAAACTCGGAGTAAAACTAAAAAGACGAAATCGATTTCTTAAAACCCATTTTTTGTTTCTTTTGTTTTTTCGTTCTTTATATTAATATTAATATTTTAATCGATTTTTTTGTCTTTTCCCTATTTCATCTTTTTACTACGTCTCTTCTCTGCGGCTCCTCTTCCCGAAGCCTGCTTTTGTGTTTCACTTTTTCTGCAATTTTCTTTTTCTTTCCTCTTTTTTTAACTTCATCCCTTTTGGCCTTCTTCCCCACAAATTTTCCTCTCCGAACGTCTTCTTTTCCCTTTTGTCTTTTCCCACTTTTACATTTTTTATTTTTCTTTCTACCCATCTTCTTCTTCTTCGTGCATTCTCTGCACGCCCGAAGCCACCTTCTCTCCTATGCTCTTTTTACCGAAGCTCATCGACTAAACCAATGCCCTTTTAAACAAGCCTCACTCCCCATCCTCACCGGCGCCGACACCGCTCGCGCTCAGGCCGCCGCCGAGCCGAGACCCATTCTCTCACTTACACGGATACGGACAGGGAGGGAGACGAGACCCAACTTGTATGAAAATAAGCCCGAATCACAACATATGGCTAGTAAACTCGAAATGGACGAAACAAAAACGTGCGGAACAGCAACAAAACGCATCTATCAACGGCGGGCGTGTATAATGGACGAGGGTTCAAGAATAGTCATGCTAGCTTCACTCAGGCATTTATACAAACAGTTCGTGAGCATTACCAAATGTTTGGATTTCCTACTCAACCGAGACTCGAAATGGGACCAGGGTTCTCGGAAAACGACCAGCAACACACAGAGGTTTGGCTAAAGATTTACAGGCGCCGAAGGAACCAAAGCTCATGCGAACAGGTCGTCCACGAGCTCTGGTCCAACGCCCTACAAAAACGGAGCATACATGAGTAGAGAAGACCTACTTGGTTCAACGAGAAGAGCCGCGACGGACCGCAACTCACGAACGGACCACCGATGGCGGCCACAACTCCCCTTCGACCTCTCTCTCTTGGATATCTCTCCCTTCCCGGTTCTCCGTCTCTTCTCTCTTCCCTCGCCGCTTTTCTTTTTCCCCCTTTGCTTCAGATCTGGATTCTGGGGAAGATGGCGGCGAACGGCATCGATTGGGTGGCTCGTTGGCGACGGTGGTGGTGGCTCGGAGAGGCCTGCAACGGCGACGCTTCCTCCCCTCCGTTTCTTCCCCCCTCCTCTCTTCTCTCCTGTCCTCTTCTGGTTGCTCCCTCTATTCTCTCTCGCTCGGTTGCTCCCTCTATTCTCTCTCGCTCGCTCTCAGCTCCCTCCCCCTTTTTTTTTTTTTTTTTTTTTGGTGTCGATTCTCATTTTTTTTCTTTTAAAACCGTCGTTGGTTCCTCTCCCTTCGCGTCCGTCCGAAATGCCTTTTTCTAGTCCACGAAGCCAGCTCCCTTTCCTTTCCATCCTCAGCTCTCGCTGTGCTGCTGCCACTTCTGCTACTCTGTTTTTTCTATTCTTGCAGGTCTTTTTCAGCGAAGACCAGTAGGAGGGGGGAAGAAAGCTGGGCACGAGCCGAGCCGAGGAGAAAGAAAAGGAAGATGGGCCGCGCGTGGGCCACGCGAGGGAGAAAAGAAGATGGCCACGCAAGGGCTTGCGCGTGGGGAAAAAAGAAAGAGAGAACGGCCTCTCTCGTTTTCGTTTTTTTTTTTTTTAATTAATTAATTTTTTTGTATTTTGTTTTGTTTTGTTGTTGTTTTTTTTTTTTTTTTTTTTTAGTGGCTAATTCCTAATCTTGTACACGATCAAGTCTTAAATAAAATTATAAAATTTAGGTGTCAACAATGACCAATTGAGATCTTATATCGGAGAAAATGAAGAAAGTCTACTCTCTTCTAACGAAATTCAGTAAAATGATATTATCTATCAATTCGACATAGATTCCAAATATTTATCAAATCATCAATGAAGAAACTAAATTTGTTCCCTGAATAAAAACAGATTCTTCAACAAAAAAACTTCAAATACTTCTTGATGTTAATCCCTCTCTCGGATTTCAAAATGGATACAAGCTTCTTTCGAAATATAAGGTTTTTTATGACAGAGTGATGATATCTACACAATGGATTATTCTTACTAATCCTGAAGTATTGAAAATTTTCTTCTCAATGTTCCAAAAAGCACAAGCCAATTGAAAAAGTTCATAAGCTCAAAGGTGCCCGTCGCCTTCGTGTACGTGAGTCATGAGCTATGAAATTCGTAATATGCAAGCTATGTGATTAATTGGCTAGCCACGTGGTTATGTGGTTGGCATGACATACTTTCTCATGATTGGGACCTACGGACTTGCAAAAACTGGTTTTTCGATACACGGTATCAAGCTTTCGAGGTTGCTAAGTGGAGTTCTAGTGATACGTAAAGTAAATTACAAACCGATTTGTCAACGATTACTGAACCTTGATATGTGGTAATAAGTGGTATGAAGGATGATCCTAGTAACAATTGGAAAGCCAATGGAATATGTAAAATCTTACCGGCGGCCATCAAAGTTGAACAGTATGATGGCGGTGGAGCAACTAATAAGTTACCAAATTCGCAGCTTCCTATTTACCAAAGCTAGCTTTAAAAGGACTGACTGATTCTAAGCCTCTTTGCTTGTATGGTAGGCAACCGTGATCCTTTGGGGATAGGTTAAAGCAAAAAAATAGGATCAGTTAAAGGGACTCAAAGCAAATAAAGAAACTATGTACGTGGATTTATTCTACAACAAGTTTAGCCCTTTATGTAATATAAAATGGTTGCTTTGGTCCGTCTTTCGTGGGATGTGCAAGTTGTCTGCCTTCAATATCACCTCTAGATCTTGGAGAAGAACGTTTCGGTATAGGGAGGTATGTCCTTTTCAAAATGATTAATATATCCTTTCGTTTTTCTTTTGTTAATTGTCTAATTTTTCCTTTGTTAATTCTAATTGTCTTCAATCTTGAAGCTCGATCACACACTTTTTAATTTATTGTTTCTTAATTGGTTCACTCTTATTCAGTGATGTTATTAGTATATCAATAAAATATCCTTGTTTTCTACTGCATGAGGAGTACCATTCTTTCTCAAGTTAGCTCAAGTGTCCTTTCTTGTCACTCATTTTTGCCTCCACACCACACCACAAGTTGACCGTGCTAAATTTAGTATGCACTTTGCACGACATCGTGCAAAGTTTTGTAAATACGCAAATTTAGTTTGCACTTTGCCTCCACACCTCACCACTGGAGGATGTATGTGCGGCAATACATACATCCTCCGGCCGAAAAGTTGATTCCTGGGTCAATCAATCTCCGGCCCAACGGAACAGGATGAAACGAAGGACGTGCTAAACACGCGCATAGTGGTGGTGGCAACACCAGTTATACCACCAGCGTTGGCCGAGCGGCTCCTCTCTTTCATGAAGTGACTTTTTTGAGGGCGTACCTCTAATTTTCGCTTTGACTTATTTTTTTGAGGATTCTTTGTGCGAGCACTCATAGTCTTTAGCTTGTTTATTGATCTCTTTTTTAGAGGAGGTACCTCGGGCCGAACCACCAAGCAAACCCGTGGTGTCTGATTAATTTCTTGCACTAAAATTATTATAACAAATAATTTGTAGTTATTCACGTGAAGCGATCTTGTGAAACAATTTTTAAACTAGAAAAATTTAACGTTCAGATCCACATAAAATTTTGTAGGACTATAATAATTATTATAAAAGTTTAAATGCGTTACTTCATATTTAAATTAATATATTATCTCCTTACACAACCCTTGTCACCTTGCAATAACTACATTTCTTGCAAAGCTTAGGCTCGATGGACGTAAAGGTATCTATAGGAGAGGAGGTTGTCATGAACACCTCGATCAAGGTGGCGGTCCAGAGGTTGTCATCGGCGAGTGCGCGAACTGCGGAGCAACAAGATCCAGCAAAAGTGTATGCAGCTGCTAAAAATCTAGCCGATGTCATCAAAGTCGCCAATGTTGAGGATATCATTTCCGCGATCGAAACGCTTGCCTGTCAAGCTGATTCGTCTGCCGTTTTCAATTTCCGGAGGCTGGCGAGGGTTTCGCTACTCCACATTGCAGCAGCCACCGGCAAGAGCAACATCCTGAGGCTCCTGCTTGATCGTGTCAATGCCTACCTCATAGCCGCCCAAGATGATTGGGGGAATACCCCTCTCCACATCGCCACTAAGGCCAAGGCATTTGGAGTCGTCGCTATGCTGATTCGCCATGCAAGAGACCTCCCCGACGTGGATGACAAGAACTGGATCCTGAGGATGAATAACAATCATGGAAACACCGCTTTGCACGAGGCCGTGCTTACATGTGACGTTGACTTGGTGAGCCATCTGTTGAACGAAAATTCGGAGCTCGTGTACTTGGCGAACGCGGATCAGAAATCTCCCTGTACCTGGCCATTGACACCCGCCACCCCGCAACCCCAAGATATTTCAGGTTTTATTTTCGCCCTCGCTCGACCCATCAAGAATAGAAGGCTTGCCGCCCGTTCATGGTGCCGTTGCACGTAAACAATATGGTACGTACTTAAATCTACTTATGGGAAATATCTATAGATGTGTGGACTGAATTCATTTCAAATCTGTGCAACCACTCTTTGTGCTTGCCCAAATCTGTTACGGGTGTTCACATAAAATTTCACACCTTGCTTATTAAAGTAGTTAGGTACCCATGAAGAAGTTGCAACTGCCATATCATTCTCCTAATAAACAAATTATCTCCCATTACAACATAATAGATCAGCTCAATTACATTCCAGACTCTATAGGAATTCAAGCAGTTGCCCCAAATCTGTCCCATTTCACATTTCCCCAATGGAATTGGGCAGAGGGCGGGCTTATGGGGAAAGTCCATTGAACCCACACTTCTTTATTTATCTTTAAAATAATCATAACTTGTTCGAGTATTACATCTATTAAAATTTTTATCATAATTATCCTATTTTTATTTTTTCATAAAGATATATCATTTTAGTTTTTGTATAGTCATATAATTGTAATAATGAATCAATGTGATGTTAAATGAAATTCATCAAGGTAATAAAATGACAGAAATGATTGGATGATAGTTTTTAATATATTGTAAAAATAATAACCTATTCGAATCACAAAAATAAATAAATAATAAGTAATAATTAATCGTTGTGGATGTATTCCCTCAAAAGTGTGTAACTCAGAATATGTTGTTACTCTTATAATAGCCCAAAGACTATTATGCTTGCAAAGTCTATAAAATAATACATGTTTCAATTTAATCATGAATTTGTAGATTAAGTGAATAATTGTAATATCTTTAGTTATGTCTCATGAAAATCAACTTTCTAATGCATTACTTGTAGTTGATATACGTTAGACCGTGCCCGCATAAATTCTGCCCTGTATCTTCTTGCCTAGTCCGGGAAAATTTGCTCGGTTTGGGCAAGGCACCTCGGGGCGATAAGTCCTGTGCACATTCGAATTGTCAATTAATCCATAAATCAACGTATGCATACATACATGCTTTCACCTAATAATAATCATTAGACATTTTTAGATTATTGAGATTGATATATAATATAGTTTCTTCAGCTATGTTGATAACACATCCCAAGCAATGCAAGTTGAAACTAATCTTGCAGCCTCTTTTACTCTATGCACGTAATTTTGTGTCCTAACGCATTTTCATTTTGGACATGCATTAGAAATCACAAAAAAGAAAATACAGAAGGTCCTCGTGTGTACTAAATCCCCACATAAAATCTTACGACTTCGAAGTAAATAAATCTTAAATGTTAATAGTGAATCATTAGGTGCATATTATTTCTACAGACTTATTGTATGTATCCGTACGCAAATAAGAACATTATATGTGTATTTGATTTTTGAGAATGAGATTTTCACATTATCAAGATTGTGAAAGTACAAAGATTCATGAGCTAGGTAGACGTCGAAATTCAACATAGAATTATATTCCTGTTTTGGAAAAATTTATCCATCTTTGTATTTGTCCACATCAATGTGGTGCCTAAAAATTCATACAAAGCTTTTACGCCTTTTATATTATTTTATGATATTATTTTACCTTGATTTAATTTGAATGTGCAAACTTTCAAATCCACGAAACGCAGAAGAGTTCAATTTATATATATATAGTGTGTGTGTAATGGTGGCGCCACATCCTCTGCCTTGGGTGGATTCCGCTCGACTCTAAAATAAATTTTACTTAGTTTTTGCTCAAAAGGTTTGGTAAATATGCAATTTCTTAATTGAGCTTGATAGGTGCCCACCTTTACGAAGAAGTTGACATTTGCTTTATACTTGCCAGAATTTGACGAACATAATAGGAAAAGACCATTCTCCTCTTCTTGATCTTGCCCTGCCTATTTAAATGTCGTTTCTGTTTTTCCCTTAACATTATATTTGTGGACTCTATAGATACTTCATAAGGTGGAAATGTCATATAATTTGCCATGTCATTTAGTAAGATTTTTACAGTAAAATCTTAGTACATGTTGATGTCGCATTGCTTTGGAAGAAAATGGTCTGAAATTTGTCTAAAGTCATTCCAAAATACATAAATGGGATCTTTTCGAAATTTATGTAAAGTCTCACATATTGTGTTCCATGATGCTAGAGAAGGAAAGTCACAATACTTCGAAATTCATAGATTGAAAATCCATTATTTTTTGAACCAAAAATGGGTTAGATAAACCTTTCAAAGCCTTGATTTATTCAATCGAAATTATCACCACTAGTTTCACCATTGCAATCTAATTCCCGTCAACGACTATAAATCCTAATAGTGATCAAGGTTACGTTGAAGATGCCCTTATCCCGGGTTAAGATGCATTAAAACCAACCAAGCCCCAGCCAGTGTCAAATGTTTATGCGGACGGTGGTCCCTAATTTGGAGCTCCTGATTCCAGATTCACTCGGCAAGATACTCAGAAAGGACATGAAGCTTTTCGCAATGAGAGACTCCGGAGGCGGTAATGTATTCCATTTAGCAGCTTTCTGGAATGTGCCCGAAGGCTTGGCTGTTGTCGACAGTGCTCCAAATGACTCACCAACATGGTTACGGCTGGTAAGTAACATGAACAACCGCTATTTTATTTATCAGCTTATTGGGAATTTCCCTAAACACAGATCTCGTAAAGTCATTAGTCTCGTAGTCAACGGGATTGAGTGTCAATCGAATTTCTAGAATAGCCAAGACTCCTCTAGGATTAATATTGCACAAGTCTCTAATTTAGCCTTAATAGGAAGTACTGAAATTTTGCCCATGAATATGTCCGGGGTTAGAAGCAACTGAATATCTCTGACAAATGCTGAGATAATTTGCTACATGTCTCGATTAATTGAGCCTATAAATAAGATCAGGGGTTGTCAATGTTGCAATCTCCTTCTTTGTAAAAAGGCCAGGGGTCAAGGCGGCAAATTTGACCCCTCTAAACATGGCATAATCTCGTTACATTATCGGTAAGTCAACCCATGACAAAGGTGAACCATATACGTTTCGTTCGTGCCTCTTTCTCATTTGCAATGAACTTGTTACTATAGTGTTAATTCTTCAAAATGAGCAGACACTGCATCTTTAAAAATAACAGTTCCCCTTTAAATGAGAATTCCAGAGTCCGTTTCTGTTACCAATTCGCTAACAATTTGTTGTTTCTTTCCCTTCATATATTTTCTGATCTCAGGGCTTCGTACGCGCCCTGTTGACGACCGTGTCAGCTGAGAGACCAGATCGATTCATAGTTAAGCCAGAAGATCGAGACAAAGAATACACGGGCAGAATTTTGTCAGATCCTGCCAATTTGAAAGAGGCTTTCAATACCTTGTTGGTGGTGGCAACGCTTGTGACCACTGTGACTTTCGCAGCTGGTTTCGCAGTTCCTGGAGGACTGAACAGCTCAGACATGGCATCCAAAGATGACAGGGGCATGGCTACGATGCTGGGCAATAGAAAGTTCCAGGAATTCGTGATTTGCAACACCTTCGCGATGTTCTGCTCAATGACCTCGGTCGTTGTCTTCATGTTAGCATACCGGGCCGAAGGCAACTTAAAATTAGGTAACTTCAAGCTTGCAAAAGGGCTACTAAAAATGTCACTCCCGGCAATGTCCTGTGCTTTCTTATTTGGTGTCAACTTGACCGTTGGCAAACTCCCTTGGCTTGCCACCACGATATCAATTATCGGATCTATTTTCATCTTCATCATCACAGGTTATTTATATTATGAGGTGGTTGGTGGATTATTAAACTCTCGCATCGTTATCCCCTACCTTCCTCCTATCAGTCCTCTGATAGTCAGTTATAGCCTCGGGTACTTTAATTTTATACGAGTTGAGAGGACGCTCATTTCGGATGACTAAAAAGAAGACAGAACGGGGAGCAAGACCTCTGCTAGTCCGCCTCTGGGTGGTGGCGGTAAAGATTGATTTGCAGAAACAAATATATATTTGCCTTGGTGGATTTGGCTTATTCTATATTAGCTTTCCTATTGCATTACATTAACTATTGAAGTATTTAAGTTCAACCATCTCTTCCTTCAATAGCTCATATTATTAGTGTCACGCCCGATCCTCCGAGCGCGCAAACATCCCTCGTGGTCGATAGAAATGCGACTTCCCGGGACACGTCGCCGACCCATTAAATTTTATTATGCATGCTGAAGCGAAACAAATCCCCTGACAACATTTAACTTGGGATAGAAAAGCAGGCAATCAATCACAACCAAACGAGCTTTCTTATAAACACATAGGTTTATATACAACACTGGATTGTCTATAAAATAGACAGGCTCAACAACTAAGGAACTGTCCTATAATCAACTTGTCGACACGTTCGCGATTCTTCAGCCTCCACCTTCCGAACTCAGGACTTCCGGTCCTCCACGACCGTCATCTAGGGACCTGAAATATTATCCCACAACCGGGATGAGACTACGTCTCAGCGAGTCCTACCTTCTAAAACTCAATTAGGAAGAAAATACGCATCAGGGCGCTCTAGCCACACAAATAGGATAGAGGGCTTACCTCGCCTCGTCCCTTTCCCCGCACGTCGGTACAATTCATATTCAAACAATGCTCGTACAAGCTGAAACTACCGACACTTATATCGGTCTATCAATTCAATTAATCCAATCATTCGCAACGATTCAATTCCATCATATTATCTATCTTTCTATATCGTCTATCAAACTAGTCGTTAATATGACATATGCTTTCCAAAGTCATGTAGCTGATAGATAATATAATAGCTCGCGTAAGCTGCCGCAATATTCATATAGTATACTATAGCTCACCGAAGCTGCCGCAATATATATAGTATACTATAGCTCACCGTAAACTGCCGCAATATATATAGTATACTATAGCTCACTGGAAAGCCTGCCGCAATATATATGTATATCATAATTGCTTGCCTAAGCGGATACATATATATAAACCAATGCTCGTCAAAGCGATCATTCAATAATAAACCATAGAACTGGATATACAATCCAATAACATTCAACGATTCAAACTAGTCATACAAATCAATTACGGTGCTAAAAGCCAACACCGGGTATTTTCAAGTTAAATACCACAACTTCATCAATATCACTCAATTCCACACTTTTGGAATAATTAACCATAATCATCAATAACTCAATTTCTCAATTTAAGCTTACAATTATCACAAACCGACCGCACCGCTTTGCGATCGGCGCGAAATTCTAACGGCCGGCCATCCAGGCATAATTTTCGAAATTATTAAATAATTAAATTTAATTCCGAAAATTAAATAATTAAATATTATATTATAATAATATAATTTAATAAAATAATATTTATAAATTCGAAATAATTAATTAATTGAAAATAATTAATTATGGCTTAAATAAGATTACACTAATTTAATCATACAATTAGCCCTAATTAAACACCCATTAAACTAATCATACAACTAATCTAATTTACATTAAAATAATCTAATTTAATCACATAAACCTAATTAGACTAATCTAAACACCCCTTAAGCGTCATTAACTCACTAAGCAAGAATTAGAGGATAAACTCACAGGTTTTGCGCGCCGGTGAGTTCACGGCGACCACGACACCAAGGCGGTCGATAGACCCTGAAGTGGCGACACCAACGGAGGCTGGGAAGACACTGAAAACGGGCCTCGAAGTCTGGAACTTCTTGCTGTCTTCTGCTTCTGATCTGGGCTGAACTGCAGAGAAGAAACCAGCAACTTCAACGGCGAAAACGGGCCGATCGGAGCTCCGGCGAGCGGGTGGTTGGCAACCGGCGGCTCCCGGGGTCTTGGGGATCTTATAGGAGGTTGGGATGGGCAAAGGAAGGGTCGGAAAGGGGCGAAACAGCAAGAAAACGCGGAACAGGCGGAGCAGGGCGGAACCAGACGGTCCGGCGAGCGGCAGCTTCTCACAGGATTTCGGGACGACCGGAGAATCGTTCCGGCAAGCGACGGGATGCTCCGGAACGGGCTGGATGTTCTCGTCACGGACGTGTGTGGAGCGTTCGCTGATTCATCCGGAAAGTTGACTTTTAACTCGAATCTTTGGCGAAAGGTCAGCTGGAGCAGAAACTGGAACGAGGAGAAAACAGGGGAGGAAAACGGCCGACGATGGCCTTCCGGGCGTGCGACGATGGAGGGGCTGGTGCTGCTCGGTTCCTCTGGTTTTTGCTGAGCTTCTCTCCTTCAACAACAATGGAGAAAGCCACAAATTAAGGGAGAAGAAGGCTGCTGAGCAAGGGGGGTCTCCTTGGGCTCTTTAGAGCTCAACACTTGCCATTCTCTCATTGGCTTTGCCCCCACCATGACATCACATGACCTCAGCCACTCTCTCTCCTCAAGCTTCCTCCACAACCTTGCCAATAGGTGCAAAATAGCTCTCCCCCATGGCATACGAATTTGTTACATTTCCCTCTTCAATCTCAATCAATTTCATCCAATTCTCAACCAAACACATCCAATTGAAGCCCAATTAAATCCATCAAGGTATCCTCGTCCATCTCATGAAATTTCCCCGTCAAATGATCCAACTTGCATCCCGAAGATTCGATTAAAAACGGCCCTCGACAATCCCGAACAAAAACGGCACTACTTTGCTTTTCCGCCAAAATCTCGGTTTGTAGAAAAATCTTACGGAGATGAGTCGACATTCCTAAAATGAATTGTGACTTGACAGAACTTCCGATTTCTGTAATCGGGTTCAATTTCACGGTTAAATTCAATCTGGCGCGACTTTAGCGCGTCCTAATCTACCGGGTAGCTTTTAGGAATTTTATGTGCAATTGACCTGTGGTTGATTATTTTCAAGTCACAAAGTGCATCTTCGACACATTGGCGACTCTCGATTGTCGTAGAAATCTCGAGATTTCAAATACGGACACAGGGTACCAAAACGATAGAGAAATCGGTTTAGTGCCGATCAACAAGAATTGTGCAATTAAGTGGAATCACCCACACTGAATTACATGGTTCTGTTGAATCAACCTATCTCCGGTCTCTAATCGGTCTGTGCCGTAATGACCCTTGCAGATTAGTACGGTCGAGCGGTCGTTTCTGGTCGAATTCTCAAGTCTATTACGTTTAGATTCCTTAACGGCTTTACACGATAGACTAGTTATCTCGTGAGTGGCCAACTTAGAGAAGAAAGCTATAGACGCGAAGATGAAATGCCCGACTTATTTAATTGAAGCCAGAATTGGAAAATCGGGATGTCACAATTAGAATAGTTGGATATAATTCCACATATATCAAAGCGTAAGATTCTTAATTCAAACCTTTTCAGACCTCCTGCGTTGTATATTCTCATATGTTAGACTTGCAGCGAAGTCGACCTACTCGCAAAGAGGAGTATTAAAGTATTTGAACTAAATTATACTTTTGGCTAAATAGTTCAAGCTGTTAAAATAATTGCATTGTAATCTAACAAAACATTATAATGATACGTGTGTCATGCGACATGCTATCTCAGTTGAATGGATGAGTGGGTCATTTCATCTGTTTTACCGCTTGGAAATCAAATCTTTAATTTTGAACATGTAAAAGCTCACCTCTTATGAAATCGCTTGTCTAGACTGCCTGCCGTCGTCCTTGTATAGTATACTCCATTTTCCCCAGCGTCCCAGTTGAGCCCAACCACCATGCCTCTGCTTTCATTTTTAGTTTTCTGAGATGGCAGCCGTTTGCCGTTTTGACGACTAATCTATGGCTGTTGGGATATCGACCTCACCATTGAGACTCGCGGTGATGGACCGGCTGTGCCGTCAGACCTATCGGCATGGCTCTCGATTTGGAAGCTTGATGTTCTCCATGGCAGCACTAGTGTTTTCTTCCTTTTTTCGTTTTTTTTTTTTCAAAAAAATCAATTTTCTTTTCTCCCAAACAAATATCAGTTTTTTTATGGAATTATCTTTTGTTTTTCCACTTATCTTCTAAAGCTTCAAATTGTACTTTGGTTCGTTTATATTTCCAAATCCACCCACTGATGTATTTATTTTATTTTATATTTTTCTTTGATTTTTTTTTTTTTTGAGAATATTACTTAATGAAATCCCAATCTAAATGATTTATTCTATCGTTCTCAATTTTTTTATTATATAAAAATCAAATTTAGGGTTAGTAATTTGAATTCCATAATTTTATTGTCCAATGATACAATTAGTACGAATAATCTCTATCTTATTTTATATGCATTTCATTATCGTAGTCTTTTGGAGAAGATGTCATGCTTACATTTTATTTGCCAAACCCCAACTAATAATGGTATTCACGTATATATGAAGTTATAAATTCAAAATATTATTTTGTGAGTAGGCTCTTACTTTGGCAGAATTGATTTTTCTCGATTGAATTAGTTTTTCTTATTAAATTATTTTATTTTTTTTCTTGATCAAATCATGGATAAACAATTAATTACTTTACAAAATCAGTTCATTTTATATTTTTATCGACTCGTAAAAGTTTCTTTTTTTCATGTGAGCATATCTTTCTATCTAATCTTATTCACAACCATTCATCTTTGTTGTAATCAAATCATGATATACATAAATTATCGTGCTTTGTTATTGTCCAATAAAATATGGAAAATAAACACTCACTACAACTGAAAGTATCTAGATGCTGATATCAAGTGAATTGAAATAGTTGCATTTTCTTTATTGCAATGGACATACTTGAAATTTTAGAATGGGTTATTAGTTCATCATATAATTGAAACGCATGTGAGAGGATACGTTCTATTATCTCAGCTTTTTAATTATATATATGCTAAACCTTAATTAGCGCACGGTTTTCAGCAAATATCGCAAGCTCTTGCTTTAATTAGATTGTTTTAGAGGCCTTCCTTTCTCTGCCATGCACCCTTCGTTGTTGTGCAACGCAAGGCTCGGATTTTTCATTTTACTAATAGAGCCATCGCGGTCGACTAGAATATGTAAGTTTGACATTTGGGCTCACCAATCTTGGGTTGTCAAGGAGTATTTTATTTGTGTCACCTTTTTGATACACTCATGAAAACCAATGACCAAATACATATTAGAGTAGGAGATATGATTTGATTCTAATTATTCTAATTGTGAGTTAATTGATCCGATTAATCAGTAAGATCAGATATTTAGAATATAGAATAGGAAACGTTATTTCGTATATCTTTCTTGTATTATAAATAGGCTTGTAATGCATGTACAAAATTTGAGATATACACAAAACAATTCTCTTCAATATTTTTTATGTTCTATTCAGAAACATGGCATCAAAGCACGGTCATCATTGAGCCTGTCTCTTGCCTTTGGTCATCCGATTTTGGCCGACGACCACTAGCCATCTGTTTGCTTCTTCTTTGGACCCATCGTCCTTCATTAGTTTGCTTTGATTGATTTTTCTGGGCACTATCTTTTTTTTTTTTTTACATTGGTTATCATGTCTGAACAAAGCTCCCAGACTGAGGAATCCTCCAGCAACACATTGGCTCATGAATGGACCGACAATCCGTTCTTCCTCCATGCCTCGGATGGTCGAATTTAGTCAGCATGATTTTGACGGGTGGTAATTATGACAGCTGGTCACAAGCCATGACCATTGCTCTATCTGCAAAGAACAAAATAGGTTTTGTCATGGGAGATATTCCAAAACCTGAATCAATCGATGCCACATATGCCCCATTGGTTCGCGTCAACAACATGATATTATCATGGGTCCTGAATTCCATCCACCATGATCTTGTCCCAACCGTGTTGACCACGGAATTTATTGCGGACGTTTGCGCTGCTATGTGTGAACATTTTTCATCGTCTAATGGTCCTCCAATATTCCACCGCAAGCATAAATTATGCACTCTTGAACAAGGCGAAGACGACATCACTAAGTATTAAAATATTTTGTGGCGTTATTGGGATGAGCTAAACAATTTGGAACCCTTGCCGAACTGCCCTTGCAAAGCAAGGACATTGTTTGTGATGCAAGTTGAGAATCGACGTCTTTATCAATTCTTAATGGGTTTAAACCCGAGGTATCCTAATGTGGTTCATGAATCCATTAGCCACTGTTGCGTGGGCTTACTCACTTATTCTTTAGGACGAATCTCAATGCCACATTCACTCGACTTGTATCTCCACAGAAAACATACTGTTGACATATGGCTCCATGCGAAACATCCCGCCTCAAATGGACTTGCCACTCTCGACTCCATCCCATAAGCACACCGAGACCGCTTCTATTCACCTTGTAAAACGCGGCCCTGCATCACGTGCACGTGAACATTGTGCCCATTGCGGTATACCAGGCCATTCCCGTGATGTTTGCTTTCACATCCATGGATTTCTCGCTAATTATAAGGGACAGTGTCAGGACTAGCCTCCCACCAAGCCCTCGGATAGCAAGCTTGCCACCAATCCTAAGAACTCCTCTTCCAAATCTCCACCGCCATCTACTAGTGAGCAATATAAACAAATCATGCGATTATTCCAAGAGGTGAACATTTCCAAGGCAAATCTCACAGGTACTATTCTCGACTTGATTTCTAATTCATTAATTCTTGCACGTAAGTTGTTGACATTGGAGCTACGAATCACATTACACATAACCTTCCTAAAATCTCTAACGAAAATCTCTAACATCGAGTCGAAACGAAGCTAAATCTCTAACAAAAATCGAATCAGATGCTTAAATACACTAATTCTCCTTCCTTGTCATGGATAATGCCACCATCTCTATATTTTTCAAATTGACTCTTTTCAGATGAATCCAGACATCTAAATCAATTCTTATTAGATACAACCGCTGATGATTCCACAAATGCATTTAAGAAGTCTCTTGAACTTCGCCGTTTCCTTAAATCATCACAACCGCAAAATACACCTCCCAAACAAGCACACAAGAGGATGTTCCTCGATGATCCGACCTAGTTCTCAAACTTCCGTAGCTCCACTGCCGATGGAAACAAAACGATGCAACCAAGCTCGCTCGGCAAACCGGTTCGTCTCATCGCAAGCCAAAGAAAATCAGAGACATCAACCCATTACCTGATTCGAGCGAAAGATGAACGAACTTAGACATGCACAAACAGAAGATGAACTGCTCGAGGAGGCAGAAGACGCAGCAAGCACGGACTCCGGCGATCCAATCAGAAATGGCGATTGACAGAGACTTCGTGGAGGGTCGCTCAATCTTTTCTTGGAGTCGCACGAAGAAAAAGTAGAAGAATAAGAAGAATTGACGAGCGGTGAGCTTTAGGGGGAAAAAAGGGGAATGCGAAGGATTTTGTGAACTGGAACGATAGAGGTCATGCTAATGTCTTCACTCGTGCGCAATGCGCACTGGTGACGTATGCAAAAATTTACAAATTTGACATTTTTCGTTTCGTTACCGCCAAATTGTTTTTTTTTTTCTTTCAAAAAAAAAAAATATATATATATATATATATATATATCTGCTTTATGACGCTAATTGATATTTATGCAATATTTTTTTAATATAATGTGTTTGAGAGTTTTTATTTGATTAGCATGAATGATGGAGATGTGCGACTAGGGGTGATCGGGTCCGGGGTGGGTAAGATCTAGACTGGACCCCGTACCCGACCTTGTTATAACCGGTTCCCATTTTCTGGACCCTATACTTGACCCTATTTGTATTGGACCATGTACCCGACTCACCCTGTTTTCCGATCCAGTTCGGGGTTAACCTTGTTTCCACTTTGGAACCTGTTTTTGCAATTTCCGATATCCTATATGACTTCGAATTTTATATTAATACACGAGAAAATAACATAATCCTCATAATTTGTATTGAAACATTAAGTACTTGTAATAAATAAATACATGAACTTTTTGACTAAACGAAAAATTAAGGATCCACGGGGCTAATTATAATAAATAAAATTATAAGGCAAAGAATTAGCAACAAACATGGATCTAATATTAGTCTTATTCCCACAACTACTACATGAAGCTACTCATTTATGCAAGCATAACTCCTCCTACAAAAGATAAATTAGGCGAGCCAATCCATGTGATACAATGACAAACATCGTTCGTCCATCAGACGGTGCGAGAGAGAGCCGGTGAGGGAGGGAAGCAAGTGAGGAAGAGGAATGACAAAGGAGGAGTGCCGTGTGTGTTTGAGAGAGCCAAGAGGAAAAATATCGTCTGATTGCAGGAGTAAAAATAGAAATCGGGAGAAAAAAAAGAAGGGTTTTGGACCTCTACTTACAAAACTGGTCCGAGAACTAGTTCCAAAACCGGTCGAGGAACCGGTTTCCGGATGGGTAATCACTTAAAACCTATTCCCGGACCGGTTTAAACCGGTTCCAAATTTTGGGAACCGGTTCCTGGACCAATTTCAATGGGAACCGGTTCCCGACCCTGTTTTCCGGGTGGACCGGTCTAGGAACCGGGTATACTCGATCCGGTTGCACAACCCTACGTGCGACGACTGTTACATTCGGAGTGAATTGATATAAAATGTAAATATGATATATGGAAGTTACTAATTTTATTATGGAAGTACAGGGGTATGAAAAGTAAAGTACATTCTTTCACAGATTTAACTTCTATTTGTGCAAATAATGCTTCTATAGTCTTTTGAGAAAAATTTTACAACAGTTTGGTAAAAACAAAAAAAGTCTTTCGCATGTGGTGACATCTTAAATTTTTAAGCAGTAGTTATGTAAATATCATCACCGATTGTCCCTATATTTTTCCTTGAAATTCAAAATTGTTGATTTAAAAAATAGTCTTTCAACTTCAACTCAATATGCAATGTGATTCTTAAACTTTAATTTATTCAATGTGGTCCCCAAAATTTAGCTAAATGCGCAATATAATCCATAAGTTCTTAATTTGTTCAACATGATCCATGGACTTTCCGGGATCATTTGTGTCATTTTCCCATGAGAAATTAATAAACCAAAATGGGGTTGGTGTTTTTTATGCTCAGTAAAGAAGTTAATGCAATAAATTCTAGCAAAAAAGCGATTGTATGTTATGGTACATGTAGGAATTTATTTTCAAAATGAAAAATTTATAAATTTCGATGAGTGATATGTATCGCTCGTGACAATTCGACATAGTATCAGGCAATTTGACATTTTGAATATGACATTCGCCCATGGCGCAATTACATCATCCACCGTGCAATCCCAATCATTGTTAAGTCCATACCCCTGTATGCCTCCTCGTCCTAATTTGATTGGATGAGTTAGAGTTCGTAGAGGGGGACCATGAGGCAAGGGAATTGCGGTGCCCAAATGAAGCTCTATGTTCCAATGGCTCGTGCCCGAAACCAGCACCCCAATTGAGGAAAGACGGGTTGCCCATCAACGATCTATGGCGGCGACGATGACGATAGTGGCAATGACATGGGGAGTAGACAGCCATAAGTGCTTTGCCAGAGTCTCGAATATCTCGAAATCAATCAGCTTCCGATTTGTGAAGAGCATGTGAAGGATCGATACACAACCTTATTAGATTCATCGTATAGTTTAAATTCATTAAAAACTTGACTAGGAAAATGTGGCTTGATAGATGTCGCGACCTCTTTTTTTCGGCGCTCGTAATCAGGTACAAGCATCTAAGTAGGCTAATGGCTCGGCTGAAATCGGTTAAGCCCGGACTCTCCCAAGTCCACCAATTCACGACTTTAATAGTTTAAGTTTTTTAACCTATAAATCAATTTTTAAAATGGAGTCGCCACTAATCGATTTGGGGTGGGTCGATTAGAAACCCAAGCGAAGTATCGGGAGAAATACTCGCTCCTCGCAACCAGAGAGAAATTAGGATCGGGGACTTGATTACACTAGTTAATCACTAATGCCCTTTCGGTACCTAATCTTGTTTAAACCTTGAGGTTTTTGGGTGTTTGAGGGATTTTCCATACATTTTTGAAGGAAAAACATTTTTGAGTCTTTTTCTAGTTTTTTTGGACATAAAATGGATTTTTTTGGTATTTTTAGAAAATACAAGTCTTTTTGGCTTTTTTGAATTTTTGGCTTTTTAATGAATTTTTGACTTTTTTTGGATTTTTGGCATTTTTGGAAAATATGGAATTTTTTTGATTTTTTTTTTATTTTTCGGAAAATAAAATATTTTTTAAATATTTTTAAATGCTTTTTTTTTGGAAAATAAATTATTTTTGATTTTTTTCTTGATTTTTAGAAAATAAACATTTTTCAACATTTTTTAATTATTTTTAGATTTTCTGGAAATTAAAACATTTTTTAATATTTTTAGAAAATAAATTATTTTTTGGATTTTTTTAGAAAATAAATTATTTATTTATTTAGAATATTATTTGAAATAAAATTTAAAAAGAGCCGACCGGGTCGAATCCGCGAGTTGGGTCCGGCCGGTCGTTGACCCGCGGCAGGGGCCCGCTAAGGGGCCCGACTAGTTTTTTTTTTCCTTTTTTATTTTATTTATCAAAACGGCCCGATGGCCCGTCATTTCGAGAGGATCCAGCCCGACCCGACGACCCGGCAAAACCCCACCCGGATCCGGCCCGAGTTCCAACGATGACCCGGTTCACACAAGGAACCCTACCCGAACCGGATCCGGCTCGCAACCCGACTCCCGCCACCCCTCGGGATTTATGGAATCCCTACTCGGTTCCCGATCCAGTCCGACCCGGATACTCGGGATCACGACCCGGAAAATCGGGAACCCTAGGGTTTCCGAATCGCGGCACCGAGCTGAGCTACAGTGACGACGATGGCGAAGACGGCAGCGACGGCGGCGATGACTGGACTATGGAGAGGAAGATGGCGACGGCGAGCGCGATACCTATTCGGCGACGGCGTGATGAGGGTGAAGACGACGACCACGAGACCCACGCGAATCCCTTCCCCTCCCGTGTCTCTCTCTCCCTCTCTATCTCTCTCTCTACTCTCCTCGGGCGAGGCTCGGATGCGAGGCCGCAAGCCCTCGGCCCGAAGTCTCTCGGTGGGGTGTCCAAGGGCTGCGACTCGATCGCTCCCTCTTTCTCTCTCCGTCTCCTCTCGTCTCCTCTTCGCCTGCTAGGATCGACGGCCTATTTATAGGCCGAGGGGTGGCTGATCGATGGAGTTCGACCGTCGGTCGCCACGGCCTTCGCCGGCCGAACCGTGTCCTATCCAATGCCAGCTGCCCTTTGCTCCACGTCCCATCGCCGTCCGGTGCTAGCCGCTCCACGTGCGTCATCACTTTGCTCCTTCCCTTCGCTCGGCGTCGCGCCCCTATGCGTGCCGCGAGAGACGCGAGGAAGGAGATGATCCGTGGGGTTGGGCCGAGGCGGCGAAATAGGCCCTTAGGGCCCATGCGAGGTTGCTTCTGTTTTTTTTTTTTTTTTGTGTTTTTCTTGTTTTTTTTTGTTTTTTTTTTTTTTTTTTTTTTTATTTATCATCTGAAAAGAAAAAAAAAAAGTAAAAAAATAAAACAAAATAAAACCTAACTAATTAAAATGAAATTTTAGGCGTCAACAACTACCCCTCTTTGAATGTGAGCTGCGAGAGGTTGCATTCAAAGACAAACCGATGCCTAAATTTTATCCATATATACATAGCAAATTATATTTTAATTAGGAGTTATTATTCCATGCAGAAAATGCAGTAATATAACATTACATATATTAAGACAGATAAGAAGATACTGTAGTTACTTACCGGGAGTGAATGAGATAGGGTGTGAACCCAAAGTTTGGCAAGTATCAAGGCGTCATCTTACTTGGTGACATGAGAATGTTGCTTTTCCAAGGCTCGAACCATTCTTCGATCGCCTATTAAAACAATCAATAATTTGCCTAGGACCCGAACCTTTCTTCGGTCACCTTGACGGGAAATTGCTTTTCGGGACCCAAACCATTCTTTGACTTTGTTAGAGCAATTGCTTGTCTCGGACCCGAACCATTCTTGACCGGAAATTGCTTCTCCGGGACCCGGACCATTCTTTGGTCGCCTGTTAAAACAATTAATGATTTTTCTAGGACCCGAACCTTTCTTCGATTGCCTTGACGGGAAATTGCTCCTCTAGGACCCGAACCATTCTTCGGTCTTTGTTGGAGCAATCAATGGTTTGTCTCGGACCCGAACCATTCTTCGGTTGCCGTGACGGAAATTGTTTCTCCAAGACCCGAACCATTCTTCTGTCGCGTGTTAAAACAATCAATGATTTGTCTCGGACCCGAACCATTCTTCGGTCGCCGTGACGGGAAATTGCTTCTCCAGGACCCGAACCATTCTTCGGTCGCCGTGACGGAAATTGCTTCTCCAAGACCCGAACCATTCTTTGGTCGCTTGTTAAAACAATCAATGATTTGTCTCGGACCCGAACCATTCTTCGGTGGCCGTGATGGGAAATGCACCAACCTTTCTCGGGACCCGAACCATTCTTGAGGGTGTCCGACCTTTGTTAAAACACTAGTTGGTTTGTCTCGGACCTTTCTCAACCATTTTGTGGGGGCGTCGACTTCGGTAAAGACGGGAGATGACCTTTCTCGAGGGGATGCGCCGACCTTTCTCGGGGCATCGTTTTGTGAGGGTGTCCAACCTTTGTCAAAAACACCAGTTGGTACCTGACCTTTCTCGGAAGGATGCGCCGACCTTTCTCGGGGCATCGATTCTGGAGGATACCTGGACATTCACAGGCATATCAAAGAGTACCTGCATATTCACAAGTACTAACTTGAAGGATATTTGGGCCTTTGCAGGCGTCGAAAGGGTACTTGGATGATTACCATTACAATCTCTTGGAGGATACCTGGGCGTTCACAGGTATCGAAGGGAATTTTGAGATATCGTGAAGGGTCTCCGAGATATTTGTGAAGACCTCACCCCAGTAATTGGGAATATCGAGGATGTACACGAGATATTCGTGAAGGTCTCCCACCTCCTAGTAGTTGGAATATCGAGGATATTCATGAAGGTCTCTCACTCACCTCCTAGTAATTGGGAATATCGAGGACGTACCTGAGATATTCGTGAAGGTCTCTCACCTTCTGGCGGTTGGGAATATCGAGGACGTACCCGAGATATTCATGAAGGTCTCTCACCTTCTAGCAATGAGAATATCGAGGACGTACCTTGGATATTCGTGACCTCTCGCAAGCGCATAATGTGGTGATTTGAATACAAGATTTTACGGGTGATCGCAAGCGCATAATGTGGTGGAATACTTAAGTGGCTGCTAGCATTCAATGACATGTCGAGTAGGTTGAGTGTCGTAGAAAGGGAGTACCTGAATGAGGGTTTGATACTCAAAGACAAAGGGATACTTAGACAGTTGCAAATATCAAAGCTTTAAAGACAACATGAATAGGTCGAGTGTCAACAGAGAGAGCACTTGAGTAACGGCAAACACTCGAAAACAGGGAGATGCTTGGACAATCGCAAATATCAATACTTAGGGACAACTTAAACAAGCTGAGTGTCGATAAGAGGGAGCACTTAGACAGTGGGTACTCAAAAATTATCAAACATAAAGCTTTGGGAGTAAGGATGGAGACATGCTTTTCTGGCAATATCTTTGATCTCTAAAAGTATGTTCGCCATTTACACAATATGCACACATGTACACAAAGATTGTATATGCTGTAAATTTGTAAAGTTTAAATGTGACTTATGCATGATAATCTCGTCAGTTTTGTATCATTTGAATTCTACTAGGGAAGATTTTGAAAGACAACTTTCATTTAGAATGTAGATGTCTTGAGCATGCTAGACGAGGGACTTTCGGTCTGAAAGGACTTTTCACTCGTTCTCATGGGAAAGGCTGTTTTATCCTGACCATTGATGCAGGATTTATAAGGACCACACTGTTTCACTGTCATCATGTCGGCAGAGGTCCGAGTATTCTCGCAAATGATACGACTTTACCAATGTGAGAGGTTTTTGTTGGAATTGTGATGAAGGCTTGGTCAATGGCTTATCAAAGGGGACCAATAAGGTCATGGCTTTATGGGAAAGATGTTGCACGATCATCTCCGAGTTTGTAAGTCAAGAGTCCTGCGAAAAGAGATAGAGTAATTTTGCTCGTACTTTTTCGAGCGATGCTTATAAACATATGAAATCCTATGTTAATTGAAGTGCCCCTAGTCTGAAGAGACTTTTACAATGGAATGTAACGTAGACTTGGCTCACATGTATGAGGGTGAGAGTTCGTGACTGTCTCAGCATTTGTCACTGGTCTTTCTTCTCACTGTTAGATAGAGGTTCTATGGACCACAACAGCAACTTTTTCTTGGCTGTATTTTTGATTGGGGGCATTGGCCTTGCTTTTACCATGCACACTTTTGCTTTTTCATGCCCCTATTTTTATTCCAGTTTTTCATTCATGGGCATTGACCTTTCTTTTACCAGGTACACTGCTTTTTTTTATGCCCTGCTTTTTCTTGTTGTCGGAGGAATTGGCCTAGGCAAGTTCAGTCAAAGCACTGTTATTAGGCTCTTGAGTGTTTATCTTCAGCCGGCGCTCTAGGCTATGGTAATGACTTATGCTTTGTCTCAATGTGAGGGTAACATTACAGACTCACTTGGGCTGTACAATGAATACAAGTGCGTAGAGAAAGAATTGATCTTCGTCATTCTAGGGCACTTAAATTAACGCGAGTGTTCATATGTGATAAAGACACCCGAAGATTGATACAAGTGCGAGCAAGAAAATTTCTATCTCTCTTCTCACCTTGTGATGCTGCTTCGCCTCTAATTTGTCTCAGTGTAGGGGTTGTCTTGACGGGGGTAGGACAGAAATTTCACCGGTGTATGGGGCTCAATGGGGTGAGCGATGGAATGCCTCTCACTATTTTGGTTATCGTACCATTCGCGAGAAAACTCTTTACCCTGCAGTCATGGAATCATCTGCACTCATTTCACAAGTGTATAGATGGGGGACTGTGTGTAGGATATGGCTTGCCTTTCATCATTCGACGCACCTCATCCAGCATGCTCAATTAATCTTGTATTCTTCATTTAGCTGTCTATTTTGATAATCCTTAGTGGAATCAATGACTTGGACAGAGACAAAATCATCATGCAAAATTCGCTTGGAAAATGGTATGCAACAAATGATGTGAAAGAGTTTGTAAAAATAAATGAATGGCTTTTATTCAAGAAAAACCTATTAACAACTTTAGGGGTGTTCACTTAGGTGGAATGGTATTCACAAAAGCATTGAATTTTGAATATCAAAAGGGTTATCCCCAACAGCTATTAACAAATGGGTGTCGATAGATTGCTCATATTGGTTAGGGACATGACACGTGAATAATCAGCTAAGGGTCGAGAATTTGATTGGGCGTTTCTGCTCTTGTCCCGGGTTTGGATCACTTGGTTTGCCCCCATTTAACCATTAAGCCTAGCCCTTGAATCCCAATGCTTCCTGTAAATATAAGCTCAAAGAGTGAGTGTTAGAAATGACACCAAGTTGCATTTCCCCTGAGTTTATATGAGCTGGCTTCTAGGGATACTTAAATGTCGATGACAGTCTCTTTACAGTTCCATGCTTCCTTCGACCGGCCTTTCTTACTTGTGGCCACGTAGGCATGATTGCTGGTTGTTGATTCACTTTCAACGCCTTCCTTTTGTGGAACTTCCCCTTCGTCTTTGATTAGCAGCATTGGGCAAAGTCATATATCTCAAGCTTCTATGGAATTTGAGATGGACAATCAAAACTTCCACCTTTCTAATAGCAATTGCTTCTTGCAAGGGCATGCGTCTGGAACAAGAAGTGAGGCTTCCAGATTCTAAGATTGTTGACTGGGACAGAAGGTTCCTTCTAACCAAACTGGTTCCTGAATGACGCGTCCTTTACACCAAGCTGGGCAAAATTGACATGGATTACTCTTGTGCGTCTGCCTGGGTAATGTCGATTTGCTCAAGTTATGCCATCGAGTTTGCTACTTGATTTTCGACACTTCCTTAAATGTTGGTGATTACCATTCATTGAGTCAACCAAACACACACTTTTTATGATGGTGTAAATACATCACTCATATATAAAAGTGCATATGCATTTTCATTCGATAGAGAAGTGTTTGGCAATGCCGGACAATGAACATCATTCAAGGGTAGTGTTTTTTTATAGCATCGGAATTAACTAGTTTAGAGAACTCTCGCCCATCCATCTCAGTTAGGATCAAGGCTCCTCCGGCGAGTATCTTCTTTATTACATAAGGACCCTTGTAATTTGGGGCGAACTTGCCTATAGGCTCTGGAAAGATTGGCAGCGTTTTTCTCAAGACTAGCTCGTCTACCTCGAAGTGCTTGGGTCGCACCTTTTGATTAAATGATCGAGCTACCTTCTGCTGATAACACTGACCGTGACAGAGGGCTTTCAGTCGCTTTTCATCGATCATGTTCAGCTGCTCGAGCCTTTGTTGTGTCCATTCCTCCTTAGATAATCCAGCCTAGGATAAAATTCGTAGGGAAGGGATTTCTACTTCCACTGGTAAAACTGCCTCCATACCATAAACCAGGGAAAAAGGGGTTGCCCCAGTACAAGTTCGAATCGAAGTTCGATATGCTGTCAGTGCGAAGGGTAGCCTCTCGTGCCAGTCACGGTAATTTTCAGCCGTCTTGGCTAGGATTCTCTTGATATTCTTGTTGGCGGCCTCTACAGCCCCATTCATTTGCGGACGATAAGGGGATGAGTTCAAATGCTGGATCTTGAACTTAGAAAATAATTGATCAATCAGCTTGTTGTTCAGATTTGTCCCATTGTCGGTGATGATGGAATCCGGCACGCCATATCGGACGATTATGTCACGTTTAATAAACTTCATAACATTCCGTGCAGTCACGTTTGCATATGATGTGGCCTCAATCCATTTCAAAAAGTAATCAATTGCAACCAAGATGAACCGATGCTCGTTTGACGCCTTTGGGTTAATTGGGCCAATTACATCGATGCCCCACATTGAAAACGGCCATGGCTTAGACAACTGATGCAGTTCAGTTGGAGGGACATTTATTTTATCCCCGTGAATTTGACAACGATGACAACTTCGTACATGTTGAGCACAATCATTCTCTAAGGGGAGCCAGTAATAACCTAGTCTCATTATTTTCTTGGCCAACATATGTCCATTCATGTGAGGGCCACATACTCCCTCATGTATTTCTTGCATTATTCGTCTGGCTTCAGTTGCATCCACACATCTTAGCAGGACTGAGTCATACGATCTTTTGTACAGATTTTCACAGTGACGAAAAACTTTGAAGCCATTTTCATTAGGTATTTTCGATCGGGGAGTGCTTTGTTCGGGGAACTCCCCTTACGGACGTATTTCATGATATCGTAATACGGGGCTTCCCATCGGGTTCTTTAGTTATGGCCATGCGGTAGCCTTTCTTGCCAGGACTTCAATTTTTAAAGGCTCTACTTCTAACCCTTTCGTTGCTTGCAACATAGATGATAGCGTTGCTAGTGCATCGAACCGATTATGAATTCTAGGTAGGTATTCAAACGAGATGTCTTGGAATTTTCCCGCCAACTTTTCTAAGTAACCACGATAAGGCACAAGTTTGGCGTCTTTTGTCTTCCATTCACCCAACGTCTGGAGGATTATTAAGGTAGAATCACCGAACACCTTTAGCTTAGTCACTCCCATTTCAATAGCCGCTTGCAGGCCGAGGATGTATGCTTCATACTCGGCTATATTGTTGGTGCATGGAAACATCAATTTTGCAGCCACAGGATAATGTTGTCCATTTGGGGATATGAAGACTGCCCTAGTGCCGGAGCCTGACAAATTTACAGCTCCGTCGAAGAACATAGTCCATGTGTCTTCTTTTACCGCGGAAATTCGATCGTCCGGGGGATCATCCTCGCGTACTTCTTTAGGACAGTCTGCTAACATATCGGCAATCACCCGCCCTTTAACTGATTTTTGTGACATCACTTGAATGTCGAATTCGAGATCGGGATTTGCCATTTGGCCAATTTTCCTACCAATCTTTGGGCGATTGAGCAAATACTTGATCGGATCACTTTCGGTTACGAGAAAAGTTTGGTAATGCAAGGTATCTTTGTCGGAGTCTCGTGCAACACCCATACTAATGCAGCGCATGTTTTTTCGATTTGGAGTAGTTTTGTTCGACGTGGTGAACTTTTTGCTCAAATAGTAGATGGCTCGCTCCTTCTGGTCATGGGGATCCTTTTGTGCCAGCATTGCACCTAAGGATTCATTGTTGATGGTAAGGTAGAGAATTAAAGGGTGCCCCGGGACTGGAGGTACTAGAATCGAGGGTTTCATCAAGTATTGCTTTAGGTCTTCAAATGCCAGTCGGCAATCATCATCCCATTCAATTTGTGCATCCTTCCTGAGGAGTTTAAAGAAAGGTTTTGCAGTTTCAGTAAAGCTGGGAAATGAATCGGGCAATGTAATTTAATCTCCCCAAGAGGCTCCGAACTTCTTTTACGGTCGAGGGAGGAGGCATCTCAAATATCGCCTTGGTTTTGATGGATCTACTTCTATTCCTTCACAGCTCACAATGAATCCAAGTAATTTGCCGAGGTTGCCCCAAACACACATTTTTGGATTCAAGCGCAACTTAAAGCGGCGAAGTCGCTCAAATAGTTTCTCCAAGGTCTTCACATGGTTTTCTCCATGTTTGGTTTTAGCGATCATGTCATCGACATATACTTCAATTTCTTTGTGCATCATGTCATGGAAAAGGGTGACCATGGCTCGCTGGTAAGTTGCTCCAAAGCATTTTTCAGGCCAAAAGGCATGACCTTATAATGGAAAGTTCCCTATGGAGTAATGAACGCCGTTTTTTCTTTGTCTTCTTCCTTCATCTTTATTTGGTTGTATCCCGAGAATCCATCCATAAAAGAGAACAGTTTGAACCTATGATCTTGTCTACTAGAACGTCTATGTGGGGTAATGGGAAATCATCATTCGGGCTTGCTTTGTTCAAGTCACGATAGTCGACACAAATACGTATTCGACCATCCTTCTTCTTCACGGCACAATGTTTGCTACCCAACAGGGGGTATCGCGAGACTTCGAGGAAACCCACTTCGAGGAGCTTCATTACCTCTTCTTCAATCTTTTTTGACAATTCTGGCTTGGTTCTTCTTAGCCGTTGTTTCTTGGGAGCTATATCAGGGTTGGTTGGCAAACTATGCTCCACGATCATTGGATCAAGGCCTGGCATATCCGCGTATGACCATGTGAATACGTCTTGATACCTCTTTAAAGAGCAATCAGGTCTGCAGCTTCTTCTTCAAAAGGCTAGCGCCAATCTTTATCTCTCTTGGACCTTCTATGCTACCTAAATTGACAGTGACGGTGTCTTCAATGGTAGAGGGCCTTATTTCTTCATGACGCTCCCAGTCTCGTTGAATTTCATCGGAATTATCAAAGTCATCATCTGAGCTATCAGAATTGCTATCATGGCTATCCACGACGTTGGTTTGGACCGTTCCCATACCCTTGCCTGTCGCTAGATCATTCCTGTGTCATAGAGTAGATAGGCTAAGGGGACAAATAAGGTTAGTAATATGCATGTTTTTTTTTTCTTTTGGAAATGTGATAAATTGTTCTTGAAGATTTAGGATAAGGAAACATTAGGAGACCCGGGCCTCAGATTTCTTCTTTCATTTGATGGCTGGCTATCATCAACAGGCCGGTTTGGTGTGTCTCCCCATGCCCTCAAAATGTTTTCAACTTTATTTAGTAGTAGACGGATTTACAGAGTGATTTCAAAAAAGGTTCCCCGAGTGAAACTGATGTTGAAAACAAAACAAGCTAGACTTTAAAAAATATGTACAGGCTCCCACGTAGGGGAGTATGCAGAGGAAATAAAAAGGATTCTACTCGAGCGGGTCTGCACCCATTTCCCCTGACGGTCCTTCATTGATAGCGCCCACGAAGAAGTCTTTATACCGGTCGCCAGCCACGTCTCCCGTGCTCGCGGCTTTGCAGATTCCAGATCATCCATGCCTTCCCATCCATTAGGGACGATGTGGTGATGATGATCATAGAAACTTTGGGGGATTGAATAATTGACATAGTAGTCAAATTTACCACTTGGTTGGCCCAAAGTGTCTATGATCACCTCTCCTCTACGTGCTTCTTTAGCATGCTTAGGGAACATGGTACGAGTGCTGGGTACCACGAGGAGGTGATCTTTGCCAAAACACAGCCACGGAGAGCGGAACGTGAATACCCCAGCATCTAAAAGATCCTGAACCTTGTCTCTCAGGATGGTGCAGTCATCTAGCGAGTGTCCTAATTCCCCCGAATGATAATCACATTGCTTGGATGGATCATAATCAAGGAAGTACTCGAGAATAGGATGACTCAGTTCCCTGGTGATTAGTTCTTGCTCTAGGAGGATAGGAAAAATGATGGCCATCGATTTAGGAAGGGGCGAATACGGCCTCATGCTTCCTGAGGACTGAGATAGCCGAACCCCTTGCCAGATCGTATCAGTGGGGTCTTCTTCATTCACTACCAAATCCTGACTATGACGAGAGCGGAATGCACGGGTAGCTTGAGCGAAATTTTCCGTCAAATGGTGCACTGTCTCGCATAGTTCATCAACTTGGCGTTGAAGCTGGATGAACGAGAAGTTATCACTGTTCCTTCTAACTGCTCTTCCTCAATGGCACCTATGAAAATATCTCCAAACATGGTGGTCATGTCATCCGGCCCCTCTTTCTTTGTAAGTGAGGGCCAAGTTGTGCCTTCCTAGATTACGGGCAAGTTCGAGCTTCCGAGGTTGGACCATTTTGAAGTATTGATTACTTCCTCTTCCTCACGCATCATCCGAGCTGGGCCTGGAAAAGTTTCCTCAAGATGGGGATATACAAGGGCGACTTTTTTCTTTGTTTTTCTATCCAAGGAATATCCAAACCCAATAGTATAGGGTCTCCTCAAGGCTTCAATAGGCTGACGGATGCCCTGGCCTTCCTTACCAAGCCCTTGTCCTGGAATAAAACCGTGTCCCACCATGATTTTTCCTACCATGATTGCAGCGCTTGATACCTCGGGGACAAGGGGCAAAGTCCCACGAGTTTCGTGTATAGTAGACACGAGCTCGAACGATTGATAGCTGGCTTCGTTTTTGTCACTAGGTTCAACATAAGGAACGGCCGTCTCGTGGTAGATGCGGTGGTCTTCTTCTCCTCGGACCGTGATTAGCTTTCCCCCAACCACGAACTTCACACTTTGGTGGAGGCTTGAAGGTACTGCTCCTGCGACGTGGATCCACGGGCGCCCTAAGAGGAAATTGAATGCAGTGGAGATATCCATCACCTGGAACAAAATTTTGAATACGGTTGGGCCAATTTGAACGTCGAGCTCGATCTCTCCCACTATTTCCTTCTTTGTTCCATCGAATGCTCGAACAGAAGTCTTGGGTACCTGGATCCGTGATCTATCTATTTGAAGGTGACAGAGTGTCGCTAGTGGACATATATTAAGGGCAAATCTGTTGTCAATCAGTACTCGGGCGATGTGAGATGCATTGCATTTGACTGATATGTGGAGGCCTTTGGTGTGTCCTCTACCCTCCTTAGGGATTTCTTCATCAGAAAATGCCATTTGATCCTTTAGAAGGATGGTGCTGACAAATTCCTCGAGTTTGTCATGCTCAATCGTTTCAGGGACATGTACCTCACTTAATACCTTCATGAGGGATTTCGGTGTTTTGATGATGTCCGAAGCAATTCCGGTAGAGAGATGCGTGCTGGTGATTTTCGTAAGCTGTTCTACCACATTGTATTCGGCGGCCTTAACTACGGCCAAAAACTCCTTGGCTTCTTCGTCGGTGATCGGCTTAGCAGATCGCGTACTTGCGTGAGCGTAGGTTCGCCCGGATCTCGTGACTAAACCGATATCGAGGTCATAAGACCACGATACTGCATTGTTACGTTCATACTTGTAAGGCTGGGGGATTTCAATGACTATAGCTGCTTCCGCTATCGATGCTTCAATTATGGCTCCTTTTCCTTCAGATATATCCTCTAGTGGGGTGGAATCTTTCTTCTCCCTTTTTGCATTTAGCACGGCACATTCCTCATCCCAGTTGATGAGGACTTGCGATATAGTGGAAACTATGTTGGTGCGACTAACGCGCACGATTACTCCGGCCTCTATCATTCTTGATACCCTTTCTTCCATTGTCGCAAAAGGTGGTATTTCGTCATCTGAATAATACCCAGTTTCTACTAGCCCTCGATAGATGTCAACAATACGTGTATCGACATTTCTAATTTGACTGGCTTCAGAACCGAATATCGCATTTACTTTGTCAGCATGATCAGGGAGCGAATTGTTTTGGACATTTGGTTTCGTAGTTTGGAATGAGAAGGCTTTAGTATCCAGCAGGTTCTGGATCCGATGTTTAAGGATGAAACAATCATCAGTCGAATAGCCTACTTCTCCCATGTGATAATCGCATTTTTTGGACGGGTCATAGCTGGAGAAGCTTTCAGCATTGGGTCGTCTTGGCTCAGTTGAGAGGAGATTCTTGTTCCGAAGGATCGCCAAAACCTGGGAAGGAGGTCCAGGAAGCGGAGTGAATTGTCTTCGGTTGTTGTAGCGTTGAGGCTGACGGCTATTGGTCTGCTGTTGACCTGTGCTTGTCTGAATAGTCGGGAGGTGACCGGTATTCGCAGTGTAGGTGGCATTGACATCAGTCAGGGGCTCTTTATCCTTTTTCATGCTGAACCTTCTACCGACAGGTGCAGGCTCGGTGAACCAGCCATCTCTTAATCTTATCTCTATCTGCTCTCCCACTGGAATGAGTTGATTGAATGATTCAGCGATCATAGTCACCATCCGGTTGCGGTATTCATAGGGGAGGGTTTTGATGAACATTTTTCTTAATTCAAAGTCAGTCGGTTCGGGGCTAATCTAGGCGGCGAGATTCCTCCACTTGATAGCATACTCTTTGAAAGATTCCTGCTTTTTCTTTTCCGTGCGATCGAGATCCTCACGAGAAAGGGTAATGTCCATTATGAATTTGTACTGCTTGAGGAATGCCTCACTTGCTTCACTCCACGTTTCGATGAGGTTTATGTTTTTCTTGATGTACCACCTCAAGGCGGGACCTACCAGGCTTGACTGGAACAACTGGATCATTAAAGGCACATTACTAACGTACTTTGGGTCATTCGAACCAAGTACATTTGCAAGTGAGCCCTTGGGCAGGTCGTGCCATCGTACTTCTCAAATTCAGGCATCTTAAACTTTTCGGGCATTTTGACTTTGGAGTAGATGGAGAGGTCTGTTGGAGTAGGATCTTGTAGGCCCTGCAGTTACTTTAGCCTTTCTTCAAGCTTCTCCAGACGCTTATCATGCTCGGTTTTAGACGAAATGCTGGGTTTTACTTTCTCAACTACGATTTGGTGCGCGTCATCCTCCAATTCGGGCATGCTATCATCGGTTTCTCTTCCTTGTTCTCCTCGGGTGGATGATTGCGGTAATACTACTTCGATTGAGGCCGGGGTAGGAGCCAATTTGCCCTGAATGGAATCTATTTGTTTTGAGAGTTGTTGAAGCACATTGAAGACCTGTTTCATTTCTCTTTCCATAATCTCGACACGGCTTGGTACATTTTCTTCAGCCATCCTAGCTTTTGGATTTGGTGAATATGGCTATGTTGTGATTACCTGTTAGCACAGGAAATGGAGAAAATGTAAACAAAGGAAACACATGGAACACTGGCTTATGGCAAGGGTCGAGTCCTTATTTATTAACAAGAGATTTATACAATGCCAAAGGATTTTTGACACAAGTTAGAACGACCTTAGACATTCACATTAAAATATTCACATCAAAAAAAAAAAAAAAACCACAATGCCCATTTTTATATGCGATGGGAAGTCTCAATCTTGCGACACTGCTTGTTCCTTTGATATAGCTTTGATATGTGTCTCTTGCTGGTCTCCAAACTTTCTTCAAGAGACTTGATCCTTTCTTGCTTGGTAAGCTTTTTACTTATATCGGGATTACCGGCTGCAACTCCTCGGGAATCCCATGGTTGAGGATGTAAAAGGTGGATGCATGATGGGCTTTTTCCTGTCCCTTCAATCTTATGGGTATGATAATCCTCTCGGGTGGCATCTATCCCAGGCATTCTGAATTATGCTGATTTCCTTTGAGTAGTCATAACTGGTAGGGTTGAAAGAAACCCGAAACAGTCCTGACTTGAGTGGTGGCGGGACTTTTTGAAGGATCCTGTACTGGCGAGCCACCCTATATGGATAGTATGAGGTAGCTCCGGAGAGGCCCAGCAGTGGGATGGGATCGTAATAATCAAGCGCAAAACGTGCCTCGCCCGCAAGGAACCACTTAGTTCGCCATATGAATGTCTCTAGGACCGGGTTTTTTAATAAGTCAATCCATCGGGAATATTCTTCATCGGGAGAATATTTCTCCAAGCTTTGGAACTTTTGCAGTGGGTGCTTGAACTCATTAATTTCAAATATTTGCATGAGGTGCCCAAATCCTTTGATATGGGAAAAGAACCACATTTGTAAAATTTCTGGGGCAGCTCTCATGATCTTTTCTTTTTGATCCTTGAAACGATTAAGGGATAAAAACGTTTCGGCTAAAACCATGTTTACATATCCTGCTCCGAAAGTGATTTGATTTATTATCCCGGCGATTGAAGGATTTATGGCATTCTTTCTATAAGGGAAGATAATAAATCCAAAGAACACCAAAAGGAAGAGCTTGGTTTTTGGGACATCGATGTTTTTCAAAGCATTCGGTTAAGGATGATAGTGGGAAAGCATTGTTGTTGGTTCTAACAATTTCTCTTTGAATGATTTTTAAAAAACGTGATAGACCCGACTATGGGGTCGATGCCAATTAGTGGCTTAGCAAGCTCCGCTCCCAGGGGCATTCCTATGGCGAGACTGTATTCCTCCAAAGTGGGAGTCAGTTCAAATTTGCCAAACATGAAGGTGGATGTTTCCGGACACCAGAAATGTGGTAGGGCTTGCATGACCCCAGTGAATATTGATTTGGAGCAATGGGAGGAGATGACCAATCCTCATTTTGACACGCTCTTGGCCAAGCCGATCTAACCGATTCCACCACCCGAGGAGTTCTTTCTTTGGGGGGTAGGAATGAACTTGATATCGATTCTTCCCATCGCATTAAAAAGGGGCTACACGACCTGACCCTATTTTGCCATGAGCCAGAAAAGACTAAGTAAAAGTAAATAAATTACTTCGCTTTTAAGTAAAAATGGCAAACACAAAGACAAACAGATGGGACGTGTGGCTCGATTTCTAACTCAGAAGGCTTGAAATTAAAAGCGTATCTGCCCGTCGCAGTCTCTCGTTAGCAGCGTACCCCTTTAACCTCGGCTAAGAAATTCGGGGAAAAGAAAGGCAACCTCTACATCGCAGTCTCGCGTTCGAGGTCGTATCTTTCTTAACACCATCCTAGAAATCCTATGGCGGCCCAGGTCCAGCGGCCGGGTTGTGTGTGCCATGTGTAGTGTTAAAACAGTAAAGCATGCATAGCAATTTATAATCACAAGACATTTTATTTTAACGAAAATTAAGATAAACTTCTAAGCTACTAACCTGCATAAAGAAAAACAAAAACAAGTCAAGTAAAGAATTTAAACAAGACAAAAATGGCCTAAGTCCTCAAATCTTCCCAGTGGAGTCGCCAAGCTGTCGCGACCTCTTTTTTTTCGGCGCCCGCAATCGGGTACGAGCGCCTAAGGAGGCTAATGGCTCGGCTGAAATCGGTTAAGCCCGGACTCTCCCAAGTCCACCAATTCGCGACTTTAATAGTCTAAGTTTTTAACCTACAAGTTGATTTTTAAAATGGAGTCGCCACTAATCAATTTGGGATAGGTTGATTAGAAACCCAAGCGAAGTATCGGGAGAAATACTCGCTCCTGCGCAACTAGAGAAATTAGGATCGGGGACTTGATTACACTAGTTAATCACTAATGCCCTTTCGGTACCTAATCTTGTTTAAACCTTGAGGTTTTTTTGGATGTTCGAGGGATTTTCCATGCATTTTTTGGAGAAAAAAAATATTTTTTGATTCTTTTTCTAATTTTTTTGGACATAAAAGGGATTTTTGGATTTTTTGGTATTTTTAGAAAATACAAGTCTTTTTGGCTTTTTCTGAATTTTTTTTTTTGGCTTTTTCATTAATTTTTGGCTTTTTTTGGATTTTTGGCATTTTTGGAAAATACGGAATATTTTTTATTTTTTAATGATTTTTTTAAAATAAAATATTTTTTAATATTTTTTAATGATTTTTTTAGAAAATAAAGTATTTTTGATTTTTTTCTTGATTTTTTTAGAAAATAAAACATTTTCCAACATTTTTTAATTATTTTTCGCTTTTCTGGAAATTAAAACATTTTTTAATATTTTTTCGAAAATAAATTATTTTTGATTTTTTTAAATAAATTATTTATTTTTTATTTTTTATTTAAAAATATCGTAAAAACTGACCCGGGTCGGATCCGCGGGTTGGGTCCAACCGGTCGTTGACCAAACGCAACGGGGACTCATTTTTTTCCTTTTTATTTTATTTATCAAAACGGCCCGATGGCCCGTCGTTTTTCGGAGGGATCCAGCCCGACCCGACGACCCGACAAAACCCCACCGGATGGCCCGAGTTCCGTGATGACCCGATTCACGCAAGGAACCCTACCTAACCGAGAATCCGGCTCGCGACCCGACTCCGCCGCCCCGGGATTTCGGAATCCCTACCGGTTCCGATCCGGGTCGACCCGAATACTCGGATCGCGACCCGGGAAAATCGGGAACCCCTAGGGTTTCCGAGTGCGGCGCCGAGCCGAGCTGCGGTGGCGGTGACGACGACGGCGAACGGCGGACGATGGCGGCGACGATCGGACTATGGAGAGGAAGATGGCGACGGCGGCGCGATACCTGTTCGGCGACGGCGTGACGAGGGCGAAAGCGGCGACCGCGAGACCCACGCGAATCCCTTCCCCTCCTGCGTCTCTCTCTCCCTCTCTATCTCTCTCTCTCTACTCTCCCTCGGCGAGGCTCGGATGCGAGGCCGCGAGCCCTCGCCCCCACAGAGTCTCTCGGTGGGGTGTCCAAGGGCTGCGACTCGATCGGCTCCCTCTCTCTCTCTCCGTCTCCTCTGTCTCCTCTCTTCGCTGAATCGACGGCCTTTATAGGCCGAGGGGTGGCCGGTCAACGGAGTTCGACTATCGGTTGCCACGGCCTTCGCCGAACCGAACCGGCGTCCTATCCAACGCTAGCTACCCCCTGCTCCACGTCCCATCGCCGTCGGTGCGCCGCTCCACGTGCGTCATCACTCGCTCCTCCCCTCCGCTCGGCCCGCGCCCCAGTGCGTGCCGCAAAGGCGCAAGGAAGGAGATGATCTCGTGGGGGCGGGTTGAGGCGAAAATGGGCCCTTAGGGCCCATGCGAGCTTTATACCTTTTTTTTTTGTTTCTTTTTTGTTTTTTTCTTTGTTTATTTATCATCCGAAAAAAGATAAAATAAAATAAAAAATAAAAACAAAAGTAAAACTTAATTAATGAAATTTTAGGCGTCAACAATAGACTTAACACAACATTTCTCAAAATTTTGAGACTGAACAAATTGATATATGCCATGACACACTTGATTTAACCTTATGGTCGATTTTGCGATGATTATTAATCAATTCTTTTGAATGAAAATAAAATGGCCTTTTTTTTTTTTTTAAACTATCAAAGTTAATGCTTTTAAATTTATTTTTTCCGCCCCTTTGGATATCCTCCATTTTCATTTCAAGGACATTGAAAAATTAGAGATCCTCTTTTGTAATAAAATTAAAGAAAATATTGTTATGGATCGTGCGTTTTGCTAAATTCCCAATAAGCCCGAAAGTGGCAGCGAGAGGCGAGAGGCGAGAGGCGAGAATGGCGGCGGTCGCGGTCCACCAGTTCGCTCCGTACATCACTTGCCACGCCTGGAGTCCCGACCACTCCAGTAATCCTGCTCTTCCCTTGATTTCGCATTTCGTTTCGGATTGTTTAATTGTTTTGGAAATGCGCTGTGAAATTAGATGAGTTCTTTGTTGCTTTTTTCTGTGATTGCAACTTGATATCTGCGAAAGAACGGCTTAATAAGTTGATAAGCTGCTCGAGGGAGAGTGTTTTGATTTTTTGTGTACTTTTAGGACCTTGGCGCTAACATAGTGGATCGAAGTTAACGAAAGCCTTTGCCTATGGTAATGATCGATGAAACGGAGGGCAATGTATGACGAAGTGCGCATTTTGGAGGGTGCAAATCTCCATTTCTCTTTCCCCCGATTGCTGCAAATGTTCGCTTGATGTGTTTCCTGGTGGTCCTGTCTTTCCTATCATTCAGTGTCTATCATGGTATTGTAGCCCTTGTATTCATCAACTGTTACTGGCCAAAAAGGGATTCCAAGTTCGGGTTTTTGAAGGCAGTTCTAACAAGTAACAAGTAATAAATTGCAGTGTGGGAAGTTAAGTATAAGCTAAGCATTCTAACGACTATGGATAGATGAAAATGCATTTTGAATGGCAGGTCTAACTTCTAACGGTTCATGAGGATCTCCAACTTAAATAGATAAATACTGGGCCATGAAATGTCCCACTTGACCAAGTAAGACGCATATTGAAATCTGAACAGGTGACCAGAGGCAATGGTGCTTGTGCCAGGTGGTGAAGTATGAGGGAGTACATTTTGAAGAAAAATACGTACAGCAGAAGGATGATGTTTAATTTGATTATTCATCCTGGGATCCACCATAACTTCCTATTCTTAATCTGCTTAGAGCAGATGAAATATGAAAAGCAGCTTTTCATGATTCTACAAAGATGTGTGATCACTTTGTAGTTAGTAAAAGTTATCATTACTTTTTAATGCTAATTATTGCCCATTTTATGGTTATTGCTACTTTGTCGTCAATTAGTTATTTCATGCATGTTAGTAATATTCAACACTATTGCCTTGCATATACTAATACTTGCTTCTTCTTTAAAAACTTGACTGTTCTGGCTAAATCTAAATAAAGTTAACCTAGCAAGTATATGCCTTGATTGTCGTTGTCAATGGTTGACAGGCTTCTTGATTGTAGACAAATCTCGCATTAGTTTTTCTCCTTGTCAGTACCTTGACTTAGTGTATTCTCGATATCCTACTCAATTCTTTCTAGTTGATGATCTTTTCGAATTAGAATGTTTTTCAACCAGTCTTTATGGATTTTTTTACATAGAATCCTACTTATTTTATCTGTCTTTTGCACATTGCACCTTTTCAGTTTGAGATCAAGGCCATACCTTTCACAGTCTCATTTTAAACCAGGAATTTGTTTCATGTCAACACATGTGGTTCATTGCCTCATCATGTCATCAAGCATGCAAAACTAGGCATTGAGATTCTTCTGATTTTGGATTTTCTGTTTGTCTTGTTCTACTGTAATTTCTTTGAACTGTAAAATCTCTTTATATGCTCCTGCCTCTATAGTCTCTGCATATCAGTAGACTGTATTAATGATAACTATAACATCTGCTTTCTTGTAGTGGTTGTATTCTGTCTGAACAATAGTGAAGTTCACATTTACAAACTTTCAGAAGACAAGTGGGAGCAAGCGCATATTCTCCAAAAGGTCATTATTTCAGTACTTCATCCTTAAAGAGTAATTGACTTTGAATTCAAATGACTGAAACACAGGGATGACAATATACTAAACATTATTTATGTGAGCACATAAATAAAAGATATAAACTATATTTACTGAAAGATAAGCAAAACTGCATTTGTGCTGAGCTCTCGATTTCTTGTCTTCAGCGTGGTAATTCTCCTGCCATGTTTGTTTTTCTCCAAAATTAAAGAAATAGGACCAGAAGACACTCTATTTTAGTTTTCCCACTTTTCTATTGCTTGTCTCTTTATTGTTCTTTTCTCTCTTCAGTTTATGGTATTGATGACTTCTATGACATCCCGAATTTCGACCCGTCCCGAATATATGAAATGGGCATTTCGCCGGCGCGCCTATGGTCCTTTTTCTACGGCGATCACTCACGAGTTAACCAATCTATTGGGTGAAGCCGTTAAGGGATATAACCGCGGTAAAATCCTAAAAGCTACTCGATAGGTCGAATCGGACTAAAATCGCGTTTGATCGATTTTAATCACGAAATTGAATTCGGTTTCGGAAAATTGGACATTCGAGCATGTTACGGTTCAATTATAGGATGTCGTCTTGTCTTTCGGAGAAATTCTAGCAAGTTCGGGATTTTTACGGAAAATCGTTTCGAACGTTGCGAAAATTAGCATAAATTCGGATGGGCTCAATTGAAGGAAATTTGGACTTCTAAGCCGAGCTTTTTGAGTGTCAGGGACTTGAAGAAAATGGAATGAGATTTTACTTCATCGAAATTGGACTTCGATTTGGAAAATTTGTGAAGAAATTGAGGTCAAGAAAGTGAAATTCGGAGCTAGGCATGGGGGGTGCAACATTTGTCATCAAATTGGAATTTTTGTGGATTAATTTACAAGATTTAATGATAGGAGACAAGGAGATAATTATGTGGACTTGTGGGGTCAAGCTATGATGATTCTGGATAAATATTTTGACTTTCCTTCCCCATTCACCGGCTTCTTGAGCACGCCATCCTTGCCGACTTTTCCTTCGCTACTTCTCTGTCTCAATTTCTCCTTTGACAAAAGCAGCGGCTCATTCTTTTCTTTTGGCCACCGAAAGAACCCATCATCCCACTAACTTCTGCAGCTTTATCTCTTTCTTGATTTTCCCTGGAAGAAGCGCCAGCTCACGGTCAACACCAGCGCATTCTTCTTCCTTTGTTGACTCCGCAAACCTGCTGCACCCGCTACTTTGTGTCCCCTCTTCAGCTGCACGAGATCGACGCCAGCAGCTGCTTCTCCATTTTGCTGCCCCATCTCCCTACAACGTCATCCCCCGCCAGAAACACGCCAGCAACACGCTTGAAGATGCCCACGCCTCCACCAAATCCGAATTTCCCCACCGATTTTCCTCTGCCACGTCTAAGCTGCCACACTTTTGTTTTCATCTCCACCGGTCAACAATCCTCTCCACCCAGCTCTTTGGTTGACCTTGCAGCTGCCTGTTTGTTCATCAAGCAGCCAACGAAGCCCACGTCTCCTCTGGCTGTCCACGAAGACCGAAGCTACCCCGATTTCTTCAATTTTTCCTCAACCGAAACAGTTGAGCAGTCCAGCGTCTTCGTCCAACGATCCGCCGAGGCTGCTGCCGTTCGTCCATCCCCACACGGCCCGCAATCTAGCGAGTTTTCATCCTCTAGCTCACGTGAATTTTTAGCCCAGCAGTTGGGCCCATCTCCAGCAGAATTTGAAGCCCTCGGATCCAGCAATTCGGCCCAAGTGAAGTTCAGTCCAGCAGCCCAGTTTTTGAGGCCCGCTTCAGCTTGGTCCATTTAAGTTGTAGCCCATTTGCAATCTTGAAGTTCAGCCCAGCATCATTTGTATTTCAGCGAGGCCCAGCAAGTTCAGCCCATCTTGGGTCCCGTGAAGCAAGTCGGCCCAATTTCGGCTCAAGCCCAACAATTTGCTATGGGCTTGCAAGGCCTTTGGGCCCGGTCTATGTGCTTCGTCGACGCCGTCAAAATTGAGAAGTCGGCCGCCGTCGTGTTGCCATCGTGGTGATCCGGTCTCCGCTTTTAATCAAGTGAGTTTTATTCACTAATGCTTTCTTAGTTTGCTAATTATGCTTAAGGGTCGATTAGATTTAATTAAGTACAATTAGGTTGTTAGATTAGAATAGATTAGTGATTAGTAGATAATTGTGATGCATCTTAGACAATTGAATTGTGCAATTAGCAAGTAGAGACGTACTATTATTTATCGAATGCATCTCGAAATTTTTCCCAACCCGTTTCGGGCTTCAATTAGGCAATATAGGCATAAATTGGATTTTTAGTATTTATTTATTAATTTTCGAAATTATTTATTTATTTATTTACTTTTCAGAAATTATTTGGATAGCAAACTGACCGAAATTCTGTGTTGATTGTTGTGGCGCGGTCGTTTATTTATTTGAGCATTGGTTTGTAGAAATTGAGTGAGTTGATGAGTATGTGGGGATTTATCCCAAAAATTGATCAATGTCGGTATTCAATTAGAATTTGAGCGTGAGAGGTTGTGAGTTGAACCTCGAAACCGCCGAAGTATGCTCGTGCCGGTGGGGCCAAGTTTTGCCACCGAATTTGGAATCGGCCGCACCCATTGGACCGTAAAGCGCCACATGACAAAGGTCGCGCCCGTTGGGCCGTAAATTGCCACCATTACAAGTCGCGCTTTGTTGGGCCGTAAATTGCCACCCGATAGAGTCGCGCTGATAAGGCCGTAATCCGCCACCTATTAAAGGTCGCGCCCATTGGGCCGTAATTTGCCACCTAAAGATAGGTCGTGTCCTTTGGATCGTAATTTGTTGCCAAGAAAAGTGGTAGCGTGTGCTCGTGAAGCCATGAGTAAGATTTGAGACTGAATAAGTGGGAGACGACATCCCATAATTGAACCGTAACATGCTCGAATGTCCAATTTTCCGAAACCGAATTCAATTTCGTGGTTAAGATCGATCGAACACGATTTTAGTCCGATCCGACCTATCGAGTAGCTTTTAGGGATTTTACCACGATTATATCCCTAACGGCTTCACCAATAGATTGGTTAACTCGTGAGTGATTAGCTCGGAGAAAAAGACCATGGCGCGCTAGCAAAATGCCCATTTCATATATTCGGGATGGGGTCAAAGTCGGGATGTCACAACTTCTTTCTCCACAATGTCAACTGTCATTTCTAAACAGTGATTCGATGACCACGTATGACCTGCAAGCTGGAGTTCTAACTTAAGCTCTACAATGTCTTCTTTCCTCTTGGATGTCAAGGAAATGAACTAGTGAATGATGGTGCACCTTTGAAATTTGATGTTGTTTGTTTTATCTTGCTAACAAACCTTATCTCATCGACTAACAGATTTCCGGCATTTAATGAAAGATTCTAGCATGCACCTCACTGATGTTTCATTGCCTTAAACATGTAATAAGTACATGATGGTTCATTTTGGTCTTATCTATGCTTGAGAATTTAATTTTGCATTTTTACATAACAAGATTAAATGACTAAAGTCTATATGATGCTAATTAATGGAAAAGTACCAAAAAAGTCATAAACCTATTACATTAGTACCAACTCAGTCCTAAACTTTTCAATTGGACCAATTCAGTTCTAAACCTTTTAAT